>JAVUPR010000043.1:0-1200000 GCA_036785695.1 Gentiana straminea
AAAAAACGTTTGTAATTCTCTTTGAAGTATCGATGTGATATCGACCAGAACGATAAATAAGGCACGCCGGCGCAAACGGCAAGCAAAACGGAGGCCAGAATGGCCTTGTACAAGAAATCAAAAATCACACAGTTAAGTAATCTTTGGGTACGAAAAAAAGTACGAAAAAAACCGTTTGTAATTCTCTTTGAAGTACTGATGTGTTATCGACCAGAACGATAAATAAGGCACGCCGGTGCAAACGGCAAGCAAAACGAAGGCCAGAATGGCCTTGCACAAGGAATCAAAAATCACACTGTTAAGTAGTCTACGGGTACGAAAAAGAGTACGATAAAAAACGTTTGTAATTCTCTTTGAAGTATTAATGTGATATCGACCAGAACGATAAATAAGGCATGCCGGCGTAAATGGCAAGCAAAACGCAGGCTAGAATGGCCTTGTACAAGGAATCAAAAATCACACAGTTAAGTACTCTATGGGTACGAAAAAAAAGTACGAAAAAAACATATGTAATTCTCTTTGAAGTACTGATGTGATATCGACCAGAACGATAAATAAGGCACGCCGGCGCAAACGGAAAGCAAAACGGAGGCCAGAATGGCCATGTACAAGAAATCAAAAATCACACAGTTAAGTAATCTATGGGTACGAAAAAAAGTACGAAAAAAACCGTTTGTAATTCTCTTTGAAGTACTGATGTGATATCGACCAGAACGATAAATAAGGCACGCCGGCAAAAACGGCAAGCAAAACGGAGGCCATAATGGCCTTGTACAAGGAATCAAAAATCGCACAGTTAAGTACTCTATGGGTACGAAAAAAAGTACGAAAAAAAACGTTTGTAATTCTCTTTGAAGTATTGATGTGATATCGACCAGAACGATAAATAAGGCACGCCGGCGCAAACGGCAAGCAAAACGGAGGCCAGAATGGCTTTGTACAAGAAATCAAAAATCACACAGTTAAGTACTCTATGGGTACGAAAAAAAGTACGAAAAAAAACGTTTGTAATTCTCTTTGAAGTACTGATGTGTTATCGACCAGAACGATAAATAAGGCACGCCGGCGCAAACGGCAAGCAAAACGGAGGCCAGAATGGCCTTGTACTAGGAATCAAAAATCACACAGTTAAGTACTCTATAGGTACGAAAAAAAGTACGAAAAAAACGTTTGTAATTCTCTTTGAAGTACTGATGTGATATCGACCAGAACGATAAATAAGGCACGCCGGCAAAAACGGCAAGCAAAACGGAGGCCAGAATGGCCTTGTACAAGGAATCAAAAATCACACAGTTAAGTACTCTATGGGTACGAAAAAAAGTACGAAAAAAAACGTTTGTAATTCTCTTTGAAGTACTGATGTGATATCTACAAGAACGGTAAATAAGGCACGCCGGCGCAAACGGCAAGCAAAACGGAGGTCAGAATGGCCTTGTACATGGAATCAAAATCACACAGTTAAGTACTCTATGGGTACGAAAAAAAGTACGAAAAAAACGTTTGTAATTCTCTTTGAAGTACTGATGTGTTATCGACCAGAACGATAAATAAGGCACGCCGGCGCAAACGGCAAGCAAAACGGAGGCCAGAATGGCCTTGTACAAGGAATCAAAAATCACACGAGTTAAGTACTCTATGGGTACGAAAAAAAGTACGAAGAAAAACGTTTGTAATTCTCTTTGAAGTATTGATGTGATATCGACCAGAACGATAAATAAGGCACGCCGGCGCAAACGGCAAGCAAAACGGAGGCCAGAATGGCCTTTTAAAAGGAATCAAAAATCACACAGTTAAGTACTCTATAGGTACGAACAAAAGTACGAAGAAAAACGTTTGTAATTCTCTTTGAAGTACTGATGTGATATCGACCATAACGATAAATAAGGCACGCCGGCGCAAACGGCAAGCAAAACGGAGGCCAGAATGGCCTTGTACAAGGAATCAAAAATCACACAGTTAAGTACTCTATGGGTACGAAAAAAAGTACGAAAAAAAACGTTTGTAATTCTCTTTTAAGTTGATGTGATATCGACCAGAACGATAAATAAGGCACGCCGGCGCAAACGGCAAGCAAAACGGAGGTCGAATGGCCTTGTACAAGGAATCAAAATCACACAGTTAAGTACTCTATGGGTACGAAAGAAAATACGAAAAAAAACGTTTGTAATTCTCTTTGAAATAATGATGTGTTATCGACCAGAACGATAAATAAGGCACGCCGGCGCAAACGGCAAGCAAAACGGAGGCCAGAATGGCCTTCTACAAGGAATCAAAAATCACACCGTTAAGTAGTCTATGGGTACGAAAAAGAGTACGATAAAAGAAGTTTGTAATTCTCTTTGAAGTACTGATGTGATATCGACTAGAACGATAAATAAGGCACGCCGGCGCAAACGGCAAGCAAAACGGAGGCCAGAATGGCCTTGTACAAGGAATCAAAAATCACACAGTTAAGTACTCTATGGGTACGAAAAAAAGTACGAAAAAAAATGTTTGTAATTCTCTTTGAAGTACTGATGTGATATCGACCAGAACGATAAATAAGGCACGCCGGCGCAAACGGCAAGCAAAACGGAGGCCAGAATGGCCTTGTACAAGAAATCAAAAATCACACAGTTAAGTACTCTATGGGTACGAAAAAAAGTACGAAAAAAAGGCGTTTGTAATTCTCTTTGAAGTACTGATGTGATATCGACCAGAACGATAAATAAGGCACGCCGGCGCAAACGGCAAGCAAAACGGAGGCCAGAATGGCCTTGTATACTCTATGGGTACGAAAAAAAGTACGAAAAAAAACGTTTGTAATTCTCTTTGAAGTACTGATGTGGTATCGACCAGAAAGATAAATAAGGCACGCCGGCGCAAACGACAAGCAAAACGGAGGCCAGAAAGGCCTTGTACAAGGAATCAAAAATCACACAGTTAAGTACTTTATGGGTACGAAAAAAAGTACGAAAAAAAATGTTTGTAATTCTCTTTGAAGTACTGATGTGGTATCGACCAGAACGATAAATAAGGTACACCGGCGCAAACGGCAAGCAAAACGGAGGTCAGAATGGCCTTCTACAAGGAATCAAAAATCACACCGTTAAATACTCTATGGGTAAGAAAAAAAGTACGAAAAAAACGTTTGTAATTCTCTTTGAAGTACTGATGTGTTATCGACCAGAACGATAAATAAGGCACGCCGGCGCAAACGGCAAGCAAAACGGAGGCCAGAATGGCCTTGTACAAGGAATCAAAAATCACACCAGTTAAGTACTCTATGGGTACGAAAAAAAGTACGAAAAAAAAACGTTTGTAATTCTCTTTGAAGTACTGATGTGATATCGACCGAACGATAAATAAGGCACGCCGGCGCAAACGGTAAGCAAAACGGAGGTCAGAATGGCCTTGTACAAGGAATCAAAATCACACAGTTAAGTACTCTATGGGTACGAAAAAAAGTACGAAAAAAAATGTTTGTAATTCTCTTTGAAGTACGATGTGATATCGACCGAACGATAAATAAGGCACGCCGGCGCAAACGGCAAGCAAACGGAGGCCGAATGGCCTTGTACAAGAAATCAAAAATCACACAGTTAAGTACTCTATGGGTACGAAAAAAAGTACGAAAAAAAACGTTTGTAATTCTCTTTGAAGTACTGATGTGATATCGACCAGAACGATAAATAAGGCACGCCGGCGCAAACGGCAAGCAAAACGGAGGCCAGAATGGCCTTGTACAATGAATCAAAAATCACACAGTTAAGTACTTTATGGGTACGAAAAAAAGTACGAAAAAAAACGTTTGTAATTCTCTTTGAAGTACTGATGTGGTATCGACCAGAACGATAAATAAGGCACGCCGGCGCAAACGGCAAGCAAAACGGAGGCCAGAATGGCCTTGTACAAGGAATAAAAAATCACACGTTAAGTACTCTATGGGTACGAAAAAAAGTACGAAAAAAAACGTTTGTAATTCTCTTTGAAGTATGCGATGTGTTATCGACCGAACGATAAATAAGGCACGCCGGCGCAAACGGCAAGCAAAACGGAGGTCGAATGGCCTTGTACAAGGAATCAAAAATCACACGTTAAGTACTCTATGGGTACGAAAAAAAGTACGAAAAAAACGTTTGTAATTCTCTTTGAAGTACCGATGTGATATCGACCGAACGATAAATAAGGCACGCCGGCGCAAACGGCAAGCAAAACGGAGGCCGAATGGCCTTGTACAAGGAATCAAAAATCACACGTTAAGTACTCTATGGGTACGAAAAAAAGTACGAAAAAAAACGTTTGTAATTCTCTTTGAAGTATTGATGTGATATCGACCGAACGATAAATAAGGCACGCCGGCGCAAACGGCAAGCAAAACGGAGGTCGAATGGCCTTGTACAAGGAATCAAAAATCACACGAGTTAAGTACTCTATGGGTACGAAAAAAAGTACGAAAAAAAACGTTTGTAATTCTCTTTGAAGTACCGATGTGATATCGACCGAACGATAAATAAGGCACGCCGGCGCAAACGGTAAGCAAAACGGAGGTCGAATGGCCTTGTACAAGGAATCAAAAATCACACGAGTTAAGTACTCTATGGGTACGAAAAAAAGTACGAAAAAAAACGTTTGTAATTCTCTTTGAAGTGCGATGTGATATCGACCGAACGATAAATAAGGCACGCCGGCGCAAACGGAAAGCAAAACGGAGGCCGAATGGCCTTGTACAAGGAATCAAAAATCACACGTTAAGTACTCTATGGATACGAAAAAAAGTACAAAAAAAAACGTTTGTAATTCTCTTTGAAGTACCGATGTGATATCGACCGAACGATAAATAAGGCACGCCGGCGCAAACGGCAAGCAAAACGGAGGCCAGAAAGGCCTTGTACAAGGAATCAAAAATCACACGGTTAAGTACTATGGGTACGAAAAAAAACGAAAAAAAACGTTTGTAATTCTCATTGAAGTCGATGTGGTATCGACCAGAACGATAAATAAGGTACGCCGGCGCAAACGGCAAGCAAAACGGAGGTCAGAATGGCCTTCTACAAGGAATCAAAAATCACACCGTTAAATACTCTATGGGTACGAAAAAAAGTACGAAAAAAAAACGTTTGTAATTCTCTTTGAAGTACTGATGTGTTATCGACCAGAACGACAAATAAGGCACGCCGGCGCAAACGGCAAGCATAACGGAAGCCAGAATGGCCTTGTACAAGGAATCAAAAATCACACAGTTAAGTACTCTATGGGTACGAAAAAAAGTATGAAAAAAAACGTTTGTAATTCTCTTTGAAGTACTGATGTGATATCGACCAGAACGATAAATAAGGCATGCCGGCGCAAACGGCAAGCAAAATAGAGGTCAGAATGGCCTTGTACAAGGAATCAAAATCACACAGTTAAGTACTCTATGGGTATGAAAAAAAGTACGAAAAAAACTTTTGTAATTCTCTTTGAAGTACTGATGTGTTATTGACCAGAACGATAAATAAGGCACGCCGCGCAAACGGCAAGCAAAACGGAGCCCGAATGGCCTTGGTACAAGGAATCAAAAATCACACCGTTAAGTAGTCTATGGGTACGAAAAAGAGTACGATAAAAAACGTTTGTAATTCTCTTTGAAGTACTGATGTGATATCGACCAGAACGATAAATAAGGCACGCCGGCACAAACGGCAAGCAAAACGGAGGCCAGAATGGCCTTGTACAAGAAATCGAAAATCACACAGTTAAGTACTCTATGGGTATGAAAAAAAATACGAAAAAACGTTTGTAATTCTCTTTGAAGTACTGATGTGATATCGACCAGAACGATAAATAAGGCACGCCGGCGGAAACGGCAAGCAAAACGGAGGCCAGAATGGCCTTATACAAGGAATCAAAAATCACACAGTTAAGTACTCTATGGGTATGAAAAAAAACGTTTGTAATTCTCTTTGAAGTATTGATGTGATATCGACCAGAACGATAAATAAGGCACGCCGGCGCAAACGGCAAGCAAAACGGAGGCCAGAATGGCCTTGTACAAGAAATCAAAAATCACACAGTTAAGTACTCTATGGGTACGAAAAAAAGTACGAAAAAAACGTTTGTAATTCTCTTTGAAGTACAGATGTGATATCGACCAGAACGATAAATAAGGCACGCCGGCGGAATCGGCAAGCAAAACAGAGGCCAGAATGGCCTTGTACAAGGAATCAAAAATCACACAGTTAAGTACTATATGGGTATGAAAAAAGTACAAAAAAACGTTTGTAATTCTCTTTGAAGTACTGATGTGATATCGACCAGAACGATAAATAAGGCACGCCGGCGCAAACGGCAAGCAAAAAACGGAGGCCAGAATGGCCTTGTACAAGAAATCAAAAATCACACAGTTAAGTACTCTATGGGTACGAAAAAAAGTATGAAAAAAAACGTTTGTAATTCTCTTTGAAGTACTGATGTGATATCGACCAGAACGATAAATAAGGCACGCCGGCGCAAACGGAAAGCAAAACGGAGGCCGAATGGCCTTGTACATGGAATCAAAAATCACACGTTAAGTACTCAATGGGTACGAAAAAAAGTACGAAAAAAAAACGTTTGTAATTCTCATTGAAGTACCGATGTGATATCGACCAGAACATAAATAAGGCACGCCGGCGCAAACGGCAAGCAAAACGGAGGCCAGAATGGCCTTGTACAAGGAATCAAAAATCACACAGTTAAGTACTCTATGGGTACGAAAAAAATTACGAAAAAAAATGTTGGTAATTCTCTTTGGAAACGGCAAGCAAAACGGAGGCCAAATGGCCTTGTACAAGGAATCAAAAATCACACAGTTAAGTACTCTATGGGTACGAAAAAAAGTACGAAAAAAACGTTTGTAATTCTCTTTGAAGTACTGATGTGATATCGACCAGAACGATAAATAAGGCATGCCGGCGCAAACGGGAAGCAAAACGGAAGCCAGAATGGCCTTGTACAAGAAATCAAAAATCACACGAGTTAAGTACTCTATGGGTACGAAAAAAAGTACGAAAAAAAACGTTTGTAATTCTCTTTGAAATGCGATGTGGTATCGACCGAACGATAAATAATGCACGCCGGCACAAACGGCAAGCAAAACGGAGGCCAGAATGGCCTTGTACAAGCAATCAAAAATCACATAGTTAAGTACTCTATGGGTACGAAAAAGAGTACGAAAAAAACGTTTGTAATTCTCTTTGAAGTACTGATTCGATATCGACCAGAACGATAAATAAGGCACGCCGGCGCAAACGGCAAGCAAAACGGATGCCGGAATGGCCTTGTACAAGAAATCAAAAATCACACAGTTAAGTACTCTATGGGTATGAAAAAAAGTACGAAAAAAACGTTTGTAATTCTCTTTGAAGTACTGATGTGATATCGACCAGAACGATAAATAAGGCACGCCGGCGGAAACGGCAAGCAAAACGGAGGCCAGAAAGGCCTTGTACAAGGAATCAAAAATCACACAGTTAAGTACTCTATGGGTACAAAAAAAAGTACGAAAAAAAACGTTTGTAATTCTCTTTGAAGTATTGATGTGATATCGACCAGAACAATAAATAAGGCACGCCGGCGCAAACGGCAAGCAAAACGGAGGTCAGAATGGCCTTGTACAAGGAATCAAAATCACACAGTTAAGTACTCTATGGGTACGAAAAAAAGTACGAAAAAAACGTTTGTAATTCTCTTTGAAGTACTGATGTGTTATCGACCAGAACGATAAATAAGGCACGCCGGCGCAAACGCAAGCAAAACGGAGGCCAGAATGGCCTTGTACAAGGAATCAAAAATCACACCGTTAAGTAGTCTATGGGTACGAAAAAGAGTACGATAAAAAACGTTTGTAATTCTCTTTGAAGTACTGATGTGATATCGACCAGAACGATAAATAAGGCACGCCGGCGAAAACGGCAAGCAAAACGGAGGCCAGAATGGCCTTGTACAAGGAATCAAAAATCACCCGAGTTAAGTACTCTATGGGTACGAAAAAAAGTACGAAAAAAAATGTTTGTAATTCTCTTTGAAGTATGCGATGTGATATCGACCGAGCGATAAATAAGGCACGCCGGCGCAAACGGCAAGCAAAACGGAGGCCAGAATGGCCCTGTACAAGAAATCAAAAATCACACAGTTAAGTACTCTATGGGTACGAAAAAAAGTACGAAAAAAAACGTTTGTAATTCTCTTTGAAGTATTGATTTGATATCGACCAGAACGATAAATAAGGCATGCCGGCGCAAACGGCAAGCAAAACGGAGGCCAGAATGGCCTTGTATACTCTATGGGTACGAAAAAAAGTACGAAAAAAAAACGTTTGTAATTCTCTTTGAAGTACTGATGTGGTATCGACCAGAAAGATAAATAAGGCACGCCGGCGCAAACGGCAAGCAAAACGGAGGCCAGAAAGGCCTTGTACAAGGAATCAAAAATCACACAATTAAGTACTTTATGGGTACGAAAAAAAATACGAAAAAAAATATTTGTAATTCTCTTTGAAGTACTGATGTGGTATCGACCAGAACGATAAATAAGGTACACCGGCGCAAACGGCAAGCAAAATGGAGGTCAGAATGGCCTTCTACAAGGAATCAAAAATCACACCGTTAAATACTCTATGGGAAAGAAAAAAAGTACGAAAAAAAACGTTTGTAATTCTCTTTGAAGTAATGATGTGTTATCGACCAGAATGATAAATAAGGCACGCCGGCGCAAACGGCAAGCAAAACGGAGGCCAGAATGGCCTTGTACAAGGAATCAAAAATCACACGATTAAGTACTCTATGGGTACGAAAAAAAGTACGAAAAAAAACGTTTGTAATTCTCTTTGAAGTACCGATGTGATATCGACCGAACGATAAATAAGGCACGCCGGCGCAAACGGTAAGCAAAACGGAGGTCGAATGGCCTTGTACAAGGAATCAAAATCACACGAGTTAAGTACTTATGGGTACGAAAAAAAGTATGAAAAAAAACGTTTGTAATTCTCTTTGAAGTACGATGTGATATCGACCGAACGATAAATAAGGCACGCCGGCGCAAACGGCAAGCAAAACGGAGGCCGGAATGGCCTTGTACAAGAAATCAAAAATCACACAGTTAAGTACTCTATGGGTACGAAAAAAAGTACGAAAAAAAACGTTTGTAATTCTCTTTGAAGCAACGATGCGATATCGACCGAACGATAAATAAGGCACGCCGGCGCAAACGGTAAGCAAAACGGAGGCCGAATGGCCTTGTACAAGGAATCAAAAATCACGAGTTAAGTACTCTATGGATACGAAAAAAAGTACGAAAAATAACGTTTGTAATTCTCTTTGAAGTACCGATGTGATATCGACCGAACGATAAATAAGGCACGCCGGCGCAAACGGCAAGCAAAACAGAGGCCAGAATGGCCTTGTACAAGGAATCAAAAATCACACAGTTAAGTACTCTATGGGTACAAAAAAAACGTTTGTAATTCTCTTTGAAGTACTTATGTGGTATCGACCAGAATGATAAATAAGGCACGCCGGCGCAAACGGCATGCAAAACGGAGGCCAGAAAGGCCTTGTACAAGGAATCAAAAATCACACAGTTAAGTACTTTATGGGTACGAAAAAAAGTATGAAAAAAAACGTTTGTAATTCTCTTTGAAGTACTGATGTGGTATCGACCAGAACGATAAATAAGGTACGCCGGCGCAAACGGGAAGCAAAACGGAGGTCAGAATGGCCTTCTACAAGGAATCAAAAATCACACCGTTAAATACTCTATGGGTACGAAAAAAAGTACGAAAAAAAACGTTTGTAATTCTCTTTGAAGTACTGATGTGTTATCGACCAGAACGACAAATAAGGCACGCCGGCGCAAACGGCAAGCAAAACGGAGGCCAGAATGGCCTTGTATACTCTCACATGGGTATGGGTACGAAAAAAAGTACGAAAAAAAACGTTTGTAATTCTCTTTGAAGTACTGATGTGGTATCGACCAGAACGATAAATAAGGCATGCCGGCGCAAACGGCAAGCAAAACGGAGGCCAGAATGGCCTTGTATACTCTATGGGTACGAAAAAAAGTACGAAAAAAAACGTTTGTAATTCTCTTTGAAGTACTGATGTGGTATCGACCAGAACGATAAATAAGGCACGCCGGCGCAAACGGCATGCAAAACGGAGGCCAGAAAGGCCTTGTACAAGGAATCAAAAATCACACAGTTAAGTACTTTATGGGTACGAAAAAAAGTACGAAAAAAAACGTTTGTAATTCTCATTGAAGTACTGATGTGGTATCGACCAGAACGATAAATAAGGTACGCCGGCGCAAACGGCAAGCAAAACGGAGGTCAGAATGGCCTTCTACAAGGAATCAAAAATCACACCGTTAAATACTCTATGGGTACGAAAAAAAGTACGAAAAAAAACGTTTGTAATTCTCTTTGAAGTACTGATGTGCTATCGACCAGAACGACAAATAAGGCACGCCGGCGCAAACGGCAAGCATAACGGAAGCCAGAATGGCCTTGTACAAGGAAACAAAAATCACACAGTTAAGTACTCTATGGGTACGAAAAAAAGTACGAAAAAAAACGTTTGTAATTCTCTTTGAAGTACTGATGTGATATCGACCAGAACGATAAATAAGGCATGCCGGCGCAAACGGCAAGCAAAATAGAGGTCAGAATGGCCTTGTACAAGGAATCAAAATCACACAGTTAAGTACTCTATGGGTATGAAAAAAAGTACGAAAAAAACTTTTGTAATTCTCTTTGAAGTACTGATGTGTTATTGACCAGAACGATAAATAAGGCACGCCTGCGCAAACGGCAAGCAAAACAGAGGCCAGAATGGCCTGGTACAAGGAATCAAAAATCACACCGTTAAGTAGTCTATGGGTACGAAAAAGAGTACGATAAAAAACGTTTGTAATTCTCTTTGAAGTACTGATGTGATATCGACCAGAACGATAAATAAGGCACGCCGGCACAAACGGCAAGCAAAACGGAGGCCAGAATGGCCTTGTACAAGAAATCGAAAATCACACAGTTAAGTACTCTATGGGTATGAAAAAAAATACGAAAAAACGTTTGTAATTCTCTTTGAAGTACTGATGTGATATCGACCAGAACGATAAATAAGGCACGCCGGCGGAAACGGCAAGCAAAACGGAGGCCAGAATGGCCTTATACAAGGAATCAAAAATCCCACAGTTAAGTACTCTATGGGTACGAAAAAAAAACGTTTGTAATTCTCTTTGAAGTATTGATGTGATATCGACCAGAACGATAAATAAGGCACGCCGGCGCAAACGGCAAGCAAAACGGAGGCCAGAATGGCCTTGTACAAGAAATCAAAAATCACACGTTAAGTACTCTATGGGTACGAAAAAAAGTACAAAAAAAACGTTTGTAATTCTCTTTGAAGTACAGATGTGATATCGACCAGAACGATAAATAAGGCACGCCGGCGGAATCGGCAAGCAAAACAGAGGCCAGAATGGCCTTGTACAAGGAATCAAAAATCACACAGTTAAGTACTATATGGGTACGAAAAAAGTACAAAAAAAACGTTTGTAATTCTCTTTGAAGTGCGATGTGATATCGACCGAACGATAAATAAGGCACGCCGGCGCAAACGGCAAGCAAAAAACGGAGGCCGAATGGCCTTGTACAAGAAATCAAAAATCACACGAGTTAAGTACTCTATGGGTACGTAAAAAAGTATGAAAAAAACCGTTTGTAATTCTCTTAGAAGTGCGATGTGATATCGACCGAACGATAAATAAGGCACGCCGGCGCAAACGGAAAGCAAAACGGAGGCCAGAATGGCCTTGTACATGGAATCAAAAATCACACAGTTAAGTACTCAATGGGTACGAAAAAAAGTACGAAAAAAAACGTTTGTAATTCTCATTGAAGTACTGATGTGATATCGACCAGAACGATAAATAAGGCACGCCGGCGCAAACGGCAAGCAAAACGGAGGCCAGAATGGCCTTGTACAAGGAATCAAAAATCACACAGTTAAGTACTCTATGGGTACGAAAAAAATTACGAAAAAAAACGTTTGTAATTCTCTTTGGAAACGGCAAGCAAAACGGAGGCCAGAATGGCCTTGTACAAGGAATCAAAAATCACACAGTTAAGTACTCTATGGGTACGAAAAAAAGTACGAAAAAAACGTTTGTAATTCTCTTTGAAGTACTGATGTGATATCGACCAGAACGATAAATAAGGCATGCCGGCGCAAACGGGAAGCAAAACGGAAGCCAGAATAACCTTGTACAAGAAATCAAAAATCACACAGTTAAGTACTCTATGGGTACGAAAAAAAGTACGAAAAAAAACGTTTGTAATTCTCTTTGAAGTACTGATGTGGTATCGACCAGAACGATAAATAATGCACGCCGGCACAAACGGCAAGCAAAACGGAGGCCAGAATGGCCTTGTACAAGCAATCAAAAATCACATAGTTAAGTACTCTATGGGTACGAAAAAGAGTACGAAAAAAACGTTTGTAATTCTCTTTGAAGTACTGATTCGATATCGACCAGAACGATAAATAAGGCACGCCGGCGCAAACGGCAAGCAAAACGGAGTCCCGAATGGCCTTGTACAAGAAATCTAAAATCACACATCTAAGTACTCTATGGGTATGAAAAAAAGTACGAAAAAAACGTTTGTAATTCTCTTTGAAGTACTGATGTGATATCGACCAGAACGATAAATAAGGCACGCCGGCGGAAACGGCAAGCAAAACGGAGGCCAGAAAGGCCTTGTACAAGGAATCAAAAATCACACAGTTAAGTACTCTATGGGTACAAAAAAAAGTACGAAAAAAAACGTTTGTAATTCTCTTTGAAGTATTGATGTGATATCGACCAGAACGATAAATAAGGCACGCCGGCGCAAACGGCAAGCAAAACGGAGGTCAGAATGGCCTTGTACAAGGAATCAAAATCACACGAGTTAAGTACTCTATGGGTACGAAAAAAAGTACGAAAAAAAACGTTTGTAATTCTCTTTGAAGTACTGATGTGTTATCGACCAGAACGATAAATAAGGCACGCCGGCGCAAACTGCAAGCAAAACGGAGGCCAGAATGGCCTTGTACAAGGAATCAAAAATCACACCGTTAAGTAGTCTATGGGTACGAAAAAGAGTACGATAAAAAGTTTGTAATTCTCTTTGAAGTACTGATGTGTTATCGACCAGAACGATAAATAAGGCACGCCGGCGCAAACTGCAAGCAAAACGGAGGCCAGAATGGCCTTGTACAAGGAATCAAAAATCACACCGTTAAGTAGTCTATGGGTACGAAAAAAAGTACGATAAAAAACGTTTGTAATTCTCTTTGAAGTACCGATGTGATATCGACCGAACGATAAATAAGGCACGCCGGCGAAAACGGCAAGCAAAACGGAGGCCGAATGGCCTTGTACAAGGAATCAAAAATCACACGGTTAAGTACTCTATGGGTACGAAAAAAAGTACGAAAAAAAATGTTTGTAATTCTCTTTGAAGTGCGATGTGATATCGACCGAAGCGATAAATAAGGCACGCCGGCGCAAACGGCAAGCAAAACGGAGGCCGAATGGCCTTGTACAAGAAATCAAAAATCACGAGTTAAGTACTCTATGGGTACGAAAAAAAGTACGAAAAAAAACGTTTGTAATTCTCTTTGAAGTATTGATTTGATATCGACCAGAACGATAAATAAGGCATGCCGGCGCAAACGGCAAGCAAAACGGAGGCCAGAATGGCCTTGTATACTCTATGGGTACGAAAAAAAGTACGAAAAAAAACGTTTGTAATTCTCTTTGAAGTACTGATGTGGTATCGACCAGAAAGATAAATAAGGCACGCCGGCGCAAACGGCAAGCAAAACGGAGGCCAGAAAGGCCTTGTACAAGGAATCAAAAATCACACAATTAAGTACTTTATGGGTACGAAAAAAAATACGAAAAAAAATATTTGTAATTCTCTTTGAAGTACTGATGTGGTATCGACCAGAACGATAAATAAGGTACACCGGCGCAAACGGCAAGCAAAATGGAGGTCAGAATGGCCTTCTACAAGGAATCAAAAATCACACCGTTAAATACTCTATGGGAAAGAAAAAAAGTACGAAAAAAAACGTTTGTAATTCTCTTTGAAGTAATGATGTGTTATCGACCAGAATGATAAATAAGGCACGCCGGCGCAAACGGCAAGCAAAACGGAGGCCAGAATGGCCTTGTACAAGGAATCAAAAATCACACAGTTAAGTACTCTATGGGTACGAAAAAAAGTACGAAAAAAAACGTTTGTAATTCTCTTTGAAGTACTGATGTGATATCGACCAGAACGATAAATAAGGCACGCCGGCGCAAACGGTAAGCAAAACGGAGGTCGAATGGCCTTGTACAAGGAATCAAAATCACACGAGTTAAGTACTTATGGGTACGAAAAAAAGTACGAAAAAAACGTTTGTAATTCTCTTTGAAATGCGATGTGATATCGACCGAACGATAAATAAGGCACGCCGGCGCAAACGGCAAGCAAAACGGAGGCCGAATGGCCTTGTACAAGAAATCAAAAATCACACGAGTTAAGTACTCTATGGGTACGAAAAAAAGTACGAAAAAAAACGTTTGTAATTCTCTTTGAAGCACCGATGCGATATCGACCGAACGATAAATAAGGCACGCCGGCGCAAACGGTAAGCAAAACGGAGGCGAATGGCCTTGTACAAGGAATCAAAAATCACACGAGTTAAGTACTCTATGGATACGAAAAAAAGTACGAAAAAAAACGTTTGTAATTCTCTTTGAAGTACCGATGTGATATCGACCGAACGATAAATAAGGCACGCCGGCGCAAACGGCAAGCAAAACGGAGGCCAGAATGGCCTTGTACAAGGAATCAAAAATCACACAGTTAAGTACTTTATGGGTACGAAAAAAAGTATGAAAAAAAACGTTTGTAATTCTCTTTGAAGTTAACCGATGTTATCGATGTGGTATCGACGAACGATAAATAAGGTACGCCGGCGCAAACGGCAAGCAAAACGGAGGTCAGAATGGCCTTGTACAAGGAATCAAAAATCACACCGTTAAATACTCTATGGGTACGAAAAAAAACGTTTGTAATTCTCTTTGAAGTACTGATGTGTTATCGACCAGAACGACAAATAAGGCACGCCGGCGCAAACGGCAAGCAAAACGGAGGCCAGAATGGCCTTGTACAAGCAATCAAAAATCACACAAGTTAAGTACTCTATGGGTATGAAAAAAAGTACGAAAAAAAACGTTTGTAATTCTCTTTGAAGTACTGATGTGATATCGACCGAACGATAAATAAGGCATGCCGGCGCAAACGGCAAGCAAAACAGAGGTCAGAATGGCCTTGTACAAGGAATCAAAATCACACAGTTAAGTACTCTATGGGTACGAAAAAAACTTTTGTAATTCTCTTTGAAGTACTGATGTGTTATTGACCAGAACGATAAATAAGGCACGCCTACGCAAACGGCAAGCAAAACAGAGGCCAGAATGGCCTGGTACAAGGAATCAAAAATCACACCGTTAAGTTGTCTATGGGTACGAAAAAGAGTACGATAAAAAACGTTTGTAATTCTCTTTGAATTACTGATGTGATATCGACCAGAACGATAAATAAGGCACGCTGGCGCAAACGGCAAGCAAAACGGAGGCCAGAATCGCCTTGTACAAGCAATCAAAAATCACACAGTTAAGTACTCTATGGGTACGAAAAAGAGTACGAAAAAAAACGTTTGTAATTCTCTTTGAAGTACTGATTCGATATCGACCAGAACGATAAATAAGGCACGCCGGCGCAAACGGCAAGCAAAACGGAGGCCGAATGGCCTTGTACAAGAAATCAAAAATCACACAGTTAAGTACTCTATGGGTATGAAAAAAAGTACGAAAAAAACGTTTGTAATTCTCTTTGAAGTACTGATGTAATATCGACCAGAACGATAAATAAGGCACGCCGGCGGAAACGGCAAGCAAAACGGAGGTCAAAATGGCCTTGTACAAGGAATCAAAATCACACAGTTAAGTACTCTATGGGTACGAAAAAAAGTACGAAAAAAAGGTTTGTAATTCTCTTTGAAGTACTGATGTGATATCGACCAGAACGATAAATAAGGCACGCCGGCACAAACGACAAGCAAAACGGAGGCCAGAATGGCCTTGTACAAGCAAACAAAAATCACACAGTTAAGTACTCTATGGGTACGAAAAAAAGTACGAAAAAAAACGTTTGTAATTCTCTTTGAAGTACTGATGTGATATCGACCAGAATGAAAAATAAGGCACACCGGCGCAAACGGAAAGCAAAACGGAGGCCAGAATGGCCTTGTACAAGGAATCAAAAATCACACAGTTAAGTACTCTATGGGTACGAAAAAAAGTACGAAAAAAAAACGTTTGTAATTCTCTTTGAAGTACTGATGTGATATCGACCAGAACGATAAATAAGGCACGCCGGCGCAAACGGCAAGCAAAACGGAGGCCAGAAAGGCCTTGTACAAGGAATCAAAAATCACACGGTTAAGTACTTTATGAATAAAAAAAAGTACGAAAAAAAACGTTTGTAATTCTCTTTGAAGTACTAATGTGGTATCGACCGAACGATAAGAAAGGCACGCCGGCGCAAACGGGAAGCAAAACGGAGGTCAGAATGGACTTGTACAAGGAATCAAAAATCACACAGTTAAGTACTGTATGGGTACGAAAAAAAGTACGAAAAAAAACGTTTGTAATTCTCTTTGAAGTACTGATGTGGTATCGACCAGAACGATAAATAAGGTACGCCAGCGCAAACGGCAAGCAAAACGGAGGTCAGAATGGCCTTGTACAAGGAATCAAAAATCATACCGTTAAATACTCTATGGGTACGAAAAAAACATTTTTAATTCTCTTTGAAGTACTGATGTGTTATCGACCAGAACGATAAATAAGGCATGCCGGCGCAAACGGCAAGCAAAACGGAGGCCAGAATGGCCTTGTATACTCTATGGGTACGAAAAAAAGTACGAAAAAAAACGTTTGTAATTCTCTTTGAAGTACTGATGTGGTATCGACCAGAAAGATAAATAAGGCACGCCGGCGCAAACGGCAAGCAAAACGGAGGCCAGAAAGGCCTTGTACAAGGAATCAAAAATCACACAATTAAGTACTTTATGGGTACGAAAAAAAATACGAAAAAAAATATTTGTAATTCTCTTTGAAGTACTGATGTGGTATCGACCAGAACGATAAATAAGGTACACCGGCGCAAACGGCAAGCAAAATGGAGGTCAGAATGGCCTTGTACAAGGAATCAAAAATCACACCGTTAAATACTCTATGGGAAAGAAAAAAAGTACGAAAAAAAACGTTTGTAATTCTCTTTGAAGTAATGATGTGTTATCGACCAGAATGATAAATAAGGCACGCCGGCGCAAACGGCAAGCAAAACGGAGGCCAGAATGGCCTTGTACAAGGAATCAAAAATCACACGTTAAGTACTCTATGGGTACGAAAAAAAGTACGAAAAAAAACGTTTGTAATTCTCTTTGAAGTACTGATGTGATATCGACCAGAACGATAAATAAGGCACGCCGGCGCAAACGGTAAGCAAAACGGAGGTCAGAATGGCCTTGTACAAGGAATCAAAATCACACAGTTAAGTACTTATGGGTACGAAAAAAAGTACGAAAAAAAACGTTTGTAATTCTCTTTGAAGTACTGATGTGATATCGACCAGAACGATAAATAAGGCACGCCGGCGCAAACGGCAAGCAAAACGGAGGCCGAATGGCCTTGTACAAGAAATCAAAAATCACACGTTAAGTACTCTATGGGTACGAAAAAAAGTACGAAAAAAAACGTTTGTAATTCTCTTTGAAGCACCGATGCGATATCGACCGAACGATAAATAAGGCACGCCGGCGCAAACGGTAAGCAAAACGGAGGCCGAATGGCCTTGTACAAGGAATCAAAAATCACACGTTAAGTACTCTATGGATACGAAAAAAAGTACGAAAAAAAACGTTTGTAATTCTCTTTGAAATGCGATGTGATATCGACCGAACGATAAATAAGGCACGCCGGCGCAAACGGCAAGCAAAACGAGAGGCCGAATGGCCTTGTACAAGGAATCAAAAATCACACAGTTAAGTACTCTATGGGTACAAAAAAAACGTTTGTAATTCTCTTTGAAGTACTGATGTGGTATCGACCAGAATGATAAATAAGGCACGCCGGCGCAAACGGCATGCAAAACGGAGGCCAGAAAGGCCTTGTACAAGGAATCAAAAATCACACAGTTAAGTACTTTATGGGTACGAAAAAAAGTATGAAAAAAAACGTTTGTAATTCTCTTTGAAGTACTGATGTGGTATCGACCAGAACGATAAATAAGGTACGCCGGCGCAAACGGCAAGCAAAACGGAGGTCAGAATGGCCTTGTACAAGGAATCAAAAATCACACCGTTAAATACTCTATGGGTACGAAAAAAAACGTTTGTAATTCTCTTTGAAGTACTGATGTGTTATCGACCAGAACGATAAATAAGGCACGCCGGCGCAAACGGCAAGCAAAACGGAGGCCAGAATGGCCTTGTACAAGGAATCAAAAATCACACAGTTAAGTACTCTATGGGTATGAAAAAAAGTACGAAAAAAAACGTTTGTAATTCTCTTTGAAGTACTGATGTGATATCGACCAGAACGATAAATAAGGCATGCCGGCGCAAACGGCAAGCAAAACGGAGGTCAGAATGGCCTTGTACAAGGAATCAAAATCACACAGTTAAGTACTCTATGGGTACGAAAAAAAGTAAAAAAACTTTTGTAATTCTCTTTGAAGTACCGATGTGTTATTGACCAGAACGATAAATAAGGCACGCCTACGCAAACGGCAAGCAAAACAGAGGCCAGAATGGCCTGGTACAAGGAATCAAAAATCACACCGTTAAGTTGTCTATGGGTACGAAAAAGAGTACGATAAAAAACGTTTGTAATTCTCTTTGAAGTACTGATGTGATATCGACCAGAACGATAAATAAGGCACGCCGGCGCAAACGGCAAGCAAAACGGAGGCCAGAATCGCCTTGTACAAGCAATCAAAAATCACACAGTTAAGTACTCTATGGGTACGAAAAAGAGTACGAAAAAAACGTTTGTAATTCTCTTTGAAGTACTGATTCGATATCGACCAGAACGATAAATAAGGCACACCGGCGCAAACGGCAAGCAAAACGGAGGCCAGAATGGCCTTGTACAAAAAATCAAAAATCACACGTTAAGTACTCTATGGGTATGAAAAAAAGTACGAAAAAAACGTTTGTAATTCTCTTTGAAGTACCGATGTAATATCGACCGAACGATAAATAAGGCACGCCGGCGGAAACGGCAAGCAAAACGGAGGTCAAAATGGCCTTGTACAAGGAATCAAAATCACACAGTTAAGTACTCTATGGGTACGAAAAAAAGTACGAAAAAAAGGTTTGTAATTCTCTTTGAAGTACTGATGTGATATCGACCAGAACGATAAATAAGGCACGCCGGCACAAACGACAAGCAAAACGGAGGCCAGAATGGCCTTGTACAAGCAAACAAAAATCACACAGTTAAGTACTCTATGGGTACGAAAAAAAGTACGAAAAAAAACGTTTGTAATTCTCTTTGAAGTACTGATGTGATATCGACCAGAATGAAAAATAAGGCACACCGGCGCAAACGGAAAGCAAAACGGAGGCCAGAATGGCCTTGTACAAGGAATCAAAAATCACACAGTTAAGTACTCTATGGGTACGAAAAAAAGTACGAAAAAAAACGTTTGTAATTCTCTTTGAAGTACTGATGTGATATCGACCAGAACGATAAATAAGGCACGCCGGCGCAAACGGCAAGCAAAACGGAGGCCAGAAAGGCCTTGTACAAGGAATCAAAAATCACACAGTTAAGTACTTTATGAATACGAAAAAAAGTACGAAAAAAAACGTTTGTAATTCTCTTTGAAGTACTAATGTGGTATCGACCAGAACGATAAGAAAGGCACGCCGGCGCAAACGGGAAGCAAAACGGAGGTCAGAATGGACTTGTACAAGGAATCAAAAATCACACAGTTAAGTACTGTATGGGTACGAAAAAAAGTACGAAAAAAAACGTTTGTAATTCTCTTTGAAGTACTGATGTGGTATCGACCAGAACGATAAATAAGGTACGCCAGCGCAAACGGCAAGCAAAACGGAGGTCAGAATGGCCTTGTACAAGGAATCAAAAATCATACCGTTAAATACTCTATGGGTACGAAAAAAACATTTTTAATTCTCTTTGAAGTACTGATGTGTTATCGACCAGAACGATAAATAAGGCACGCCGGCGCAAACGGCAAGCAAAACGGAGGCCAGAATGGCCTTGTACAAGGAATCAAAAATCACACAGTTAAGTACTCTATGGGTACGAAAAAAAGTACGAAAAAAAACGTTTGTAATTCTCTTTGAAGTACTGATGTGATATCAACCAGAACGATAAATAAGGCACGCCGGCGCAAACGGAAAGCAAAACGGAGGTCAAAATGGCCTTGTACAAGGAATCAAAATCACACAGTTAAGTACTCTATGGGTACGAAAAAAAGTACGAAAAAAAGGTTTGTAATTCTCTTTGAAGTACTGATGTGATATCGACCAGAACGATAAATAAGGCACGCCGGCACAAACGACAAGCAAAACGGAGGCCGAATGGCCTTGTACAAGCAAACAAAAATCACACGAGTTAAGTACTCTATGGGTACGAAAAAAAGTACGAAAAAAAACGTTTGTAATTCTCTTTGAAGTACCGATGTGATATCGACCAGAATGAAAAATAAGGCACACCGGCGCAAACGGAAAGCAAAACGGAGGCCAGAATGGCCTTGTACAAGGAATCAAAAGTCACACGTTAAGTACTCTATGGGTACGAAAAAAAGTACGAAAAAAAACGTTTGTAATTCTCTTTGAAGTACCGATGTGATATCGACCAGAACGATAAATAAGGCACGCCGGCGCAAACGGCAAGCAAAACGGAGGCCTGAATTGCCATGTACAAGGAATCAAAAATCACACAGTTAAGTACTCTATGGGTACGAAAAAAAGTACGAAAAAAAATGTTTGTAATTCTCTTTGGAAACGGCAAGCAAAACGGAGGCCAGAATGGCCTTGTACAAGGAATCAAAAATCACACAGTTAAGCACTCTATGGGTATGAAAAAAAGTACGAAAAAAAACGTTTGGAATTCTCTTTGAAGTACTGATGTGATATCGACCGAACGATAAATAAGGCACGCCGGCGCAAACGGCAAGCAAAACGAGAGGCCAGAATGGCCTTGTACAAGGAATCAAAAATCACACAGTTAAGTACTCTATGGGTACGAAAAAAAGTACGAAAAAAAACGTTTGTAATTCTCTTTGGAAACGGCAAGCAAAATGGAAGCCAGAATGGCCTTGTACAAGAAATCAAAAATCACACAGTTAAGTACTCTATGGGTACGAAAAAAAGTACGAAAAAAAATGTTTGTAATTCTCTTTGAAGTACTGATGTGGTATCGACCAGAACGATAAATAAGGCACGCCGGCGCAAACGACAAGCAAAACGGAGGCCGAATGGCCTTGTACAAGGAATCAAAAATCACACGGTTAAGTACTCTATGGGTACGAAAAAAAAGTACGAAAAAAAACGTTTGTAATTCTCTTTGAAGTGCGATGTGATATCGACCGAACGATAAATAAGGCACGCCGGCGCAAACGGCAAGCAAAACGGAGGCCGAGAATGGCCTTGTACAAGGAATCAAAAATCACACGTTAAGTACTCTATGGGTACGAAAAAAGTACGAAAAAAAAACGTTTGTAATTCTCTTTGGAAACGGCAAGCAAAATGGAAGCGAAACGCGAGAATGGCCTTGTACAAGAAATCAAAAATCACACGTTAAGTACTCTATGGGTACGAAAAAAAGTACGAAAAAAAACGTTTGTAATTCTCTTTGAAGTACTGATGTGATATCGACCAGAACGATAAATAAGGCACGCCGGCGCAAACGGCAAGCAAAACGGAGGCCTGAATGGCCATGTACAAGGAATCAAAAATCACACAGTTAAGTACTCTATGGGTACGAAAAAAAGTACGAAAAAAAATGTTTGTAATTCTCTTTGGAAACGGCAAGCAAAACGGAGGCCAGAATGGCCTTGTACAAGGAATCAAAAATCACACAGTTAAGTACTCTATGGGTACGAAAAAAAGTACGAAAAAAAACGTTTGTAATTCTCTTTGAAGTACTGATGTGATATCGACCGAACGATAAATAAGGCACGCCGGCGCAAACGGCAAGCAAAACAGAGGCCAGAATGGCCTTGTACAAGGAATCAAAAATCACACAGTTAAGTACTCTATGGGTACGAAAAAAAGTACGAAAAAAAACGTTTGTAATTCTCTTTGGAAACGGCAAGCAAAATGGAAGCCAGAATGGCCTTGTACAAGAAATCAAAAATCACACAGTTAAGTACTCTATGGGTACGAAAAAAAGTACGAAAAAAAATGTTTGTAATTCTCTTTGAAGTACTGATGTGGTATCGACCAGAACGATAAATAATGCACGCCGGCGCAAACGGAAAGCAAAACGGAGGCCAGAATGGCCTTGTACAAGGAATCAAAAATAACACAGTTAAGTACTCTATGGGTACGAAAAAAAGTACGAAAAAAACGTTTATAATTCTCTTTGAAGTGCGATGTGATATCGACCGAACGATAAATAAGGCACGCCGGCGCAAACGGCAAGCAAAACGGAGGCCAGAAAGGCCTTGTACAAGGAATCAAAAATCACACAGTTAAGTACTTTATGAGTACGAAAAAAAGTACGAAAAAAAAAGTTTGTAATTCTCTTTGAAGTACTGATGTGGTATCGACCAGAACGATAAATAAGGTACGCCAGCGCAAACGGCAAGCAAAACGGAGGTCAGAATGGCCTTGTACAAGGAATCAAAAATCATACCGTTAAATACTCTATGGGTACGAAAAAAAACATTTGTAATTCTCTTTGAAGTACTGATGTGTTATCGACCGAACGATAAATAAGGCACGCCGGCGCAAACGGCAAGCAAAACGGAGGCCAGAATGGCCTTGTACAAGGAATCAAAAATCACACAGTTAAGTACTCTATGGGTACGAAAAAAACGTTTGTAATTCTCTTTGAAGTACTGATGTGATATCAACCAGAACGATAAATAAGGCACTCCGGCGCAAACGGAAAGCAAAACGGAGGTCAAAATGGCCTTGTACAAGGAATCAAAATCACACAGTTAAGTACTCTATGGGTACGAAAAAAAGTACGAAAAAAAGGTTTGTAATTCTCTTTGAAGTACTAATGTGATATCGACCAGAACGATAAATAAGGCACGCCGGCGCAAACGGCAAGCAAAACGGAGGCCAGAATGGCCTTGTAGAAGCAAACAAAAATCACACAGTTAAGTACTCTATGGGTACGAAAAAAAGTACGAAAAAAAACGTTTGTAATTCTCTTTGAAGTACTGATGTGATATCGACCAGAATGAAAAATAAGGCACACCGGCGCAAACGGAAAGCAAAACGGAGGCCAGAATGGCCTTGTACAAGGAATCAAAAATCACACAGTTAAGTACTCTATGGGTACGAAAAAAAGTACGAAAAAAAACGTTTGTAATTCTCTTTGAAGTATCGATGTGATATCGACCGAACGATAAATAAGGCACGCTGGCGCAAACGGCAAGCAAAACGGAGGCCTGAATGGCCTTGTACAAGGAATCAAAAATCACACAGTTAAGTACTCTATGGGTACGAAAAAAAGTACGAAAAAAAATGTTTGTAATTCTCTTTGGAAACGGCAAGCAAAACGGAGGCCAGAATGGCCTTGTACAAGGAATCAAAAATCACACAGTTAAGTACTCTATGGGTACGAAAAAAAAGTACGAAAAAAAACGTTTGTAATTCTCTTTGAAGTGCGATGTGATATCGACCGAACGATAAATAAGGCACGCCGGCGCAAACGGCAAGCAAAACGGAGGCCGAATGGCCTTGTACAAGGAATCAAAAATCACACGTTAAGTACTCTATGGGTATGAAAAAAAACGTTTGTAATTCTCTTTGAAGTATGCGATGTGATATCGACCGAACGATAAATAAGGCACGCCGGCGCAAACGGCAAGCAAAACGGAGGCTCGAATGGCCTTGTACAAGGAATCAAAAATCACACGTTAAGTACTCTATGGGTACGAAAAAAAGTACGAAAAAAAAACGTTTGTAATTCTCTTTGAAGTACCGATGTGATATCGACCGAACGATAAATAAGGCACGCCGGCGCAAACGGCAAGCAAAACGGAGGCCTGAATGGCCTTGTACAAGGAATCAAAAATCACACAGTTAAGTACTCTATGGGTACGAAAAAAAGTACGAAAAAAAACGTTTGTAATTCTCATTGGAAACGGCAAGCAAAACGGAGGCCAGAATGGTCTTGTACAAGGAATCAAAAATCACACAGTTAAGTACTCTATGGGTACGAAAAAAGTACGAAAAAAAACGTTTGTAATTCTCTTTGAAGTACTGATGTGATATCGACCAGAACGATAAATAAGGCACGCCGGCGCAAACGGCAAGCAAAACGGAGGCCAGAATGGCCTTGTACAAGAAATCAAAAATCACACAGTTAAGTACTCTATGGGTACGAAAAAAAGTACGAAAAAACGTTTGTAATTCTCTTTAAAGTAATGATGTGGTATCGACAAGAACGATAAATAAGGCACGCCGGCGCAAACGGCAAGCAAAACGGAGGCCAGAATGGCCTTGTACAAGGAATCAAAAATCACACTGTTAAGTACTCTATGGGTACGAAAAAAGTACGAAAAAACGTTTGTAATTCTCTTTGAAGTACTGAAGTGGTATCGACCAGAACGATAAATAAGGCACGCCGGCGCAAACGGCAAGCAAAACGGAGGCCGAAATGGCCTTGTACAAGGAATCAAAAATCACACGAGTTAAGTACTCGTATGGGTACGAAAAAAAGTACGAAAAAAAACGTTTGTAATTCTCTTTGAAGTACCGATGTGATATCGACCGAACGATAAATAAGGCACGCCGGCGCAAACGGCAAGCAAAACGGAGGCCAGAATGGCCTTGTACAAGGAATCAAAAATCACACAGTTAAGTACTCTATGGGTACGAAAAAAAAGTACGAAAAAACGTTTGTAATTCTCTTTAAAGTACTGATGTGGTATCGACCAGAACGATAAATAAGGCACGCCGGCGCAAACGGCAAGCAAAACGGAGGCCAGAATGGCCTTGTACAAGGAATCAAAATCACACAGTTAAGTACTCTATGGGTACAAAAAAAAGTACGAAAAAAAACGTTTGTAATTCTCTTTGATGTACTGATGTGGTATCGACCAGAACGATAAATAAGGCACGCCGGTGCAAACGGCATGCAAAACGGAGGCCAGAAAGGCCTTGTACAAGGAATCAAAAATCACACTGTTAAGTACTTTATGGGTACGAAAAAAAGTACGAAAAAAACGATTGTAATTCTCTTTGAAGTACTGATGTGGTATCGACTAGAACGATAAATAAGGTACGCCAGCGCAAACGGCAAGCGAAACGGAGGTCAGAATGGCGTTGTACAAGGAATCAAAAATCATACCGTTAAATACTCTATGGGTACGAAAAAAAGTACGAAAAAAAACATTTGTAATTCTCTTTGAAGTACTGATGTGATATCGACCAGAACGATAAATAAGGCACGCCGGCGCTAACGGTAAGCAAAACGGAGGTCAGAATGGCCTTGTACAAAGAATCAAAATCACACAGTTAAGTACTCTATGGGTACGAAAAAAAGTACGAAAAAAAAACGTTTGTAATTCTCTTTGAACTACTGATGTGATATCGACCGAACGATAAATAAGGCACGCCGGCGCAAACGGCAAGCAAAACGGAGGCCGAATGGCCTTGTACAAGAAATCAAAAATCACACGTTAAGTACTCTATGGGTACGAAAAAAAGTACGAAAAAAAACGTTTGTAATTCTCTTTGAAGTACCGATGTGATATCGACCGAACGATAAATAAGGCACGCCGGCGCAAACGGCAAGCAAAACGGAGGCCGAATTGCCTTGTACAAGGAATCAAAAATCACACGAGTTAAGTACTCTATGGGTACGAAAAAAAGTACGACGAAAAAAACGTTTGTAATTCTCTTTGAAGTGCGATGTGGTATCGACCAGGACGATAAATAATGCACGCCGGCGCAAACGGAAAGCAAAACGGAGGCCAGAATGGCCTTGTACAAGGAATCAAAAATCACACAGTTAAGAACTCTATGGGGACAAAAAAAAGTACGAAAAAAAGGTTTGTAATTCTCTTTGAAGTACTGATGTGATATCGACCAGAACGATAAATAATGCACGCCGGCGCAAACGGCAAGCAAAACGGAGGCCAGAAAGGCCTTGTACAAGGAATCAAAAATCACACAGTTAAGTACTTTATGAGTACGAAAAAAAGTACGAAAAAACGTTTGTAATTCTCTTTGAAGTACTAATGTGGTATCGACCAGAACGATAAATAAGGCACGCCGGCGCAAACGGCAAGCAAAACAGAGGTCAGAATGGCCTTGTACAAGGAATCAAAAATCACACCGTTAAATACTCAATGGTTACGAAAAAAAACGTTTGTAATTCTCTTTGAAGTACTGATGTGTTATCGACAAGAACGACAAATAAGGCACGCCGGCGCAAACGCCAAGCAAAACGGAGGCCATAATGGCCTTGTACAAGAAATCAAAAATCACATAGTTAAGTAGTCTATGGGTACGAAAAAAAGTACGAAAAAAAAAAAACGTTTGTAATTCTCTTTGAAGTACTGATGTGATATCGACCAGAACGATAAATAAGGCACGCCGGCGCAAACGGCAAGCAAAACGGAGGCCAAAATGGCCTTGTACAAGAAATCAAAAATCACACGTTAAGTACTCTATGGGTACGAAAAAAAGTACGAAAAAACGTACGTAATTCTCTTTAAAGTACCGATGTGGTATCGACCAGAACGATAAATAAGGCACGCCGGCGCAAACGGCAAGCAAAACGGAGGCCAGAATGGCCTTGTACAAGGAATCAAAATCACACAGTTAAGTACTCTATGGGTACGAAAAAAAACGTTTGTAATTCTCTTTGAAGTTCTGATGTGGTATCGACCAGAACGATAAATAAGGCACGCCGGTGCAAACGGCATGCAAAACGGAGGCCAGAAAGGCCTTGTACAAGGAATCAAAAATCACACAGTTAAGTACTTTATGGGTACGAAAAAAAGTACGAAAAAAAACGTTTGTAATTCTCTTTGAAGTACTGATGTGGTATCGACCAGAACGATAAATAAGGTACGCCAGCGCAAACGGCAAGCAAAACGGAGGTCAGAATGGCGTTGTACAAGGAATCAAAAATCATACCGTTAAATACTCTATGGGTACGAAAAAAAGTACGAAAAAAAACATTTGTAATTCTCTTTGAAGTACCGATGTGATATCGACCAGAACGATAAATAAGGCACGCCGGCGCTAACGGTAAGCAAAATGGAGGTCAGAATGGCCTTGTACAAGGAATCAAAATCACACAGTTAAGTACTCTATGGGTACGAAAAAAAGTACGAAAAAAAACGTTTGTAATTCTCTTTGAACTACGATGTGATATCGACCGAACGATAAATAAGGCACGCCGGCGCAAACGGCAAGCAAAACGGAGGCCGAATGGCCTTGTACAAGAAATCAAAAATCACACGGTTAAGTACTCTATGGGTACGAAAAAAAGTACGAAAAAAAATGTTTGTAATTCTCTTTGAAGTGCGATGCGATATCGACCGAACGATAAATAAGGCACGCCGGCGCAAACGGTAAGCAAAACGGAGTCCGAATGGCCTTGTACAAGGAATCAAAAATCACACGTTAAGTACTCTATGGATACGAAAAAAAGTACGAAAAAAAACGTTTGTAATTCTCTTTGAAGTACTGATGTGATATCGACCAGAACGATAAATAAGGCACGCCGGCGCAAACGGCAAGCAAAACGGAGGCCAGAATGGCATTGTACAAGGAATCAAAAATCACACAGTTAAGTACTCTATGGGTACGAAAAAAAACGTTTGTAATTCTCTTTGAAGTACAGATGTGGTATCGACCAGAACGATAAATAAGGCACGCCGGCGCAAACGGCATGCAAAACGGAAGCCAGAAGGGCCTTGTACAAGGAATCAAAAATCACACAGTTAAGTACTTTATGGGTACGAAAAAAAGTACGAAAAAAAAACGTTTGTAATTCTCTTTGAAGTACTGATGTGGTATCGACCAGAACGATAAATAAGGTACGCCGGCAAAAACGGCAAGCAAAACGGAGGTCAGAATGGCCTTCTACAAGGAATCAAAAATCACACCGTTAAATACTCTATGGGTACGAAAAAAAAGTACGGAAAAAACGTTTGTAATTCTCTTTGAAGTACTGATGTGTTATCGACCAGAACGACAAATAAGGCACGCCGGCGCAAACGGAAAGCAAAACGGAGGCTAGAATGGCCTTGTACAAGGAATCAAAAATCACAAAGTTAAGTACTCTATGGGTACGAAAAAAAGTACGAAAAAAAACGTTTGTAATTCTCTTTGAAGTACTGATGTGATATCGACCAGAACGATAAATAAGGCATACCGGCGCAACCGGCAAACAAAACAGAGGTCAGAATGGCCTTGTACAAGGAATCAAAATCACACAGTTAAGTACTCTATGGGTACGAAAAAAAGTACGAAAAAAACTTTTGAAATTCTCTTTGAAGTACTGATGTGTTATTGACCAGAACGAAAAATAAGGCACGCCTGCGCAAACGGCAAGCAAAACAGAGGCCAGAATGGCCTGGTACAAGGAATCAAAAATCACACCGTTAAGTAGTCTATGGGTACGAAAAAGAGTACGATAAAAAACGTTTGTAATTCTCTTTGAAGTACTGATGTGATATCGACCAGAACGATAAATAAGGCACGCCGGCGCAAACGGAAAGCAAAACGGAGGCCGAATGGCCTTGTACAAGGAATCAAAAATCACACGATTAAGTACTCAATGGGTACGAAAAAAAGTACGAAAAAAAACGTTTGTAATTCTCTTTGAAGTGCGATGTGATATCGACCGAACGATAAATAAGGCACGCCGGCGCAAACGGCAAGCAAAACGGAGGCCGAATGGCCTTGTACAAGGAATCAAAAATCACACGGTTAAGTACTCTATGGGTACGAAAAAAAGTACGAAAAAAAAAAAACGTTTGTAATTCTCTTTTGCGATGTGATATCGGAACGATAAATAAGGCACGCCGGCGCAAACGGAAAGCAAAACGGAGGCCGAATGGCCTTGTACAAGGAATCAAAAATCACACGTTAAGTACTCTATGGGTACGAAAAAAAGTACGAAAAAAAACGTTTGTAATTCTCTTTGAAGTACCGATGTGATATCGACCGAACGATAAATAAGGCACGCCGGCGCAAACGGGAAGCAAAACGGAAGCCGAATGGCCTTGTACAAGAAATCAAAAATCACACGTAATTCTCTTTAAGTACTCTATGGGTACGAAAAAAAGTACGTAAAAAAAACGTTTGTAATTCTCTTTGAAGTACGATGTGGTATCGACCGAACGATAAATAAGGCACGCCGGCGCAAACGGAAAGCAAAACGGAGGCCGAATGGCCTTGTACAAGAATCAAAAATCACACGTTAAGTACTCTATGGGTACGAAAAAAAGTACGAAAAAAAACGTTTGTAATTCTCTTTGAAGTACCGATGTGTTATCGACCGAACGATAAATAAGGCACGCCGGCGCAAACGGCAAGCAAAACGGAGGCCGAATGGCCTTGTACAAGGAATCAAAAATCACACCGTTAAGTACTCTATGGGTACGAAAAAAAGTACGAAAAAAAACATTTGTAATTCTCTTTGAAGTACCGATGTGATATCGACCGAACGATAAATAAGGCACGCCGGCACAAACGGCAAGCAAAACGGAGGCCGAATGGCCTTGTACAAGGAATCAAAAATCACACCGTTAAGTACTCTATGGGTACGAAAAAGAGTACGAAAAAAACGTTTGTAATTCTCTTTGAAGTGCGATGTGATATCGACCGAACGATAAATAAGGCACGCCGGCGCAAACGGCAAGCAAAACGGAGGCCGAATGGCCTTGTACAAGAAATCAAAAATCACACAGTTAAGTACTCTATGGGTACGAAAAAAAGTACGAAAAAAACGTTTGTAATTCTCTTTGAAGTACTGATGTGATATCGACCAGAACGATAAATAAGGCACGCCGGCGGAAACGGCAAGCAAAACGGAGGCCAGAAAGGCCTTGTACAAGGAATCAATAATCACACAGTTAAGTACTCTATGGGTACAAAAAAAAGTATGAAAAAAAACGTTTGAAATTCTCTTTGAAGTATTGATGTGATATCGACAAGAACGATAAATAAGGCACGCCGGCGCAAACGGCAAGCAAAACGGAGGTCAGAATGGCCTTGTACAAGGAATCAAAATCACACAGTTAAGTACTATATGGGTACGAAAAAAAGTACGAAAAAAAACGTTTGTAATTCTCTTTGAAGTATGCGATGTGTTATCGACCGAACGATAAATAAGGCATGCCGGCGCATAAACGGCAAGCAAAACGGAGGCCGAATGGCCTTGTACAAGGAATCAAAAATCACACCGTTAAGTAGTCTATGGGTACGAAAAAGAGTACGATAAAAAACGTTTGTAATTCTCTTTGAAGTACGGATGTGATATCGACCAGAACGATAAATAAGGCACGCCGGCGCAAACGGCAAGCAAAACGGAGGCCAGAATGGCCTTGTACAAGGAATCAAAAATCACACAGTTAAGTACTCTATGGGTACGAAAAAAAGTACGAAAAAAAATGTTTGTAATTCTCTTTGAAGTACTGATGTGATATCGACCAGAACGATAAATAAGGCACGCCGGCGCAAACGGCAAGCAAAACGGAGGCCAGAATGGCCATGTACAAGAAATCAAAAATCACACAGTTAAGTACTCTATGGGTACGAAAAAAGTACGAAAAAAAACGTTTGTAATTCTCTTTGAAGTATTGATTTGATATCGACCAGAACGATAAATAAGGCACGCCGGCGCAAACGGCAAGCAATACGGAGGCCAGAATGGCCTTGTATACTCTATGGGTACGAAAAAAAGTACGAAAAAAAACGTTTCTAATTCTCTTTGAAGTACTGATGTGGTATCGACCAGAAAGATAAATAAGGCACGCCGGCGCAAACGGCAAGCAAAACGGAGGCCAGAAAGGCCTTGTACAAGGAATCAAAAATCACACAGTTAAGTACTTTATGGGTACGAAAAAAGTACGAAAAAAAATATTTGTAATTCTCTTTGAAGTACTGATGTGGTATCGACCAGAACGATAAATAAGGTACACCGGCGCAAACGGCTAGCAAAACGGAGGTCAGAATGGCCTTCTACAAGGAATCAAAAATCACACCGTTAAATACTCTATGGGAAAGAAAAAAAGTACGAAAAAAAACGTTTGTAATTCTCTTTGAAGTAATGATGTGTTATCGACCAGAATGATAAATAAGGCACGCCGGCGCAAACGGCAAGCAAAACGGAGGCCGAATGGCCTTGTACAAGAATCAAAAATCACACGAGTTAAGTACTCTATGGGTACGAAAAAAAGTACGAAAAAAAACGTTTGTAATTCTCTTTGAAGTATTGATGTGATATCGACCAGAACGATAAATAAGGCACGCCGGCGCAAACGGTAAGCAAAACGGAGGTCAGAATGGCCTTGTACAAGGAATCAAAATCACACAGTTAAGTACTCTATGGGTACGAAAAAAAGTACGAAAAAAAACGTTTGTAATTCTCTTTGAAGTACTGATGTGATATCGACCGAACGATAAATAAGGCACGCCGGCGCAAACGGCAAGCATAACGGAGGCCGAATGGCCTTGTACAAGAAATCAAAAATCACACAGTTAAGTACTCTATGGGTACGAAAAAAAGTACGAAAAAAAAACGTTTGTAATTCTCTTTGAAGTGCGATGCGATATCGACCGAACGATAAATAAGGCACGTCGGCGCAAACGGTAAGCAAAACGGAGGCCAGAATGGCCTTGTACAAGGAATCAAAAATCACACAGTTAAGTACTCTATGGATACGAAAAAAAGTACGAAAAAAAACGTTTGTAATTCTCTTTGAAGTACTGATGTGATATCGACCAGAACGATAAATAAGGCACGCCGGCGCAAACGGCAAGCAAAACGAGAGAGGCCGAATGGCCTTGTACAATGAATCAAAAATCACACGGTTAAGTACTCTATGGGTACAAAAAAAAACGTTTGTAATTCTCTTTGAAGTACTGATGTGGTATCGACCAGCACGATAAATAAGGCACGCCGGCGCAAACGGCATGCAAAACGGAGGCCAGAAAGGCCTTGTACAAGGAATCAAAAATCACACAGTTAAGTACTTTATGGGTACGAAAAAAAGTATGAAAAAAAACGTTTGTAATTCTCTTTGAAGTACTGATGTGGTATCGACCAGAACGATAAAAAAGGTACGCCGGCGCAAACGGCAAGCAAAACGGAGGTCAGAATGGCCTTCTACAAAGAATCAAAAATCACACCGTTAAATACTCTATGGGTACGAAAAAAAACGTTTGTAATTCTCTTTGAAGTACTGATGTGTTATCGACCAGAACGACAAATAAGGCACGCCGGCGCAAACGGCAAGCAAAACGGAGGCCGAATGGCCTTGTACAAGCAATCAAAAATCACACAGTTAAGTACTCTATGGGTATGAAAAAAAGTACGAAAAAAAACGTTTGTAATTCTCTTTGAAGTACTGATGTGATATCGACCAGAACGATAAATAAGGCATCCCGGCGCAAACGGCAAGCAAAACAGAGGTCAGAATGGCCTTGTATAAGGAATCAAAATCACACAGTTAAGTACTCTATGGGTACGCAAAAAAGTATGAAAAAATACGTTTGTAATTCTCTTTGAAGTATTGATGTGATATCGACCAGAATGATAAATAAGGCACGCCGGCGCAAACGGCAAGTAAAACGGAGGCCAGAATGGCCTTGTACAAGAAATAAAAAATCACACAGTTAAGTACTCTTTGGGTACGAAAAAAAGTACGAAAAAAACGTTTGTAATTCTCTTTAAAGTACTGATGTGATATCGACCAGAACGATAAATAAGGCACGCCGGCGGAAACGGCAAGCAAAACGGAGGCCAGAATGGCCTTGTACAAGGAATCAAAAATCACACCGTTAAATACTCTATGGGTACGAAAAAGTAAAAAAAACGTTTGTAATTCTCTTTGAAGTACCGATGTGTTATCGACCGAACGACAAATAAGGCACGCCGGCGCAAACGGCAAGCAAAACGGAGGCCGAATGGCCTTGTACAAGCAATCAAAAATCACACGATTAAGTACTCTATGGGTATGAAAAAAAGTACGAAAAAAAACGTTTGTAATTCTCTTTGAAGTACTGATGTGATATCGACCAGAACGATAAATAAGGCATCCCGACGCAAACGGCAAGCAAAACAGAGGTCAGAATGGCCTTGTACAAGGAATCAAAATCACACAGTTAAGTACTCTATGGGTACGAAAAAAAGTACGAAAAAAACTTTTGTAATTCTCTTTGAAGTACTGATGTGTTATTGACCAGAACGATAAATAAGGCACGCCTACGCAAACGGCAAGCAAAACGGAGGCCAGAATGGCCTGATACAAGGAATCAAAAATCACACCGTTAAGTAGTCTATGGGTACGAAAAAGAGTACGATAAAAAACGTTTGTAATTCTCTTTGAAGTACTGATGTGATATCGACCAGAACGATAAATAAGGCACGCCGGCGGAAACGGCAAGCAAAACGGAGGCCAGAATGGCCTTGTACAAGGAATCAAAAATCACACAGTTAAGTACTCTATGGGTACGCAAAAAAGTACGAAAAAATACGTTTGTAATTCTCTTTGAAGTATTGATGTGATATCGACCAGAATGATAAATAAGGCACGCCGGCGCAAACGGCAAGTAAAACGGAGGCCAGAATGGCCTTGTACAAGAAATAAAAAATCACACAGTTAAATACTCTTTGGGTACGAAAAAAGTACGAAAAAAACGTTTGTAATTCTCTTTAAAGTACTGATGTGATATCGACCAGAACGATAAATAAGGCACGCCGGCGGAAACGGCAAGCAAAACGGAGGCCAGAATGGCCTTGTACAAGGAATCAAAAATCACACAGTTAAGTACACTCTATGGGTACGAAAAAAAGTACAAAAAAAACATTTGTAATTCTCTTTGAAGTACTGATGTGATATCGACCAGAACGATAAATAAGGCACGCCGGCACAAACGGCAAGCAAAACGGAGGCCAGAATGGCCTTGTACAAGCAATAAAAAATCACACAGTTAAGTACTCTATGGGTACAAAAAAGTGTACGAAAAAAAACGTTTGTAATTCTCTTTGAAGTACTGATTCGATATCGACCAGAACGATAAATAAGGCACGCCGGCGCAAACGGCAAGCAAAACGGAGGCCATAATGGCCTTGTACAAGAAATCAAAAATCACACAGTTAAGTACTCTATGGGTATGAAAAAAAGTACGAAAAAAACGTTTGTAATTATCTTTGAAGTACTGATGTGATATCGACCAGAACGATAAATAAGGCACGCCGGCGGAAACGGCAAGCAAAACGGAGGCCAGAAAGGCCTTGTACAAGGAATCAAAAATCACATAGTTAAGTACTCTATGGGTACAAAAAAAAGTACGAAAAAAACGTTTGTAATTCTCTTTGAAGTATTGATGTGATATCGACCAGAACGATAAATAAGGCACGCCGGCGCAAACGGCAAGCAAAACGGAGGTCAGAATGGCCTTGTACAAGGAATCAAAATCACACAGTTAAGTACTCTATGGGTACGAAAAAAAGTACGAAAAAAAACGTTTGTAATTCTCTTTGAAATACTGATGTGTTATCGACCAGAACGATAAATAAGGCACGCCGGCGCAAACGGCAAGCAAAACGGAGGTCAGAATGGCCTTGTACAAGGAATCAAAAATCACACCGTTAAGTAGTCTATGGGTACGAAAAAGTGTACGATAAAAAACGTTTGTAATTCTCTTTGAAGTATTGATGTGATATCGACCAGAACGATAAATAAGGCACGCCGGCGCAAACGGCAAGCAAAACGGAGGCCAGAATGGCCTTGTACAAGGAATCAAAAATCACACAGTTAAGTACTTTATGGGTACGAAAAAAAGTACGAAAAAACGTTTGTAATTCTCTTTGAAGTATTGATTTGATATCGACCAGAACGATAAATAAGGCACGCCGGCGCAAACGGCAAGCAAAACGGAGGCCAGAATGGCCTTGTATACTCTATGGGTACGAAAAAAAGTACGAAAAAAAACGTTTGTAATTCTCTTTGAAGTACTGATGTGGTATCGACCAGAAAGATAAATAAGGCACGCCGGCGCAAACGGCAAGCAAAACGGAGGCCAGAAAGGCCTTGTACAAGGAATCAAAAATCACACAGTTAAGTACATTATGGGTACGAAAAAAAGTACGAAAAAAAATATGTGTAATTCTCTTTGAAGTACTGATGTGGTATCGACCAGAACGATAAATAAGGTATACCGGCGCAAACGGCAAGCAAAACGGAGGTCAGAATGGCCTTCTACAAGGAATCAAAAATCACACCGTTAAATACTCTATGGGAAAGAAAAAAAGTACGAAGAAAAACGTTTGTAATTCTCTTTGAAGTAATGATGTGTTACCGACCAGAATGATAAATAAGGCACGCCGGCGCAAACGGCAAGCAAAACGGAGGCCAGAATGGCCTTGTACAAGGAATCAAAAATCACACAGTTAAGTACTCTATGGGTACGAAAAAAAGTACGAAAAAAAACGTTTGTAATTCTCTTTGAATTACTGATGTGATATCGACCAGAACGATAAATAAGGCACGCCGGCGCAAACGGTAAGCAAAACGGAGGTCAGAATGGCCTTGTACAAGGAATCAAAATCACACAGTTAAGTACTCTATGGGTACGAAAAAAAGTACGAAAAAAAACCTTTGTAATTCTCTTTGAAGTACCGATGTGATATCGACCGAACGATAAATAAGGCACGCCGGCGCAAACGGCAAGCAAAACGAGAGGCCAGAATGGCCTTGTACAAGGAATCAAAAATCACACAGTTAAGTACTCTATGGGTACAAAAAAAACGTTTGTAATTCTCTTTGAAGTACTGGTGTGGTATCGACCAGAATGATAAATAAGGCACGCCGGCGCAAACGGCATGCAAAACGGAGGCCAGAAAGGCCTTGTACAAGGAATCAAAAATCACACAGTTAAGTACTTTATGGGTACGAAAAAAAGTATGAAAAAAAAGTTTGTAATTCTCTTTGAAGTACTGATGTGGTATCGACCAGAACGATAAATAAGGTACGCCGGCGCAAACGGCAAGCAAAACGGAGGTCAGAATGGCCTTCTACAAGGAATCAAAAATCACCCCGTTAAATACTCTATGGGTACGAAAAAAAACGTTTGTAATTCTCTTTGAAGTACTGATGTGTTATCGACCAGAACGACAAATAAGGAACGCCGGCGCAAACGGCAAGCAAAATGGAGGCCAGAATGGCCTTGTACAAGCAATCAAAAATCACACAGTTAAGTACTCTTTGGGTATGAAAAAAAAACGTTTGTAATTCTCTTTGAAAACTGATGTGATATCGACCAGAACGATAAATAAGGCTTGCCGGCGCAAACGGCAAGCAATACAGAGGTCAGAATGGCCTTGTACAAGGAATCAAAATCACACAGTTAAGTACTCTATGGGTACGAAAAAAAGTACGAAAATAACTTTTGTAATTCTCTTTGAAGTACTGATGTGTTATTGACCAGAACGATAAATAAGGCACGCCTACGCAAACGGCAAGCAAAACAGAGGCCAGAATGGCCTGGTACAAGGAATCAAAAATCACACCGTTAAGTAGTCTATGGGTACGAAAAAGAGTACGATAAAAAACGTTTGTAATTCTCTTTGAAGTACTGATGTGATATCGACCGAACGATAAATAAGGCACGCCGGCGCAAACGGCAAGCAAAACGGAGGCCGAATCGCCTTGTACAAGCAATCAAAAATCACACGAGTTAAGTACTCTATGGGTACGAAAAAAGAGTACGAAAAAAACGTTTGTAATTCTCTTTGAAGTACCGATTCGATATCGACCGAACGATAAATAAGGCACACCGGCGCAAACGGCAAGCAAAACGGAGGCCGAATGGCCTTGTACAAAAAATCAAAAATCACACGTTAAGTACTCTATGGGTATGAAAAAAAGTACGAAAAAAACGTTTGTAATTCTCTTTGAAGTACCGATGTGATATCGACCGAACGATAAATAAGGCACGCCGGCGGAAACGGCAAGCAAAACGGAGGCCGAATGGCCTTGTACAAGGAATCAAAAATCACACAGTTAAGTACTCTATGGGTACGAAAAAAGTACGAAAAAAAACGTTTGTAATTCTCTTTGAAGTATTGATGTGATATCGACCAGAATGATAAATAAGGCACGCCGGCGCAAACGGCAAGTAAAACGGAGGCCAGAATGGCCTTGTACAAGAAATAAAAAATCACACAGTTAAGTACTCTTTGGGTACGAAAAAAAGTACGAAAAAAACGTTTGTAATTCTCTTTAAAGTACTGATGTGATATCGACCAGAACGATAAATAAGGCACGCCGGCGGAAACGGCAAGCAAAACGGAGGCCAGAATGGCCTTGTACAAGGAATCAAAAATCACACAGTTAAGTACACTATGGGTACGAAAAAAGTACAAAAAAAACATTTGTAATTCTCTTTGACGTACTGATGTGATATCGACCAGAACGATAAATAAGGCACGCCGGCGCAAACGGCAAGCAAAAAATGGAGGCCAGAATGGCCTTGTACAAGAAATCAAAAATCACACGTTAAGTACTCTATGGGTACGAAAAAAAGTACGAAAAAAACGTTTGTAATTCTCTTTGAAGTATGCGATGTGATATCGACCGAACGATAAATAAGGCACGCCGGTGCAAACGGCAAGCAAAACGGAGGCCGAATGGCCTTGTACAAGGAATCAAAAATCACACAGTTAAGTACTCAATGGGTACGAAAAAAAGTACGAAAAAAAATGCTTGTAATTCTCTTTGAAGTACTGATGTGATATCGACCAGAACGATAAATAAGGCACGCCGGCGCAAACGGAAAGCAAAACGGAGGCCAGAATGGCCTTGTACAAGGAAATCAAAAATCACACAGTTAAGTACTCTATGGGTACGAAAAAAAGTACGAAAAAAAACGTTTGTAATTCTCTTTGGAAACGGAAAGCAAAACGGAGGCCAGAATGGCCTTGTACAAGGAATCAAAAATCACACAGTTAAGTACTCTATGGGTATGAAAAAAAGTACGAAAAAAAACGTTTGTAATTCTCTTTGAAGTACTGATGTGATATCGACCGAACGATAAATAAGGCACGCCGGCGCAAACGGGAAGCAAAACGGAAGCGAATGGCCTTGTACAAGAAATCAAAAATCACACCGTTAAGTACTCTATGGGTACGAAAAAAAGTACGAAAAAAAACGTTTGTAATTCTCTTTGAAGTGCGATGTGGTATCGACCGAACGATAAATAATGCACGCCGGCGCAAACGGAAAGCAAAACGGAGGCCGAGAATGGCCTTGTACAAGGAATCAAAAATCACACGAGTTAAGTACTCTATGGGTACGAAAAAAAGTACGAAAAAAAACGTTTATAATTCTCTTTGAAGTACCGATGTGATATCGACCGAACGATAAATAAGGCACGCCGGCGCAAACGGCAAGCAAAACGGAGGCCAGAAAGGCCTTGTACAAGGAATCAAAAATCACACAGTTAAGTACTTTATGAGTACGAAAAAAAGTACGAAAAAAAACGTTTGTAATTCTCTTTGAAGTACTAATGTGGTATCGACCAGAACGATAAGAAAGGCACGCCGGCGCAAACGGCAAGCAAAACGGAGGTCAGAATGGCCTTGTACAAGGAATCAAAAATCACACCGTTAAATACTCTATGGGTTCGAAAAAAAGTACGAAAAAAAACATTTGTAATTCTCTTTGAAGTACTGATGTGTTATCGACAAGAACGATAAATAAGGCACGCCGGCGCAAACGGCATGCAAAACGGAGGCCATAATGGCCTTGTACAAGAAATCAAAAATCACACAGTTAAGTACTCTATGGGTACGAAAAAAAGTACGAAAAAAAACGTTTCTAATTCTCCTTGAAGTACTGATGTGATATCGACCAGAACGATAAATAAAGCACGCCGGCGGAAACGGCAAGCAAAACGGGAGGCCGAATGGCCTTGTACAAGGAATCAAAAATCACACGGTTAAGTACTCTATGGGTACGAAAAAAAGTACGAAAAATAACGTTTGTAATTCTCTTTGAAGTATGCGATGTGATATCGACCGAACGATAAATAAGGCACGCCGGAGCAAACGGCAAGCAAAACGGAGGCCGAATGGCCTTGTACAAGAAATCAAAAATCACACGATTAAGTACTCTATGGGTACGAAAAAAAGTACGAAAAAACGTTTGTAATTCTCTTTAAAGTAATGATGTGGTATCGACCAGAACGATAAATAAGGCACGCCGGCGCAAACGGCAAGCAAAACGGATCCAGAATGGCCTTGTACAAGGAATCAAAAATCACACAGTTAAGTACTCTATGGGTACGAAAAAAAGTACGAAAAAAATGTTTGTAATTCTCTTTGAAGTACTGATGTGGTATCGACCAGAACGATAAATAAGCCACGCCGGCGCAAACGGCAAGCAAAACGGAGGCCAGAAAGGCATTGTACAAGGAATCAAAAATCACACAGTTAAGTACTGTATGGGTACAAAAAAAAGTACGAAAAAAAAACGTTTGTAATTCTCTTTGAAGTACTGATGTGGTATCGACCAGAACGATAAATAAGGTACGCCAGCGCAAACGGCAAGCAAAACGGAGGTCAGAATGGCCTTGTACAAGGAATCAAAAATCACACAGTTAAGTACTCTATGGGTACGAAAAAAAGTACGAAAAAAAACGTTTGTAATTCTCTTTGAAGTACTGATGTGGTATCGACCAGAACGATAAATAAGGTACGCCGGCGCAAACGGCAAGCAAAACGGAGGTCGGAATGGCCTTGTACAAGGAATCAAAAATCATACCGTTAAATACTCTATGGGTACGAAAAAAAACATTTGTAATTCTCTTTGAAGTACTGATGTGTTATCGACCAGAACGATAAATAAGGCACGCCGGCGCAAACGGCAAGTAAAACGGAGGCCAGAATGGCCTTGTACAAGGAATCAAAAATCACACAGTTAAGTACTCTATGGGTACGAAAAAAAGTACAAAAAAAAACGTTTGTAATTCTCTTTGAAGTACTGATGTGATATCAACTAGAACGATAAATAAGGCACGCCGGCGCAAACGGAATGCAAAACGGAGGTCAAAATGGCCTTGTACAAGGAATCAAAATCACACAGTTAAGTACTCTATGGGTACGAAAAAAAGTACGAAAAAAACGTTTGTAATTCTCTTTGAAGTACTGATGTGATATCGACCAGAACGATAAATAAGGCACGCCGGTGCAAACGGCAAGCAAAACGGAGGCCAGAATGGCCTTGTACAAGGAATCAAAAATCACACAGTTAAGTACTCAATGGGTACGAAAAAAAGTACGAAAAAAAATGCTTGTAATTCTCTTTGAAGTACTGATGTGATATCGACCAGAACGATAAATAAGGCACGCCGGCGCAAACGGCAAGCAAAACGGAGGCCAGAATGGCCTTGTACAAGGAAATCAAAAATCACTCAGTTAAGTACTCTATGGGTACGAAAAAAAGTACGAAAAAAAACGTTTGTAATTCTCTTTGGAAACGGCAAGCAAAACGGAGGCCAGAATGGCCTTGTACAAGGAATCAAAAATCACACAGTTAAGTACTCTATGGGTACGAAAAAAAGTACGAAAAAAAACGTTTGTAATTCTCTTTGAAGTACTGATGTGATATCGACCAGAACGATAAATAAGGCACGCCGGCGCAAACGGGAAGCAAAACGGAAGCCAGAATGGCCTTGTACAAGAAATCAAAAATCACACGTTAATACTCTATGGGTACGAAAAAAAGTACGTATGAAAAAAAACGTTTGTAATTCTCTTTGAAGTACCGATGTGGTATCGACCGAACGATAAATAATGCACGCCGGCGCAAACGGAAAGCAAAACGGAGGCCGAATGGCCTTGTACAAGGAATCAAAAATCACACGTTAAGTACTCTATGGGTACGAAAAAAAGTACGAAAAAAAACGTTTATAATTCTCTTTGAAGTACTGATTTGATATCGACCAGAACGATAAATAAGGCACGCCGGCGCAAACGGCAAGCAAAACGGAGGCCAGAAAGGCCTTGTACAAGGAATCAAAAATCACACAGTTAAGTACTTTATGAGTACGAAAAAAAGTACGAAAAAAAACGTTTGTAATTCTCTTTGAAGTACTAATGTGGTATCGACCAGAACGATAAGAAAGGCACGCCGGCGCAAACGGCAAGCAAAACGGAGGTCAGAATGGCCATGTACAAGGAATCAAAAATCACACCGTTAAATACTCTATGGGTTCGAAAAAAAGTACGAAAAAAAACATTTGTAATTCTCTTTGAAGTACTGATGTGTTATCGACAAGAACGATAAATAAGGCACGCCGGCGCAAACGGCATGCAAAACGGAGGCCATAATGGCCTTGTACAAGAAATCAAAAATCACACAGTTAAGTACTCTATGGGTACGAAAAAAAGTACGAAAAAAAAACGTTTGTAATTCTCTTTGAAGTACCGATGTGATATCGACCGAACGATAAATAAGGCACGCCGGCGCAAACGGCAAGCAAAACGGAGGCCATCGAATGGCCTTGTACAAGAAATCAAAAATCACACGTTAAGTACTCTATGGGTACGAAAAAAAGTACGAAAAAAAACGTTTGTAATTCTCTTTGAAGTCGATGTGATATCGACCGAACGATAAATAAGGCACGCCGGCGCAAACGGCAAGCAAAACGGAGGCCGAATGGCCTTGTACAAGAAATCAAAAATCACACGTTAAGTACTCTATAGGTACGAAAAAAAGTACGAAAAAAAACGTTTGTAATTCTCTTTAAAGTACTGATGTGGTATCGACCAGAACGATAAATAAGGCATGCCGGCGCAAACGGCAAGCAAAACGGAGGCCAGAATGGCCTTGTACAAGGAATCAAAAATCACACGTTAAGTACTCTATGGGTACGAAAAAAAGTACGAAAAAAAACGTTTGTAATTCTCTTTGAAGTACCGATGTGGTATCGACCGAACGATAAATAAGGCACGCCGGCGCAAACGGCAAGCAAAACGGAGGCCGAAAGGCCTTGTACAAGGAATCAAAAATCACACGTTAAGTACTTTATGGGTACGAAAAAAAGTACGAAAAAAAACGTTTGTAATTCTCTTTGAAGTACCGATGTGGTATCGACCGAACGATAAATAAGGCACGCCGGCGCAAACGGCAAGCAAAACGGAGGTCGAATGGCCTTGTACAAGGAATCAAAAATCACACAGTTAAGTACTCTATGGGTACGAAAAAAAGTACGAAAAAAAACGTTTGTAATTCTCTTTGAAGTACTAATGTGGTATCGACCAGAACGATAAATAAGGCACGCCGGCGCAAACGGCAAGCAAAACGGAGGTCAGAATGGCCTTGTACAAGGAATCAAAAATCACACGTTAAGTACTCTATGGGTACGAAAAAAAGTACGAAAAAAAACGTTTGTAATTCTCTTTGAAGTACTGATGTGTTATCGACCAGAACGACAAATAAGGCACGCCGGCGCAAACGGCAAGCAAAACGGAGGCCATAATGGCCTTGTACAAGGAATCAAAAATCACACGAGTTAAGTACTCTATGGGTACGAAAAAAAGTACGAAAAAAAACGTTTGTAATTCTCTTTGAAGTACCGATGTGATATCGACCGAACGATAAATAAGGCACGCCGGCGCAAACGGCAAGCAAAACGGAGGCCGAATGGCCTTGTACAAGGAATCAAAAATCACACGTTAAGTACTCTATGGGTACGAAAAAAAGTACGAAAAAAAACGTTTGTAATTCTCTTTGAAGTACCGATGTGATATCGACCGAACGATAAATAAGGCACGCCGGCGCAAACGGCAAGCAAAACGGAGGCCGAATGGCCTTGTACAAGCAATCAAAAATCACACGTTAAGTACTCTATGGGTACGAAAAAAAGTACGAAAAAAAAACGTTTGTAATTCTCTTTGAAGTACCGATGTGATATCGACCAGAACGATAAATAAGGCACGCCGGCGCAAACGGAAAGCAAAACGGAGGCCAGAATGGCCTTGTACAAGGAATCAAAAATCACACAGTTAAGTACTCTATGGGTACGAAAAAAAGTACGAAAAAAAACGTTTGTAATTCTCTTTGAAGTACTGATGTGATATCGACCGAACGATAAATAAGGCACGCCGGCGCAAACGGCAAGCAAAACGGAGGCTCGAATGGCCTTGTACAAGGAATCAAAAATCACACGAGTTAAGTACTCTATGGGTACGAAAAAAAGTACGAAAAAAAACGTTTGTAATTCTCTTTGAAGCGATGTGATATCGACCGAACGATAAATAAGGCACGCCGGCGCAAACGGCAAGCAAAACGGAGGCCGAATGGCCTTGTACAAGGAATCAAAAATCACACAGTTAAGTACTCTATGGGTACGAAAAAAAGTACGAAAAAAAACGTTTGTAATTCTCTTTGAAGTACGATGTGATATCGACCGAACGATAAATAAGGCACGCCGGCGCAAACGGAAAGCAAAACGGAGGCCGAATGGCCTTGTACAAGGAATCAAAAATCACACGTTAAGTACTCTATGGGTACGAAAAAAAGTACGAAAAAAAACGTTTGTAATTCTCTTTGAAGTACCGATGTGATATCGACCGAACGATAAATAAGGCACGCCGGCGCAAACGGCAAGCAAAACGGAGGCCGAAATGGCCTTGTACAAGGAATCAAAAATCACACGTTAAGTACTTTATGGGTACGAAAAAAAGTACGAAAAAAAACGTTTGTAATTCTCTTTGAAGTACGATGTGATATCGACCGAACGATAAATAAGGCACGCCGGCGCAAACGGCAAGCAAAACGGAGGCCGAATGGCCTTGTACAAGGAATCAAAATCACACAAGTTAAGTACTCTATGGGTACGAAAAAAAGTACGAAAAAAAACGTTTGTAATTCTCTTTGAAGTACTGATGTGGTATCGACCAGAACGATAAATAAGGCACGCCGGTGCAAACGGCATGCAAAACGGAGGCCATAAAGGCCTTGTACAAGGAATCAAAAATCACACAGTTAAGTACTTTATGGGTACGAAAAAAAGTACGAAAAAAAACGTTTGTAATTCTCTTTGAAGTACTGATGTGGTATCGACCAGAACGATAAATAAGGCACGCCGGCGCAAACGGCAAGCAAAACGGAGGCCATAATGGCCTTGTACAAGAAACCAAAAATCACACGTTAAGTACTCTATGGGTACGAAAAAAAGTACGAAAAAAAACGTTTGTAATTCTCTTTGAAGTACCGATGTGATATCGACCGAACGATAAATAAGGCACGCCGGCGCAAACGGCAAGCAAAACGGAGGCCGAATGGCCTTGTACAAGAAATCAAAAATCACACGTTAAGTACTCTATGGGTACGAAAAAAAGTACGAAAAAAAAACGTTTGTAATTCTCTTTGAAGTACCGATGTGGTATCGACCGAACGATAAATAAGGCACGCCGGCGCAAACGGCAAGCAAAACGGAGGCCGAATGGCCTTGTACAAGGAATCAAAATCACACAAGTTAAGTACTCTATGGGTACGAAAAAAAGTACGAAAAAAACATTTGTAATTCTCTTTGAAGTACTGATGTGATATCGACCAGAACGATAAATAAGGCACGCCGGCGCAAACGGCAAGCAAAACGGAGGCCAGAATGGCCTTGTACAAGGAATCAAAAATCACACAGTTAAGTACTTTATGGGTACGAAAAAAGTACGAAAAAAAAACGTTTGTAATTCTCTTTGAAGTACTGATGTGATATCGACCAGAACGATAAATAAGGCACGCCGGCGCAAACGGCAAGCAAAACGGAGGTCAGAATGGCCTTGTACAAGGAATCAAAAATCATACCGTTAAATACTCTATGGGTACGAAAAAAAGTACGAAAAAAAACATTTGTAATTCTCTTTGAAGTACTGATGTGATATCGACCAGAACGATAAATAAGGCACGCCGGCGCTAACGGTAAGCAAAACGGAGGTCGAATGGCCTTGTACAAGGAATCAAAATCACACGTTAAGTACTCTATGGGTACGAAAAAAAGTACGAAAAAAAACGTTTGTAATTCTCTTTGAACTACTGATGTGATATCGACCAGAACGATAAATTAGGCACGCCGGCGCAAACGGCAAGCAAAACGGAGGCCAGAATGGCCTTGTACAAGAAATCAAAAATCACACAGTTAAGTACTCTATGGGTACGAAAAAAAGTACGAAAAAAAACGTTTGTAATTCTCTTTGAAGTACTGATGTGATATCGACCAGAACGATAAATAAGGCACGCCGGCGCAAACGGTAAGCAAAACGGAGGCCAGAATGGCCTTGTACAAGGAATCAAAAATCACACGTTAAGTACTCTATGGGTACGAAAAAAAGTACGAAAAAAAACGTTTGTAATTCTCTTTGAAGTACCGATGTGATATCGACCGAACGATAAATAAGGCACGCCGGCGCAAACGGCAAGCAAAACGGAGGCCGAATGGCCTTGTACAAGCAATCAAAAATCACACGTTAAGTACTCTATGGGTACAAAAAAAAGTACGAAAAAAACGTTTGTAATTCTCTTTGAAGTACTGATGTGATATCGACCCGAACGATAAATAAGGCACGCCGGCGCAAACGGAAAGCAAAACGGAGGCCAGAATGGCCTTGTACAAGGAATCAAAAATCACACAGTTAAGTACTCTATGGGTACGAAAAAAAGTACGAAAAAAAAACGTTTGTAATTCTCTTTGAAGTACTGATGTGATATCGACCAGAACGATAAATAAGGCACGCCGGCGCAAACGGCAAGCAAAACGGAGGCCTGAATGGCCTTGTACAAGGAATCAAAAATCACACAGTTAAGTACTCTATGGGTACGAAAAAAAGTACGAAAAAAAACGTTTGTAATTCTCTTTGGAAACGGCAAGCAAAACGGAGGCCAGAATGGCCTTGTACAAGGAATCAAAAATCACACAGTTAAGTACTCTATGGGTCCGAAAAAAGTACGAAAAAAAACGTTTGTAATTCTCTTTGAAGTACTGATGTGATATCGACCAGAACGATAAATAAGGCACGCCGGCGCAAACGGGAAGCAAAACGGAAGCCAGAATGTCCTTGTACAAGAAATCAAAAATCACACAGTTAAGTACTCTATGGGTACGAAAAAAAGTACGAAAAAAAACGTTTGTAATTCACTTTGAAGTACTGATGTGGTATCGACCAGGACGATAAATAATGCACGCCGGCGCAAACGGAAAGCAAAACGGAGGCCAGAATGGCCTTGTACAAGGAATCAAAAATCACACAGTTAAGTACTCTATGGGTACGAAAAAAAGTACGAAAAAAGGTTTGTAATTCTCTTTGAAGTTCTGATGTGATATCGACCAGAACGATAAATAAGGCACGCCGGCGCAAACGGCAAGCAAAACGGAGGCCAGAAAGGCCTTGTACAAGGAATCAAAAATCACACAGTTAAGTACTTTATGAGTACGAAAAAAAGTACGAAAAAAACGTTTGTAATTCTCTTTGAAGTACTAATGTGGTATCGACCAGAACGATAAATAAGGCACGCCGGCGCAAACGGCAAGCAAAACGGAGGCCAGAATGGCCTTGTACAAGGAATCAAAATCACACAGTTAAGTACTCTATGGGTACGAAAAAAAGTACGAAAAAAAGGTTTGTAATTCTCTTTGAAGTTCGATGTGATATCGACCGAACGATAAATAAGGCACGCCGGCGCAAACGGCAAGCAAAACGGAGGCCGTAAAGGCCTTGTACAAGGAATCAAAATCACACAGTTAAGTACTTTATGAGTACGAAAAAAAGTACGAAAAAAACGTTTGTAATTCTCTTTGAAGTACTAATGTGGTATCGACCAGAACGATAAATAAGGCACGCCGGCGCAAACGGCAAGCAAAACGGAGGCCAGAATGGCCTTGTACAAGGAATCAAAATCACACAGTTAAGTACTCTATGGGTACGAAAAAAAGTACGAAAAAAAACGTTTGTAATTCTCTTTGAAGTACTGATGTGGTATCGACCAGAACGATAAATAAGGCACGCCGGTGCAAACGGCATGCAAAACGGAGGCCATAAAGGCCTTGTACAAGGAATCAAAAATCACACAGTTAAGTACTTTATGGGTACAAAAAAAAGTACGAAAAAAAACGTTTGTAATTCTCTTTGAAGTACTGATGTGGTATCGACAAGAACGATAAATAAGGCACGCCGGCGCAAACGGCAAGCAAAACGGAGGCCATAATGGCCTTGTACAAGAAATCAAAAATCACACAGTTAAGTACTCTATGGGTACGAAAAAAAGTACGAAAAAAAAAACGTTTGTAATTCTCTTTGAAGTACCGATGTGATATCGACCGAACGATAAATAAGGCACGCCGGCGCAAACGGCAAGCAAAACGGAGGCCGAATGGCCTTGTACAAGAAATCAAAAATCACACGAGTTAAGTACTTTATGAGTACGAAAAAAAGTACGAAAAAAAATGTTTGTAATTCTCTTTGAAGTACTAATGTGGTATCGACCAGAACGATAAATAAGGCACGCCGGCGCAAACGGCAAGCAAAACGGAGGCCGAATGGCCTTGTACAAGGAATCAAAATCACACGTTAAGTACTCTATGGGTACGAAAAAAAGTACGAAAAAAAACGTTTGTAATTCTCTTTGAAGTACCGATGTGGTATCGACCGAACGATAAATAAGGCACGCCGGTGCAAACGGCAAGCAAAACGGAGGCCGAATGGCCTTGTACAAGGAATCAAAAATCACACGAGTTAAGTACTCTATGGGTACGAAAAAAAGTACGAAAAAAAACGTTTGTAATTCTCTTTGAAGTACCGATGTGGTATCGACCGAACGATAAATAAGGCACGCCGGCGCAAACGGCAAGCAAAACGGAGGCCGAATGGCCTTGTACAAGGAATCAAAATCACACGATTAAGTACTCTATGGGTACGAAAAAAAGTACGAAAAAAAACATTTGTAATTCTCTTTGAAGTACTGATGTGGTATCGACCAGAACGATAAATAAGGCACGCCGGTGCAAACGGCAAGCAAAACGGAGGCCAGAAAGGCCTTGTACAAGGAATCAAAAATCACACAGTTAAGTACTTTATGGGTACGAAAATAAGTACGAAAAAAAACGTTTGTAATTCTCTTTGAAGTACTGATGTGGTATCGACCAGAACGATAAATAAGGTACGCCAGCGCAAACGGCAAGCAAAGCGGAGGTCAGAATGGCGTTGTACAAGGATTCAAAAATCATACCGTTAAATACTCTATGGGTACGAAAAAAAGTACGAAAAAAAACATTTGTAATTCTCTTTGAAGTACTAATGTGATATCGACCAGAACGATAAATAAGGCACGCCGGCGCTAACGGTAAGCAAAACGGAGGTCAGAATGGCCTTGTACAAGGAATCAAAATCACACAGTTAAGTACTCTATGGGTACGAAAAAAAGTACAAAAAAAACGTTTGTAATTCTCTTTGAACTACTGATGTGATATCGACCAGAACGATAAATAAGGCACGCCGGCGCAAACGGCAAGCAAAACGAGGCCAGAATGGCCTTGTACAAGAAATCAAAAATCACACAGTTAAGTACTCTATGGGTACGAAAAAAAGTACGAAAAAAAATGTTTGTAATTCTCTTTGAAGTACTGATGCGATATCGACCAGAACGATAAAAAAGGCACGCCGGCGCAAACGGTAAGCAAAACGGAGGCCAGAATGGCCTTGTACAAGGAATCAAAAATCACACAGTTAAGTACTCTATGGATACGAAAAAAAGTACGAAAAAAAACGTTTGTAATTCTCTTTGAAGTAATGATGTGATATCGACCAGAACGATAAATAAGGCACGCCGGCGCAAACGGCAAGCAAAACGGAGGCCAGAATGGCCTTGTACAAGGAATCAAAAATCACACAGTTAAGTACTCTATGGGTACAAAAAAAACGTTTGTAATTCTCTTTGAAGTACTGATGTGGTATCGACCAGAACGATAAATAAGGCACGCCGGCGCAAACGGCATGCAAAACGGAGGCCAGAAAGGCCTTGTACAAGGAATCAAAAATCACACAGTTAAGTACTTTATGGGTACGAAAAAAAGTACGAAAAAAAACGTTTGTAATTCTCTTTGATGTACTGATGTGGTATCGACCAGAACGATAAATAAGGTACGCCGGCGCAAAAACGGCAAGCAAAACGGAGGTCAGAATGGCCTTCTACAAGGAATCAAAAATCACACCGTTAAATACTTAATGGGTACGAAAAAAAAGTACGAACAAAAAAACGTTTGTAATTCTCTTTGAAGTACTGATGTGTTATCGACCAGAACGACAAATAAGGCACGCCGGCGCAAACGGAAAGCAAAACGGAGGCCAGAATGGCCTTGTACAAGGAATCAAAAATCACACAGTTAAGTACTTTATGGGTACGAAAAAAAGTACGAAAAAAAACGTTTGTAATTCTCTTTGAAGTACTAATGTGATATCGACAAGAATGATAAATAAGGCATGCCGGCGCAAACGGCAAGCAAAACGAGAGGTCAGAATGGCCTTGTACAAGGAATCAAAATCACACAGTTAAGTACTCTATGGGTACGAAAAAAAGTACGAAAAAAACTTTTGTAATTCTCTTTGAAGTACTGATGTGTTATTGACCAGAACGATAAATAAGGCACGCCGCGCAAACGGCAAGCAAAACGAGAGGCCGAATGGCCTTGTACAAGGAATCAAAAATCACACCGTTAAGTAGTCTATGGGTACGAAAAAGAGTACGATAAAAAACGTTTGTAATTCTCTTTGAAGTACTGATGTGATATCGACCAGAACGATAAATAAGGCACGCCGGCGCAAACGGCAAGCAAAACGGAGGCCAGAATGGCCTTGTACAAACAATCAAAAATCACACAGTTTAGTACTCTATGGGTACGAAAAAAACGTTTGTAATTCTCTTTGAAGTACTGATTCGATATCGACCAGAACGATAAATAAGGCACGACGGCGCAAATGGCAAGCAAAACAGAGGCCAGAATGGCCTTGTACAAGAAATCAAAAATCACACAGTTAAGTACTCTATGGGTATGAAAAAAAGTACGAAAAAAACGTTTGTAATTCTCTTTGAAGTACTGATGTGATATCGACCAGAACGATAAATAAGGCACGCCGGCGGAAACGGCAAGCAAAACGGAGGCCGAATGGCCTTGTACAAGGAATCAAAAATCACACAGTTAAGTACTCTATGGGTACGAAAAAAAGTACGAAAAAAACGTTTGTAATTCTCTTTGAAGTATTGATGTTATATCGACCAGAACGATAAATAAGGCACGCCGGCGCAAACGGCAAGATAAACGGAGGCCAGAATGGCCTTGTACAAGAAATAAAAAATCACACAGTTAAGTACTCTATGGGTACGAAAAAAAGTACGAAAAAAACATTTGTAATTCTCTTTGAAGTACTGATGTGATATCGACCATAACGATAAATAAGGTACGCCGGCGGAAACGGCAAGCAAATCGGAGGCCAGAATGGCCTTGTACAAGGAATCAAAAATCACACAGTTAAGTACTCTATGGGTACGAAAAAAAGTACAAAAAAAAACGTTTGTAATTCTCTTTGAAGTACTGATGTGATATCGACCGAACGATAAATAAGGCACGCCGGCGCAAACGGCAAGCAAAAAACGGAGGCCAGAATGGCCTTGTACAAGAAATCAAAAATCACACAGTTAAGTACTCTATGGGTACGAAAAAAAGTATGAAAAAAAACGTTTGTAATTCTCTTTGAAGTACTGATGTGATATCGACCAGAACGATAAATAAGGCACGCCGGCGCAAACGGAAAGCAAAACGGAGGCCAGAATGGCCTTGTACAAGGAATCAAAAATCACACAGTTAAGTACTCTATGGGTACGAAAAAAAGTATGAAAAAAAACGTTTGTAATTCTCTTTGGAAACGGCAAGCAAAACGGAGGCCAGAATGGCCTTGTACAAGGAATCAAAAATCACACAGTTAAGTACTCTATGGGTACGAAAAAAAGTACGAAAAAAAACGTTTGTAATTCTCTTTGAAGTACTGATGTGATATCGACCAGAACGATAAATAAGGCACGCCGGCGCAAACGGGAAGCAAAACGGAAGCCAGAATGGCCTTGTACAAGAAATCAAAAATCACACAGTTAAGTACTCTATGGGTACGAAAAAAAGTACGAAAAAAAACGTTCGTAATTCTCTTTGAAGTACCGATGTGGTATCGACCGAACGATAAAAAATGCACGCCGGCGCAAACGGAAAGCAAAATGGAGGCCGAATGGCCTGTACAAGGAATCAAAAATCACACGATTAAGTACTCTATGGGTACGAAAAAAAAGTACGAAAAACAACGTTTGTAATTCTCTTTGAAGTACCGATGTGATATCGACCGAACGATAAATAAGGCACGCCGGCGCAAACGGCAAGCAAAACGGAGGCCGAAAGGCCTTGTACAAGGAATCAAAAATCACACGTTAAGTACTTTATGAGTACGAAAAAAAGTACGAAAAAAAAGTACGAAAAAAAACGTTTGTAATTCTCTTTGAAGTACTAATGTGGTATCGACCAGAACGATAAATAAGGCACGCCGGTGCAAACGGCAAGCAAAACGGAGGTCAGAATGTCCTTGTACAAGGAATCAAAAATCACACCGTTAAATACTCAATGGGTACGAAAAAAAGTACGAAAAAAAACGTTTGTAATTCTCTTTGAAGTACTGATGTGATATCGACCAGAACGATAAATAAGGCACGCCGGCGCAAACGGGAAGCAAAACGGAAGCCAAAATGGCCTTGTACAAGAAATCAAAAATCACACAGTTAAGTACTCTATGGGTACGAAAAAAAGTACGAAAAAAAACGTTTGTAATTCTCTTTGAAGTACTGATGTGGTATCGACAAGAACGATAAATAATGCACGCCGGCGCAAACGGAAAGCAAAACGGAGGCCAGAATGGCCTTGTACAAGGAATCAAAAATCACACAGTTAAGTACTCTATGGGTACGAAAAAAAGTACGAAAAAAAACGTTTGTAATTCTCTTTGAAGTACCGATGTGATATCGACCGAATGATAAATAAGGCACGCCGGCGCAAACGGCAAGCAAAACGGAGGCCAGAAAGGCCTTGTACAAGGAATCAAAAATCACACAGTTAAGTACTTTATGAGTACGAAAAAATGTATGAAAAAAAACGTTTGTAATTCTCTTTGAAGTACTAATGTGGTATCGACCAGAACGATAAATAAGGCACGCCGGCGCAAACGGCAAGCAAAACGGAGGTCAGAATGGCCTTGTACAAGGAATCAAAATTACACAGTTAAGTACTCTATGGGTACGAAAAAAAGTACGAAAAAACGTTTGTAATTCTCTTTGAAGTACTGATGTGGTATCGACCAGAACTCTAAATAAGGCACGCCGGTGCAAACGGCATGCAAAACGGAGGCCGGAAAGGCCTTGTACAAGGAATCAAAAATCACACAGTTAAGTACTTTATGGGTACGAAAAAAAGTACGAAAAAAAACGTTTGTAATTCTCTTTGAAGTACTGATGTGGTATCGACCAGAACGATAAATAAGAGGCGCCAACGCAAACGGCAAGCAAAACGGAGGTACGAATGGCCTTGTACAAGGTATCAAAAATCATACCGTTAAATACTCTATGGGTACGAAAAAAAGTACGAAAAAAAACATTTGTAATTCTCTTTGAAGTACTGATGTGATATCGACCAGAACGATAAATAAGGCACGCCGGCGCAAACGGCAAGCAAAACGGAGGCCAGAATGGCCTTGTACAAGCAAACAAAAATCACACAGTTTAGTACTCTATGGGTACGAAAAAAAGTACGAAAAAAAAAACGTTTGTAATTCTCTTTGAAGTACTGATGTGATATCGACCAGAATGAAAAATAAGGCACGCCGGCGCAAACGGAAAGCAAAACGGAGGCCAAAATGGCCTTGTACAATGAATCAAAAATCACACAGTTAAGTACTCTATGGGTACGAAAAAAGTACGAAAAAAAAATGTTTGTAATTCTCTTTGAAGTACTGATGTGATATCGACCAGAACGATAAATAAGGCACGCCGGCGCAAACGGCAAGCAAAACGTAATGGCCTTGTACAAGGAATTCAAAATCACACGCAGTTAAGTACTCTATGGGTACGAAAAAAAGTACGAAAAAAAACGTTTGTAATTCTCTTTGAAGTACCGATGTGATATCGACCGAACGATAAATAAGGCACGCCAGCGCAAACGGCAAGCAAAACGGAGGCCAGAATGGCCTTGTACAAGGAATCAAAAATCACACAGTTAAGTACTCTATGGGTATGAAAAAAAGGATGAAAAAACGTTTGTAATTCTCTTTAAAGTACTGATGTGGTATCGACCAGAACGATAAATAAGGCACGCCGGTGCAAACGGCATGCAAAACGGAGGCCGAGAAGGCCTTGTACAAGGAATCAAAAATCACACAGTTAAGTACTTTATGGGTACGAAAAAAAGTACGAAAAAAAACGTTTGTAATTCTCTTTGAAGTACTGATGTGGTATCGACCAGAACGATAAATAAGGGACGCCAGCGCAAACGGCAAGCAAAACGGAGGTCAGAATGGCCTTGTACAAGGAATCAAAAATCATACCGTTAAATACTCTATGGGTACGAAAAAAAGTACGAAAAAAAGCATTTGTAATTCTCTTTGAAGTACTGATGTGATATCGACCAGAGCGATAAATAAGGCACGCCGGCGCAAACGGCAAGCAAAACGGAGGCCAGAATGGCCTTGTACAAGCAAACAAAAATCACACAACTAAGTACTCTATGCGGTACGAAAAAAAGTACGAAAAAAAAACGTTTGTAATTCTCTTTGAAGTACCGATGTGATATCGACCAGAACGAAAAATAAGGCACGCCGGCGCAAACGGAAAGCAAAACGGAGGCCAAAATTGCCTTGTACAATGAATCAAAAATCACACGAGTTAAGTACTCTATGGGTACGAAAAAAAGTATGAAAAAAAAACGTTTGTAATTCTCTTTGAAGTACCGATGTGATATCGACCGAACGATAAATAAGGCACGCCGGCGCAAACGGCAAGCAAAACGGAGGCCGAATGGCCTTGTACAATGAATAAAAAATCACACGAGTTAAGTACTCTATGGGTACGAAAAAAAGTACGAAAAAAAACGTTTGTAATTCTCTTTGAAGTACTGATGTGATATCGACCAGAACGATAAATAAGGCACGCCGGCGCAAACGGCAAGCAAAACGGAGGCCAGAATGGCCTTGTACAAGGAATCAAAAATCACACAGTTAAGTACTCTATGGGTACGAAAAAAAAACGTTTGTAATTCTCTTTGGAAACGGCAAGCAAAACGGAGGCCGAATGGCCTTGTACAAGGAATCAAAAATCACACGTTAAGTACTCTATGGGTACGAAAAAAAGTACGAAAAAAAACGTTTGTAATTCTCTTTGAAGTACCGATGTGATATCGACCGAACGATAAATAAGGCATGCCGGCGCAAACGGAAGCAAAACGGAAGCCGAATGGCCTTGTACAAGAAATCAAAAATCACACAAGTTAAGTACTATGGGTATGGGTACGAAAAAAAAACGTTTGTAATTCTCTTTGAAGTACTCGATGTGGTATCGACCGAACGATAAATAATGCACGCCGGCGCAAACGGAAAGCAAAACGGAGGCCGAATGGCCTTGTACAAGGAATCAAAAATCACACAGTTAAGTACTCTATGGGTACGAAAAAACGTTTGTAATTCTCTTTGAAGTACTGATGAGATATCGACCAGAATGATAAATAAGGCATGCCGGCGCAAATGGCAAGCAAAACGGAGGCCGAAAGGCCTTGTACAAGGAATCAAAAATCACACGTTAAGTACTTTATGAGTACGAAAAAAAGTACGAAAAAAACATTTGTAATTCTCTTTGAAGTACTGATGTGGTATCGACCAGAACGATAAATAAGGCACGCCGGCGCAAACGGCAAGCAAAACGGAGGTCAGAATGGCCTTGTACAAGGAATCAAAAATCACACCGTTAAATACTCTATGGGTACGAAAAAAAGTACGAAAAAAACGTTTGTAATTCTCTTTGAAGTACTGATGTGATATCGACCAGAACGATAAATAAGGCACGCCGGCGCAAACGGCAAGCAAAACGGAGGTCAGAATGGCCTTGTACAAGGAATCAAAAATCACACAAGTTAAGTACTCTATGGGTACGAAAAAAAGTACGAAAAAAAAAACGTTTGTAATTCTCTTTGAAGTACCGATGTGATATCGACCGAACGATAAATAAGGCACGCCGGCGCAAACGGCAAGCAAAACGGAGGCCGAATGGCCTTGTACAAGGAATCAAAAATCACACGTTAAGTACTCTATGGGTATGAAAAAAAGTACAAAAAAAAAACGTTTGTAATTCTCTTTGAAGTACTGATGTGATATCGACCGAACGATAAATAAGGCACGCCGGCGGAAACGGCAAGCAAAACGGAGGCCAGAATGGCCTTGTACAAGGAATCAAAAATCACACAAGTTAAGTACTCTATGGGTACGAAAAAAAGTACGAAAAAAAAACGTTTGTAATTCTCTTTGAAGTATTGATGTGATATCGACCGAACGATAAATAAGGCACGCCGGCGCAAACGGCAAGATAAACGGAGGCCGAATGGCCTTGTACAAGAAATAAAAAATCACACGATTAAGTACTCTATGGGTACGAAAAAAAGTACGAAAAAAAACGTTTGTAATTCTCTTTGAAGTACCGATGTGATATCGACCGAACGATAAATAAGGTACGCCGGCGGAAACGGCAAGCAAATCGGAGGCCGAATGGCCTTGTACAAGGAATCAAAAATCACACAAGTTAAGTACTCTATGGGTACGAAAAAAAGTACAAAAAAAAACGTTTGTAATTCTCTTTGAAGTACGATGTGATATCGACCGAACGATAAATAAGGCACGCCGGCGCAAACGGCAAGCAAAAAACGGAGGCCAGAATGGCCTTGTACAAGAAATCAAAAATCACACAGTTAAGTACTCTATGGGTACGAAAAAAAGTATGAAAAAAAACGTTTGTAATTCTCTTTAAAGTACTGATGTGATATCGACCAGAACGATAAATAATGCACGCCGGCGCAAACGGAAAGCAAAACGGAGGCCGAATGGCCTTGTACAAGGAATCAAAAATCACACGAAAAAAAGTTAAGTACTCTATGGGTACGAAAAAAAGTACGAAAAAAAAACGTTTGTAATTCTCTTTGAAGTACCGATGTGATATCGACCGAACGATAAATAAGGCACGCCGGCGCAAACGGCAAGCAAAACGGAGGCCGAAAGGCCTTGTACAAGGAATCAAAAATCACACGAGTTAAGTACTTTATGAGTACGAAAAAAGTACGAAAAAAAACGTTTGTAATTCTCTTTGAAGTACTGATGTGGTATCGACCAGAACGATAAATAAGGTACGCCGGCGCAAACGGCAAGCAAAACGGAGGTCAGAATGGCCTTGTACAAGGAATCAAAAATCACACCGTTAAATACTCAATGGGTACGAAAAAAAGTACGAAAAAAACGTTTGTAATTCTCTTTGAAGTATTGATGTGTTATCGACAAGAACGATAAATAAGGCACGCCGGCGCAAACGGCAAGCAAAACGGAGGCCATAATGGCCTTGTACAAGAAATCAAAAATCACACAGTTAAGTACTCTATGGGTACGAAAAAAAGTACGAAAAAAAGTACGAAAAAAAACGTTTGTAATTCTCTTTGAAGTACTGATGTGATATCGACCGAACGATAAATAAAGCACGCCGGCGCAAACGGCAAGCAAAACGGAGGCCAGAATGGCCTTGTACAAGGAATCAAAAATCACACGTTAAGTACTCTATGGGTGCGAAAAAAAGTACGAAAAAAAACGTTTGTAATTCTCTTTGAAGTACCGATGTGATATCGACCGAACGATAAATAAGGCACGCCGGCGCAAACGGCAAGCAAAACGGAGGCCGAATGGCCTTGTACAAGAAATCAAAAATCACACGTTAAGTACTCTATGGGTACGAAAAAAAGTATGAAAAAACGTTTGTAATTCTCTTTAAAGTACGATGTGGTATCGACCGAACGATAAATAAGGCACGCCGGCGCAAACGGCAAGCAAAACGGAGGCCAGAATGGCCTTGTACAAGGAATCAAAATTACACAGTTAAGTACTCTATGGGTACGAAAAAAAGTACGAAAAACGTTTGTAATTCTCTTTGCAGTACTGATGTGGTATCGACCAGAACGATAAATAAGGCACGCCGGTGCAAACGGCATGCAAAACGGAGGCCGGAAAGGCCTTGTACAAGGAATCAAAAATCACACAGTTAAGTACTTTATGGGTACGAAAAAAAGTACGAAAAAAAACGTTTGTAATTCTCTTTGAAGTACTGATGTGGTATCGACCAGAACGATAAATAAGAGGCGCCAACGCAAACGGCAAGCAAAACGGAGGTACGAATGGCCTTGTACAAGGTATCAAAAATCATACCGTTAAATACTCTATGGGTACGAAAAAAAGTACGAAAAAAAACGTTTGTAATTCTCTTTGAAGTACTGATGTGATATCGACCAGAATGATAAATAAGGCACGCCGGCGCAAACGGCAAGCAAAACGGAGGCCAGAAAGGCCTTGTACAAGGAATCAAAAATCACACAGTTAAGTACTTTATGAGTACGAAAAAATGTATGAAAAAAAACGTTTGTAATTCTCTTTGAAGTACTAATGTGGTATCGACCAGAACGATAAATAAGGCACGCCGGCGCAAACGGCAAGCAAAACGGAGGTCAGAATGTCCTTGTACAAGGAATCAAAAATCACACCGTTAAATACTCAATGGGTACGAAAAAAACGTTTGTAATTCTCTTTGAAGTATTGATGTGTTATCGACAAGAACGATAAATAAGGCACGCCGGCGCAAACGGCAAGCAAAACGGAGGCCATAATGGCCTTGTACAAGAAATCAAAAATCACACAGTTAAGTACTCTATGGGTACGAAAAAAAGTATGAAAAAAAAACGTTTGTAATTCTCTTTGAAGTACTGATGTGATATCGACCAGAACGATAAATAAAGCACGCCGGCGAAAACGGCTAGCAAAACGGAGGCCAAAATGGCCTTGTACAATGAATCAAAAATCACACAGTTAAGTACTCTATGGGTACGAAAAAAGTACGAAAAAAAAATGTTTGTAATTCTCTTTGAAGTACTGATGTGATATCGACCAGAACGATAAATAAGGCACGCCGGCGCAAACGGCAAGCCAGAATGGCCTTGTACAAGGAATTCAAAATCACACAGTTAAGTACTCTATGGGTACGAAAAAAAGTACGAAAAAAAACGTTTGTAATTCTCTTTGAAGTATGCGATGTGATATCGACCGAACGATAAATAAGGCACGCCGGCGAAACGGCAAGCAAAACGGAGGCCAGAATGGCCTTGTACAAGGAATCAAAAATCACACGAGTTAAGTACTCTATGGGTACGAAAAAAAGTAAAAAAAACGTTTGTAATTCTCTTTGGAAACGGCAAGCAAAACGGAGGCCAGAATGGCCTTGTACAAGGAATCAAAAATCACACAGTTAAGTACTCTATGGGTACGAAAAAAAGTACGAAAAAAAACGTTTGTAATTCTCTTTGAAGTACTGATGTGATATCGACCAGAACGATAAATAAGGCATGCCGGCGCAAACGGGAAGCAAAACGGAAGCCAGAATGGCCTTGTACAAGAAATCAAAAATCACACAGTTAAGTACTCTATGGGTATGAAAAAAAGGATGAAAAAACGTTTGTAATTCTCTTTAAAGTACTGATGTGGTATCGACCAGAACGATAAATAAGGCACGCCGGTGCAAACGGCATGCAAAACGGAGGCCAGAAAGGCCTTGTACAAGGAATCAAAAATCACACAGTTAAGTACTTTATGGGTACGAAAAAAAGTACGAAAAAAAACGTTTGTAATTCTCTTTGAAGTCGATGTGGTATCGACCGAACGATAAATAAGGGACGCCAGCGCAAACGGCAAGCAAAACGGAGGTCAGAATGGCCTTGTACAAGGAATCAAAAATCATACCGTTAAATACTCTATGGGTACGAAAAAAAGTACGAAAAAAAGCATTTGTAATTCTCTTTGAAGTACTGATGTGATATCGACCAGAGCGATAAATAAGGCACGCCGGCGCAAACGGCAAGCAAAACGGAGGCCAGAATGGCCTTGTACAAGCAAACAAAAATCACACAACTAAGTACTCTATGGGTACGAAAAAAAGTACGAAAAAAAAACGTTTGTAATTCTCTTTGAAGTACTGATGTGATATCGACCAGAATGAAAAATAAGGCACGCCGGCGCAAACGGAAAGCAAAACGGAGGCCAAAATTGCCTTGTACAATGAATCAAAAATCACACAGTTAAGTACTCTATGGGTACGAAAAAAGTATGAAAAAAAAACGTTTGTAATTCTCTTTGAAGTACTGATGTGATATCGACCAGAACGATAAATAAGGCACGCCGGCGCAAACGGCAAGCCAGAATGGCCTTGTACAAGGAATAAAAAATCACACGTTAAGTACTCTATGGGTACGAAAAAAAAAGTACGAAAAAAAACGTTTGTAATTCTCTTTGAAGTACTGATGTGATATCGACCAGAACGATAAATAAGGCACGCCGGCGCAAACGGCAAGCAAAACGGAGGCAAGAATGGCCTTGTACAAGGAATCAAAAATCACACAGTTAAGTACTCTATGGGTACGAAAAAAAGTACGAAAAAAACGTTTGTAATTCTCTTTGGAAACGGCAAGCAAAACGGAGGCCAGAATGGCCTTGTACAAGGAATCAAAAATCACACAGTTAAGTACTCTATGGGTACGAAAAAAAGTACGAAAAAAAACGTTTGTAATTCTCTTTGAAGTACTGATGTGATATCGACCAGAACGATAAATAAGGCATGCCGGCGCAAACGGGAAGCAAAACGGAAGCCAGAATGGCCTTGTACAAGAAATCAAAAATCACACAGTTAAGTACTCTATGGGTACGAAAAAAAAACGTTTGTAATTCTCTTTGAAGTACTCATGTGGTATCGACCAGAACGATAAATAATGCACGCCGGCGCAAACGGAAAGCAAAACGGAGGCCAGAATGGCCTTGTACAAGGAATCAAAAATCACACAGTTAAGTACTCTATGGGTACGAAAAAACGTTTGTAATTCTCTTTGAAGTACTGATGAGATATCGACCAGAATGATAAATAAGGCATGCCGGCGCAAATGGCAAGCAAAACGGAGGCCAGAAAGGCCTTGTACAAGGAATCAAAAATCACACAGTTAAGTACTTTATGAGTACGAAAAAAAGTACGAAAAAAACATTTGTAATTCTCTTTGAAGTACTGATGTGGTATCGACCAGAACGATAAATAAGGCACACCGGCGCAAACGGCAAGCAAAACGGAGGTCAGAATGGCCTTGTACAAGGAATCAAAAATCACACCGTTAAATACTCTATGGGTACGAAAAAAAGTACGAAAAAAACGTTTGTAATTCTCTTTGAAGTACTGATGTGTTATCGACCAGAACGATAAATAAGGCACGCCGGCGCAAACGGCAAGCAAAACGGAGGTCAGAATGGCCTTGTACAAGGAATCAAAATCACACCAGTTAAGTACTCTATGGGTACGAAAAAAGTACGAAAAAAAAACGTTTGTAATTCTCTTTGAAGTACTGATGTGATATCGACCAGAACGATAAATAAGGCACGCCGGCGCAAACGGCAAGCCAGAATGGCCTTGTACAAGGAATCAAAAATCACACAGTTAAGTACTCTATGGGTATGAAAAAAAGTAAAAAAAAAACGTTTGTAATTCTCTTTGAAGTACTGATGTGATATCGACCGAACGATAAATAAGGCACGCCGGCGGAAACGGCAAGCAAAACGGAGGCCGAATGGCCTTGTACAAGGAATCAAAAATCACACGAGTTAAGTACTCTATGGGTACGAAAAAAAGTACGAAAAAAAACGTTTGTAATTCTCTTTGAAGTATTGATGTGATATCGACCGGGACGATAAATAAGGCACGCCGGCGCAAACGGCAAGATAAACGGAGGCCGAATGGCCTTGTACAAGAAATAAAAAATCACACGATTAAGTACTCTATGGGTACGAAAAAAAGTACGAAAAAAACGTTTGTAATTCTCTTTGAAGTACCGATGTGATATCGACCGAACGATAAATAAGGTACGCCGGCGGAAACGGCAAGCAAATCGGAGGCCAGAATGGCCTTGTACAAGGAATCAAAAATCACACAGTTAAGTACTCTATGGGTACGAAAAAAAGTACAAAAAAAAACGTTTGTAATTCTCTTTGAAGTACGGATGTGATATCGACCAGAACGATAAATAAGGCACGCCGGCGCAAACGGCAAGCAAAAAACGGAGGCCAGAATGGCCTTGTACAAGAAATCAAAAATCACACAGTTAAGTACTCTATGGGTACGAAAAAAAGTATGAAAAAAAACGTTTGTAATTCTCTTTAAAGTACTGATGTGATATCGACCAGAACGATAAATAATGCACGCCGGCGCAAACGGAAAGCAAAACGGAGGCCAGAATGGCCTTGTACAAGGAATCAAAAATCACACAGTTAAGTACTCAATGGGTACGGAAAAATGTACGAAAAAAAACGTTTGTAATTCTCTTTGAAGTACTGATGTGATATCGACCAGAACGATAAATAAGGCACGCCAGCGCAAACGGGAAGCAAAACGGAAGCCAGAATGGCCTTGTTCAAGAAATCAAAAATCACACAGTTAAGTACTCTATGGGTACGAAAAAAAGTACGAAAAACAACGTTTGTAATTCTCTTTGAAGTACTTATGTGATATCGACCATAACGATAAATAAGGCACGCCGGCGCAAACGGCAAGAAAAACGGAGGCCGTAAAGGCCTTGTACAAAGAATCAAAAATCACACGTTAAGTACTTTATGAGTACGAAAAAAAGTACGAAAAAAAACGTTTGTAATTCTCTTTGAAGTACTAATGTGGTATCGACCAGAACGATAAATAAGGCACGCCGGCGCAAACGGCAAGCAAAACGGAGGTCAGAATGTCCTTGTACAAGGAATCAAAAATCACACCGTTAAATACTCAATGGGTACGAAAAAAAGTACGAAAAAAAAACGTTTGTAATTCTCTTTGAAGTACTGATGTGATATCGACCAGAACGATAAATAAGGCACGCCGGCGCAAACGGCAAGCAAAAAGCGAATGGCCTTGTACAAGGAATCAAAAATCACACGAGTTAAGTACTCTATGGGTATGAAAAAAGTACGAAAAAAACGTTTGTAATTCTCTTTGAAGTACTGATGTGATATCGACCAGAACGATAAATAAGGCACGCCGGCGGAAACGGCAAGCAAAACGGAGGCCAGAATGGCCTTGTACAAGGAATCAAAAATCACACAGTTAAGTACTCTATGGGTACGAAAAAAAGTACGAAAAAAAACGTTTGTAATTCTCTTTGAAGTATTGATGTGATATCGACCAGGACGATAAATAAGGCACGCCGGCGCAAACGGCAAGATAAACGGAGGCCAGAATGGCCTTGTACAAGAAATAAAAAATCACACAGTTAAGTACTCTATGGGTACGAAAAAAAGTACGAAAAAAACGTTTGTAATTCTCTTTGAAGTACTGATGTGATATCGACCAGAACGATAAATAAGGTACGCCGGCGGAAACGGCAAGCAAATCGGAGGCCAGAATGGCCTTGTACAAGGAATCAAAAATCACACAGTTAAGTACTCTATGGGCACGAAAAAAAGTACAAAAAAAACGTTTGTAATTCTCTTTGAAGTACTGATGTGATATCGACCGAACGATAAATAAGGCACGCCGGCGCAAACGGCAAGCAAAAAACGGAGGCCAGAATGGCCTTGTACAAGAAATCAAAAATCACACGTTAAGTACTCTATGGGTACGAAAAAAAGTATGAAAAAAAATGTTTGTAATTCTCTTTAAAGTACTGATGTGATATCGACCGTAACGATAAATAATGCACGCCGGCGCAAACGGAAAGCAAAACGGAGGCCAGAATGGCCTTGTAAAAGGAATCAAAAATCACACAGTTAAGTACTCAATGGGTACGGAAAAATGTACGAAAAAAAACGTTTGTAATTCTCTTTGAAGTACTGATGTGATATCGACCAGAACGATAAATAAGGCACGCCAGCGCAAACGGGAAGCAAAACGGAAGCCAGAATGGCCTTGTTCAAGAAATCAAAAATCACACAGTTAAGTACTCTATGGGTACGAAAAAAAGTACGAAAAAAACGTTTGTAATTCTCTTTGAAGTACTGATGTGGTATCGACCAGAACGATAAAAAATGCACGCCGGCGCAAACGGAAAGCAAAATGGAGGCCAGAATGGCCTTGTACAAGGAATCAAAAATCACACAGTTAAGTACTCTATGGGTACGAAAAAAAGTACGAAAAACAACGTTTGTAATTCTCTTTGAAGTACTTATGTGATATCGACCAGAACGATAAATAAGGCACGCCGGCGCAAACGGCAAGAAAAACGGAGGCCAGAAAGGCCTTGTACAAAGAATCAAAAATCACACAGTTAAGTACTTTATGAGTACGAAAAAAAGTACGAAAAAAAACGTTTGTAATTCTCTTTGAAGTACTAATGTGGTATCGACCAGAACGATAAATAAGGCACGCCGGCGCAAACGGCAAGCAAAACGGAGGTCAGAATGTCCTTGTACAAGGAATCAAAAATCACACCGTTAAATACTCAATGGGTACGAAAAAAAGTACGAAAAAAAACGTTTGTAATTCTCTTTGAAGTACTGATGTGATATCGACCAGAACGATAAATAAGGCACGCCGGCGCAAACGGGAAGCAAAACGGAAGCCAGAATGGCCTTGTACAAGAAATCAAAAAGCAGACAGTTAAGTACTCTATGGGTACGAAAAAAAGTACGAAAAAAAACGTTTGTAATTCTCTTTGAAGTACTCATGTGGTATCGACCAGAACGATAAATAATGCACGCCGGCGCAAACGGAAAGCAAAACGGAGGCTAGAATGGCCTTGTACAAGGAATCAAAAATCACACAGTTAAGTACTCTATGGGTACGAAAAAAAGTACGAAAAAAAACGTTTGTAATTCTCTTTGAAGTACTGATGTGATATCGAACAGAATGATAAATAAGGCACGCCGGCGCAAAACGGAGGCCAGAATGGCCTTGTACAAGGAATCAAAAATCACACAATTAAGTACTCTATGGGTACGAAAAAAAGTACGAAAAAAAACGTTTGTAATTCTCTTTGAAGTATTGATGTGATATCGACCAGGACGATAAATAAGGCACGCCGGCGCAAACGGCAAGATAAACGGAAGCCATAATGGCCTTGTACAAGAAATCAAAAATCACACAGTTAAGTACTCTATGGGTACGAAAAAAAGTATGAAAAAAAACGTTTCTAATTCTCCTTGAAGTACTAATGTGATATCGACCAGAACGATAAATAAAGCACGCCGGCGGAAACGGCAAGCAAAACGGAGGCCGAATGGCCTTGTACAAGGAATCAAAAATCACACAGTTAAGTACTCTATGGGTGCGAAAAAAAGTACGAAAAAAAACGTTTGTAATTCTCTTTGAAGTACTGATGTGATATCGACCGAACGATAAATAAGGCACGCCGGCGCAAACGGCAAGCAAAACGGAGGCCAGAATGGCCTTGTACAAGAAATCAAAAATCACACAGTTAAGTACTCTATGGGTACGAAAAAAAGTATGAAAAAACGTTTGTAATTCTCTTTAAAGTACTGATGTGGTATCGACCAGAACGATAAATAAGGCACGCCGGCGCAAACGGCAAGCAAAACGGAGGCCAGAATGGCCTTGTACAAGGAATCAAAATTACACAGTTAAGTACTCTATGGGTACGAAAAAAAGTACGAAAAAACGTTTGTAATTCTCTTTGAAGTACTGATGTGGTATCGACCAGAACGATAAATAAGGCACGCCGGTGCAAACGGCATGCAAAACGGAGGCCAGAAAGGCCTTGTACAAGGAATCAAAAATCACACAGTTAAGTACTTTATGGGTACGAAAAAAAGTACGAAAAAAAGCGTTTGTAATTCTCTTTGGAGTACTGATGTGGTATCGACCAGAACGATAAATAAGGGACGCCAGCGCAAACGGCAAGCAAAACGGAGGTCAGAATGGCCTTGTACAAGGAATCAAAAATCATACCGTTAAATACTCTATGGGTACGAAAAAAAGTACAAAAAAAAACATTTGTAATTCTCTTTGAAGTACTGATGTGATATCGACCAGAACGATAAATAAGGCACGCCGGCGCAAACGGCAAGCAAAACGGAGGCCAGAATGGCCTTGTACAAGCAAACAAAAATCACACAGTTTAGTACTCTATGGGTACGAAAAAAAGTACGAAAAAAAAAACGTTTGTAATTCTCTTTGAAGTACTGATGTGATATCGACCAGAATGAAAAATAAGGCACGCCGGCGCAAACGGAAAGCAAAACGGAGGCCAAAATGGCCTTGTACAATGAATCAAAAATCACAAAGTTAAGTACTCTATGGGTACGAAAAAAGTACGAAAAAAAAAACGTTTGTAATTCTCTTTGAAGTACTGATGTGATATCGACCAGAACGATAAATAAGGCACGCCGGCGCAAACGGCAAGCCAGAATGGCCTTGTACAAGGAATCAAAAATCACACAGTTAAGTACTCTATGGGTACGAAAAAAAAGTACGAAAAAAAACGTTTGTAATTCTCTTTGAAGTACTGATGTGATATCGACCAGAACGATAAATAAGGCACGCCGGCGCAAACGGCAAGCAAAACGGAGGCCAGAATGGCCTTGTACAAGGAATCAAAAATCACACAGTTAAGTACTCTATGGGTACGAAAAAAAGTACGAAAAAAAACGTTTGTAATTCTCTTTGGAAACGGCAAGCAAAACGGAGGCCAGAATGGCCTTGTACAAGGAATCAAAAATCACACAGTTAAGTACTCTATGGGTACGAAAAAAAGTACGAAAAAAACGTTTGTAATTCTCTTTGAAGTACTGATGTGATATCGACCAGAACGATAAATAAGGCATGCCGGCGCAAACGGGAAGCAAAACGGAAGCGAATGGCCTTGTACAAGAAATCAAAAATCACACAGTTAAGTACTCTATGGGTATGAAAAAAAGTATGAAAAAACGTTGGTAATTCTCTTTAAAGTACTGATGTGGTATCGACCAGAACGATAAATAAGGCACGCCGGCACAAACGGCAAGCAAAACGGAGGCCAGAATGGCCTTGTACAAGGAATCAAAATTACACAGTTAAGTACTCTATGGGTACGAAAAAAAGTACGAAAAAACGTTTGTAATTCTCTTTGAAGTACTGATGTGGTATCGACCAGAACGATAAATAAGGCACGCCGGTGCAAACGGCATGCAAAACGGAGGCCAGAAAGGCCTTGTACAAGGAATCAAAAATCACACAGTTAAGTACTTTATGGGTACGAAAAAAAGTACGAAAAAAAACGTTTGTAATTCTCTTTGAAGTACTGATGTGGTATCGACCAGAACGATAAATAAGGGACGCCGGCGCAAACGGCAAGCAAAACGGACGTCAGAATGGCCTTGTACAAGGAATCAAAAATCATACCATTAAATACTCTATGGGTACGAAAAAAAGTACGAAAAAAACATTTGTAATTCTCTTTGAAGTACTGATGTGATATCGACCAGAGCGATAAATAAGGCACGCCGGCGCAAACGGCAAGCAAAACGGAGGCCAGAATGGCCTTGTAAAAGCAAACAAAAATCACACAGCTAAGTACTCTATGGGTACGAAAAAAAGTACGAAAAAAAAACGTTTGTAATTCTCTTTGAAGTACTGATGTGATATCGACCAGAATGAAAAATAAGGCACGCCGGCGCAAACGGAAAGCAAAACGGAGGCCAAAATGGCCTTGTACAATGAATCAAAAATCACACAGTTAAGTACTCTATGGGTACGAAAAAAGTATGAAAAAAAAACGTTTGTAATTCTCTTTGAAGTACTGATGTGATATCGACCAGAACGATAAATAAGGCACGCCGGCGCAAACGGCAAGCCAGAATGGCCTTGTACAAGGAATAAAAAATCACACAGTTAAGTACTCTATGGGTACGAAAAAAAAGTACGAAAAAAAACGTTTGTAATTCTCTTTGAAGTACTGATGTGATATCGACCGAACGATAAATAAGGCACGCCGGCGCAAACAGCAAGCAAAACGGAGGCCAGAATGGCCTTGTACAAGGAATCAAAAATCACACAGTTAAGTACTCTATGGGTACGAAAAAAAACGTTTGTAATTCTCTTTGGAAACGGCAAGCAAAACGGAGGCCAGAATGGCCTTGTACAAGGAATCAAAAATCACACAGTTAAGTACTCTATGGGTACGAAAAAAAGTACGAAAAAAAACGTTTGTAATTCTCTTTGAAGTACTGATGTGATATCGACCAGAACGATAAATAAGGCATGCCGGCGCAAACGGGAAGCAAAACGGAAGCCAGAATGGCCTTGTACAAGAAATCAAAAATCACACAGTTAAGTACTCTATGGGTACGAAAAAAAGTACGAAAAAAAACGTTTGTAATTCTCTTTGAAGTACTCATGTGGTATCGACCAGAACGATAAATAATGCACGCCGGCGCAAACGGAAAGCAAAACGGAGGCCAGAATGGCCTTGTACAAGGAATCAAAAATCACACAGTTAAGTACTCTATGGGTACGAAAAAAACGTTTGTAATTCTCTTTGAAGTACTGATGAGATATCGACCAGAATGATAAATAAGGCATGCCGGCGCAAATGGCAAGCAAAACGGAGGCCAGAAAGGCCTTGTACAAGGAATCAAAAATCACACAGTTAAGTACTTTATGAGTACGAAAAAAAGTACGAAATAAAACATTTGTAATTCTCTTTGAAGTACTGATGTGGTATCGACCAGAACGATAAATAAGGCACGCCGGCGCAAACGGCAAGCAAAACGGAGGTCAGAATGGCCTTGTACAAGGAATCAAAAATCACACCGTTAAATACTTTATGGGTACGAAAAAAAGTACGAAAAAAACGTTTGTAATTCTCTTTGAAGTACTGATGTGTTATCGACCAGAACGATAAATAAGGCACGCCGGCGCAAACGGCAAGCAAAACGGAGGTCAGAATGGCCTTGTACAAGGAATCAAAATCACACAGTTAAGTACTCTATGGGTACGAAAAAAGTACGAAAAAAAGGTTTGTAATTCTTTTTGAAGTACTGATGTGATATCGACCAGAACGATAAATAAGGCACGCCGGCGCAAACGGCAAGCAAAACGGAGGCCAGAATGGCCTTTTACAAGCAAACAAAATTCACACAGTTAAGTACTCTATGGGTACGAAAAAAAGTACGAAAAAAAACGTTTGTAATTCTCTTTGATGTACTGATGTGATATCGACCGTAATGAAAAATAAGGCACGCCGGCGCAAACGGAAAGCAAAACGGAGGCCGAATGGGTACAAGGCACGAGTTAAGTAATGGCCGTTTGTACAAGGAATCAAAAATCCGCATGCGAAACGGACACAAATGGACTTGTACAAGAATAAAAAATCACACCGTTAAGTACTCTATGGGTACAAAAAAAAGTACGAAAAAAGTTTGTAATTTTCTTTGAAATAACGATGTGATATCGACCAAACGATAAATAAGGCACGGCGTGCAAAGTTAAATAGAAGACTTGTACAAGGAATCAAAAATCACACCGTTAAGTAATCATTGGCTATTAAAAAAACGAAATAAAGGATGCGAAAACGGACATCCAATGAATGGCCTTGTACAATGGGAATCAAAAATCACACCGATAAGTAATCGGTGGGTACAAAAAAAGTACGAAAAAAGTTTGTAATTTTCTTTGAAATACCGATGTGATATCGGGTTAAATTTAAAAAGTGCGAAACGGAAAATGGCCTTGTGAATCAAAAATCACACCGTAAGTTCGGGTTTTTCTTGCGAAAAAAGGGTGGTAATTCTCTTCGAAGTAATAATGGGATATCGACCAGAAAGTTAAATAAGACAAATCGGCGTAAACGGCATGCAAAACAGACACCCGAATGGCCTTGTACAAGGAATAAAAAATCACACCTTTAAGTACTCTATGGGTACAAAAAAAAGTACGGACAAAAAGGTTTGTAATTCTCTTTAAAAAAACGATGTGATATCGACCAGAACGATAAATAAGGCACGGCGGTGCAAACGGCTAGCAACACGGACACCCGAATGTCCTTGAACAAGGAATCAAAAATCACACCGTTAAGTAAGCATTGGGTATAAAAAAAGTACGTAAAAAAGGTTTGTAATTATCTTTGAAGTAACGATGTGATATCGACCAGAACGATAAATAAGGCACGCGGGTGCAAATGGCAAGCAAAACGGACACCCGGATGGCCTTGTACTAGGAATCAAAAATTTAGGAACATTTTATTATGTTTTGATGTTGGCCATACTAGTTGTTATAGAAAGCCTGAAATAAGTTAGAATTCATTGTATAAGTCTTTACTTAGAGTCTGACATGTTGTATAAGTTGAGTCAGACAAGTACTGTACTAGTGGTAGGACGGCAAAGAAAAAACAGACATTCGGTAGAGTGAAGCGAGCCAAGCACCAACAGATAAGCAATTAAGACATTATAGTCTGACTTATAACCAAGGAAGTCTGTGATGACCTTAGATAAGTCTAAGTTGTGCTGTAAATGATGAAAGCTTAATGTTTAAATATGGTGTACACGGATCTCACCCCAATCAAGGATCAGTGAAGTACAATGATTTTCCTTAAACTTAAGTAATGAAGGAAACAGTGAATCGGCAGAGTAAACTGACTTTCGGCTGAGTGAAGACAAAGCAGTAAAGAAAGATCTAAGCGGCAAAGTCAAGTGGGTCACTTGACCGTTCAAAGAACGGCTGAGTAAACCTTACTCGATCAGATTATTGAAATATGAAGAAGATACAGAAGATCAAGGATTAAATGCACAATTAATAGAGGATCAATCAAGGACGGATTTTCTGGTAAACGTTTGAAGAAAAATCCGATCACTAAAATCAAGGAGAATATAATTAAGGGGGAATCAAGAATAAAATCAAGGATTATTCCCCTCATTAATATAGCCAACAGACGGAAATTCAAATCAAGAATAATCAAGGCTATAAATAGAAGGCAGTGACAGAAAAACAAAGAACAAAAGAACAATCATAAATCTGAGCAGAAACTCTGTCAAAATGAAAAATCTTCTATCTGTGCTAAAAGGAAATATCAACTCAAATCTAAGAGCTACAAATCAAACATCAAGCATTGAGATTGATATACAAGTTGGTGAATTCAATTCACATAAATCAAGCAACTGAATCAGAGCCATCTGAGAGGGAGTTGTGTTTGTGATAGCTGCTGAAGGATTTGATCCCAAGGAGCAGTGAAAGAGACTGAGTCACTGAAGCTGTTGCAGTCAAGGAGTGATAGTCTTGTAGATTGTGAAGCTTGGGAATTCAAGGACAATCGTACTATTGTATCTATGAAAACAATAGTGAATTCCTCCAATCATCACAAGAGAAGAGTGGATTAAGGGATTACATCACCCTGAACCACTATAAGCCTTGTGTCAATTTATTTTCTGCAATTTACCTTACTGGATTCATTTAATTGCTTATATTGTATCATATATTATTGATTGCTTAAACTACTTTGAAATAAGTTAGTAAGAAGGGACTTATCCGCTGCGCAAAAGCTTTTAATTACAAGAAAAACTCCACTATAGTCATTCACCCCCCCTCTGACTATAGTTTTACCCTTCTCTGGGACCAATAATTGGTATCGGAGCAGTGTTCCTAGTATCAGAACAAGTTCAGATCTAATTTCTGGTAACAAGGAGATCACATATTTTCAAAGTAGTTTTCAAATCTGTGCTTTCTAGATATACACATATATATCTCTTATTTGTACTTATGGATTCCTCAAACTTTATGTCAAAAGTACCTGTTTTTAATGTTAACAATTTTGATGAATATAAAATAAGAATGTTGTCCCATCTTGCAGCAACTCATGAGGAGATGCTGGATGTAATTAATGATGGCCCAATCATGATCATAACTGTGGTATCCACAGGTGCAGATCAAGGAAAAGAAGTGGACAAACCCAAGATGGATTGGACCAAGGATGATAGGAGAAGAGAAAATCTGGACTTTGTTGCAATAGATATGATTTTGAAGACCCTAGATAGCAACATGTTCATGAGAATTAAAGATTGCAAGACAGCAAAGGAGATGTGGGACAAACTTGCACTGATAAATGAAGGATCTGAAGCAGTCAAAGAAAACAAAATATCTGTTGCAAAACAGAAATTTGAAAATTTCAAAATGAAGGCTGGTGAATCCATTGATCAAATGGACAACAGATTCTCAAGCATCATCAGTGAACTGCAATAGCTTGGACACACATACCCCTAGAAAGAAGTATGTTTAAAGATCTTGAGAGGCTTACCTGAAAGATGGAAGATCATAACATCAGTAATCAGAGGAACAACAAACCTTGCAAACACTGACACTCTGACTCTGATGTCTCAACTATAAGCTCATGAATTTGAATTAAACGTTGAGGAAGGTGCTCCGGCAGAGACACAAAGAGCCAGTGCACTGATAGCACCTCAGCAAAGTAACTTTGCTGATTGTATCAGCAAAGAGGCACTAGAACTTAAAGAACAGGTAGATTTATTGGTTAAACGCTTTGACAGGTTTAGCAAAAAGAAGACATTCAAAGGGAATTCATCATCAAACAAGAAGTCAAGCTCAAACAAAGACATGAAGAAGAGAGATGATGAGTACAAATGCTTCAACTGCAACAAGAAAGGACACTTCAAGGCTGATTGCCCCGAAGAAAACAATAAAGATGAGGAAAAGAAGAAATAAAAAGCATCTGAAAAGAAGAAAGGTAAGAAAGCACTCAAGGCTGAATCCAGCAGCGAAAAGAATGAAGAATCATCTGATAATGACTCAGATAATAGTGATGAAGAAGACAGCTCAGACAATGAAAAAGCATGTCTATGTCTCATGACCAAAGAATTAGATGAAGAAGAAGGTGACAGCTCAGACATTGAGAAAGCAAGTCTATGCCTAATGGCCGAAGAATCTGATGAAAATGAGGTAACATCTAGCTCTTACTCTTCATCAAATGCATCCAAATCTAACACTGCACAATCTTCTATTCTCTCATTAGATCCAGCAGACCTAGTCCAAAATCTCATGACTAAATTTGATGAAATTGAGATGAATCATGAAATTCTGGAAAAGGAATGTAAGGAACTAAGAAAAGAAAATAAAAGATTGAAGCAACAACTGGACAAATTGAAAGCTGAACTAGCTACTAAGGAGATAGACTCACCTAATCAAAAAGCAGCAGATGATAACTCATCCACTGTTAACTGATCAGCTGAGAAAATCCATCGAGCAGCTAAATACACCACTGCACCACTAAATGCACCATCTTACAAACCTCCAAAAAGGTTTGGATCCAGATCTGGTCTGGGCTACAACAGTCAGGATGAGATTAGAAAAAATGGTCAACACAATTCTGAATCCAGGACCAACATTGGACCAAAATTCAGAAAAGGAAAGACCATAGTTTCAACCACTCATCTTGCACCGGTGAAGTCAAAACCTAGTGCAGTAAAACAGCAGACTAAACCATCATTCCAGTCAACCAAAAACAAAGACCTACTGAAAGGTAAAGGAAGACTTTATCTTTCAGTGGATGATTGGAATTTTGCACCTCCAAAATACAAGAAGAAACCATACCATGATGTGCATCATGTGTTTAAGAAAGATCAATCAAGGTATGCTCCTAGACACATGAAGCAGCATAGGTTTCCCACTGCATATTGGAAGGTAAAGAAGGATGCAAATGCACCAAAAAGTAGAGAAAAGTATCAGAATACCTTCAGTAGAAATATTAGAAGCTATTCTGCCATGCCTTATACATATGAAGTTGATGATTTCAATCATCCAAAAAGAAGATCATTTGGATATACACTTGGAGTAGGAGGCATGACTGCTAACAGGTATGGACCCAAACAGTGTTGGGCACCTAAACATAATTAATTTGTTTTGTAGGATGTCTGGTACATAGACAGTGGATGTTCCAGACACATGACAGTGAACAAAGGATGGCTCACTGACTTCAAAGCTTTTGATGGACCCAAAGTCATATTTGGAGGCAAAGAAAAACCTGGCAAGATTAAGGGGAAGGCATAATGCTCAAGAACAATTTGAGAATTCAAAGTATGGCATATGTTAAGGGACTTAATTTCAATCTGATGAGCATCAGTCAATTCTGTGACAAAGGCTACAACGTGCACTTCAACAAGGAAGGATGCAAAGTGATTCACAGCCAAACCAACGCAGTAGTTCCTTTAGGGAGAAGAAAAGATAACATGTATGTGGTGGATTGGAAAACAGCTAAAGCAGAAACATTCCTGTTTGTCAAAAATAAACAATCAACCAGCTGGATTTGGCATAGAAGATTAAATCACTTGAATTTCAAAACCATCAACACATTATCAAAGAACAAGTTAGTTGAAGGTCTGCCATAGATCACATTCAAGAAAGAAAGTATATGTGATGCATGTCATAAAGGGAAACAAATCAAAAGTTCCTTCAAGTCAAAGCCCTATCAATCAACAACAAGAATTCTACATCTGTACATATGGACCTGTTTGGACCAGTCACACCAGTAAGTGTAAGTGGTAAGAAATACACTCTAGTAGTGGTTGATGATTTCTCCAAATACACCTGGACCATATTCATGAACAAGAAAAGAGAAACACTGAACAGGTTGCCAGACTTGCTAAGAAGAATTCAAAATGAGAAAGAACTAAAGATCATCAAGATCAGATCAGATAGAGGCACATAATTTCTAAATGAAGTTATCAGAACTTATTGTGAAAAAAATAGAGTATTACACCAATTATCTGCAGCAGGAACTCCACAACAAAATGGTGTAGCAGAAAGAAGAAACATAACTCTCAATGAAGCTGTCAGAATAATGCTTGCAGAAGCATGCTTACCAAAGAGATTTTGGGCTGAAGCAGCAAACACAGCATGCTATACGCAAAATAGACCAATCATCAACAAACATCATGGAATGAATCCATATGAGATATGGAATGGAAGAAAACCTAACATTTCACATTTACACATGTTTGGATCTAAATGTTTTGTTTTGAACAGGAATCAGTTGCACACCTTTGATGAAAAAGTTGATGAAGCAATCTTTATGGGATACTCAGACACCAGCAAGACATTTAGAGTACTCAACAAAAGAACATTGGTGATTGAAGAATCAATACATGTAGTCTTTGATGAACCAAACACAAATGGTGAAAGTCTTCAAGAACAAGAAGAAGAAGCATCACAAAGGCAAGTGTATATGAATACAACAGTACCAGCCACTATTCTGAGTCACAATCTTGAAAACCAAGATGAGCCACAAGTCATTACAACAGAAGAAGCACCAGAACTTGAAGCTCATGCAGAACCTAAAGTTGCAGAAGCACCAAGTGAAGAACAACTTCAACCAAACCTAAATTGGCTAAGAGATCATCCTGAAGAACAAGTCATTGGAAATATTCACACAGGAGTTAGAACCAGAAGACAACTGGAGCATATGCTAACATGTTTTCTATCACAATTGGAACCCAAGACTATAGATGATTCAATCCAAGATGCAGATTGGATCACAGCCATGCAAGAAGAACTAAAAGAATTTGAAAGAAATGAATTCTGGGAACTTGTTGACAGACCAGACGTAGCCAACATCATTGGAACAAAATGGGTATTCAGAAACAAGATGGATGAACAAGGAACAGTTGTCAGAAACAAAGCAAGGCTAGTTGCAAAAGGCTACTCTCAAGAAGAAGGAATAGATTATGATGAAACATTTGCACCAGTGGCAAGACTGGAGGCAATCAGACTCTTTCTAGCTTTTGCTGCACACAAAGACTTCAAGGTCTATCAAATGGATGCCAATAGTGCATTTCTAAATGGACTTTTGGAAGAAGAAGTATATGTGGAACAACCTCCTGGTTTTCAACTCAAAGGAAAAGAAGACAAAGTATACAAGCTCAAGAAAACTCTTTATGGACTCAAACAGGCACCCAGAGCTTGGTATGGAACACTATCACAATTTTTGATCAAGAATGGATTCAACAAGGGAACTATAGATAAGACTCTATTCAAATTAGAGGAAGTAACAAGCACATTGCTAGTACAAATCTATGTTGATAACATCATCTTTGGATCAGAGGATGAAAAGCTGTGTGAGAAATTTGCAAACCTGATGAAGAGCAAATTTCAGATGAGCATGAGGGGAGAATTAAATTACTTTCTTGGCCTTCAAGTGAAACAAATGAAGGATGGTATTTTCATTAATCAAGCCAAGTATACAAAAGATTTAATACACAAATATGGTATGGACACAAGTGGCACAGCAGATACACCAATGTGTGCAAGAGTCATTCTTGGAAAAGATGAAGCTGGAAAAGATGTTGATCAGAAAATGTTTAGAGGAATCATTGGATCCCTACTCTTTCTAACTGCAAGTAGACCTGATATAGCATTTGATGTAGGATTATGTGCAAGGTTTCAAGCTCAACAAAAAGAATCACATCTTCTAGCAGCCAAAAGAATAATCAAATACCTGAAAAACACAATTAATGTTGGAATTTGGTATCCAAATGATGGAGGATTCAAGTTGATGTCATATTCAGACTCTGACTATACTGGATGCAAGATAGATAGAAAAAGAACCTCTGGAACATGCCAGATGCTAGGCACCAGGCTAGTCTCTTGGTTAAGTAAAAAGCAAAACACCATATCTATATCAACAGCTGAAGCAGAATATATAGCAGCAGGCAGTTGTTGTGCACAAGTACTTTGGATTAGACAACAGCTAAGGGATTATGGAGTGGAGGAAAAGACTATCCCAATCATGTGTGACAACACAAGTGCCATATCTATCACTGAAAATCCAGTGTTGCATTCAAGAACAAAGCACATTGATGTGAGACATCATTTTATCAGATATCATGTTGAAAAATGGGATGTCATCCTAAAATACATTCCCACTGAAGATCAATTGGCTGACATCTTCACTAAACCACTCAGTCGTGAAAGATTTAGCATGTTAAGAACTGAGTTGGGAATGATTGAAATTGACTAAGTACCAAAGAGCGGCTAACTAGAGTAATCAGCCAAGTAAATTTCATCAGCTGTTTAAACCTTTGCCATTACAGGAGATGTAGCAGGTAAGGCACTGGTACTCGGCGAAGTTAACTTCACTGATTGTTAGGAACGGTAAAATAAAGCAGCTCAGTGAAAAATTCACTACATCGGCAAAGTGACCAGCCAAGGCACTCCACCGAAATAAAGATTGGAGTCATGGGCAAGTTATAGTGTGAACAAAATCAAATTTTATACAGGTGGAGAATAAGGGAGTTATGGAGGATAAATCTGTGGATGATTACACACGTGGAGATCAACTTACAATCATGGAGGTAACCATATTATTTTTCGGATTACAAACGCCTCGATTCCTGGGATTTATCATTACTTACCTCAATCCACTCCCCCATTACACTCGAATATCGTGATTTATATACACAAAATCACGCCATTATGTCATAAAATCCATCCACATTCAAACCACGTTCACACTACCCAAATTATCCTATATAAACCATACTTAGAGATTTTTCAGAAATCTTTACACTTTGTTGCAAGTTACAAACCCTGCAAATCAAATCTTTCTCTCAAATCTCAAAGAAATGGCTTCATCTTCTACAATCTCTCCCACTGAAAAATTCTATGAAAAATCAATCATCACCGGATCGTTTTTTAAACCCAAACACTACCTCTCTTTCTGTGACAATGATGCACAAGCTAACGCTTGGTTGACTGTTGTTCAAATCTAGGGTTAATGACCTTCCTAAACCCCCCAATAAAAGGAATTTGCTATGAAAATCTGATTGCATTCTAGAAAAATGCCAAGTTTGTGCCTAGCACAAAGAAAACTGATGTCGACTGCATAAAAAGTTCAATCTTTCGAAAGAGGTAGTCATTACGCCTGGTCTTCTCAATAGATTCCTACACCTACCCATGATAGGTCCGGCTAATGTAAAGTTTGTGATGGTTGACATCAAGAAATTCTGAGCTGAGATAGCCAAGAACCCCAAGAAAAACAGCAAAACATACAATCTCCCTAGATCAGCACTAAAACTTTCGTTTGCTAAATTTGCACCGGTCATCACCAAAAACATCGAAGGAAGAAAAGGGTCGATGGAAAACTTAACTGAGTTACAGATCAAGATAATGGCAATCATCTATGAAGGTACTAAATTTGACTGGGCAACATTTGTATTCAATAGGTTGAAAGACCAGATTCAAAAGGAGATTGATATGTTCATTACGGCACCAAGCAAGGGTTTGCAGAAGAAAGGTGATTTCTGGGAGAGGAAATCATATGGGTTCCCTCTTCAACACCTGTTTGACGCATTGAAAGTGAAACCCACAAATCTGTAGGCTCCACACAGGTCTAAGGTAATGTTTACCTACATAAAGGCATCTATGAAACCCAAATCAACTGACGGGAAAAAAAGAAACAACCTGAAAGCAGCAGATCAGGAGTGGGATGAAGAACCAGATCCCAGAAGGCACAAGAGAACACCTGCGTGATCGGTACCAAAGAACTTGAACGAACCTGTGACAATCAGTGATGATACAGCAACGGAGGAAGAAAAACAACAAGAGGACATCACCTATCTGGAAGAAGGTGAGGAAGGATATGCTCTCACTTCATCTGAAGAAGAGGAGATGGATGAGGAAGATGTTGAAATAGTGTCCTAAACCCAATCGGGTTGGAACGGATCCGACCAGGTCGGATCATTTCTACTATTTCTTTATGTTTATACATATATTAAATGGCTTTTCTGTTGTCAGATATATGTTCTTTTAAAGGACCAATTATGAATTGTTATATGATGACGTCCTTAGTATTAAACTGTGATAGAGAAACCATGATAGGCGATTATGGTTGATGAGATCTCTAATCACTTTAATAAGTTTGATACTTAAATGTCTCTAGGCCGATGTACTATTAAACGGGGCATTGGTAGTATGAACAAAGCTAGCACGTATTAGATGTCTTCTCGTCTTTAAGGGCAGGGATAGATCTTGTCTATCGAAGTGTAGAGACACTTGGACCGTACGTGGACGTGTGTTAGAGAATGCGTACGTTAGGATCGACCCACTTACACGGATAAGTGTCACACTATGTGGCGGTTGTGTAATTATCCTTTGGACCGAGTCTTCATGGCATCACGGTGTGGATTGTCATGCTTTGACACTATTGAGGTTTCCCTAGCCACGGGGCGATCATGCGGTAGTGATTGGGTATGATATCGAAGCATGCGGAGTATACATGATTGGTCGTCCGGGAATCGCGTATCCTATGATTGGGATCGAATATCCGAAATGGCCTTCTTATAAGGAATGTCTTACTCTCGTGAATCTTTGCAAAGTGGGAGTAAATGAGTTACTTCGAGAGAGCTTGATATCCAGATTATAAGATACGGTCGTTGATGTTTTGACACTCGACTAACGACCGTATGGATATTATTACAGCGATAGGATTGTAAGTTACACGGTAACTGTTTCACATGAAAGGTAGTAGTCATTGCATTTGACTTTTCCGATGATTGGGGGTCACGGTGTGTTGCTAGACACTATCCCGTGATCGTTAGGTATGAAGGGCATTTTCGTAATTTGCACTTTGTGTCTACGGCCAACATATTCGGAAGCCTATCGGGTCACACACATAAGAACATCTAGCCGGATTAAAATGTGGTTATATAAATGATAACCAAATAAGGAAAGTTTATCTCGAGACTATAAAGGTTATAGTGGTAAATTAATATGGTGGTATTTATTTATTATGAATAAATTAAATACAAGATATTAATAATGTTGTATTAATTAAAGAATATTCCGGATGCCAAAATATTGGCTAAAGGTGGCGCAATTTTGTGTGTATAAGATACACTTGGATTGTGCAATTTAATTAATGGTATTACCAAATATTAATATTAGATATTAATATATATATATAAATAATACTTATGTGTGCGTGTGTGCAAAAGTGTTTGGCACTATGCATGCGCATGTATGTATATATATATATATATATATATATATATATATATATATATATATATATATATATATATATATATATAAATGGATTTATATGTGTAACAATATATATGTGATATATACACATGTGTAAATTGATTTATGGTAATAAAATAAAGATAGTCAATATTAGATATTGACAATATCTTGGAAATATTCAATATAAGATATTGACAATATCCTAGATTTATTTAATATGAGATATTGTAATAAATGAGATAAATCAATCAATTATATTTTCCTTATTTTGTTGGGAAAATGTTTTCTTCTCCTCCACACTTTGATATGGCGCCACCTTCTACTATAAATAAGAGGTGGGTGTCAAGCTCTTTAGCACATCACAATTGCAAGAGCTCATAGTTTTGTGTAAAATAGAGAGCATCTTTTGGAGAGTTGGAGAGAGGGGAAAAAGGCCGGTCTAGCAACCGGAGTTTTCCAATAGCAATCCATGATGGGATTCCGGCGGGCTGTTCGTGTGGACTAGCGGTAGAGGCCGAACACTTGGGCGGCTCTATGCAGAACTACTCTCCTTAGACGGTCAAAGCGTCGATCTTTTAGATCAACCAAGGTAACCACCGTCCACTAACTCGTTTGTTTATTGCTTAAACGAAGTCGATCCAGGTTAAAAGGAAATAAAATTTTAAGTTCCGCTGCGTTCCCGCATAGATTTCCTAACAGTGGTATCGGAGCGAGCTTCGAGCTTAAGCAATAAGCATGTTATATTGCGTTGTTAATGTTATCGTTTAAATCACATAATTAAAAGATGAAAGATTTTTGATTTGCAAAATTGATACACAAAAAGAAAAAAGAAAAAAAAAAGGAGATCGGGATGCCACATGGCTAACCAATGGTTCAAATAGTTTGGGCCATTGGGTCATGTGTCAAATAGTTGTGTCATGTGGCTAACCAATGGTTCAAATAGTTTGGGCCATTGGGATGCCACATGGCATTAAAATAATAATGGCCTTTCCAAACTTTAATCCTTTTAAAATAAGCAATGACATGAGCCATCCCGTTATAGTAGTTAGAGACAAGGAGATTACATAATTGATGCAGTGCTCCGAGACTTTAATTATTAATGAAAGCGGAAGCTCATGATATGATTAAATCATTTGAAATAAGTTTCAACGAATTAGTCATATATTGGATACGATCCAAGATGATCATTCAGTCATACGATGACAATTAATTCAAACGTTGGATAAGAATGACCACATCTAATTTTGGAAAGGTTGTTTTCAAAATTGTAAGATTTAAGTATCGACTTAATTCTATCATTGCTTAAAGGTTAATTAAATAGTCAATGTTTTGAATACGATTCAAAAGGATAAATAAACTATTTAATAAACTTTAGATTTTCTTTATGAAAGGAAATCAAAGACATAGCTCTTGTGATCTTTCTTAAGTCTTATGAAGACTACACTAAGAAACATTTACAAGTGCTTGAAGGATTAAAATGAAAGTTAGGGCATGTGCTTAAATAGAGAACTTATTGAAGTTTCTATTATAGGCAAGTCAGTTGAGATAAATCAATCTAAGTTCAAGTCAACTCTTAGATATATGATACCTTACGAGTGTGATTAAATTAGAAAGATTGAATACAAATATGGAAGGTGAAACAAACGTTGTAACACTTACCATATTATGGATCTAGTAAACTGATAAGGGAACTAAATAAATGTTATTATGCTCCGGTTCTTATGAAGAACATGCTTTCAGTTGCAGGTTAGGATTTAGTAGACATATTCAATTGTAAAGAATAAATGTTATTCTGATAAAGTTGGAAGGTCACTGAATCTAACGTACTAGATTGATGTCACTGTATAGTTGATATATGTGATGAAATCTCAACTAAGTATTGTATGGTTGTTATCCTTGATATTAGTGGTTGTTCTAGACATAGTCTCTCTGGAAGGGAAGCGTGTAATTAAACGTCATTCTGATGATGTTGAACCATATGATTATGAATCATGTGGGTTATACGTATCTTATCCAAAGAGGACTAAAATACCCTTTTTCGAAAAGGTTGTAAAATCTATAAAATTTGTCTAAAGCCTAAACATACTGATGTTTGTTGGCTTGTGACAATTAATGCCACAAATAATTGTTTATTAGTCTCTATGACTATTTTTAGAAATAGTCAAAGTGTACTCAGTGAAGTGCATAATTCGAAAAGCCCGAAAAGCTCGAGCTAGTACGAATATGAGATTGATGAGCCATTTAGGAATTAATCTCCAATTGGATTGCAGTAATTAATACCTGAAGGGTGATTCAGAAGTCGTCTGAAAGGAATAAGATTCTCCCTTGAAGGATACCATCTTTGGGATACGCAATTAGATTGTGTTCTCAAAATGGAAACAACACTTTATATGATAAAGGTGTGACGCAAGCCATGCGAAGTATCCCTTACCCGTTTCGGGATAGTGCCCTTATACTTAACCGAGTTCCAAAGAATAAAGGTTGAATAAATTCCATATTAGATATAGAAGGGGATAATGTCGAATCTATCTTAACCGATGATTTGAAGTTGTCATAGGCAAAGTCAGAAAGGCTTGGAGCCCAGTACGACATATGCAACTTTGTGGAATATCTTAGCAAGTACGCTAGATGTTATTTACTTGTCCGGCGAGCAAAAATGTTTGTCTCCAAACATGCTGTTTTATAGAGGAAGTGTAACTTCCAAAAGAGACAGTGGGAGTAAATAAGATCTCAAAAGAGTTTGAGAACCACAAAGATATATTCAACCATTGGAACATGAGCAGACGCCGCATAGCGATGAGATGTAGATCACTGCTCAGTGCACACAAAAGTTTTGTAAGTCTGTGGATAGCCTCAAGCCTGAAAAGGCTGCTGGTATATTCATCTAGAAGAATGAATACCTCACGACTTATAAAAGAATGTTTAAAAAGGCAAGATTGAGAGATATGGCCAGGAGCCATAATATCTGAATTAGATTCCATCAGTGACAACCAGGTTATGAACCTAGTCTGTCTTACCTAGAGGGTATGTCCCTGTAAGGCTGAGCCCAGTTCTATTCAGACTATGCTTGTTGTAACTTCGTATCATGGCTATATGATAGTGTTGAAGGCGTTGGGCAAACAGCTCGATGTTCATAGACGATAACATGATATGTGAGCCTACGAGATCCATTTATGGACTCAAACAAGTTTCTCTAGACAATTTCTTTGTTTGATAATCAAAGGAGTTTGATTTAGTCAAAAGAAGGATATGCCCAATGTGAAAGATGGATAGTGGGAGTGTGTTACGATTTTTGAGTAAGGTATTGGATATCTCTCTCGAGAATTGTCACCCCATGTCACAGTCAATTAATGTTTGGTAGTTCAAGGTCTTTACGAAAGCACTTGGATTGGTAGTTCTTAATTTTGGAAATAAGAATCTATAGCGATAGATTTAACTGCTGTTAGATTATAATTTACCTATATAGATGTGATGCTAAAAGAGTTTAGCATAGATCGTATAAGGAGATACTGCTAGCCGGTGTTCTCAAGATCTATCTATGTTAGGACGTTAGTCCTAAAGATAAGGTGAAAGATGATGATAATTACGAAGGTTTCCTTCGCTACGGCGATAGGAACCATCATAAGAGTTATGTCAGATGTTCATACTTCATGAAGAGTCATGAGCAAGTATGAAAGTAAATCTGGTGAATGTCGAGAATATCCTTAAACAAGTTAAGGATTGTTTCCTAGTTTATCGAAACTTGGAATCAGATAAATATAGTTATACAGACATATATCCTGAGTCTTATGAAGGCGAGTGGGAGCTACAGTCTGGGTTTGCAGTCACTTTGATTAAGTGATACAGTGAGCTGGAAATGTTCTAGCCTATGGGTCACTGTAAACTCTACAACTTAGCCAAAACACAGTAGTGCCTTAGAGGCACAGCGGGAGCAGTACATGGATCTTGAAGGTTCATTCCAGAACCTTGCACAGTTCTTCCACCTTTTCTATATAGTCGATATAGTAAGTGGATTCATTGCTTGAAGCAAGGACCAGGGTCTCGTCGGAGATTCATGTGTGTGTTGAGGCGGTTCCTTTGACTTGGTCATTTGGAACATGATATGAAGATAGTCTGAGTCCCCATGGATAGTGATCCGTTTATGGCTAGGGCTAGTTGCGAGTATTGCATGAGATTCTTGTGTTTCAACTTGGTCTTGTGTGTGCGAGTGATTGGTTTTAGGCCAAGTGGGAGATTGTTGAAATAGTGTCCTAAACCCAATCGGGTTGGAACGGATCCGACCGGGTCGGATCATTTCTACTATTTCTTTATGTTTATACATATATTAAATGGCTTTTCTGTTGTCATATATATGTTCTTTTAAAGGACCAATTATGAATTGTTATATGATGACGTCCTTAGTATTAAACTGTGATAGAGAAACCATGATAGGCGATTATGGTTGATGAGATCTCTAATCACTTTAATAAGTTTGATACTTAAATGTCTCTAGGCTGATGTACTATTAAACAGGGCATTGGTAGTATGAACAGGCTAGCACGTATTAGATGTTTTATGTCTTTAAGGGCAGGGATAGATCTTGTCTATCGAAGTGTAGAGACACTTGGACTGTACGTGGACGTGTATTAGAGAATGCGTACGTTAGACTGACCCACTTACACGGATAAGTAAGTGACCCACGTACGTTAGAGAATGCGTACGTTAGACTGACCCGCATGAATGCGTACGTTAGACTGACCCGCATGAATGTGTATTAGAGAATGCGTACGTTAGACTGACCCGCATGAATGCGTACGTTAGACTGACCCATGTACATTGTGTAATTATGCTTTGGACCGGAGTCTTCATGGCATCACGGTGTGGATTGTCATTCTTTGACACTATTGAGGTTTCCCCTAGCCACGGGGCGATCATGCGGTAGTGATTGGGTATGATACTGAAGCATGCGGAGTATACATGATTGGTCGTCCGGGAATCACGTATCCTATGATTGGGATCGAATATCCGAAATGGCCTTCTTATAAGGAATGTCTTACTCTCGTGAATCTTTGCAAAGTGGGAGTAAACGAGTTACTTCGAGAGAGCTTGATATCCAGATTATAAGATATGGTCGTTGATGTTTTGACACTCGACTAACAACCGTATGGATATTATTATAGCGATAGGATTGTAAGTTACACGCTAACTGTTTCACATGAAAGGTAGTAGTCATTGCATTTGACTCTTCCGATGATTGGGGGTCACGGTGTGTTGCTAGACGCTATCCCGTGATCGTTAGGTATGAAGGGCATTTTCGTAATTTGCACTTTGTGTCTACGGCCAACATATTCGGAAGCCTATCGGGTCACACACATAAGAACAACTAGCCGGATTAAAATGTGGTTATATAAATGATAACCAAATAAGGAAAGTTTATCTCGAGACTATAAAGGTTATAGTGGTAAATTAATATGGTGGTATTTATTTATTATGAATAAATTAAATACAAGAATTAGTAATGTTGTATTAATTAAAGAATATTCCGGATGCCAAAATATTGGCTAAAGGTGGCGCAATTTTGTGTGTATAAGATACACTTGGATTGTGTAATTTAATTAATGGTATTACCAAATATTAATATTAGATATTAATATATATATAAATAATACTTATGTGTGCGTGTGTGCAAAAGTGTTTGGCACTATGCATGCGCATGTATGTAATATACATATATATATATATATATATATATATATATATATATATATATATATATTATATATATATATATATAGATTTATATGTGTAACAATATATATGTGATATATACACATGTGTAAATTGATTTATGGTAATAAATAAAGATAGTCAATATTAGATATTGACAATATCTTGGAAATATTCAATATAAGATATTGACAATATCCTAGATTTATTTAATATGAGATATTGTAATAAATGAGATAAATCAATCAATTATATTTTCCTTATTTTGTTGGGAAAATGTTTTCCTCCACACTTTGATATGGCGCCACCTTCTACTATAAATAAGAGGTGGGTGTCAAACTCTTTAGCACATCACAATTGCAAGAGCTCGTAGTTCTTGTGTAAAATAGAGAGCATCTTTTGGAGAGTTGGAGAGAGGGGAAAAAGGCCGGTCTAGCAACCGGAGTTTTCCAATAGCAATCCTTGATGGGATTCCGGCGGGCAGTTCGTGTGGACTAGCGGTAGAGGCCGAACACTTGGGCGGCTCTATGCAGAACTACTCTCCTTAGACGGTCAAAGCGTCGATCTTTTAGATCATCCAAGGTAACCACCGTCCACTAACTCATTTGTTTATTGCTTAAACGAAGTCGATCCTGGTTAAAAGGAAATAAAATTTTAAATTCTGATGCGTTCCCGCGTAGATTTCCTAACATAAGATGCTGAGACAGAGGATGAACACTCAGAAGGCGGCCATCTTAAAGCTAATCCAGAAAACATGGAGATTTCTGATGATGAGCTGACACTTCAAGAAGTGCTTTTCAAGAGCATCGGCAAAGTTGACGAACAGCCAAGTGAGCCAGCTGATAAAACTCACTCAGCCGAACTTGTCAACTCCCCCACAATTGACCAAGGGGGAACAACAGAAGAGGAAGTCCTATCTCCAGCAGATGAAGAATCCAGCACACCCCAGCAACCTCCTACATACCCTAAGTCCAATGAGGAAGAAAAAGAAGAAAAGGAAGAAAGAGAAGAAAACGCAGAAAGTGAAAAGGAAGAAGAGAAGGAGGAAGAATAAGATGTGAAAATTGAGGAGGAGAAAGATCAAGATGATGAGGATGTTGAAGTGGCACCCGAGGAAGTTGATCCAGAAAGAGTCTTCAATTTGGATATTCAAACCCTGATTGTGGACATGGAGAAGCAGTACCACAACAGGCAAAATCTGAAAGCTGCCTTAAGGAGTGATGCAACCTCCTTAAACAATAAGATTGAAGCCCTCATCAGTCACATCAAGATACAAGATGAGGTGATGGAAAAATAGGTAAACTTGCTTTGCAACTTACAGCATCTTATTCCCTACCATGTCCAAACCAATCTTGAATTTCATGCTGAAAAGATTCACAACAATCTCAAGCCCCTGGTGGACACTCTAAATGCTCACACTCATCAAATTCAGCATCTGGATGAGGTCATGGAGCACTCTGGCAAGCAACTCAACCTCCTACTCAAAGTTGGTGAGGCAACCAACAAAATACTGGAGAAAAGATATGGTCCACTTCCTGAATATGAAGATGCAATCAGGATTCTTAAAGAACGGTTTGGTGATACCAAAAAGGGGGAAGGAAGCTCAAAGCCTGAAACTGAAACCTCCAATGGAAAGAAGGGAAGCCCAACAGATAAGGGCAAAGGCATCAAAGGCAAAGGCATCAGGTTTGAAGAAAGGAAGAAGTAGACCCTCTGCAAATTGAATTATTTCTATTGGCCTTTGTGTTTGAATAAACAGGATGCAATATCTTATTGCCCTTAAATGGATGAATAAAATTTTTTGAGTTCTATTCTGCTTATATTATGAAAAATTTGGCATACTTATGTTCAGGCTTATGAGGGTTTTGGCATCGTTAAAAAGAGGGAAATTGTTAGGAACATTTTATTATGTTTTGATGATGGCCATACTAGCTATTATAGCAAGCCTGAAATAAGTTAGAATTCTTTGTATAAGTCTTTACTTAGAGTCTGACATGTTGTATAAGTTGAGTCAGCCAAGTACTGTACTAGTGGTAGGACGGCAAAGTAAAACAGACATTCGGCAGAGTGAAGCTAGCCAAGCACCAGCAGATAAGCAATGAAGACATTATTGTCTGACTTATAACCAAGGAAGTCTGTGATGACCTTGGATAAGTCTAAGTTGTGCTGTACGTGATGAAAGCTTAATGTTTAAATATGGTGTACACTGATCTCACCCAATCTAGGATCAGTGAAGTACAAAGATTCTCCTTAAACTTAAGTAATGAAGGAAACAATGAATCGGCAGAGTAAACTAACTTTCGGCTGAGTGAAGACAAAGCAGTAAAGGAAGATCTAAGCGGAAAAGTCAGGTGGGTCACTTGACCGTTCAAAGAATGGCTGAGTAAACCTTACTCGATTAGATTATTGAAATATGAAGAAGATACAGAAGATCAAGCATTAAATGCAAAATTAATAGAGGATCAATCAAGGAAGGATTTTCTGGTAAACGTTTGAAGAAAAATCCGATCACTAAAATCAAGGAGAATATAATTAAGGGGGAATCAAGAATAAAATCAAGGATTATTCCCCGCATTAATATACCCAATGGACGGAAATTCAAATCAAGAATAATCAGGGCTATAAATAGAAAGCACTGACAGAAAAACAAAGAACAAAAGAACAATCATAAATCTGAGCAGAAACTCTGTCAAAGTGAAAAATCTTCTATCTGTGCTAAAAGGAAATATCCAGTGATCATCTCAAATCTAAGAGATACAAATCAAACATCAAGCATTTAGATTGATCAACAAGTTGGTGAATTCAATCACATAAATCAAGCAACTGAATCAGAGCCATCTGAGATGGAGTTGTGTTTGTGATAGCTGCTGAAGGATTTGATCCCAAGGAGCCGTGAAAGAGACTGAGTCACTGAAGCTTGTTGCAGTTAAGGAGTGATAGTCATAAAGATTGTGAATCTTGGGAGGTCAAGGACAATCGTACTATTGTATGTGTGAAAACAATAGTGAATTCCTCCAATCATCACAGGAGAAGAGTGGATTAAGGGATTACACCACCCTGAACCACTATAAGCCTTGTGTCAATTTATTTTCTGCAATTTACCTTACTGCATTCATTTAATTGCTTATATTACATCATAAATTATTTATTGTATAAACTACTTTGAAATAAGTTAGTAAGAAGGGATTTATCCGCTGCCCAAAAGCTTTTAATTACAAGAAATTTTTTTGAAACTTCAATATAGTCATACACCGCCCCTCTGACTATAGTTTTACCCTTCTCTGGGACCAACACAAAAATCACATCGTTAAGTTATCGGTGGGGTAAAAAAAAGTATGAAAAAAAAGGTTTGTAATTTTCTTTGAAGTAACGACGTGATATCGACCACAACGATAAAAAAGGCACGGCGGTGCAAACGGCAGGCGAAACGGACACCCGAATGGCCTTGCAAAGAATCAAAAATCACACCGTTAAGTACTCTATAGGTACAAAAAAAATACAAAAATACGTTTGTAATTTTCTTTGAAGTAACGATGTGATATCGACCAGAAAGTTAAATAAGACAAATCGGCGTAAACGGCATGCGAAACGGACACCCGAATGGCCTTGTACAAGGAATAAAAAAATCACACCGCTAAGTACTCCCTAGGTATGAAAAAGTACAAAAAAAGGTGTGTAAATATCTTTGAAGTAACGATGTGATATCGACCAAAACGATAAAAAAAAGGCACGGTGGTGCAAACGGCAGGCAAAACGGACACTAGAATGGCCTTGTACAAGGAATCAAAAATCAGACCGTTAATTACTCGGTGGGTACAAAAAGAAGTATGAAAAAAAAGTTTGTAATTTTCTACGAAGTACATATATGATATCGACCAGAACGATAAATAAGGCATGCCGGCGCAAACAGCATGCGAAACGGATACCCGAATGGCCTTGTACAAGGAATCAAAAATCACACCTTTAAGTAATCGTTGGGTATAAAAAAAGTACGAAAAAAGGTTTGTAATTATCTTTGAAGTAACGATCTGATATCGACCACAACGATAAATAATGCACGGCGGTGCAAACGGCAGGCGAAACGGACACCTGAATGGCCTTGTACAAGGAATCAAAAATCACACCGTTAAGTAATCGGTGGGTATAAAAAATGTACGAATAAAATTTTCTTTGAAGTACTGATGTGATATCGACCAGAATGATAAATAAGGCACGCCGGTGCAAACGGCATGTGAAATGCAAACGGCAGGCGAAACGGACACGAGAATGGCCTTGTACAAGGAATCAAATTCACACCGTTAAGTACTCTATGGGTAAAAAAAGTATGAAATTTTTTTTTGTAATTTTCTTTGAAGTAACGATGTGATATCGACCAGAAAGTTAAATATGACACGCCGGTGCAAACGGCATGCAAAATGGACACCCGAATGGCCTTGTACAAGGAATCAAAAATCACACCGTTAAGTACTCTACGGGTACAAAAAAACTACAAAAAAAGGTTTGTAATTTTCTTTGAAGTAACGATGTGATATCGACCAGAAAGTTAAATTTGACACGTCGGTGCAAACGGCATGCAAAACGGACACCCGAATGGCCTAGTACAAGGAATCAAAAATCACACCGTTAAGTACTCTGTGGGTATAAAAAAGTACGAAAAAAAAGTTCGTGATTTTCTTTAAAGTACTGATGTGATATCGACCAGAAAGTTTAATAAGACAAATCGGTGTAAACGGCATGCGAAATGGACACCCGAATGGCCTTGTACAAGGAATCAAAAATCACACCGTTAAGTAATCAATGGGTACAAAAAAGTACGAAAAAAGGTTTGTAAATATCTTTGAAGTAATGATGTGATATCGACCACAACGATAAATAAGGCACGGCAGTGCAAACGGCAGGCAAAACGGACACTACAATGGCCTTGGACAAGGAATCAAAAATCACACCGTTAAGTAATCATTGGGTATAAAAAAAGTACAAAAAAAGGTTTGTAATTATCTTTTAAATAACGATGTGATATCGATCACAACGATAAATAAGGCACGGCGGTACAAACGGCAGGCGAAACGGACACCCGAATGTCCTTGTACAAGGAATCAAAAAATCACACCGTTAAGTAATCCGTGGGTACAAAAAAAGTACGAAAAAAAGTTGCTAATTTTTTTTGAAGTACTGATGTGATATCGACCAGAACGATAAATAAGGCACGCCGGCGCAAAACCGACACCCGAATGGTCTTGTACACAGAATCAAAAATCACACTGTTAAGTAATCTGTGTTATCTACCAGAAAGTTAAAAAAGACACGTCGGCGCAAACGGCAAGCAAAACGGACAACCGAAAGGCCTTGTGCATGGAATCAAAAATCACACCGTTATGTACTCTATGGGTACAAAAAAAGTATGAAAAAAATGTTTGCAATTTTCTTTGAAGTAACAATGTGATATCGACCAGAAAGTTAAATAGGACACGTCGGCGCAAACGGCATATGAAATGGACACCCGAATGTTCTTGTACAAGGAATCAAAAATCACACCGTTAAGTACTCTACGGGTACAAAAAAGTACGAAAAAAAGTTTGCAATTTTCTTTGAAGTAATGATGTGATATCGACCAGAACGATAAATAAGGCACGCCGGCGCAAAACAGACACCCGAATGGTCTTGTACAAGGAATCAAAAAATCACACCGTTAAGTACACAATGGGTACAAAAAAAAGTACGAAAAAAAAGTTTGTAATTTTCTTTGAAGTACTGTTGTGATATCGACCAGAACGACAAATAAGGCATGCCGGCGCAAACGGCAAGCAAAACGGAGATATGAATGGCCTTGTACATGCAATCAAAAATCACACTGTTAAGTAATCGGTGGGTACAATAAAAAGTCCGAAAAAAATGGTTTGTAATTTTCTTTGAAGTAACGATGTGTTATCGACCAGAAAGTTAAAAAAGACACGTCGGCGCAAACGGCATGCAAAACGGACAACCGAAAGGCCTTGTGCATGGAATCAAAAATCACACCATTATGTACTCTATGGGTACAAAAAAAGTAGAAATTTTTTTTTGCAATTTTCTTTGATGTAACAATGTGATAACGACCAGAAAGTTAAATTGGACACGTCAGCGCAAACGGCATGCGAAATGGACACCCGAATGGCCTTGTACAAGGAATCGAAAATCACACCGTTAAACACTCTATGGGTACAAAAAAAAGTAGGGAAAAAAGTTTGTAATTTTCTTTGAAGTACTGATGTGATATCGACCAGAACGAAAAATAAGGCACGCCGGGGCAAACGGCAAGCAAAACAAAGGCCAGAATGGCCTTGTACAAGGAATCAAAAATCACACCGTTAAGTACTCTCTGGGTACAAAGAAAAGTACGAAAAAAATGTTTGTAATTCTCTTTGAAGTACTGATGTGGTATCGGCCAGAACGATAAATAAGGCACGCCGGCGCAAACGGCAAGCAAAACGGAGGCCAGAATGGCCTTGGACAAGGAATCAAAAATCACACCGTTAAGTACTTTATGGGTACAAAAAAAGTACGAAAAAAAGTTTGTAATTCTCTTTGAAGTACTGATGTGATATCGACCAGAACAATAAATAAGACACGCCGGCGCAAACGGCAAGCAAAACGGAGACCAGAATGGCCTTGTACAAGGAATCAAAAATCACACCGTTTAAGTAATCGGTGAGTAGAAAAAAGTACAAAAAAATGTTTGTTATTCTCTTTGAAGTACTGATGTGATATCGACCAGGAAGTTAAATAAGACAAATCGGCGCAAACAGCAGGCAAAACGGACACTAGAATGGCCTTATACAAGGAATCAAAAATCATACAGTTAAGTACTCTATGGGTACAAAAAAGAGTACGAAAAAAACGTTTGTAATTTTCTTTGAAGTACTGATGTGATATCGACCAGAACGATAAATAAGGCACGCCGGCGAAAATGGCAAGCAAAACGTCGACCTGGATGGACTTTTAGAAAGTATCAAAAATCACACTGTTAAGTACTCTGTGGGTACAAAAATGTACGAAAAAAAGGTTGGTAATTCTCTTTGTAGTAACTATGTGATATCAACCAGAAAGTTAAATAATATCGGCGTTAACGGCATGCGAAATGGACACCCGAATGTCCTTGTACAAGGAATCAAAAATCACAGCGTTATGTACTCTATGGGTATGAAAAAAGTACGAAAAAAATGGTTCATAATTTTCTATGAAATAACGATGTGATATCGACCAGAAAGTTAAATAAGACACATCGGCGCAAACGGCATGCAAAATGGACACCCGAATGGCCTTGTACAAGGAATCAAAAATCACACCGTTAAGTAATCAATAGGTATGAAAAAAGAACGAAAAATAAGGTTGTGATTTTCTTCGACGTAACGATGTGATTTTGACCAGAACGTTGAATAAGGCACGGCGGCGCAAACGGCATGCGAAACGGACACCCGAATTGCCTTGTACAAGGAATCAAAAATCACACCGTTAAGTAATCTATCGGTATGAAAAAAGTACGAATAAAAAGTTTTGTAATTTTCTTTGAAGTACTGATTTGATATCGACCAGAACGATAAATAAAGCACGACGGCGCAAACGGCAAGCAAAACAGAGACCAGAATGGCCTTGTACAAGATATCAAAAATCACACCGTTAAGTACTCTATAGGTACAAAAAGAGTACGAATTTTTTTTTGTAATTCTCTATGAAGTACTGCTGTGATTTCGACCAGAACGTTAAATAAGGCACGCCGGCGCAAACGGCTAGAAAAATGGAGACAAGAATGGCCATGTACAAGGAATAAAAAATCACACCGTTTAAGAATCGGTGGGTACAAAAAAAGTACTAAAAAAGTTTGTACTTCTCTTTGAAGTACTGATGTGATATCAACCAGAAAGTTAAATAAGACAAATCGGCGGAAACGGCAGGCAAAACGGACACTAGAATGGCCTTGTGCAAGGAATCAAAAATCACACCGTTAAGTACTCTATGGGTACAAAAAAGTGTACAAAAAAATGTTAGTAATTTTCTTTGAAGTAGTGATGTGATATCGACCAGAACGATAAATAAGGCACGCCGGCGAAAACGGCAAGCAAAACGTGAATGGCCTTGTACAAGGAATCAAAAATCACACCGTTAAGTAATCTATGGGTATGAAAAAAGTACGAATAAAAATTTTTGTAATTTTCTTTGAAGTACTGATTTGATATCGACCAGAACGATAAATAAGGCACGCCGGCGCAAACAGCAAGCAAAACAGAGACCAGATTGGTCTTGTACAAGATATCAAAAATCACACCGTTAAGTACTCTATAGGTACAGAAAAAGGTATGAAATTTTTTTTTTGTAATTCTCTTTGAAGTACTGCTGTGATTTCGACCAGGACGATAAATAATGCACGCCGGCTCAAACGGCAAGCAAAACAGAGACAAGAATGGCCTTGTACAAGGTATCAAAAATCACACCGTTAAGTACTCTATGGGTACAAAAAAGGTACGTAAAAAAGGTTTGTAATTCTCTTTGAAGTAACTATGTGATATCGACCAGAAAGTTAAATAAGAAAAATTGGCGTTAACGGAATGCAAAACGGACACCCGAATGTCCTTGTACTAGGAATCAAAAGTCACATCGTTAAGTAATCATTGGGTTTAAAAAAAGTACGAAAAAATGTTTGTAATTTTTTTTGAAGTAACTATGTGATATCGACCAGAACGTTAAATAAGGCACGGCGGCGTAAACGGCATGCGAAACGGACACCCGAATGGCCTTGTACAAGGAATCTAAAATCACACCGCTAAGTAATCATTGGGTATAAAAAGTACGAAAAAAAAGGTTTGTAATTATCTTTGAAGTAACGATGTGATATCGACCATAACGATAAATAAGGCATGACGGTGCAAACGGCAGGAAAATCGGACACTAGAATGGCCTTGTACAAGGAATCAAAAATCACACCGTTAAGTAATCAGTGGGTACAAAAAAAAGTATGAAAAAGAAGTTTGAAATTTTCTGTGACGTAACGATGTGATATCCACCAGAACGTTAAAAAAGGCACAGCGGCGTAAACGGCATGCGAAACGGTACAAATGAATGGCCTTGTCCAAGGAATCAAAAATCACACCATTAAATAACGAATGGCCATTGCAAATGGCAGGCAAAATGATTGAAATTATCTTTGAAGTAACGATGTGATATCGACCAGAACGATAAATAAAGCACGCCGGAGCAAACGGCAGGCAAAATGGAGACCCGATTGGCCTTGTACAAGTAAACAAAAATCACATCGTTAAAAAATATGTGGATACAAAAAAATACGAAAAAAAAGTTTGTAATTTTTTTTGAAGTACTGATGTGATATCGACCATGCGATAAAGAAGGCACGGCGGCGCAAACGGAATACGAAACGGAGGCCAGAATGGCCTAATACAAGGAATCAAAAATCACACCGTTAAGTACTCTAAGGGTACAAAAAAAGTACGAAAAAAGGTTGTAATTCTGTTTGAAGTACTGATGTGATATCGACCATAACGATAAATAACGCACGCCGGCGCAAACGGCAAGCAAAACGGAGGCCAGAATGGCCTAGTACAAGGAATCAAAAATCACACCGTTAAGTAATCATTAGGTATTAAAAAAAGTACGAAAAAAATGTTTGTAATTCTCTTTGAAGTAACGAAGTGATATCGACCAGAACGATAAATAAGGCACGGCGGCGCAAACGGAATGCGAAACGGAGGCCAGAATGGCCTTGTACAAGGAATCAAAAATCACACCGTTAAATACTCTAAGGGTACAAAAAAATGTATGAAAAAAAAAGGTTGTAATTCTCTTTGAAGTACTGATGTGATATCGACCATAACGATAAATAACGCACGCCGGCGCAAACAGCAAGCAAAACGGAGGCCAGAATTGCCTTGTATAAGGAATCAAAATTCACACCGTTAAGTACTCTATGGGTACAAAAAAAAGTACGAAAAAAAATGTTTGTAATTCTCTTTGAAGTACTGATGTGATATCGACCAGATCGATAAATAAGGCACGCTGCCGCAAACGGCAAGCAAAACGGAGGCCAGAATTGCCTTGTACAAGGAATCAAAATTCACACCGTTACGAAAAAAATGTTTGTAATTCCCTTTGAAGTACTGATGTGATATCGACCAGAACGATAAATAAGGCACGCCGGCACAAACGGCCAGCAAAACGGAGGGCCGAATGGCCTTGTACAAGGAATCAAAATTCACACCGTTAAGTACTCTATGGGTACCAAAAAAAAGTACGAAAAAAAACGTTTGTAATTCTCTTTGAAGTACTGGTGTAATATCGACCAGAACGATAAATAAGGCACGCCCGGCGCAAACGGCAAGCAAAACGGAGGCCATAATGTCCTTGTACAAGGAATCAAAATTCACACCGTTAAGTACTCTATGGGTACAAAAAAAAGTATGAAAAAAATGTTTGTAATTCTCTTTGTAGTACTGATGTGATATCGACCAGAACGATAAATAAAGCATGCTGGCGCAAACGGCAAGCAAAACGGAGGCCTGAATGGCCTTGTACAAAGAATCAAAATTCACACTGTTAAGTACTCTATGGGTACAAAAAAAAGTACTAAAAAAACCGTTTGCAATTCTCTTTGAAGTACTGATGTGATATCGACCAGAACGATAAATAAGGCATGCCGGCGCAAACGGCTAGCAAAACGGAGGCCAGAATGCATTGTACAAGGAATTAAAATTCACACCGTTAAGTACTCTAAGGGTACAAAAAAAGTACGAAAAAAAACGTTTCTAATTCTCTTTGAAGTACTGATGTGATATCGACCAGAATGATCAATAAGGCACGCCGGCACAAACGGCAAGCAAAACGGAGGCCAGAATGGCCTTGTCTAAGGAATCAAAAATCTCACCGCTAAGTACTCTATGGGTACAAAAAAAGTGCGAAAAAGAACGTTTGTAATTCTCTTTGAAGTATTGATGTGATATCAACCAGAACGATAAATAAGGCACGCCCGGCGCAAACGGAAAGCAAAACGGAGGCCAGAATGGCCTTGTACAAGTAATCAAAAATCACACCGTTAAGTACTCTATGGGTAAAAAAAAAAGTACGAAGTAAAACGTTTGTAATTCTCTTTGAAGTACATATGTGATATCGACCAGAACGATAAATAAGGCACACCGGCGCAAACGGAAAGCAAAACGGTGGCCAGAATGGCCTTGTACAAGGAATGAAAAATCACACCGTTAAGTACTCTATGGGTACAAAAAAAGTATGAAAAAAATGTTTGTAATTCTCTTTGAAGTACTGATGTGATATCGACCAGAACGATAAATAAGGCACACCGGCGCAAACGGCAAGCAAAACGGAGGCCAGAATGGCCTTGTAAAAGGAATCAAAAATCACACCGTTAAGTACTCTATGGGTACAAAAAAAGTACGAAGTAAAACGTTTGTAATTCTCTTTGAAGTACAAATGTGATATCGACCAGAACGATAAATAAGGCACACCGGCGCAAACGGAAAGCAAAACGGTGGCCAGAATGGCCTTGTACAAGGAATGAAAAATCACACCGTTAAGTACTCTATGGGTACAAAAAAAGTATGAAAAAAATGTTTGTAATTCTCTTTGAAGTACTGATGTGATATCGACCAGAACGATAAATAGGGCACACCGGCGCAAACGGCAAGCAAAACGGAGGCCAGAATGGCCTTGTAAAAGGAATCAAAAATCACACCGTTAAGTACTCTATGGGTACAAAAAAAGTACAAAAAAAACGTTTGTAATTCCTTTTGAAGTACTGATGTGATATCGACCAGAACGATAAATAATGCACTCCGGCGCAAACGGAAAGCAAAACGGGGGCCAGAATGGCCTTGTACAAGGAATCAAAAATCACACCGTTAAGTACTCTATGGGTACAAAAAAAAACGAAAAAAACGTCATTAATTCTCTTTGAAGTACTGATGTGATATCGACCAGAACGATAAATAAGGCACGCTGGCGCAAACGGCAAGCAAAACGGAGGCCAGAATGGCCTTGTAAAAGGAATCAAAAATCACACCGTTAAGTACTCTATGGGTACAAAAAAAAAGTATGAAAAAAACGTTTGTAATTCTCTTTGAAGTATTGATGTGATATCGACCAGGACGATAAATATGGCACGCCGGCGCAAACGGCAAGGAAAACGGAGGCCAGAATGACCTTGTACAAGGAATCAAAAATCACACCGTTATGTACTCTATGGGTACAAAAAAAAGTATGAAAAAAAATGTTTGTAATTCTCTTTGAAGTACAGATGTGATATCGACCAGAACGATAAATACGGCTTGCCGGCGCAAACGGCAAGCAAAACGGAGGCCAAAATGTCCTTGTACAAGGAATCAAAAATCACACCGTTATGTACTCTATAGGTACAAAAATATTACGAAAAAAAACGTTTGTAATTCTGTTTGAAGTACAGATGTGATATCGACCAGAACGATAAATAAAGCACGCCGGCGCAAACGGCAAGCAAAACGGAGGCCAGATGGCCTTGTACAAGGAATCAAAAATCACACCGTTAAGTACTCTATGGGTACAAAAAAGTACGAAAAAAAATGTTTGTAATTCTCTTTGAAGTACGGATGTGATATCGACCAGAACGATCAATAAGGCACGCCGGCGCAAACGGCAAGCAAAACGGAGGCCAGAATGGCCTTGTCCAAGATATCAAAAATCTCAACGTTAAGTACTCTATGGGTACAAAAAAAGTATGAAAAAAACGCTTGTAATTCTCTTTGAAGTACTGATGTGATATCGACCAGAACGATAAATAAGGCACGCCCGGCGCAAACGGAAAGCAAAACGGAGGCCAGAATGGCCTTGTACAAGTAATCAAAAATCACACCGTTAAGTACTCTATGGGTACAAAAAAAAGTACGAAATAAACGTTTGTAATTCTTATTGAAGTACTGATTTGATATCGACCAGAACGATAAATAAGGCACACCGGCGCAAACGGCAAGCAAAACGGAGGCCAGAATGGCCCTGTAAAAGGAATCAAAAATCACACCGTTAAGTACTCTATGGGTACCAAAAAAAGTACGAAAAAAACGTTTGTAATTCTCTTTGAAGTACTGATGTGATATTGACCAGAACGATAAATAAGGCACGTCGGCGCAAACGGAAAGCAAAACGGAGGCCAGAATGGCCTTGTACAAGGAATCAAAAATCACTCCGTTAAGTACTCTATGGGTACAAAAAAAATGAAAAAAACGTCATTAATTCTCTTTGAAGTACTGAAGTGATATCGACCGAACGATAAATTAGGCACGCTGGCGCAAACGGCAAGCAAAACGGAGGCCAGAATGGCCTTGTAAAAGGAATCAAAAATCACACCGTTAAGTACTCTATGGGTACAAAAAAAGTACGAAAAAAACGTTTGTAATTCTCTTTGAAGTACTGATGTGATATCGACCAGGACGATATATAAGGCACGCCGGCGCAAACGGCAAGCAAAACGGAGGCCAGAATGGACTTGTACAAGGAATCAAAAATCACACCGTTAAGTACTCTATGGGTACAAAAAAAGTATGAAAAAAAACGTTTGTAATTCTCTTTGAAGTACTGATGTGATATCGACCAAAACGATAAATACGGCTTGCCGGCAAGCAAAACGGAGGCCAAAATGGGCTTGTACAACGAATCAAAAATCACACCGTTATGTACTCTATAGGTAAAAAAAATTACGAAAAAAAACATTTGGAATTCTCTTTGAAGTACAAATGTGATATCGACCAGAACGATAAATAAGGCACGCCGGCGCACACGGCAAGCAAAACGGAGGCCAGATGGCCTTGTACAAGGAATCAAAAATCACACCGTTAAGTACTCTATGGGTACAAAAAAAGTACGAAAAAAAAATGTTTGTAATTCTCTTTGAAGTACGGATGTGATATCGACCAGAACGATCAATAAGGCACGCCGGCGCAAACATCAATCAAAACGGAGGCCAGAATGGCCTTGTCCAAGGAATCAAAAATCACACCGTTAACTACTCTATGGGTACAAAAAAAAGTACGAAAAACACATTTGAAATTCTCTTTGAAGTACTGATGTGATATCGACCAGAACGATAAATAAGGCACGCCGGCGCAAACGGAAAGCAAAACGGAGGCCAGAATGGCCTTGTATAAGGAATCAAAAATCACACCGTTAAGTACTCTATGGGTACAAAAAAAACGAAAAAAAACGTCATTAATTCTCTTTGAAGTACTGATGTGATATCGACCAGAACGATAAATTAGGCACGCTGGCGCAAACGGCAAGCAAAACGGAGGCCAGAATGGCCTTGTAAAAGGAATCAAAAATCACCCCGTTAAGTACTCTATGGGTACAAAAAAAGTACGAAAAAAAAACGTTTGTAATTCTCTTTGAAGTACTGATGTGATATCGACCAGGACGATATATAAGGCACGCCGGCGTAAACGGCAAGCAAAACGGAGGACAGATGGGCCTTGTAGAAGGAATCAAAAATCACACCGTTAAGTACTCTATGGGTACAAAAAAAAGTATGAAAAAATCCGTTTGTAATTCTCTTTGAAGTACTGATGTGATATCGACCAAAACGATAAATACGGCTTGCCGGCGCATACGGCAAGCAAAACGGAGGCCAAAATTGCCTTGTACAAGGAATCAAAAATCACACCGTTATATACTCTATAGGTACAAAAAAAAATTACGAAATAAAACATTTGTAATTTTCTTTGAAGTACAGATGTGATATCGACTAGAACGATAAATAAGGCACGCCGGCGCAAACGGCAAGCAAAACGGAGGCCAGATGGCCTTGTACAAGGAATCAAAAATCACACCGTTAAGTACTCTATGGGTACAAAAAAAGTACGAAAAAAAAATGTTTGTAATTCTCTTTGAAGTACGGATGTGATATCGACCAGAACGATCAATAAGGCACGCCGGCGCAAACGGCAAGCAAAACGGAGGCCAGAATGGCCTTGTCCAAGGAATCAAAAATCTCACCGTTAAGTACTCTATGGGTACAAAAATAGTACGAAAAAAAATGTTTGTAATTCTCTTTGAAGTACTGATGTGATATCGACCAGAATGATAAGTAAGGCACGCCGGCGCAAACAGCAAGCAAAACGGAGGCCAGAATGCCCTTGTACAAGGAATCAAAAATCTCACCGTTAAGTACTCAATGGGTACAAAAAAAAGTACGGAAAAAAACGTTTATAATTCTCTTTGAAGTACTGATGTGATATCGACCAGAACGATAAATAAGGCACGCCGGCGCAAACGGCACGCAAAACGGAGGCCAGATGGCCTGGTACAAGGAATCAAAAATCTCACCGTTAAGTACTCAATGGGTACAAAAAAAAGTATGAAAAAAACGTTTGTAATTCTCTTTGAATTACTGATGTGATATCGACCAAAATGATAAATAAGGCACGCCGGCGCAAATGGCAAGAAAAACGGAGGCCAGAATGGCCTTGTACAAGGAATCAAAAATCAAACCGTTAAGTACTCTATGGGTACAAAAAAAGTTCGACAAAAATGTTTGTAATTCTCTTTGAAGTACTGATGTGATATCGACCAGAACGATAAATAAGGCACGCCGGCGCAAACGGCAAGCAAAACGGAGGCAGTAATGGCCTTGTACAAGGAATCAAAAATCACACCGTTAAGTTCTCTATGGGTACAAAAAAACGTTTGTAATTCTCTTTGAAGTACTGATGTGATATCGACAAATATGGCACGCCGGCGCAAATGGCAAGCAAAATGGAGGCCAGAATGGCCTTGTACAAGGAATCAAAAATCACACCGTTAAGTACTCTATGGATACAAAAAAGTATGAAATAAACATTTGTAATTTTCTTGGAAGTACTGATGTGATTTCGACCAGAACGATAAATAAGGCACGCCGGCGCAAACGGCAAGCAAAACGGAGGCCAGAATGGCCTAGTACAAGGAATCAAAAATCATACCGTTAAGTACTCTGTGGGTACAAAAAGAAGTACGAAAATAACATTTGTAATTCTCTTTGAAGTACTGACGTGATATCGACCAGAACGATAAATAAGGCACGCTGGCGCAAACGGAAGCAAAATGGAGGTCAGAATGGCCTTGTACAAGGGATCAAAAATCACAATGTTAAGTATTCTATGGGTACAAAAAAAAGTACGAAAAAAAATTTTTGTAATTCTCTTTGAAGCTCTGATGTGATATCGACCAGAACGAAAAATAATGCACGCCGGCGCAAACGGCGAGCAAAACGGAGGCCAGAATGGCCTTGTACAAGGAATCAAAAATCACTCCGTTAAGTACTCAATGGTACAAAAAAAAGTACGATAAAAAATGTTTATAATTCTCTTAAAAGACCTGATGCGATATCGACCAGAACAAAAAATAAGGCACACCGGCGCAAACGGCAAGCAAAACGGAGGCATGAATGAGCTTGTACAAGGAATCAAAAATCACACCGTTAAGTACTCTATGGGTACAAAAAAAAGTACAAAAAAAATGTTTGTAATTCTCTTTGAAGTACTGGTGTGATATCGACCAGAACGATAAATAAGGCACGCCGGCGCAAACGGAAAACCAAACGGATGCCAGAATGGCCTTGTACAATGAATCAAAAATCACACCGTTAAGTACTCTATGGGTACAAAAAATGTTCGAAAAAAAAATGTTTGTAATTCTCTTTGAAGTACGGATGTGATATTGACCTGAACGATAAATAAGGCACGAAGGCGCAAACGGCAAGAAAAACGGAGGCCAGAATGGCCTTGTACAAGGAATCAAAAATCACACCGTTAAGTACTCTATGAGTACAAGAAAAGTATGAAAAAAACATTTGTAATTCACTTTGAAGTACTGATATGATATCGACCAGAAAGATAAATAAGGCACACCGGCGCAAACGGCAAGCAAAACGGAGGCCAGAATGGCCTGGTAAAAGGAATCAAAAATCACACCGTTAAGTACTCTATGGGTACAAAAAAAGTACGAAAAAAATGTTTGTAATTCTCTTTGAAGTACTGATGTGATATCGACCCGAACGATAAATAAGGCACGCCGGCGCTAACGGCAAGCAAAACGGAGGCCAGAATGGCCTTGTACAAGGAATCAAAAATCACAATGTTAAGTACACTACGGGTACAAAAAAAAGTATGAAAAAAAAACGTTTGTAATTCTCTTTGAAGTACTGATGTGATATCGACCAGAACGATAAATACGGCTTGCCGGCGCAAATGCCAAGCAAAACGTAGGCCAGAATGGCCTTGTACAAGGAATCAAAAATCACACCGTTATGTACTCTATAGGTACAAAAAAAATTACGAAAAAAAACATTTGTAATTCTCTTTGAAGTATGTGATATCGACCAGAACGATAAATAAGGCACGCCGGCGCAAACGGAAAGCAAAACGGAGGCCAGAATGGCCTTGTACAAAGAATCAAAAATCACACCGTTAAGTACTCTATGGGTACAAAAAAATGTACGAAAAAAAATATTTGTTAATTCTCTTTGAAGTACGGATGTGATATTGACCAGAACGATAAATAATGTACGCCGGCGCAAACGGCAAGAAAAACGGAGGCCTGAATGGCCTTGTACAAGGAATCAAAAACACACCGTTAAGTACTCTATGGGTACAAAAAAAGTATGAAAAAAACGTTTGTAATTCTCTTTGAAGTACTGATGTGATATCGACCAGAACGATAAATAAGGCACGCCGGCGCAAATAGCAAGCAAAACGGAGGCCAGAATTCCCTTGTACAAGGAATCAAAAATCTCAACGTTAAGTACTCAATGGGTACAAAAAATTGTACGGAAAAAAAATGTTTATAATTCTCTTTGAAGTACTGATGTGATATCGACCAGAACGATAAATAAGGCACGCCGGCGCAAACGGCAAGCAAAACGGAGGCCAGATGGCCTGTACAAGGAATCAAAAATCTCACCGTTAAGTACTCAATGGGTACAAAAAAAAGTACGAAAAATACGTTTGTAATTCTCTTTGAATTACTGATATGATATCGACCATAACGATAAATAAGGCACGCCGGCGCAAACGGCAAGAAAAACGGAGGCCAGAATGGCCTTGTACAAGGAATCAAAAATCAAACCGTTAAGTACTCTATGGGTACAAAAAAGTTCGAAAAAAACGTTTGTAATTCTCTTTGAAGTACTGATGTGATATCGACCAGAACGATAAATAAGGCACGCCGGCGCAAACGGCAAGCAAAACGGAGGCAATAACGGCCTTGTACAAGGAATCAAAAATCACACCGTTAAGTACTCTATGGGTACAAAAAAATGTTTGTTATTCTCTTTGAAGTACTGATGTGATATCGACAAGAACGATAAATAAGGAACGCCGGCGCAAACGGCAAGCAAAACGGAGGCCAGAATGGCCTTGTACAAGGAATCAAAAATCACACCGTTAAGTACTCTATGGGTACAAAAAAGTACGAAAAAAGCATTTGTAATTTTCTTGGAGGTACTGATGTTATATCGACCAGAACGATAAATAAGGCACGCCGGCACAAACGGCAAGCAAAACGGAGTCCAGAATGGCCTTGTACAAGGAATCAAAAATCACACCGTTAAGTACTCTGTGGGTACAAAAAGTTGTACGAAAAAAACGTTTGTAATTCTCTTTGAAGTACTGACGTGATATCGACCAAAACGATAAATAAGGCACGCTGGCGCAAACGGAAGCAAAACGGTGGCCAGAATGGCTTTGTACAAGGTATCAAAAATCACAATGTTAAGTACTCTATAGGTACAAAAAAAGTACGAAAAAAAATGTTTGTAATTCTCTTTGAAGTACTGATGTGATATCGACCAGAACGATAAATAAGGCACGCCGGCGCAAACAGCAAGCAAAACGGAGGCCAGAATGCCATTGTACAAGGAATAAAAAATCTCACCGTTAAATACTCTATGGGTACAAAAAAGTACGGAAAAAAGTTTATAATTCTCTTTGAAGTATTGACGTGATATCGACCAGAACGATAAACAAGGCACGCCAGCGCAAACGGAAAGCAAAACAGAGGCCACAATGGCCTTGTACAAGGAATCAAAAATCACAATGTTAAGTACTCTATGGGTACAAAAGAAAGTACAAAAAAAACATTTGTAATTCTATTTGAAGTAATGATGTGATATCCACCAGAACGATAAATAAGTCACGCCGGCACAAACGGTAAGCAAAACGGAAGCAAGAATGGCCTTGTACAAGGAATCAAAAATCACACCGTTAAGTAGGTACAAAAAAAGTACAATAAAAAAACTTTATAATTCTCTTAGAAGAACTGATGCGGTATCGACAAGAACGATAAATAAGGCACACCGGCGTAAACGGCAAGCAAAACGGAGGCCAGAATGGCCTTGTACAAGGAATCAAAATCACACCGTTAAGTACTCTATGGGTACAAAAAAAAGTACCAAAAACCGTTTGTAATTCTCTTTGAAGTACTGATGTGATATCGAACAGAATGATAAATTAGGCACGCCGGCTCAAACGGCAAGCAAAACGGAGGACAGAATGGCCTTGTACAAGAAATCAAAAATCACACCGTTAAGTACTCTATGGGTACAAAAAAAGTACGAAAAAAATGTTTGTAATTCTCTTTGAAGTACTGATGTGATATCGACCAGAGGGATAAATAAGGCACGCCGGCGCAACGGCAAGCAAAACGGAGGCTAGAATGGCCTTGTACAAGGAATCAAAAATCACACCGTTAAGTACTTTATAGGTACAAAAAAAGTATGAAAAAACCGTTTGTAAATCTCTTTGAAGTACTGATGTGATATCGAACAGAATGATAAATAAGGCACGCCGGCACAAACGGCAAGCAAAACGGAGGCCATAATGGCCTTGTACAAGAAATCAAAAATCATACCGTTAAGTACTCTATGGGTACAAAAAAAAGATGAAAAAAACGTATGTAATTCTCTTTGAAGTACTGATGTGATATCAACCAGAATGATAAATAAGGCACGCTGGCGCAAACGGCAAGCAAAATGAAGGCCAGAATGGCCTTGTACAAGGAATCAAAAATCACACCGTTAAGTACTCTATGGGTACAAAAAAAAGTATGAAAAAAAACGTTTGTGATTCTCTTTGAAGTACTGATGTGATATCGACCAGAACGATAAATAAGGCACGCTGGCGCAAACGGCAAGCAAAATAGAGGTCAGAATGGCCTTGTACAAGGAATCAAAAATCACACCGTTAAGTACTCTATGGGTACAAAAAAAGTACGAAAAATAACGTTTGTAATTCTCTTTGAAGTATTGATGTGATATCGACCAGAAAGATAAATAAGGCACGCCGACGCATACGGCAAGCAAAACGGAGGCCATAATGGCTTTGTACAAGGAATCAAAAATCACACCGTTAAGTACTCTATGGTACAAAAAAAGTACGAAAAAACGTTTGTAATTCTCTTTGAAGTACTGATGTGATATCGACTATAACGATAAATAAACGACGCCGGTGCAAACGGCAAGCAAAACGGAGGACAGAATGGCCTTGTACAAGGAATCAAAAATCACACTGTTAAGTACTCTATGGGTACAAAAAAAGTACGAAAAAAACGTTTGTAATTCTCTTTGAAGTACTGATGTGATATCGACCAGAACGATAAATAAGGCACGCCGGTGCAAACGGCAAGCAAAACGGAGTTTAGAATGGCCTTGTACAAGGAATCAAAATTCACACAGTTAAGTACTCTATGGGTACAAAAAAAAGTACGAAAAAAAACATTTGTAATTCTCTTTGAGGTACTGTTGTGATATCGACCAGAACAATAAATAAGGCACGCCGGTTCAAACTGCAAGCAAAAGGAAGGCCAGAATGGCCTTGTACAAGGAATCAAAATTCACACCGTTAAGAACTCTATGGGTACAAAAAAATGTACGGGAAAAATTGTTTGTAATTCTCTTTGAAGTACTGATGTGATATCGACCAGAACGATAAATAAGGCACGCCGGCGCAAACGGCAAGCAAACCTGAGGCCAGAATGGCCTTGTACAAGGAATCAAAAATCTCACCGTTAAGTACTCTATGGGTACAAAAAAAAGTACGAAAAAAAATGTTTGTAATTCTCTTTGTAGTACTGATGTGATATCGACCAGAATGATAATTAAGGCACGCTGTAGCAAACGGCAAGCAAAACGGGGGCCAGAATGGCCTTATACATGGAATCTAAATTCACACCGTTAAGTACTCTATGGGTACAAAAAAAAGTACGAAAAAGACCGTTTGTAATTCTCTTTGAAGTACTGATGTGATATCGACCAGAACGGTAAATAAGGCACGCCGGCGCAAACGGCAAACAAAACGGAGGCCAGAATGGCCTTGTACAAGGAATCAAAAATCTCACCATTAAGTACTTTATTGGTACCAAAAAAAGTACGGAAAAAACGTTTATAATTCTCTTTGAAGTATTTATGTGATATCGACCAGAACGATAAACAAGGCAAGCCGGCGCAAACGGCAAACAAAACGGAGGCCAGAATGGCCTTGTACAAGGAATCAAAATTCACAATGTTAAGTACTCGATGGGTACAAAAAGAAGTACGAACAAACAGTATATAAGTCACAATGATATCGACCAGAACGATATATAAGTCACGCCGGCACAAACGGTAAGCAAAACGGAGGCAAGAATGGCCTTGTACATGGAATCAAAAATCACACTGTTAAGGAGGTACAAAAAAAAGTACGATAAAAAACGTTTATAATTCTCTTAAAAGAACTGATGCTGTATCGACAAGAACGATAAATATGGCACGCCGGCGCAAACGGCAAGCAAAACGGAGTCCAGAATGGCCTTGTACAAGGAATCAAAATCACACCGTTAAGTACTCTATGGGTACAAAAAAAAGTACAAAAAACCGTTTGTAATTCTCTTTGAAGTACTGATGTGATATCGCACAGAATGATAAATTAGGCACGTTGGCTCAAACGGCAAGCAAAACAGAGGCCAGAATGGCATTGTACAAGGAATTAAAAATCACACCGTTAAGTACTCTATGGGTACAACAAAAAGATGAAAAAACGTATGTAATTCTCTGTGTAGTACTGGTGTGATATCGACCATAATGATAAACAAGGCACGCCCGCACAAACTACAAGCAAAATGGAGGCCAGAATGGCCTTGTACAAGGAATCAAAAATCACACCGTTAAGTACTCTATAGGTACAAAAAAAAGTACGAAAAAAACGTTTGTAATTCTCTTTCAAGTACTGATGTGATATCGACGAGAACGATAAATAAGGCACGCCGGCGCAAACGGCAAGCAAAACAGAGGCCAGAATGGCCTTGTACAAGGAATCAAAAATCACACCGTTAAGTACTCTATGGGTACAAAAAAGTACGAAACAAAAACGTTTGTAATTCTCTTTGAAGTACTGCTGTGATATCGACCGGAACGATAAATAAGGCACGCCGGCGCATACGGCAAGCAAAATGGAGGACAGAATGGCCTTGTACAAGGAATCAAAAATCACACCGTTAACTACTCTATGGGTACAAAAAAAGTACGAGAAAACGTTTGTAATTCTCTTTGAAGTACTGATGTGATATCGACCATAACGATAAATAAGGCACGCCAGCGCAAACGGCAAGCAAAACAGAGGCCAGAATGGCCATGTACAAGGAATCAAAAATCACACTGTTAAGTACTCTATGGGTACAAAAAAAAGTACGAAAAAAAACGTTTGTAATTCTCTATGAAGTACTGATGTGATATCGAACAGAACGATAAATAAGGCACGCCGGTGCAAACAGCAAGCAAAACGAAGGTTAGAATAGCCTTGTACAAGGAATCAAAATTCACACCGTTAAGTACTCTATTAAAAAAGTACGAAAAAAAAAGTTCGTAATTCTCTTTTAGGTACTGTTGTGATATCGACCAGAACGATAAATAAGGCACGCCGGCACAAACAGCAAGAAAAACGAAGGCCAGAATGGCCTTGTACAAGGAATCAAAATTCACACCGTTAAGTACTCTATGGGTACAAAAAAGTACGAAACAAAAACGTTTGTAATTCTCTTTGAAGTACTGCTGTGATATCAACCAGAACGATAAATAAGGCACGCCGGCGCATACGGCAAGCAAAATGGAGGACAGAATGGCCTTGTACTACTGATGTGATATCGACCAGAACGATAAATAAGGCACGCCCGGCGCAAACGGCAAGCAAAACGGAGGCCAGAATGGCCTTGTAAAAGGAATCAAAAATCACACCGTTAAGTACTCTATGGGTACAAAAAAAGTACGAAGTCAAACGTTTGTAATTCTCTATGAAGTACTGATGTGATATCGACCAGAACGATAAATAAGGCACGCCGACGCAAACAGAAAGCAAAACGGTGGTCAGAATGGCCTTGTACAAGGAATCAAAAATCACACCGTTAAGTACTCTATGGGTACAAAAAAGTACGAAAAAAACGTTTGTAATAATCTTTGAAGTACTGATGTGATATCGCACAAAACGATAAATAAGGCATGCCGGCGCAAACGGGAAGCAAAACGGAGGCCAGAATGGCCTTCAACAAGGAATCAAAAATCGCACCGTTAAGTACTCTCTGGGTGCAAAAAAAAGTACAAAAAAACCGTTTGTAATTCTCTTTGAAGTACTGATGTGATATCGAACAGAACGATAAATTAGGCATGCCGGCACAAACGGCAAGCAAAACGGAGTCCAGAATGTCCTTGTACAAGGAATCAAAAATCACACCGTTAAGTACTCTATGGGAACAAAAAAAAAACGAAAAAAACGTTTGTAATTCTCTGGGAAGTACTGATGTGATATCGACCAGAACGATAAATAAGGCACGCCAGCGCAAACTGCAAGCAAAACGGAGGCCAGAATGACCTTGTACAAGGAATCAAAAATCACACCGTTAAGTACTCTATGGGTACAAAAAAAAGTACGAAAAAAAACATCATTAATTCTATTTGAAGTACTGATGTGATATCGACCAGAACGATAAATAAGGCACGCTGGCGCAAACGGCAAGCAAAACGGAGGCCAGAATGGCCTTGTAAAAGGAATCAAAAATCACACCGTTAAGTACTCTATGGGTACAAAAAAAGTACGAAAAAACGTTTGTAATTCTCTTTGAAGTACTGATGTTATATCGACCAGAACGATAAATACGGCACGCCGGCGCAAACGGCATGAAAAACAGAGGCAAAATGGCCTTGTACGAGGAATCAAAATTCACACCGTTAAGTACTCTATGGGTACAAAATAAAAGTACGAAAAAAAACGTTTGTAATTGTCTTTGAAGTACTGATGTGATATCGACCAGATCGATAAATTAAGCACGCTGGCGCAAACGGCAAGCAAAACGGAGGCCATAATGGCCTTGTACAAGGAATCAAAATTCACACCATTAAGTACTCTATGTGTACAAAAAAAAGTATGAAAAAAACGTTTGTAATTCTCTTTGTAGTACTGATGTGATATCGACAAGAATGATAATTAAGGCAGGCTGGAGCAAACGGCAGGCAAAACGGAGGCCAAAATGGCCTTATACATGGAATCAAAAATCACACCGTTAAGTACTCTATGGGTACAAAAAAAGTACAAAAAACCGTTTATAATTCTCTTTGAAGTACTGATGTGATATCGAACAGAATGATAAATTAGGCACGCCGGCTCGAACGGCAAGCAAAACGGAGGCCAGAATGGCCTTGTACAAGGAATCAAAAATCACACCGTTAAGTACTCTATGGGTACAAAAAAAGTACGAAAAAAAATGTTTGTAATTCTCTTTGAAGTACTGATGTGATATCGACCAGAGCGATAAATAAGGCACGCCGGCGCATACGGCAAGCAAAACGGAGGCCAGAATGGCCTTGTACAAGGAATCAAAAATCACACCGTTAAGTACTCTATAGGTACAAAAAAAGTACGAAAAAACTGTTTGTAATTCTCTTTGAAGTACTGATGTGTTATCGACCAGAACGATAAATAAGGCACGCCGGTGCAAACGGCAAGCAAAACGGAGGCAATAATGGCCTTGTACAAGTAATCAAAAATCACACCGTTAAGTACACTGTGGGTACAAAAAAAACGTTTGCAATTCTCTTTATTGTACGGATGTGATATCGACAAGAACGATAAATAAGGCACGCCGGCGCAAACGGCAAGCAAAACGGAGGCCAGAATGGCCTTGTACAAGGAATCAAAAGTCACACCGTTAAGTACTCTATGGGTACAAAAAAGTACGAAAAAAACATTTGTAATTTTCTTGGAAGTACAGATGTTATATCGACCAGAACGATAAATAAGGCACGCCGGCACAAACGGCAAGCAACACGGAGGCCAGAATGGCCTTGTACAAAGAATCAAAAATCACACCGTTAAGTACTCTGTGGGTACAAAAAGAAGTACGAAAAAAACGTTTGTAATTCACTTTGAAGTACTGATGTGATATCGACCAGAACGATAAATAAGGCACGCTGGCGCAAACAGAAGCAAAACGGAGGCCAGAATGGCCTTGTACAATGTATCAAAAATCACAATGTTAAGTACTCTATGGGTACAAAAAAAAGTACGAAAAAAAATGTTTGTAATTCTCTTTGAATTACTGCTGTGATATCGACCAGAACGATAAATATGGCACGCCGGCGCAAACAGCGAGCAAAACAGAGGCCAGAATAGCCTTGTACAAGGAATCAAAAATCACACCGTTAAGTACACTATGGGTACAAAAAAACGTTTGTAATTCTCTTTGAAGTACTGATGTGATATCGACCAGAACGATAAATAAGGCACGCCGGCGCAAACAACAAGCAAAACGGAGGCCAGAATGCCATTGTACAAGGAATAAAAAATCTCACCGTTAAGTACTCTCTGGGTACAAAAAAATGGTCAGAAAAAAACGTTTATAATTCTCTTTGAAGTATTGACGTGATATCGACCAAAATGATAAACAAGGCGCGCCGGCGCAAACGGCCAGCAAAACGGAGACCACAATGGCCTTGTACAAGGAATCAAAAATAACAATGTTAAGTACTCTATGGGTACAAAAGAAAGTACGAAAAAAAACATTTGTAATTCTATTTGAAGTAATGATGTGATATCGACCAGAACGATAAATAAGTCACGTCGGCACAAACGGTAAGCAAAACGGAGGCAAGAATGGCCTTGTACAAGGAATCAAAAATCACACCGTTAAGTAGGTACAAAAAAAAGTACGATAAAAAACGTTTATAATTCTCTTAGAAGAACTGATGCGGTATCGACAAGAACGATAAATAAGGCACGCCGGCGTAAACGGCAAGAAAAACGGAGGCCAGAATGGCCTTGTACAAGGAATCAAAATCACACCGTTAAGTACTCTATGGGTACAAAAAAAAGTACAAAAAACCGTTTGTAATTCTCTTTGAAGTACTGATGTGATATCGAACAGAATGATAAATTAGGCACGCCGGCTCAAACGGCAAGCAAAACGGAGGACAGAATGGCCTTGTACAAGGAATCAAAAATCACACCGTTAAGTACTCTATGGGTACAAAAAAAGTACAAAAAAAAAATGTTTGTAATTCTCTTTGAAGCACTGATGTGATATCGACCAGAGCGATAAGTAAGGCACGCCGGCGCATACGGCAAGCAAAACGGAGGCCAGAATGGCCTTGTACAAGGAATCAAAAATCACACCGTTAAGTACTCTATAGGTACAAAAAAAGTACGAAAAAACCGTTTGTAATTCTCTTTGAAGTACTGATGTGATATCGAACAGAATGATAAATAAGGCACGCCGGCACAAACGGCAAGCAAAACGGAGGCCATAATGGCCTTGTACAAGAAATCAAAAATCACACCGCTAAGTACTCTATGGGTACAAAAAAAAGATGAAAAAAACGTATGTAATTCTCTGTGAAATACTGATGTGATATCGACCAGAATGATAAATAAGGCACGCCGGCGCAAACGGCAAGCAAAATGGAGGCCAGAATGGCCTTGTACAAGGAATCAAAAATCACACCGTTTAGTACTCTATGGGTACAAAAAAAAGTATGAAAAAAAAACGTTTGTAATTCTCTTTGAAGTATTGATGTGATATCGACCAGAACGATAAATAAGGCACGCTGGCGCAAACGGCAAGCAAAACAGAGGCCAGAATGGCCTTGTACAATGAATCAAAAATCACACCGTTAAGTACTCTATGGGTACAAAAAAAGTACGAAAATTAACGTTTGTAATTCTCTTTGAAGTACTGATGTGATATCGACCAGAAAGATAAATAAGGCATGCCGGCGCATACGGCAGCAAAACGGAGGCCAGAATGGCTTTGTACAAGGAATAAAAAATCACACCGTTAAGTACTCAATGGTACAAAAAAAAAGTACGAAAAAACGTTTGTAATTCTCTTTGAAGTACTGATGTGATATCGACCATAACGATAAATAAACGACGCCGGTGCAAACGGCTAGCAAAACGGAGGCCAGAATGGCCTTGTACAAGGAATCAAAAATCACACTGTTAAGTACTCTATGGGTACAAAAAAAAGTACGAAAAAAAACGTTTGTAATTCTCTTTGAAGTACTGATGTGATATCGACCAGAACGATAAATAAGGCGTGCCGGTGCAAACGGCAAGCAAAACGGAGTTTAGAATGGCCTTGTACAATGAATCAAAAATCACACCGTTAAGTACTCTATGGGTACAAAAAAAAGTACAAAAAACCTTTTGTAATTCTCTTTGAAGTACTGATGTGATATCGAACAGAATGATAAATTAGGCACGCCGGCTCAAACGGCAAGCAAAACGGAGGCCAGAATGGCCTTGTACAAGGAATCAAAAATCACACCGTTAAGTACTCTACGGGAACAAAAAAAGTATGAAAAAAAATGTTTGTAATTCTCTTTGAAGTACTGATGTGATATCGACCAGAGCGATAAATATGGCACGCCGGCGCATACGGCAAGCAAAACGGAGGCCAGAATGGCCTTCTACAAGGAAACAAAAATCACACCGTTAAGTACTCTATAGGTACAAAAAAAGTACGAAAAAACCGTTTGTAATTCTCTTTGAAGTACTGATGTGATTTCGACCAGAACGATAAATAAGGCACGCCGGCGCAAACGGCAAGCAAAACGGAGGCAATAATGGCCTTGTACAAGAAATCAAAAATCACACCGCTAAGTACTCTATGGGTACAAAAAAAAGATGAAAAAAACGTATGTAATTCTCTGTGAAGTACTGATGTGATATCGACCAGAATGATAAATATGGCACGCCGGCTCAAACGGCAAGCAAAACGGAGGCCAGAATGGCCTTGTACAAGGAATCAAAAATCACACCGTTAAGTACTCTATGGGTACAAAAAAAGTACGAAAAAAAAAATGTTTGTAATTCTCTTTGAAGTACTGATGTGATATCGACCAGAACAATAAATAAGGCACGCCGGTGCAAACGGCAAGCAAAACGGAGGCCAGAATGGCCTTGTACAAGGAATCAAAAATCACACCGTTAAGTACTCTATGGGTACAAAAAAAAGTACGAAAAAAACATTTGTAATTTTCTTGGAAGTACTGATGTTATATCGACCAGAACGATAAATAAGGCACGCCGGCACAAACGGCAAGCAAAACGGAGGCCAGAATGGCCTTGTACAAGGAATCAAAAATCACACTGTTAAGTACTTTGTGGGTACAAAAAGAAGTACGAAAAAAACGTTTGTAATTCTCTTTGAAGTACTGACGTGATATCGACCAGAATGATAAATAAGGCACGCTAGCGCAAACGGAAGCAAAACGGAGGCCAGAATGGCCTTGTACAAGGTATAAAAAATCACAATGTTAAGTACTCTGTGGGTACAAAAAAAGTTTGAAAAAAAATGTTGTAATTCTCTTTGATGTACTGATGTGATATCGACCAGAACAATAAATAAGGCACGCCGGGGCAAACGGCGAGGAAAACAGAGGCCAGAATGGCCTTGTACAATGAATCAAAAATCACACCGTTAAGTACACTATGGGTACAAAAAAAGTACAAAAAACGTTTGTAATTCTCTTTGAAGTACTGATGTGATATCGACCAGAACGATAAATAAGGCACGCCGGCGCAAACAACAAGAAAAACGGAGGCCAGAATGCCATTGTACAAGGAATAAAAAATCTCACCGTTAAGTACTCTCTGGTACAAAAAAAAGTGTGGAAATAAAGGTTTATAATTCTCTTTGAAGTATTGACGTGATATCGACCAGAACGATAAACAAGGCGCGCCGGCGCAAACGGCAAGCAAAACGGAGGCCACAATGGCCTTGTACAAGGAATCAAAAATAACAATGTTAAAGACTCTATGGGTACAAAAGAAAGTACGAAAAAAAACATTTGTAATTCTATTTGAAGTAATGATGTGATATCGACCAGAACAATAAATAAGTCACGCCGGCACAAACGGTAAGAAAAACGGAGGCAAGAATGGCCTTGTACAAGGAATCAAAAATCACACCGTTAAGTAGGTACAAAAAAAAGTACGATAAAAAACGTTTATAATTCTCTTAGAAGAACTGATGCGGTATCGACAAGAACGATAAATAAGGCACGCCGGCACAAACAGCAAGCAAAACGGAGGCCAGAATGGCCTTGTACAAGGAATCAAAAATCTCACCGTTAAGTACTCTCTAGGTACAAAAAAAGTACGAAAAAAAAAACGTTTGTAATTCTCTTTCAAGTACTGATGTGATATCGACCAGAACGATAAATAAGGCACGCCCGGTGCAAACGGCAAGCAAAACGGAGGCCAGAATGGCCTTGTACAAGGAATCAAAAATCACACCGTTAAGAACTCTATGGGTACAAAAAAAGTACGAAGTCAAACGTTTGTAATTCTCTTTGAAGTACTGATGTGATATCGACCAGAACGATAAATAAGGCACGCCGGCGCAAACGGAAAGCAAAACGGAGGCCAGAATGGCCTTGCACAAGGAATCAAAAATCACACCATTAAGTACTCTATGGGTACAAAAAAAGTACGAAAAAAAACATTTGTAATTCTCTTTGAAGTACTGATCTGAAATCGCACAGAACGATAAATAAGGCACGCCGGCGCAAACGGCTAGCAAAACGGAGGCTAGAATGGCCTTGCACAAGGAATCAAAAATCACACCGTTAAGTACTCTGGGTACAAAAAAAGTATGAAAAAAATGTTTGTAATAATCTTTGAAGTACTGATGTGATATCGCACAGAACGATAATAAGGCACGCCGGCGCAAACGGCAAGCAAAACGGAGGCCAGAATGGTCTTGTACAAGGAATCAAAAATCACACCGTTATGTACTCTCTGGGTACAAAAAAAAGTACAAAAAAACCGTTTGTAATTCTCTTTGAAGTACTGATGTGATATCGAACAGAACGATAAATTAGGCACGCCGGCACAAACGGCAAGCAAAACGGAGGCCAGAATGGCCTTGTACAAGGATTCAAAAATCACACCGTTAAGTACTCTATGGGAACAAAAAAATAAGAAATTTTTTTTTGTAATTCTCTGGGAAGTACTGATGTGATATCGACCAGAACGATAAATAAGGCACGCCAGCGCAAACGGCAAGCAAAACGGAGGCCAGAATGGCCTTGTACAAGGAATCAAAAATCACACCGTTAAGTACTCTATGGGTACAAAAAAAAGTACGAAAAAAAAACGTTTGTAATTCTCTTTGAAGTACTGATGTGATATCGACCAGAACGATAAATACGGGACGCCGGCGCAAACGGTAAGCAAAACGGAGGCATAATGGCCTTGTACAAGGAATCAAAATTCACACCGTTAAGTACTCTATGGGTACAAAATAAAAGTATGAAAAAAAACGTTTGTAATTGCCTTTGAAGTACTGATGTGATATCGACCAGAACGATAAATAAGGCACGCCGGCGCAAACGGCAAGCAAAACGAAGGCCATAATGGCCTTGTACAAGGAATCAAAATTCACACCATTAAGTACTCTATGGGTACAAAAAAAAGTACGAAAAAAACGTTTGTAATTCTCTTTGTAGTACTGATGTGATATCGACCAGAGTGATAATTAAGGAAGGCTGGAGCAAACGGCAGGCAAAACGGAGGCCGGAATGGCCTTATACATGAAATCAAAATTCACACCGTTAAGTACTCTATGGGTACAAAAAAAGTACGAAAAAAACGTTTGTAATTCTCTTTGAAGTACTGATTTGATATCGACCAGAACGATAAATAAGGCACGCCGGCGCAAACATCAAGCAAAACGGAGGCCAGAATGGCCTTGTACAAGGAATCAAAATTCACACCGTTAAGTACTCTATGGGTACAAAAAAAGTACGAAAAAAAAACGTTTGTAATTCTCTTTGAAGTACTGATGTGATATCGACCAGAACGATAAATAAGGCACGCCGGTGCAAACGGCAAGCAAAACGGAGGCCAGAATGGCCTTGTACAAGGAATCAAAATCTCACCGTTAAGTACTCTATGGGTACAAAAAAAAGTACGAAAAAAAAATTTTTGTATTTCTCTTTCAAGTACTGATGTGATATCGAGCAGAACGATAAATAAGGCACGCCCGGTGCAAACGGAAAGCAAAACGGAGGCCAGAATGGCCTTGCACAATGAATCAAAAATCACACCGTTAAGTACTCTATGGGTACAAAAAAAGTACGAAAAAAACGTTTGTAATTCTCTTTGAAGTACTGATTTGATATCGACCAGAACGATAAATAAGGCACGCCGGCGCAAAAGGCAAGCAAAACGGAGGCCAGAATGGCCTTGTACAAGGAATCAAAAATCACACCGATAAGTACTCTATGGGTACAAAAATAAAGTACAAATAAACCGTTTGTAATTTGTCTCGGATTTTATCTAAGCAAAATAAACAAGTAATAAATTTATAAATCCGGTATACCCCAAGTGTAGGGATCGTAGTATAGAGGTTGATACCGGATCGATCTTACAGGGAATCGGGGTTGTTTAATCTAGTTTTTATTATCTAACCTAACTATGTCACGATTACTACTAAAAAGATACGAAAATAAAACAGTGAAGAACTAAAACGAAAAACGAAACTAACAATAAGAATAACTGGACAGAAGATCGAGATCTAAAGCCAGGAAAATATGGTTGCGAACAAAATTATCTAAACTAAATCTATTCTAAATCTATTATGAAAAAAAGATTGTAAATTTACTAAGCAATTCAAGTTCAAGTGATTTAATCGATAATTTACGAACGAACAAGCTATTGATCCACCTATCCTACAACAATCAATTTCTATCTCGATTATCTCGTGATTTCTAACCAAGTTGTGATTCACCTAGCCAAGGTATGAACTCCTAATTTCTTAGACAACTTCGCCTATTAATCTTCTATCTTTCGATCCTACAGATTAACGCTTCCAAATCAAAGGTGTGAAATCTCTCAATTTCTAACCTAGAAATTCAACCTAATAACTCTCGTTAATTTTAGATTGAAGATCTAATCTTTATTATGGTGATCTAAGGTTTAATAACGATTCTCATCAACATAAACAATCAACATGCAAAGATCTTTCGATATAAATTGCATAAACACATGATAAACATAATAAAGAAACAACTTGAATTAAAAACTCACAAGACAATCAAGAAACGGAACTGAATTGTTGATTGGATGGCTTCACAACGCTTGTTCAATAGAGGTCTAGCCTCTTAACATCACCTTGAAGTTCGAAATACTTGAATAAAAATACATAAAAGTGTTTGATCTAAACTAGAAATTTAAAAGCATAGACTTTGAGTAAAAACTAATAAAAATCGCAGCTAGGCCGCCCCTAGGGTTTAGGGTTCTGAATGTATGTTTTTATGTGGAGAAAACGCAGCCTTTTTATAGATTTCTGAGGCGGTTCAGCAAAGGCGGTTTAAGGACGCCCGTCCAAAGAATCAAACGCCCGTCCAACCTTCAATGCAAACTTCGAATCGGGCCGAGTCATGGTCAGACGTCCGTCCTTCTTGAATTTGGACGCTCGTTCAGCAATTTAAACAAAACTCTGAATCAAATATTCCAGCCTGGACGCCCGTCCAAGATGCCAGACGCCCGTCCAACTGGACGGGACTTCAAACGTGCGTTCAGTGGACTTGAAATTCGATTTCTCCATCTTTATCTCTTTTCTTCTATTCAAATCTTCCTTATCTCTTTTTCATCAATTAAATCCAACATTTATCTTCACTTAATCATCTTTTGAGCTGCAATTATGCATCTACAAGACATTAAAACATCGCAAAATGTAATAATATCCAAATAAACATAAAATTATCAATAAGCCACATAAATTAACCAATTTTGCGAATAAACCGTTTAAAAACTCATTTGCTCAATAAATCAATTAAACGCTTAATTTCTATGTGAATCATACGAATATGGAGAGAATTGTTACAAAATATAACGATATAAATCACATAAAATCACCCTAAACAACTCCCCCACACTTAGCTTTTGCTCGTCCCGAGCAAAACAAAACAAGATAAAGGCTCGGGAAAAATATAGACACTTCAGCACATACAACGCATAGTCAATAAATTAGAAGTTCACCCACGTGTGTGTGTGCATAGCCATACCAAACTTCCACTAAGTCCAAACTTGAAATTTTCCAAGCAACTAGCAAATATCCCATTTAAACTAGAAATAATTGACACTTATAACATGCACCCTACAAAACGTAACATATCCTGAAAAGGATGATAGAAGGTATTTAGGACCTTTCTGACACACTCAGAGGATAATCCCTACAAAATATCTGTCAGTTTATACTGGGGATAAGGTAGACGATAACTACGTCTTATATCAATGCAAACCAGATTCCTTATATAAGTTGATTTAATTAACTTTCACATATAAAAACACATATCAGAATGAGCTATTGCCCGTCATAGTAGAATAGGACATTCGAGATATACCCTACCTTACTCAAATCATCAGGCAGCTTTTTCTGACTGTCGTGAGCTTTTGGTCATCATAGTGGTATAGGACATTTGAGATACGCCCTACCTCACTCCAATCATCGACCAGCTTCCGACACACCCAATTAATTCATTCATCATTTTTTTGTTTTTAAACATACTTTTTAAAGAACAATAGTTACGTTGCACTTATCACATTCAAACCTAAGATATTCACAGTATGTCATACTCTGGCTCTAAACACAAACTATTATAATCCTCACGATACGTACGTTAGCACTAAGCACAAGATACTTATAAGATAATCAAAAATTACTACTCTAAATGGGTATAGCTTTATAATTTAGCTCATCGTTCAATATGGCTCGTGAAATGTATGTCGGGTGAAACAACTAACTTACTAAACATACGGTATACAACATCAATGAATATAAAAACCGAACAAAAATATGCATTTGCTCACTCGGGACAAAACAAAAATTTTGAAAAATTTAGCTCATTTTAGCATAGAATCATAAATTAAGCAAATGACAGATACACGTAACCATTCCCCTCCCCCACACTTAAACGACAACATGTCCTCAGGTTGTGCAGAATTTAAAAAGAAATAAAGTACTTAGCTGATTTGCGTAGATATTCGAATCGTTGGTCAGGCCGGAGCATGAAAAGGCCAACGCTCTCGAAGGCGTATAGAACTCGTTCCAACATGACTCAAATGTTACCTCGACAAAACGTCTAGAAAGATATCTGCACTACTTGACAAACACGGAAAAATCTCGGGGAAAACGGGGGAGGTATACCATGAAGAAAGAAATGAAAGATAACGAAAGGATAAGGTAAAATCGAATTAGATCAAAAGATAAAACATTCAATATAATGAAAATCGAAAGCATAGTAATGTCAAGTACGAAAGGAAAGTGCGAAACGCCTTAAGGCTTACATGATTCATCGAGAAAAATATAGCAATGATAACCGACAGTAGCCAACATGAAAAGTACAATGAACCAAGTATGGAAAAATAGTAGGAAAATACAAGCATCTCATCAAAAAATACGGAAGCTAGAATCAGAAACACAAGAATCAGGTCTGCCCCGGTGCTGAAGAATCACCAGTAGGAGGTGCTCCACCCGTAGGAGTATCAGAAGATCCAGCTTGTGCAGTGGTAGTCCTCCCTGCCGTGTCAACTTGCTCCTCATCAGAGGATGACTCAGACTCGTGAAGAACGTCCGCAATGGCCTGCTCAATCGCATCCGAATAAACGTAATCTATAGTGCTGGGGTTGAAGACCCTGTTGTCCCTCGGAGGACGATTCTCACTCATACACCGCAAGATAGACAAGATATTGTTCTGTGAAGTCCTAATATCCTCCATCCAGTTCCGTATACTATTAGCCATGCTCAACCTCATCCGGACTGAGGGAAATAAAGATGGAAGGGGAGATATCGGAGGCGGTGCTGAAGAGGAACCGGGCTCATGTGCTGCCTCCTCCCCAGACTGACCTGTAGACTTCACTTTCTCACGCTGTAATTGTTAGGTGTAGTGCCCGAAAGACAATTTGTGTAATTGTTTTTAATAATGAATGACAGAATTTATCTCACCTTATTACTTGCTTTGTGCTTGTAAAGTAATACACCGTCGCAAACCCTAAGTATATTCGTATGTAACCACTTAACTCAATGTATGGATTACACGTGAGGATTGAGTTAGTGGAGATATGCTTAAACTGTTAGTCCGTGGTGAACTTAATCAGAGTTTAGGGTCTCTTGATTAAAACACCAATAATGCGCCCATAACACCTTAGGGTGTGATAGTCTTATCCGGGTTGTCGGTAGAGGGTACCTACGTGGGGCATTTATATATGATGGCATTCATATAGATCGGACCGATTTAATCGAATTTCTCGATATAAGTCCGTAATCGAGGAATCTTATTAAATCATTAGATGATCATATATGGATCAACCTTAATCCCGAGGTGATCACGTGGTCGCTTGTCCCGGGGTAGTGTTTGATGTGTTAGTTACGGTTCACTTAAATAATGTGTTCCAAGCCACTTCTCATTGGCACTATCTCAGGATGAGTGAGTAGTTCGATTTTCACGGACATGGAATCCATTCCTTCCCGCGGGAAGTAGAGAGACGATCCCCTTATTTGTTAGCCTTAAGAAAGTGATCGATCGGCCGAGTTCACATTTGACTAATTAGCTACTAGTCAGATATGTGCACTAATTGATCATTAGGGGGTTGATGGTAAATAAGGATAAGATATTCTGAGTCGGGTTCACGGAGACTTCCCTCTCAGAATGGACAGTCTATGGAGGGTTAATTTGTATGTAGTGATTATATCAATGGACGCTTATTCACTCTATGGGTTGAGTATAAGTATACATCTATAATCGGTAGAGTTCAGTTTCGGGTTTATGGTGGCGTAATCCCGGAATTAATAATTAATGTACTTATTCGGTTCGATGAATAATTGATTATTGGAGCTACTGGTTATAGGTCCATGGTCCCCGATGTGGCTTCTGTAATTCGGACTAATAATCTTTTTATTTGGGCCTCAGTTATAATTAATTGGCTGGGCTAATTAATTGATATGCATGGATATTATTTAGTTGGGCTAAATAATATAATACACATAAAAGACATTTTATGTGGGCTTTTTTGACCCAATATGTGGCGCCATTAATGTCCTAATAATTAGAGAGAAATTAGTTTTCTTGGATAATTATTTAACATGTGATTTATCTTTTATTTGTTAAATGATAATTCATGGAATAATAGATAATAATATGATTTATCTTAATTTGTTTGGGATAATCATTTTATTTATCTTTTATTTGGAAAAGGATTAATGTGATAATTATCACTTAATTATTTAATCCTTGGAGGACATTGATTACTCTCCTATATAAAGAGAATTCTCCCAAGTCTAATGAAAAAGGTACTATTCACGTCACTATTCACCGAGAGAAATTGGCCGAAAAATTTCGGCCTCTATTCTTAGGGTTCGAGTTGGAAAAATCTTCGGGATTTTTCTGGTTGCATATCAAGGAGGCTCGTGTATCAAGAAGGGTGTCCACCAACCGCCGTTTGGAGAACACATCGGAAGATCAAGGCTTCTCTTCCCTATATTGGTAACATGATCTTAACCCCCTTGTAGTTGTTAAATCCTTTAATTATGTTTTATGATATGTAAATCGTGATCCGTCCGCTGCGTATAGATCTAACTTGGTTAGATCTCAGAACTTGCATCCTTCATGTGGTAGCAGAGCCAGGTTCCACGATTTATATAGTCATAATCATGATTAAACGATTTAAAGGAGTGGAATTGCATGTAGGTGATATTTTACTTATTATTATGCATTAATAATTTTTAAATTGCTATGGTTGAAGAGATGGATTGGGGTTGGCACTGTTTACCCGTTAGATCTATTGTAAACTCATATAAACGATGAAAATTCGTTCATATGAGTATAGGAAATTATGTAATTTATGTATTATTGCAATTTTAATTTCCAGAAAATAGATCTGTACATTAGCTGTTTAGTCTTTTCGTTTTTTCCGTTGTTTGAGCCGTTAAAACGAAGATCTCTCCGGTCAGAATCAAGATTGGAAGTTGATGAACAATCCCACAAATTTTGGTGTCGATCAGAGTCCGTTAGGGTTTCCGTTAGTTGCTGCGAAGTGGCTGCTGTAACAGAAAAACGGAGGATTCACAGAAACCCTAACTGTGACTTCTTCGATTTTCTGGGAATAATTGGACCGTTAAAATTAAAATCCAACCGGTCAGATCTATAATCATGGAGTTGTGGACGTGAGATAAAATTTTCAGGACTATCGGGAATCATATTCATCCCCGATCGACCTCGGGAAGTATATGATGCGCTGCTGTGAGAGTCTGTTTCAGCAGCAAGTTGGGCGGCTCATTGAGAAAGATTGACAAGTCAAAGCTCCGATCCGACCGTCCATCTTGAAGTCCGAAGAATGAAGATCAGATCTGGAAAGTTTCATCCCGATCCAAGTTCGTTTGATATGCCGATCGTCGAAGATTCTTAACAGCTGCAGATTAGGGTTTTAATTTATTTTCAAATAGATTAGTTACGGGGGTGCCAACGGTCCATCTCGGTGTTTATTTTCCGCACTAGTATACATGTGTAGATTGTATGAGTAGAACCGGAAAATTTCCATGACATGCATCATATCATGAATTCCACTCCATATGCATACATGTAGAAATTAATTCGAGGAATTAGTTAGGCATGTATAAAACACACGATTAGTTTTAATTAATTGTTTGATATTAATTAGAAACTAATTAGGGTAAAAACCGAGGAACACGGGTTTTTTCAATCGTCGAGGTTGGGTGATGGATTCTCGGTGAATCCCACTCGCGAAAGCATAAGGAGTAAAATCCCGAAACCTCGTGGTTAAGGTGTTGGATTCTTGGTGAATTCCACCTTACCTAAGACGAGATTACGTTTTTGTTCCGTAGTGTCTACGTGAAAGTTTGATGTTTAAGGATTGGATAATCACGGGCAAACAGGTTCGAAAGTGGTTTAACCACGGTTGGGTGGTCAACAGTAGCTACGGCTCAATCGACTTCACCCTCCACGTGTGGCGTTTGCACGGGGGTCTGGCAATTCTGAGCCATCCGAAGAGCCACTACGGCTCAACGGAGCTCTCCTAGCCTTGACCCGTCCGACGGCCACATATATTCTAACGAATAGGTCGGGTGGGCTAGCCCACATAACCGACAACATTCGGGCCTATGATTTATTGTTCCTTAATGTAACATCAAGTCCAAAAACGTGATCAGTAAACCCACCACTTTTTCAAAATATTGAGTGGGAGCGGGAGAGGCGACAGCCGACCCCACGGCCTCTATTGTTGACACAAGCAACGTGAGAGAATGGTGACGCCTCGTGCCGGCCTGGGACCGGCCTCCCTAAGGAAGGCCTTCACCGCTATCAAAATTCAAGGCTTGGTCTCCGAAAGGATAGGATTTTGGGTACTCGTCGGGTCACTGACCGACCCTAAGGCGGCACACACGGGGTCTACCTAAAAATCCGAGACGAGTAGGTCACACTCATAAAGGGTATTTTTGGTAGTACCTTGGCTGAAAAAGGAAAGGTGATTGACGATCACAAATGAGATGTTCGATTCTCAATCTGATCTTCAATATTAATCGAAACCTCTTTGACCTACCCTAAGGCGGCACTGAGGCATTAGATTAAATCCTTGGAACGGTAGGATAGACTATAAGTACTTAGTTTATGTTCCTAAAATGTTAGTAGTGTATGATTTGGATTTATTTTCTGTCAATTTTATTTACAACTGTTATATATATCTCTCTAAGGTGCTAGACTGCTAGTGTAAAAAATTGACTAGTAATGACTTCGTTAAAAAGTGGTAAGTAACTAGAACGTTGTATTTATTAATCTCACATGCGATTAATTTTTCGGAAGAGATATTTCTCTTGAGCCTTCAAAACTTAAGTGACGTAAATAAGTATGTCACTGCTGTCAATCGTGCAGAACGAGAGACAACCGTAGTTAGTTTGAAAGGTGATTGGGACGATAAAATTCTTCTAGTGAATTGTGTAGTGTCTACACGAGAAATTTTCTAATAGAAAAATTGGAGACTCATAAATTAAAGTGTCGCTGGTTAAACGGTATTTGGAACCGATAAACTAGTGGGAGCTTTTGTATTATGTTTTTCTAATTTATTAGAAAATCAGTCCCACTGGGTAACACTTTCATTAGACATCCCACAGTTCACGAGTAGTGTCTACTCTAAAGAACTGCTAGTTCAAGACTGTTTCCTTTTAAGGAAAGTTAAGAATGGGAAAGAATGTCTATAAGTGTTAATCATCTTAACTAAAGTTTTAAGGCTAAACCGAAATATTAATTAAAGAAAGTATAGGATAAGGAAAGTGATTTCAGATCACTAACCAATGAATCCTTAGCGACTTTCATAACCGAGTAACTTGACTCGATAGCTTAGTTCTTTGGAAGAACAAGGAAGTTGTGCATTAACGATTAATAGAGTAACAACGGGCAGTAATTTCAGCTAGAATAGTTGGAGTGATATAAGGAAATGAATTTCGGATTCTATCCTTGAATATCACAGAAAAATTTATTTTTCTGTTTACAGATTCGTTGAAACAATTGGATTCACTTTCAACTCGATATATTGTTGCCTCATAGAAAGTGAATATGACATTTGTAGTACGAATCCGAGACTCGGACTTTTGTTTGATAAAGTCAGAACCACTTAGAACAGCTGAATAAGTATGTGTAACACATCTAAAACTATTAAAGGTAAAAGGTTTCCGTATTAAGATAAACGACTCTTAAAAATCTATTAATTAGTGCATATATCCTAGAGATAAGACCTAACGACTGGCTAAGGGTGATTCCTATCTCCCAGTCTTGGAACACTATCTCAAAGGAACAATGACTAAGTTTCCTTTTCAATCGGGAAAGGGTAATAGTTTTGAAGGGGTAACATAGCTTGTTCACCATGACCTTCGGGGTCTAGTGAGAGATACAAGCTAGTGGGAGATTTTGAGTGGTGACATTCTGTCTGATAACTACTCAAAACACTGGTTGGTTTATCGAAAGAATACGAGGAGGTGTCTACGATTTTAGCGAGAGAATAGAGTATTCCATGCTCGAAATAGGCTATCGCATAGTCTTGGGACCGATGCTCGGCCCGCCTCCTAGTGGAATATTTCTCACCGAGGAAGAAACCATAGACTTGCCCTATATAGTTATTGATATGCTACAATACATCGCTAAACTCGATTAAGATAATTCGTTGCAAAATAACGGTTAACATTATTATGTAAACCGAGAAGTCTACCTAGAAGATGCTAGTGAGTTTATGGATAAGGAATGAATTCTGTTCACACCACATCCGTAAATGTAGGCATTTAGCATTTAATGCTTGAAGGTAGGATTGGGGATTTTGCGCATACGTTCGATTGTGATTTGTTCGTGAAACATCTTAATGAGACGAGTGAAGGTTGATTATAAGATTCTTGAGATCAGAAAGTGACGGTTGAACTGTCACAAGCCTTCTGATAGAATCTATAAGAAACAGCCTTAAACCTTGGAGTACGGTTACCCAAAGGTAGTTACTATCTGAGTTAATCAGACCACGTCCAACATTAGTTGTTGGTGATTACACTGATAAATACTACTATATCAGAATGTCAATCCACCCAAGACACAGTGGGAGTATGGTTTAACCGTTGACCATTGTGATTTTGTGAACTTTATAATCTGCTGGGGTGATTGATAACCTATGGCTCTTGGTGGGCTGTATAGGATTCGATTATAGAGGTTGGTTTGAAAACCTTAACCCTGTGAATGGAGTTTTGGTACTCCAGTTCTGTTCAGCCTCTTGTAGAACCACCTGAGTGTCTCAGGCCCAGTGGGAGCAATTGGATCTACACGGAAAAGAGTCGAATGAATAGGAAAGTTTAAATTTTCAGCGCAAAGTTGAGTGGTATAGGGGTGATTCCCTGACAAGTAGAGAGTTAACCAGACCTTGAACTCTCTCACCACTCATTCTTGCTAGATTTCGTTAGAAAGCAGAAAATAGGGGTGATTCCCTGAGACTTTCTTGCCGAACAACGGAATCTGAATTCATTCAGAACAGAAGGGTTTTAGCTAAGAATGAATAACGGATTCGTTACAAAGCAGAAGATAGGGGTGATTCCCTAAGACCTTTTTTGCGAGACTAACGATATCTTAATTCATTCAGAAAGAACCTTTGGTAGGAGGCCTGCCATGGCTTATATCCTTTGTGGATTTAAGAGAACCTCTCGGTCATTTAAAAATCACATGTTTTAAAATATGTGGACTTGACCAAAATATTGATAAGTTTTTCCATAGACTGGATATCAATATTGGTAAAGTAGTAGCATTAGTGTTCATGAATGATAACACTGAAACAGTTGGAAACAACATGTGTGTGCTATCTGAAGTTGGAAACTGACAGGCCAAGATTCTCTGGATGAGAGAATTGGGCTATATTCTAAGAATATGATTCGGTCAAATTCACGAGAATGAGTCATTGGCTATCCCACCTATCTTATTGAATAAGATGATTATGCATATATGGTTGCAGCATTCATCGAGAGTTGTCCTACCCTACCTCTCAGGAATGATTCTCCAAATCTTCGGATAAAGAGAAAATGGGATAGAGTCTCTCTGGGATAAGGGCAAGTCAGCTTAACACGAGTCAATTGCAATCGAATCTTGGATTCAAGCAATAAGTAGCAGTTTAGTACGTCCTCAAGTATCTTTAGAGAACGAGGAATCATATGCTTGTATATTCAGGTGCAAACTTGAATATGGTTGACTACACTGATTCTGACTTGTAGTCAGATTAAGGATGATCATTAAGTTGATCTCGGGCTCAGTGTTTACTCATAGTGCTTAGAATTTCCTTTTTGGTCTGGGAGTAATTCCAGGTCTGATAAGCCGATATCACTTCATCGTGAAAACAGTGAAGAGATAGCTTAGAAGGATCTTCTCAGTCACAAGAAGTCAAAAGCATATTGAGAGAAAGTACCGCCTGATTGGAAAGACCGACAACGTTTCAATCCTAAAGATCGTCTCGAGTCGACAACCTAACTAATCAGTGTACCAAGTCGAGTGCTTGGAGGGTATGACATTGATGGATATGTCTCATCTGCTTTTAGAGCAAGTGGGAGAGTGTTGTGAATAAGATGAGAAATGGTGTGCTCTAAAAACAATCGTTACTTGTCATTTCGTGCAAGTGGGAGATTGTTAGGTGTAGTGCCCGAAAGACAATTTGTGTAATTGTTTTTAATAATGAATGACAGAATTTATCTCACCTTATTACTTGCTTTGTGCTTGTAAAGTAATACACTGCTGCAAACCCTAAGTATATACGTATGTAACCACTTAACTCGGTGTATGGATTACACGTGAGGATTGAGTTAGTGGAGATATGCTTAAGCTGTTAGTCCGTGGTGAACTTAATCGAGTTTAGGGTCTCTTGATTAAAACACCAATAATGCGCCCGAACACCTTAGGGTGTGATAGTCTTATCCGGTTTGTCGGTAGAGGGTACCTACGTGGGGCATTTATATATGATGGCATTCATATAGGATTCGGACCGATTTAATCCGAATTTCTCGATATAATTCCGTAATCGAGGAATTTTATTAAATCATTAGATGATCATATATGGATCAACCTTAATCCTGAGGTGATCACATGGTGCTGCTTGTCCCGGGGTAGTGTTTGATGTGTTAGTTACGGTTCACTTAAATAATGTGTTCCAAGCCACTTCTCATTGGCACTATCTCCGGATGAGTGAGTAGTTCGATTTTCACGGACATGGAATCCATTCCTTCTGCGGGAAGTAGAGACGAGTCCCCTTATTTGTTAGCCTTAAGAAAGTGATCGATCGGCCGAGTTCACATTTGACTAATTAGCTACTAGTCAGATATGTGCACTAATTGATCATTAGGGGGTTGATGGTAAATAAGGATAAGATATTCTGAGTCGGGTTCACGGAGACTTCCCTCTCAGAATGGACAGTCTATGGAGGGTTAATCCGTATGTAGTGATTATATCAATGGACGCTTATTCACTCATGGGTTGAGTATAAGTATACATCTATAATCGGTAGAGTTCAGTTTCGGGTTTATGGTGGCGTAATCCCGGAATTAATAATTAATGTACTTATTCGGTTCGATGAATAATTGATTATTGGAGCTACTGGTTATAGGTCCATGGTCCCCGATGTGGCTTCTGTAATTCGGACTAATAATCTTTTTATTTGGGCCTCAGTTATAATTAATTGGCTGGGCTAATTAATTGATATGCATGGATATTATTTAGTTGGGCTAAATAATATAATACACATAAAAGACATTTTATGTGGGCTTTTTTGACCCAATATGTGGCGCCATTAATGTCCTAATAATTAGAGAGAAATTAGTTTTCTTGGATAATTATTTAACATGTGATTTATCTTTTATTTGTTAAATGATAATTCATGGAATAATAGATAATAATATGATTTATCTTAATTTGTTTGGGATAATCATTTTATTTATCTTTTATTTGGAAAAGGATTAATGTGATAATTATCACTTAATTATTTAATCCTTGGAGGACATTGATTACTCTCCTATATAAAGAGAGTTCTCCCAAGTCTAATGAAAAAGGTACTATTCACGTCACTATTCACCGAGAGAAATTGGCCGAAAAATTTCGGCCTCTATTCTTAGGGTTCGAGTTGGAAAAATCTTCGGGATTTTTCTGGTTGCATATCAAGGAGGCTCGTGTATCAAGAAGGGTGTCCACCAACCGCCGTTTGGAGAACACATCGGAAGATCAAGGCTTCTCTTCCCTATATTGGTAACATGATCTTAACCCCCTTGTAGTTGTTAAATCCTTTAATTATGTTTTATGATATGTAAATCGTGATCCGTCCGCTGCGTATAGATCTAACTTGGTTAGATCTCAGAACTTGCATCCTTCAGTAAGTACCTCGGATTCTTCATCTTGTGATCCGTCTTATACTCGGGAACTCTAGCATCAATGCACAAACTGTGGATCAGATGGGGGCAAATCAAACACCTAGCATAGACTTTCTGATTCGTTTCTATCTCGTCAAAAATTGCTTGTCCTACATCAACATTCAGCTTGAAGTTCAAGGCATACAACATCCCGAGGTCACCAATGTGAAAATGAGTCAGGTTGTTCTTCGGTAACAACCTATTCTGAATAAAACGACATTGGACCTTCCAATCCTCCGTCCACGATGTGGTAACCAACTCCTTCCTATCTCCGCCCGGTCTAAGTGTCCACGGCACATCCGGGCACACCAACAATCGTAAATCCTCCAATGGATCCTCAACGGCATCCTGCTTAGCTTTGATCGCCTCCTTATAGTCCGACCCCTCAAAAGGTTCTAACTTGTATTTCTCGTTTATAACCTCTGGTGTAAATGGCACCTTAACTCCTCGAACCATAACAACTCCGGTTTCCAAATTCGTTTCCGAACAATTTGCATAAAACTCTCGCACTAACGTTGCATTAACCGGAGTCCTCGGGGTCTTCATCAACGCTCCCCACTTCCTATCCGTAAGCAGTTTCACAAAAGCGGGATCAACCTTCGTCTCTAGAACTGCTCTCTCGATCAACATAGTCCTTGTAACATAGTGCTTGTTATATACCTCGAAAGCCTTAGGATTGATGAACCTACGAGCCAAGGAAATAGGGGTAGGGGGTCTCATATTCTGTCTAACCGGCTCAGCTCTCTCAGTTGCTTCCTCGGTTCTAGTCCTAGGCTCATTCTCATCTCTCTCAACTTGAGCCTCCGACACCCTAGTCTGCATCCTCACTAATGGCTCATCATCAGTTTCAGATCCCGACTCAGACTCATCTCGTAAAGGAACCCTAGGTTGACCTCTAGGAGGATTTTGACGTTCACCAATACGGATGCCTTGGTTCGGATTTACTAAAGTGGGGTCTACAACCTTTTTCTTCTTAGTATGCTCCTTTGCTATCCCCTTACCATGGCGTTTCTGAACCTCTTTACGAACCATTGTAAACCCAGGCTAAACAAACAACAATCCCAAACCCAAATTCAAACAAAACCACCCGTTTATCGTCCAAACGGGATTTCCCAAACAATTCAACACCAAACCAACATCAAAACCTTTGCAATCCATCCAATATCATCCATAACCATCCCAGATCACCAACAAAGGAAGACAGATAAACAAAACAAGGAGAAAAAACCAAATAAGGTAAATTTCATGTAAAAGAGTCGACTCGAAGATCGAACTCAAAAAAACGTGAAATAATTTAAGAAAAGTTTATAAAATCTTACCAAGTACGTTGAAGGGATGATGAGGATGATGATTAGAAGTCCTAACAGTGAACAATCGAACCAAAAAATCGGATTTTTTCTTCAAAAAGTCGGACTATAAAGGTCACTGAATCCGATTAAATGTTGTTTGTTGGAGGATTTGGAGTGAAAAATCGAAAAGAGGGGATTGAGAGCTGTTGATAGAGCCTTGAATCGCTCAATTTGGTTTAGAAACGAAGAATTTAGGGCAAAAGAGGTCGAAAAGTCGGGTTGTGAATTTGAAAATTCTGATTCGAAATAAATCTGTGAAGCAGGGGTATTTATAGACGCAAGTCCGAACGGGCGTCCAGGACACTGGACGGGCGTTCAGCTGGGGATCCTATGAACTGGACAGGCATCCAGATATTCAGACGCTCATCCAACTGTTCAAAAAGAGAACAGAGTTGGAGGGATATTAATAGACGGGCGTCCAAGAAATGTGGACGCTCGTCCAAAGAAAACACAGATCAGACGGGCGTCCAAAGGCATGGACGCACGTCCAAGGCCGAATTCAGCAAAAACTTAAAAAAAAATTCATTCAAACCAAATTCAAACTCTTATTTCATTGTAAGTATTCATACAAAACTTCAATTAACAAATAAAACTGGAAAAAAACCAAAAAAACACTAGCAAATAGTGGGTTGCCTCCCACCGAGCGCTTTTGTTTAACGTCGTTTGCTCGACGAAACGGCCTAACGATGCTAGTCATCGTAAATCTCTGCCCAATCCACAATCCGGATCAGACGGCGGAGCATGTCAATAGCAGGAGGAAAATCATACTCGTCCTGTAAAGCCCAGTCCTCGCCAGCAACATCCACTCATCAGAAATGCTCAGCTTGCAGCACTAGCGCCAAGTCAGTCAGCATCGGGTCATTGAGGATTGTATACGGTCGTCCTAAAGTCTCTTGCAGGTCCTCTGAACTAAAATCTCCACCTCCCGAAACTTGGGGTACAATAATAACATAGGTGACAGTCCTGATACGGGTACTAATGTCGAAATCTACGTCCAATATGATCGTCCCTCCGGGTCCGTCACCTAGAGTGATAAGTGGGATCCTACTAATGAAAGGAAACTCCTGTGGTAGAACTCCGTAATCCATATCTAAAAACACAGCTAAACTGAACAGATTCAAACAAAATCTTAATTAGACTTAAGATAAAAGCTAAATCAAAGGAAAAAAAAAACATAAAAGAGAGTACTAATATAATAAAGGATATCTAGGATGCCCCCTAGTGGCGCTTTTGGTTAATGTCGTTAGCTCGACACTCTTTTAGCTCAGCCTGGATCAGGCCATTTAACTTTTCTGCCAGCCACTACCTCGTGTAGGCTTTGATCAGTAGTGTGGCTGCAGAAACAACATCTAACACATGGGGTTAATTCTTTAATTGCCTTCCACACGTGTTTAAGCCTCCCCACGGTTGATTTCTTCTTCTTCTAACGACGTTTCAACTGTTGCTCCTTTTCAAACTCTTCCATGTCCCAACTACCTGCTAGAACTTCTTCAGAAAGACCACTACCGTCATCCTCAGAAAACAAATCAGGCGAAAACTCGTCAAATTCATTGACTTCTAAAGTACCACACCCGAGGATATAGAGGAATCGAACATTCAAAGGCTTTTCCTTGGCTTGACCAATGTAATGCTTGCACCTTTGACCATTCACTCGGAACGGCTGGTCACCATAACCTCGTAGTTCTAAAACACCTCCAGGAATGATTTGGAGAATTTCAAAGGGACCGGACCATCGTGTCCTCAGCTTACCAGGGAACAGATGTAACCTGGAATTGTACAATAAAACTTGTTCCCCAACTTGGAATTCTCGCTTCTTGATTTTGGCATCGTGAAGGAGTTTTGTCTTTTCCTTACTTATCCTGGCGCTTTCGTAGGCCTGAAGTCTAAATTCGTCTAACTCATGCAACTGTTGCAATCGATGTTTTCCACAAGATTGGGTATCGAATTTTAAAAACTTCGTGGCCCAATACGCTCTATGCTCTAACTCAACTGGCAAGTGGCATGGTTTACCATAAACCATTTGATAGGGTGATGTACCCATGGGGGTCTTATAAGCAGTTCGATATGCCCACATTACATCATCCAACTTTAGACTCCAGTCTTTTCTATGACTGTTCACGACTTTTTCCAGGATCTTCTTCAAACTCTGGTTGCTTCTTTCAACCTGACCACTAGTCATAGGATGATATGGTGTGCCAGTTTTATGCCGGACACCATATTTCTCAAGCACTTTCTCCAGAGCTCGGTTGCAAAAGTGTGTCCCTTCATCACTAATCAAGGCGCGTGGACACCCGAATCTCACGAAGATGTTTTTCTTTAGAAACTTCATGACCGTCTTATGATCATTGTGAGACGTGGCTTGAGCCTCCACCCATTTCGATACGTAATCCACGCAGACTAAGATGTATATATTTCCACAAGATGATGGGAATGGTCCCATAAAATCGATGCCCCATACATCAAAGACTTCGCATTCTAGGATGGGTTTCAATGGCATGTCAAAACGCCTCGTTAAAGTTCCGGTTCTTTGACACCTATCACAAGCTTTACAGAAAGCTTCTGTATCTTTAAAGATCGTGGGCCAATAGAAGCCGGATTGAAAGATCTTAGCAACGGTTTTCCAAGGACCAAAGTGACCGCCAGTGGGTCCACTGTGGCATTGCTCAATAATATCACGTTGCTCAGATTCAGGAACACATCTTCTCAGCAAACCATCTTTACAAATATTGAAGAGGTAAGGTTCATCCCAAACGAATGTTTTCAAATCAGAGAAGAATTTCTTGTTCTACTGATAGGACAATTCTGGATCAAGATATTGGGAATGAAGGTGGTTTACGATGGAAGAATACCATGGAACATCTGGAGCACAACCGTCGATAAGCATGACATTCTCCAGAGGAAAGTAAAGATCTATATCGTCAGGGTCATCCTTTTCCTCACTCAACATTCTTGACACGTGATCTGCCACTACGTTTTCACTGCCCTTTTTGTCTTTAATTTGGACATCAAACTCTTGTAGGATCAGTATCCAACGTAGTGTTGGTCCCAGAGAAGGGTGAAACTATAGTCAGAGGGGGGGTGAATGACTATAGTGGAGTTTCAAAAACTTTTCTCTTATTTAAAAGCTTTTGGGCAGCGGATAAGTCCCTTCTTACTACGTTGTTTTCAAATCAATGTAGACAGTCACAGATATAAGTTATGATGTAGGCTAAATAAATAAATGCTGTAAAGTAAATTGCAGAAATTAAATTGACACAAGGCTTATAGTGGTTCAGGGTGGTGTAATCCCTTAATCCACTCTTCTCATGTGATGATTGGAGGAATTCACCAATGTTTTCACCAGATACAATAGTATGATTGTCCTTGGCTTCCCAAGCTTCACTATCTACAAGACTATCACTCCTTGATCGCAATGGCTTCGGTGATTCGTCTTCCTTTTGCTGCTCCTTGAGATCAAAATCCTTCAACAGCTATCACAGATTCAACTCCTTCTCAGATTGCCTCTGATTCAGTTGCTTCAGTTTGATGTGAATGTGATTCACACACTTGCTTGATCAATCTTAGTTCTGAGTATGACTTTGTAGTTCTGATACTTGAGTTGATCACTAGATATATCTTTGTAAGTTCAGAGAGAAGGCTTTTCAAATTGATAGAGTTTCTGCTTTCTTTCTTTTTGAATCGTTGTTTTCTTTTTCTGTCAATGCCTTCTATTTATAGCCTTGAATAACCTTGGTTTTTGAAATTCCGTCCGTTGGCTATATTAATGAGGGAATAATCCTTGATTTCATTCTTGATTCCCCCTTAATTGTATTCTCCTTGATTTCAGTGATCGGATTCTTTCTTCAAACGTATAGCAGAAAATCCGTCCTTGATTGATCCTTTAATGATTGTGCATTTAATGCATGATCTGCTGAATCTTCAACGTATATTAAATATGATTTTGTAAGTGTCTCTTCACCGTTTGTAGAACGGTCGAGTGAGCCTTCTGACTTAGCCGTTAGTTCTTTCTTCGCTGTTTTGTTTTCTCTTTGCCGAAAGTCAGTGTACTCAGCCGATTCACTGTTTTCTTCTTTGTTCTAGTTTTTGAAGAGTCTTTGTACTTCACTGATCCACCAGTGTACACCATATTTGAATATTGAGTTTCATCACTTAAAACATAACTTAGACTTATCCAAGGTCATCACAGACTTCCTTGGTTATAAGTCAGACCATAATGTCTTCATATCTTCTCTGCTGGTGCTTGGCTGGCTTTACTTTGCCGAATATCTGTTTTTGCTTTGCCGTCCTACCAACTAGTACGGTACTTGTCGACTTAACTTATACAACTTGTCGGACCCTAAGTAAAGACTTATACAGAGAATTCTAACTTATTTCAGGCTTGCTATAACAGCTAGTATGGCCATCATCAAAACATAACAAAATGTTCCTAACAATTTCCCCCTTTTTGATAATGCCAAAACCCTCATAAGCCTGAACATAAATAATCAAAATTTTCATAATACACAACAGATTAAAAACTCAACAATTTTATTCATCCATCATATGGAAATAAGATATTGCATCTTTTTATTTAAACTGACAAAGGCAAATGATAAGATAAATTGAATTAAGCAACAGGTAACTGGTTTACTTCTTCATTTCTTCAAACCTGATGCCCTTGCCTTTGCTGTCCTCGCCTTTGCTGTCCTTTCTCTTTCCACTGGAGCTTTCAGGCTTTGAGTTACCTTCCCCGTTTGTGGCAGCATCAAAACATGCCTCAAGGTCTGCAATTGCTGCATCAGACTCAGGGAGAGGGCCATACTTTCTCTCCAGTATTTTGTTGTTGGCCTCACCAACTTTGATGAGAAAGTCCAGTTGCTTGCCAGAATGCTCCATGATCTCATGCAGATGCTGAATTTTGGATGTGTGAGCATTGAGGGTGTCCACCAATGGCTTGAGATTGTTGTCAACCGTCTCAGCATGGAATTCAAGATTGGTTTGGACATGGTGAGGGATGAGGTGTTGTAAGTTGCAAATTAAGTTCCCTTGTCTCTCCATGACCTCATCTTGGATTTTGATATGGCTGATGAGGGCCTCAATCTTGTGATTGAAGGAGGTTGTTTCACTCCTTAAGGCATTCTTCAGATTTTGCCTGCTGTAGTTTGCCTTTCTATGTCCACAATGAGGGGTTGAATGTCAAGATTGAAAACTCTTTCTGGATCAATTTCTTCTGGTGCCACATGGGCATCCTCTTCATCCTCATTACTTTCATTCTCAACATCTTCACCTTGCTTCTCCTCATTTTCTACTTCAACTTCTTGCTCTTCCTTTTCCTCTTCTTCCTTTGCATTTTGTGCTTCTTCTTTTTCTTCCATCTGCTCTTGTTCTGCCTCATTAGACACAGGGTCATTTAGAGGTTGTTGTTGAGTGTGGACTGCTTCATCTACCACTGTTCCCCCTTGTACAACTGTGGGGGAGTTGACAAGTTCGGCTGAGTGAGCTTTATCAGCTGGCTCACTTGGCTGGTTGTCAACTTTGCCTATGCTTTTGAAAAGCACTTCTTGGAGAGTCAGTTCATCATCAGAAATCCCCAAATCTTCTTGATTTGTTTCAGGATTTCCTCCTTCTGAGTGGTCATCCTCTGACTCATCCCCTTCATCTTGTATCTCCCCCTCATTAGATGAAGTGAGTTTGTATCCTTCTTCACCTTCCTCCAGGTAGGTGACTTCCTCTTGCTGCGTTTCTTCTTCTGTTGCTGCGTCATCACTGATTGTCACAGGCTCATTCAAATTGCTGGTGTCAGGCATATTGGTCTCCTCTTGTGCCTTTTGAGATCTGGTTCTTCGTCCCACTCCTGATCTACTTCCTTCAGGCTGCTTTCTTTTGCTCCCAGCTATGGGTTTGGGTTTTAAGGAAGGCTTGTTGTAAGTAAACATCGTCTTTGATTTGTGTGGAGCTGCAAATTTGTGGGTTGTACTTTCAACAGATTGAACAAATGTTGAAGATGGAACCCATATGATTTCCTCTCCCAGAAATCACCCTTTTTCTGCAAACCCTTGCCTGGTGCAGTGATAGATAGATCGATTTCCTTTTGAATCTGATCCTTCATTCGATTGAACACAAATGTTGCCCCAGTCAAATTTGATGCGATTGTAGATTATGGCCATCAGTTTAATTCGTACCTCAGTCAGGTTTTCCATTGACCCTTTTCTGCCTTCAATATTTTTGGTGATAACCGGTGCAAACTCAGCAAACGGAAGTTTGAGCGTTGATCTGGGTAGATTGTATGTTTTGCTAGTTTTCTTTGGACTTTTGGCTATCTCAGTCCAGAACTTTGAATGTCAGTTGTCACAAGTTTGACATTAGCCAGTCCTTTCAATGGAAGGTGCATGTAACGGTTGAGTGCACCTGGCGTGATGATTATTTCTCTTCCAAAGATTGAGCTTTGGATGCGATCAACTTCAGTCTTCTTTGTGCTGGGCACAAACTTGGCGTTTTTCCAAAATGCTATCAGATTTTCATAGCAGATTCCAGTTATTGGGGGATTTAGAAAGGTCATCAGCCCCAAATTCGAGCAGCAATCAACCAAACGTTGAGCTTTTGAGTCATTATCACAAAATGAGAGATAGTGCTCAGGTTTGAAAAACGAGCCGGTGATGATAGATTTTTCGTAGTATTTTTCAGTAGCAGTGATTTGGGAGGATGAAGCCATTTTTGAAAAGGAGAGAAGTTTTGAAAATGATCTTGAGTTTGCAATAGAAAGAAACAAGAGTAGGGTTTGTAATTGGCAAGAAAGCGTAAAGATTTCTGAAAATCTCTAAGTCTTGTTTTTATAGTGTGATTTGGGTAGTGTGAACGTGGTTTTGAATATGGAAGGATTTTGTGGCATAATGGCATGATTTTGTGTATGAAAATCGTGATATTCGAGTGGAATGGGGGTGTGGTTTGAGGCAAGTAATGATAGAGCCCGGGAATCGAGGAGTTTATAATTCGAAAAATAATATAATTACCTCCGTGATCATAAGTTGATCACCACGTGTGTACAGAATAATCCTCCATAATTTCCTTATTCTCCACGTGTAATCAGAATTGATTTTGTTCACACTTTCAATTTGTCCAAGTCTTTATTTCGGTGAAGTGCCTTCACTGGTCACTTAGCCGTTCCAATAGTTTCTTCACTGAGCTGCTCCATGTAACTGTTCCTAACAATCAGTTAAGTTACCTTCGCTGGATACCAGTGCCTTACTTGCTGCATCTCCTGTAACGGCAAAGGTTGTACCAGTTAATGAAGTCACTTAGCCGATTACTCCAGTTAGCCGCTTTTTGATACTTATTCAATTTCAATCATTCCTAACTCAGTTCTTAGCTTACTGAATCTTTCATAACTGAGTGGTTTAGTGAAGATGTCAGCCAATTGATCTTCAGTGGGTATGTGTTTTAGGATGACATCCCTCTTTTCAACATGGTCTCTGATAAAATGATGCCTCACATCTATGTGCTTTGTTCTTGAATGCAATACTGGATTTTCTGTAATAGATATTGCACTTGTATTATCACACATGATTGGAATTGTTTTTTCTTCCACTCCATAGTCCCCTAGCTGTTGTCTTATCCAAAGTACTTGTGCACAACAGCTACTGCTGCTATATATTCTGCTTCGGCTGTTGATGTAGATATGGAGTTTTGCTTTTTACTGAACCAAGAGACTAGTCTGGTCCCTAGCATTTGGCATGTACCGAGGTGCTTTTTCTATCTATTTTGCATCCAAAGCATAGTCGAGTCTGAATATGATATCAATGTAAATCCTCCATCTTTTGGATACCAAATACCAACATTTATAGTGTTTTTCAAGTATTTGATTACCCTTTTAGCTGCTAGAAGATGTGATTCTTTTGGTTGAGCTTGAAATCTTGCACACACTCCTACCGCAAATGCTATGTCGTCCGCTTGCGATTAAGTATAATAATGATCCAATAATTCCTCTATACATTTTTTCGATCAACATCTTTTCCTCCTTCATCTTTTCCAAGTATGACTCGGCACACATTGGTGTGTCTGTCGTGCCACTTGTATCCATCCCATACTTGTGTATCAAATCTCTTGTATACTTGGCTTGACTAATGAAAATGCCATTCTTCATTTGCTTTACTTGAAGGCCAAGGAAGTAGTTTAATTCTCCCATCATGCTCATCTGAAATTTGCTCTTCATTAGGTTTATAAATTTCTCACACAGCTTTTCATCCTCTGATCCAAATATTATGTCATCAACATAGATTTGTACTAGCAATGTGCTTGCTCCTTCCTCCAGTTTGAATAGAGTCTTGTCAATAGTTCCTTTGTTGAATCCATTCTTGATCAGAAATTGTGATAGTGTTTCATACCAGGCTCTAGGTGCCTGTTTGAGGCCATAGAGGGCCTTCTTGAGTTTGTATACTTTGTCTTCTTTTCCTTTAATTTGAAATCCAGGGGGTTGTTCTACATAAACTTCTTCTTCCAAAAGTCCATTTAGGAATGCACTCTTTACATCCATTTGATAGACTTTGAAGTCTTTGTGTGCAGCAAATGCTAGAAAGAGTCTGATTGCTTCCAATCTTGCTACTGGTGCAAATGTTTCATCATAATCTATTCCTTCAGCTTGGGAATAGCCTTTTGCAACTAGCCTAGCTTTGTTTCTGACAACAGTTCCTTGCTCATCCATCTTGTTCCTGAATACCCATTTTGCACCAATGATGTTGGCCATTTCAGGTCTATCAACAAGTTCCCAAACTTCATTTCTTTCAAATTCATTTAGTTCTTCTTGCATGACTGTGATCCAATCTGCATCTTGGATTGCATCATCTATGGTCTTGGGTTCCACTTGTGATAGAAAGCAAGTTAGCATGTGCTCCAGTTGTCTTCTGGTTCTGACTCTGTGTGAATATCTCCAATGACTTGTTCTTCAGGATGGTCTCTTAGCCAATTTAGATCTGGTTGAAGTTGATCTTCACTTGGTGCTTCCATACCTTCATGCTGAGCATGAACTTCAACTTCAGGTGCTTCATCTGTTGTATTGATATGTGGCTCCTCTTGATCTTTAAAATGATGATTCAGGATAGTAGTTGGTATGGTTGCATTTGTATAGATTTCTCTCTGTGGTGCTTTCTCTTCTTGATCTTGAAGATCTTCACCATTTGTATTTGGTTCATCAAAAACCACATGTATTGATTCTTCAATCACCAAAGTTCTTTTATTGAGTACTCTGAATGCTTTGCTGGTGTCTGAGTATCCCATGAAGATTGCTTCATCGACCTTCTCATCAAAGGTATGCGGTGATTCTGTTTAAGACAAAACATTTTGATCCAAACATATGAAAATATGAGATATTGGGTTTTCTACCATTCCATATTTCATATGGAGTTTTTTCATGATGTTTGTTGATGATTGATCTGTTTTGTGTATGGCATCTTGTGTTTTCGCTTGACCCAAAATCTCTTTGGTAAGCATGCTTCTCGCTATCATTGTCCCGATCGCTTCCTTGATGGTTCTGTTTCTTCTTTCTGCTACACCATTTTGTTGTGGAGTTCCTGCTGCAGATAGTTGATGTAACACTCCATTTTTTTTCACAATAGGTTCTGATAATTTCATTTAGAAATTCAATGCCTCTATCTGATCTGATCTTGATAATCTTTAGCTCTTTTTCGTTTTGGAGTCTTCTCAGCAAATCTGGCAGCTTCTTGAGTGTTTCTTTCTTCTTGTTCATGAAAATGGTCCAGGTGTACTTTGAGAAGTCATCCACCACTACGAGAGTGTATTTCTTACCACTCACACTTACTGGTGTGACTGGTCCAAACAGGTCCATGTGCAATAGATGTAGAACTCTTATTGATGAGGCTTTGACTTGAATGAGCTTTTTATTTGTTTTCCTTTCTGACAAGCATCACATAGACTCTCTTTCTTGAATGTGTTCTCTGGCAGGCCTTCAACTAACTTGCTCCTTGATAGTTTGTTGATGGTCTTGAAATTCAGGTGATTTAATCTTCTGTGCCAAATCCAGCTTGTTGATTGTTTATTCTTGACAAGTAGACATGTTTCGCCTTGGTTGTTCTCCGATCCACCACATACATGTTGTCTTGTCTTCTACCCGCAAGAACTACCGTGTTGGTTTGATTTGTGAATCACTTTGCATCCTTCTTTGTTGAAGTGCACATTGTAGCCTTTGTCACAGAATTGACTGATGCTCATCAGAGTGAAGTTAAGTCCCTTGACATATGCCACATTTTGAATCTTTAGATTGTTCTTGAGTATTGTGCCTTCCCCCTTAATCTTGCCAGGGTTTTCTTTACCTCCAAATGTGACTTTGGGTCCATCAAAAGCTTTGAAATCGGTGAGACATTTCTTGTTTCTGTCATGTGTCCGGAACATCCCTTTGTCTATGTACCGGACATCCTACAAAGCAGATTAATTAAATTTAGGTACCCAACACTTGTTTGGGTCCATACTGTTAGCAATCATGCCTCCCATACCAAGGGTGTATCCAAAAGGTCTTCTTTTTGGATAATTGAAGTCATCAACTTCATATGTGTAAGGCATGGCAGAATAGCTTCTAGTATTTTTACTGAAGGTATTCTGATACTTTTCTCCACCTTTTGGTGCATTTACATCCTTCTTCACTTTCCAATATGCAGTGGGAAACCTTTCTTGTTTCATGTGTCTAGGAACAGATTGGTTTTTCTTAAACACATGATGCATTTTGTGGAATGGTTTCCTCTTGTATTTTGGAGGTGCAACATTCCAATCATCCTCTGAAGGATAGAGTCTGCCTTTTCCTTTCAGATGGCTGTAGTTCTTGATTGACTGGAATGAGGATTTAGTTTGCTGTTTCACTACACTGGGTTTTGACTTCACCGGAACAGGATGATCTGTTGGAACCATGGTCTGTCCCTTTCTAAATTTTGGTCCACTAGTGGTCCTGAATTTAGAATGGTGTTTACCATTATTCCTACTTTCATCCTGACTGTTGTAGCCAAGACCAGATCTGGATCCAAACCTTTTTGGGGGTTTGTAAGCTGGTGCTTTTAGTGGTGCAGTGGATACCTTCACTGGTAAGGAGATTTTCTTAACTGATCTTTTAGTAATAGATGTATGATCATCTGCTTTTTGTTGATCATTTAAGTGGGTCTCCTTACTAGTTAATTCAGCTTTTGCTTCATCCAGTTCTTTCTTTAACCTCTTATTCTCTTTTCCAGAATTTCATGATTCTTTTCAATTTCATCAAATTTAGTCATGAGATTTTGGACTACGTCAGCTGTATCTAATGGGAGACTAGAGGATTGTGCAGTGTAAGATGTGGATGCATTAGATGAAGAATAGGAACTAGATGTTACCTCAGTTTTATCTGATTCTTTAGCCATTAAACATAGGCTTATTTCCTCAGTGTCTGAGCTATCACTTTTATCTTCATCCAATTCTTTGGTCATGAGGCATAGGCATGCCTTTTCATTTTCAGAGCTGTCTTCTTCATCACTATCATCTGAGTCATTATCAGATGATTCTTCATGCTTTTCACTGCTGGATTCTGCCTTAAGTGCCTTCTTGCTCTTTCTCTTTTCAGATGCTCTGTATTTCTTCTTTTCATCATCTTTGTCATTTTCTTCAGGACAATCAGCCTTGAAGTGACCTCTCTTATTGCAGTTGAAACATCTGTATTCATCATCTTTCTTCTTCATGTCTCTGTTTTTGCTTGACTTTTTGTTTGATGATGAATTTCCTTTGAATGGCTTCTTTTTAAACTTGTCAAAACGTTTAACTAATAAAGCTACCTGTTCTTTTAGTTCTTGTGTCTCTTTGCTGATGCATTCGGCAAAGTTACTTTGTTGGGGTGCAGCTAATGCAGTGATTTTGTGTGTCTCTGTCGGAGCACCATCTTCGCCGTTTAATTCGAATTCATGAGCTTTTAATTGGGACATCAGTGTCAGAGTGTCAGTGCTTGCAAGATTTGTTGTTCCTCTGATTACTGATGTTATGATCTTCCATCTTTCAGGTAGTCCTCTCAAGATCTTCAAGCATACTTTTTTCGGGGATATATGTGTCCAAGTCGTTGTAATTCACCGATGATGCTTGAGAATCCGTTGTCCATTTGATCAATGGATTCACCGGTCTTCATTTTAAAGTTCTCAAATTTCGTTTTGCAACGAGATAATTTGTTTTCTTTTCGCTTCGAGATCCTTCATTTATCAATGATAGTTTGTCCCACATCTCCTTTGCTGTTTTGCAGTCTTTAATTCTCATGAACATGTTGTCTAGGGTCTTCAAGATCATGTCTTTTGCAACATAGTCCAGATTTGCTCTTCTCCTGTCATCCTTGGTCCAATCCTTTTTAGGTTTGTCAATTTCCTTTCCTTGATCTGCTCCTGTGCTTACCACCGTAGTGATTGTGATTGGTCCATCATTGATTACATCCAGCATCTCTTCATGAGTTGCTGCAAGATGAGATAGCATTCTTATTTTATATTCATCAAAATTGTTAACATTAAAAACAGGTACTTTTGACAAGAAGTTTGAGGAATCCATCAGTGCAATTGAAGATATAAATGTAAGTGTATGAAAAACTCAGATTTGAAAACTACTTTGAAAATATGTGATCTCCTTGTTACCATAAATTAGATCTGAACAGGTTCTGATACTAGGAACACCGCTCCGATACCAATTGTTGGTCCCCAGAGAAGGGTGAAACTATAGTCAGAGGGGGGGGGGGGGGTGAATGACTATAGTGAAGTTTCAAAAACTTTTCTCTTATTTAAAAGCTTTTGGGCAGCGGATAAGTCCCTTCTTACTACGTTGTTTTCAAATCAGTGTAGACAGTCACAGATATAAGTTATGATGTAGGCTAAATAAATAAATGTTGTAAACTAAATTGCAGAAATTAAATTGACACAAGGCTTATAGTGGTTCAGGGTGGTGTAATCCCTTAATCCACTCTTCTCCTGTGATGATTGGAGGAATTCACTATTGTTTTCACAGATACAATAGTATGATTGTCCTTGGCTTCCCAAGCTTCACAATATACAAGACTATCACTCCTTGATCGCAAATGCTTCGGTGATTCGGTCTTCCTTTCTTTCGCTCCTTGAGATCAAAATCCTTCAACGACTATCACAGATTCAACTCCTTCTCAGATTGCCTCTGATTCAGTTGCTTCAGTTTGATGTGAATGTGATTCACACACTTGCTTGATCAATCTCAGTTCTGAGTATGACTTTGTAGTTCTGATACTTGAGTTGATCACTAGATATATCTTTGTAAGTTCAGAGAGAAGGCTTTTCAAATTTACAGAGTTTCTGCTTTCTTTCTTTTTGAATCGTTGTTTTCTTTTTCTGTCAATGCCTTCTATTTATAGCCTTGAATAACCTTGGTTTTTGAAATTCCGTCCGTTGGCTATATTAATGAGGGAATAATCCATGATTTCATTCTTGATTCCCCCTTAATTGTATTCTCCTTGATTTCAGTGATCGGATTCTTTCTTCAAACGTATAGCAGAAAATCCGTCCTTGATTGATCCTTTAATGATTGTGCATTTAATGCATGATCCGTCGAATCTTCAACGTATATTAAATCGATCTTGTAAGTGTCTCTTCACCGTTTGTAGAACGGTCGAGTGAGCCTTCGACTTAGCCGTTAGTTCTTTCTCCGCTGTTTTGTTTTCTCTTTGCCGAAAGTCAGTGTACTCAGCCGATTCATTGTTTTCTTCTTTGTTCTAGTTTTTGAAGAGTCTTTGTACCTCACTGATCCACCAGTGTACACCATATTTGAATATTGAGTTTCATCACTTAAAACATAACTTAGACTTATCCAAGGTCATCACAGACTTCCTTGGTTATAAGTCAGACCATAATGTCTTCATATCTTCTCTGCTGGTGCTTGGCTGGCTTTACTTTGCCGAATATCTGTTTTTGCTTTGCCGTCCTACCAACTAGTACGTACTTGTCCGACTTAACTTATACAACTTGTCAGACCCTAAGTAAAGACTTATACAGAGAATTCTAACTTATTTTAGGCTTGCTATAACAGCTAGTATGGCCATCATCAAAACATAACAAAATGTTCCTAACACGTAGTAAGCGCGGTTTAGCCTCTTTCTTTGTCATCAAGTATCGCAAAGCAGCGTGATCAGTCCACACAACCACATGAGCACCCAACAAGTAACTACGAAACTTGTCCATAGCAAAGACTACGGCCAATAATTCCTTTTCAGTCGTCGTGTAGTTTACTTGAGACGGATTTAGTGTGTGTCTGGCGTAATAGATTGGCTGGAATTTCCCTTTTATTCTCTGTCCTAAGACTGCGCCAACAGCATAGTTTGATGCATCGCACATAAGCTCGAAGGGGAGATTCCAGTCAGGCGAAATAAGGATCGGCGCAGAGATTAATCGACTTTTAAGCTCCTCAAACGATTGCTTGCAACTTTCATGAAAATTGAATACAACGTCTTCTTTAAGTTGTGTGGACAGGGGCTTGGCTATCTTGGAAAAGTCTTGAATGAATCTCCTATAGAAACCGACATGTCCAAGAAAACCTCTGACTTCGCACACATTCTTAGGATAACTCATCTTCTCGATAGCTTCTACTTTGGCCCTGTCTACCTCAATACATTTGGCGGAGATCTTGTGGCCAAGAACTATTCCCTCATCTACCATGAAATGGCACTTTTCCCAGTTTAGGACTAAGTTCTTTTCCACACATCTGGATAAGACCTGGTCAAGATTGTAAAGACAATCATCGAAGGATTGACCAAAGACCGAAAAGTCATCCATGAAAATTTCCATACACTTTTCAACTAGCCCGTCAAAGATAGCCAGCATACATCTTTGAAATGTAGCTAGGGCATTGCAAAGACCAAATGGCATCCGCCGTAAGCGAATGTACCATAAGGGCAGGTGAAAGTGGTCTTTTCTTGGTCAACTGGATCGATGGGTATCTGAAAATATCCTGAGTATCCATCCAGGAAACAGTAGAATGCGTGTCCCGCCAGGCGCTCTAGCATCTGGTCAATGAATGGAAGGGGGAAATGATATTTCATTGTAACCTCATTGAGCTTTCTATAGTCAATACAGACTCTATAACCAGTAACGAGCCTCAATGCTATTTCTTCTCCCTTCTTATTCTTCTCAATAGTGATGCCTCCTTTCTTGGGAACTTCCTGAGTAGGGGATACCCATTCACTGTCAGCAATTGCGTAAATGATACCCATGTCTAAAAGCTTGATAATCTCCTTTTTGACCACTTCTTGCATATGAGGGTCGAGCCTCCTCTGCGGCTGTCTAACATATTTTGCACCCTCTTCAGTCTTGATTTTATGCATACAGATGTCAGGAGATATCCCTCAGATGTCTCCAACTTGCCAACCAAAGGCTTTCTCATTTTTCCTCAAGACGTGTACCAGCTCCATTTCTTCTAATGGAGACAGCTTGGCAGATATAATCAATGGAAGCTTGTCACCTTCTCTTAAAAACACATACTTTAGATGTTTAGGCAACGGCTTCAGTACCAGATCTGCAGGGGGGTCTTCCAAACTTGATTTAAGATCTCCACTTTTCAACTCAACATCATTGAGTTTACTTAGTGGTCCCACTGCCAAAGCTTCTCCTTTCAACAACTCATTCTCAAATTCAGCTTCTAACTGTTCCAGATTCACCACACCATGATTATTCAGCTTCTCAACTAGTCACTCGTATTCAGTTGCAACTGCCATGACTTGCTTTTCCATGAAATCATTGAAGTCATCAGACATATCGTCAATGGAGAAGCCTGTTGGTATTTCAGAGGGTCTCTGGATAGCTTTGGAAGCATTGTAGCTCACCTCTTGATCACCAACTCGTATCGTCACTTGCCCACCATCACAGTCAATGAGGGCTCTGGCTGTAGACAGGAAAGGTCTTCCAAGAATTAGAGGGACATTCTCATCCTTCTCTATGTCCGAACGTACCGGTCAACCGGGAAGGTAAATCTATCAATTTGAACTAACACGTCCTTTAATATTCCCGCAGCTTTCTTGGAAGATCTATCGCGAATTGAAGATTCATGGTGGTGGGTTCTAGAAGATTGTCTAACCCAAGTTTGTTTGCGACGAGACAATGGCATCGAGCTTATGGATGCACCCAGGTCACATAAAGAGTTTGGGAAGACTAGGCCTCCCATCAGCAATGTGAGCACAAATTTCCCAGGGTCACCCCTCTTGATTGGTAGATCTTCATAATTGATCGTAGAGCAATCCTCACCAATCAACCGATCCATGTCTGCTAACTTCTTCTTAGAAGAAACAACATCCTTGATGAATTTGGTATACTTAGGCATCTCAACCAAAACCTCGGATAATGGAAGATTAACCTGAGTGTTTTTCAGAAGGTTTAGCACTTTTTCATACTTTTTATCCTCATTTAAGGAGATGTTGCTTTTTTTAGGTGGAAATGGGAGCTTTTTAAAGTCACTCTCAGAAAAGACTTTCTTCCAGGATGAACTGACAGCTTTGTCTTCCAAGTCCTTCCACCTCAACACTTTTTCATTCTTCTTACTAGTCAGAAGGTCAGCCTCCTGACTCTCACTTGATTCTTCATTCCTCAGGGGTTCAGCAACCTGAGGACTTCCAACTCTTTCACCTCTCAGGGGATCAGCCACCTGAGTATTCTCTTGCGGCCAAGGGGAACGTAGGTGCTGACTTCCCCTCCTGCCTTTTTGCTGGCAGGAGGGGTTAGTGGTTTCCCTGGTGAGGGGGACCACTCAGTTGAGTACCTGACCTTAAGTTCATCGCACTGGCCTCTTCTCTACCGTACGGAATTGAAGGTACCAGGTCAGTGCATTGGCTATTATTCAAATCGGCCTGAGCAACTTGACCACCATTTGGATTATTTTCTGTGAAGCTGGGCAAGCGCACGGGGGTAGAAGCTAAGCTGTTCAGCCAATTGCCCTATTTGCCTCTCAAGATTCTTGTTTGTGCTCATCAGGAGTTGGATGTTTTTATTTTGCTCCTCCCGAAAGGAGCTCCATTCAGCTTGGATATCATTCGAGTGCGAGGGGCCTTGAGAGTTTTGGAAGTTCTGCGGATAAGGCTGGCTGGACCGATTCTGAAATGTAGAATTAGAATTGTTAGGCCAATTCTGACTGAACCTTTGATTTTGATTGGAAAAATTGGAGTTCTGGTTTTGGTTGTAAGTGGGGTTTCGATTGAAGTTTTGGTTTTGATTAAAATTCGAAGTTGGATTGAAATTTTGATTCTGACTGAAACCCTGGTTTTGAGGATTACTCTGGCCAGTGAATTGATTATTAAACCTCTGATGGGACTGGCCAGAGAAAGCGTTTACTTCGGCACTCTGTCCGTTCATAGGACAGAAACGAGATGTAAGCCCCACATTGTCACAGTTCTGACATGTGACTGGATTATACTGTCCATTGTCATGAACAATATTAACTTGATAAGTAGATGGAGAGACAAATTGACACTGGCCAACCATATGGCCAGTCTGACAACAATTTTCACAGTACAGAACTTGAGAGTTCTGTTGAAAGGAGGAATTCTTATTGATCGGATTAGGAGAAATTTGAGAAGCTGCCATCTGCTTTTGCAGTATGGCGATCAGACTTTGCATATTCACCTCCTCGATCTTGGGAAGATGGGGTACTTGGATAGCTTGATATGAGGGGGCATAATTGTATTTGGCAATATCCTCAAATAATGCCCACCCCTCTTCAGGTGTTTTCTTTAAAAATACCCCACCAGAAGAACTATTGACCATGCCCTTCATGAGCTCGGTCAATCCACTGAAAAAAGTATTGACTTGCCTTTGTAACGGCAAGCCATGATGGGGACACTTTCTAAGAAGAGACTTAAACCTCTTCCAACACTCAAAAAATGACTCATTTTCCTTCTGGAAGAATGTGAAAATATTACTTAAACATTGGGCTGTCTTAGAAGGTGGGAAGTATTGACTCAGGAACTCTTTCTCGAGTTCCGCCCAGGTAGTGATGGTTTCGAAGGGAGAGAGTGGTACCACTCTTTTGCCTCCCCTCGTAAGGAAAATGGAAACAGTTTAAGCTTTATAGCATCCTCACTTACTCCTTGGATGCGAGTTGTACCGCATATCTCTAGAAACGTGTGTAAGTGAGTATGAGGATTTTCTGACTGAAAACCGTGAAAAATCGATGCATGCTGCATCATCTGGATAAGCCCAGGTTTCAGTTCAAAGGTAGGTGCATTGATGGTTGGTAGAACGATAGCCGGGTTGACCCTGACTTCGCCAGGCATGGCGTAATCAGCCAACGTACGTCTATCTTCAGCAGCCATAATGACTATATTTTCGATCTCTTGAGCTAGATCTTGCTTGATATCTCGATCGACTGTGTTCTCTTCGTCAGGGAGGTCCGTAAAACGGAGCCTTCTCCTGTTTGGTCGGACTATGGTCCGCTCGAGGTCAGGGGTATAGAGTAGTGGCCCATTTTGACTCCGAGTTTGCATAAACCGAAACCAAAATCTAGTTGTCTAACGAGAACAAACAGAGAGGGAAAGTGGTGGCAGGCAGGCCAGACGGGCATCCAAGTTACTGGATGAGCGTCTGCCTGGAGAACGAACAGGACGGGCGTCTGGACACCCGGACGCTCGTCCGACTGGGTAAAACACGAACAGAGTTATAGAATTTTGACCGGACGGGCGTCCACTACCCCAGACGCCCGTTTACTAGAACAGAAGCGAAACAGAAACTAAAACAAAATATCTAAATTAAATTACTAAGGAAAATAAAAACTAGACAACCGTCCGGTTCCCCGGCAACGGCGCCAAAAACTTGTCTCGGATTTTATCTAAGCAAAATAAACAAGTAATAAATTTATAAATCCGGTATACCCCAAGTGTAGGGATCGTAGTATAGAGGTTGATCCCGGATCGATCTTACGGGGAATCGGGGTTGTTTAATCTAGTTTTTATTATCTAACCTAACTATGTCACGATTACTACTAAAAAGATACGAAAATAAAACAGTGAAGAACTAAAACGAAAAACGAAACTAACAATAAGAATAACTGGACAGAAGATCGAGATCTAAAGCTAGGAAAATATGGTTGTGAACAAAATTATCTAAACTAAATCTATTCTAAATCTATTATGAAATAAAGATTGTAAATTTACTAAGCAATTCAAGTTCAAGTGATTTAATCGATAATTTACGAACGAACAAGCTATTGATCCACCTATCCTACAACAATCAATTTCTATCTCGATTATCTCGTGATTTCTAACCAAGTTGTGATTCACCTAGCCAAGGTATGAACTCCTAATTTCTTAGACAAGTTCGCCTATTAATCTTCTATCTTTCGATCCTACATATTAACGTTCCAAATCAAAGGTGTGAAATCTCTCAATTTCTAACCTAGAAATTCAACCTAATAACTCTCGTTAATTTTAGATTGAAGATCTAATCTTTATTATGGTGATCTAGGGTTTAATAACGATTCTCATCAACATAAACAATCAACATGCAAAGATCTTTCGATATAAATTGCATAAACACATGATAAACATAATAAAGAAACAACTTGAATTAAAAACTCACAAGACAATCGAGAAACGGAACTGAATTGTTGATCGGATGGCTTCACAACGCTTGTTCAATAGAGGTCTAGCCTCTTAACATCACCTTGAAGTTGGAAATACTTGAATAAAAATACATAAAAGTGTTTGATCTAAACTAGAAATTTAAAAGCATAGACTTTGAGTAAAAACTAATAAAAATCACAGCTAGGCCGCCCCTAGGGTTTAGGGTTCTGAATGTATGTTTTTATGTGGAGAAAACACAGCCTTTTTATAGATTTTTGAGGCGGTTCAGCAAAGGCGGTTTAAGGACGCCCGTCCAAAGAATCAAATGCCCGTCCAACCTTCAATGCAAACTTCGAATCGGGCCGAGTCATGGTCAGACGTCCGTCCTTCTTTAATTTGGACGCTCGTTCAGCAATTTAAACAAAACTCTGAATCAAATATTCGAGCCTGGACGCCCGTCCAAGATGCCAGACGCCCGTCCAACTAGACGGGACTTCAAACGTGCGTTCAGTGGACTTGAAATTCGATTTCTCCATCTTTATCTCTTTTCTTCTATTCAAATTTTCCTTATCTCTTTTTCATCAATTAAATCCGACATTTATCTTCACTTAATCATCTTTTGAGCCGCAATTATGCATCTACAAGACATTAAAACATCGCAAAATGTAATAATATCCAAATAAACATAAAATCATCAATAAGACACATAAATTAACCAATTTTGCGAATAAACCGTTTAAAAACTCATTTGCTCAATAAATCAATTAAACGCTTAATTTCTATGCGAATCATACGAATATGGAGAGAATTGTTACAAAATATAACGATATAAATCACATAAAATCACCCTAAACATAATTCTCTTTGAATTACTAATGTGATATCGCACAGAACGTTAAATTAGGCACGCCGGCACAAAGGGCAAGCAAAATGGAGGACAGAATGGCCTTGTACAAGGAATCAAAAATCACATCGTTAAGTACTCTATGGGTACAATAAAAATACGAAACAAATGTTTGTAATTCTCTATGAAGTACTGATGTGATATCGACCAGAACGATAAAAAAGGCACGCCGGCACAAACGGCAAGCAAAATGGAGGCCAGAATGGCCTTGTACAAGGAATCAAAAATCACACCGTTAAGTACTCTATAGGTACAAAAAAAAGTACGAAAAAAAGAGTTTGTAATTCTCCTTGAAGTACTGATGTGATATCGACCAGAATGATAAATAAGGCACGCTGGCGCAAAAGACAAGCAAAACGGAGGCCATAATGGCCTTGTACAAGGAATCAAAAATCACACCGTTTAGTATTGTATGGGTACAAAAAAAGTACGAAAAAAAACGTTTGTAATTCTCTTTGAAGTACTGATGTGATATCGACCAGAGCGAAAAATAAGGCACGCCGGTGCAAACGGCAAGCAAAACGGAGTCCAGAATTGCCTTGTACAAGGAATCAAAAATCACACCGTTAAGTACTCTATGGGTACAAAAAAATACGAAAAAAACGTTTGTAATTCTCTTTAAAGTACTGATGTGATATCGACTAGAACGATAAATAAGGCACGCCGGCGCATACGGCAAGCAAAACGGAGCCTTGTACATGGAATCAAAAATCACACCGTTAAGTACTCTATGGGTACAAAAAAAAGTACGAAAAAAAGTTTGTAATTCTCTTTGAAGTACTGATGTGATATCGACCTTGACGATAAATAAGGCACGCCGGCGCAAACCGCAAGCAAAACGGAGGCCAGAATGGGCTTGTACAAGGAATCAAATTCACACCGTTAAGTACTCTATGGGTACAAAAAAAATGAAAAAAAAAACGTTTGTAATTCTCTTTGAAGTACTGATGTGATATCGACCAGAACGTTAAATAACGCACGCCGGCACAAATGGCAAGCAAAACGGTGGCCAGAATGGCCTTGTACAAGGAATCAAAAATCACACCGTTAAGTACTCTATAGGTACTAAAAAATTACGAAAAAACATTTGTAATTCTCTTTTATGTACTGATGTGATATCGACCAGAACGATAAATAAGGCACGCCGGCGCCAACGGAAAGCAAAACGGAGGCCAGAATGGCCTTGTACAAGGAATCAAAAATTACACCGTTAAGTACTCCATGGGTACCAAAATAGTACGAAAAAAAACATTTGTAATTCTCTTTGAAGTACTGATGTGATATCAACCAGAACGATAAATAAGACACGTCGGCGCAAACGGCAAGCAAAACGGAGAACATAATGGCCTTGTACAAGGAATCAAAATTCACACCGTTAAGTACTCTTTGGGTACAAAAAAAGTATGAAAAGAGCATTTGTAATTCTCTTTGTAGTACTGATGTGATATCGACCAGAACGATAAATAAGGCACGCTGGCGCAAACGGCAAGCAAAACGGAGGCCAGAATGGCCTTGTACAAGGAATCAAAATTCACACCGTTAAGTACTCTATGGGTACAAAAAAATGTATGAAAAAAAAGTTTTTAATTCTCTTTGAAGTACTGATGTGATATCGACTAGAACGATAAATAAGGCACGCCGGCGCAAACATCAAGCAAAACGGAGGCCAGAATGGCCTTGTACAAGGAATCAAAATTCACACTATTAAGTACTATATAGGTACAAAAAAAGTATGAAAAAACGTTTGTAATTCTCTTTGAAGTACTGATGTGATATCGACTAGAACGATAAATAAGGCACGCCGGTGCAAACAGCAAGCAAAACGGAGGCCAGAATGGCCTTGTACAAGGAATTAAAAATCTCACCATTAGGTACTTTATGGGTACAAAAAAAGTACGAAAAAAAAACGTTTGTAATTCTCTTTCAAGTACTGATGTGATATCGACCAGAACGATAAATAAGGCACGCCGGCGCAAACGGCAAGCAAAATGGAGGCTAGAATTACCTTGTACATGGAATCAAAAATTACACCGTTAAGTACTCTATGGGTACAAAAAAGTATGAAAAAAAACATTTGTAATTCTCCTTGAAGTACTGATGTGATATCGACCAGAACGATAAATAAGGCACGCCGGTGCAAACGGCTAGCAAAACGGAGGCCAGAATGGCCTTGTACAAGGAATCAAATTCACACCGTTAAGTACTCTATGGGTACAAAAAAAAAGTACGAAAAAAAACGTTTGTAATTCTCTTTGAAGTACTGATGTGATATCGACCAGAACGATAAATAAGGCACGCCACCGCAAACATCAAGCAAAACGGAGGCCAGAATGGCCTTGTACAAGGAATCAAAATTCACACCGTTAAGTACTTTATGGGTACAAAAAAAGTACGAAAAAAACGTTTGTAATTCTCTTTGAAGTACTGATATGATATCGACTAGAACGATAAATAAGGCACGCCGGCGAAAACGGCATGCAAAACGGAGGCCAGAATGGCCTTGTACTAGGAATAAAAAATCTCACCGTTAAGTACTCTATGGGTACAAAAAAAAGTACGAAAAAAAACTTTTTTAATTCTCTTTGAAGTAGTGATGTGATATCGACCAGAATGATAAATAAGGCACACCCGACGCAAACGGCAAGCAAAACGAAGGCCAGAATGGCCTTGTACAAAGAATCAAAAATCACACTGTTTAAGTACTCTATGGGTACAAAAAAAAGTACGAAAAAATGTTTGTAATTCTCTTTGAAGTACTGATGTGATATCGACCAGAACGATAAATAAGGCACGCCGGCGCAAACGGCAAGCAAAACGGAGGTCAGAATGGCCTTGTACAAGGAATCAAAAATCTCACCGTTACGTACTCTATGGGTACAAAAAAAAAGTATGAAAAAAACGTTTGAAATTCTCTTTTGAAGTAGTGATGTGATATCGACCCGAATGATAAATAAGGCACGCCCGGCGCAAACGGCAAGCAAAACGGAGGCCAGAATGGCCTTGTACAAGGAATCAAAAATCACACCGTTAAGTACTCTATGGGTGTAAAAAAAAGTACGAAGTAAAACGTTTGTAATTCTCTTTGAAGTACTGATGTGATATCGGCCAGAACGATAAATAAGGCACGCCGGCGCAAACGGAAAGCAAAACGGAGGCCAGAATGGCCTTGCATAAGAAATCAAAAATAACACCGTTAAGTACTCTATGGGTACAAAAAAAGTACGAAAAAAAACGTTTGTAATTCTCTTTGAAGTACTGATGTGATATCGACCAGAACGATAAATAAGGCACGCCGGCGTAAATGGCAAGCAAAACAGTGGCCAGAATTGCCTTGTACAAGGAATCAAAAATCACACCGTTAAGTACTCTATGGGTACAAAAAAAAGTACAAAAAACCGTTTGTAATTCTCTTTGAAGTACTGATGTGATATCGAACAGAACGATAAATTAGGCACGCCGGCACAAACGGCAAGCAAAACGGAGGCCAGAAAGGCCTTGTACAAGGAATCAAAAATCACACCGTTAAGTACTCTATGGGTACAAAAAAAAGTACGAAAAAAACGTTTGTAATTCTCTTTGAAGTACAGATGTGATATCGAACCGAACGATAAATTAGGCACGACGGCACAAACGGCAAGCAAAACGGAGGCCAGAATGGCCTTGTACAAGGAATCAAAAATCACACCGTTAAGTACTCTATTGGTACAAAAAAATACGAAAAAAACGTTTGTAATTCTCTTTGAAGTACTGATGTGATATCGACCATGACGATTAATAAAGCACGCCGGCGCAAACGGCAAGCAAAACGGAGGCCAGAATGGGCTTGTACAAGGACTCAAAATTCACACCGTTAAGTACTCTATGGGTACAAAAAAATGAAAAAAAAATTTTGTAATTCTCTTTGAAGTACTGATGTGATATCGACCAGAACGATAAATAAGGCACGCCGGCACAAACGGAAAGCAAAACGGTGGCCAGAATGGCCTTGTACAAGGAATCAAAAATCACACCGTTAAGTACTCTATGGTTACAAAAAAACTACGAAGTATAACGTTTGTAATTCTCTTTTAAGTACTGATGTGATATCGACCAGAACAATAAATGAGGCACGCCGGCACAAACGGAAAGCAAAACGGAGGCTAGAATTGCCTTGCACAAGGAATCAAAAATCACACCGTTAAGTATTCTATGGGTACAAAAAAAGTACGAAAAAAAACTTTTGTAATTCTCTTTGAAGTACTGATGTGATATCGACAAGAACAATAAATAAGGCTCGCCGGCGCAAACGGCAAGTAAAACGGAGGCCAGAATGGCCTTGTACAAGGAATCAAAAATCACACCATTAAGTACTCTATGGGTACAAAAATAAAGTAAAAAAAAACCGTTTGTAATTCTATTTGAAGTACTGATGTGATATCGAACATAACGATAAATTAGGCACGCCGGCACAAACGGCAAGCAAAACGGAGTCCAGAATGACCTTGTACAAGGAATCAAAAATCACACCGTTAAGTACTCTATGGGTACAAAAAAAACGAAAAAAACGTTTGTAATTCTCTGTGAAGTACTGATGTGATATCGACCAGAACGATAAATAAGGCACGCCGGCGCAAACGGCAAGTAAAACGGAGTCCAGAATTGCCTTGTACAAGGAATCAAAAATTACACCGTTAAGTACTCTTTTGGGTACAAAAAAAGTAAGGAAAAAAACATTTGTAATTCTCTTTGTAGTACTGATGTGATATCGACCAGAACGATAAATAAGGCACGCTGGCGCAAACGGCAAGCAAAACGGAGGCCATAATGGCCTTGTACAAGGAATCAAAATTCACACCGTTAAGTACTCTTTTGGGTACAAAAAAAGTAAGAAAAAAAACATTTGTAATTCTCTTTGTAGTACCGATGTGATATCGACCAGAACGATAAATAAGGCACGCTGGCGCAAACGGCAAGCAAAACGGAAGCCATAATGGCCTTGTACAAGGAATCAAAATTCACACCGTTAAGTACTCTTTGGGTACAAAAAAAAAGTACGAAAAAAACATTTGTAATTCTCTTTGTAGTACTGATGTGATATCGATCAGAACGATAAATAAGGCACGCTGGCGCAAACGGCAAGCAAAACGGAGGCCATAATGGCCTTGTACAAGAAATCAAAATTCACACCGTTAAGTACTCTATAGGTACAAAAAAATTACGAAAATAACCGTTTGTAATTCTCTTTGAAGTACTGTTGTGATATCGACCAGAACAATAAATAAGGCACGCCGGCGCAAACTGCAAGCAAAACGGAGGCCAGAATGGTCTTGTACAAGGAATCAAAATTCACACCGTTAAGTACTCTTTGGGTTAAAAAAAAGTACGAAAAAAACATTCGTAATTCTCTTTATAGTACTGATGTGATATCGACCAGAATGATAAATAAGGCACGCTGGCACAAACGGCAAGCAAAACGGGGGCAAGAATGGCCTTGAACAAGGAATGAAAATTCACACCGTTAAGTACTCTATGGGTACAAAAAAAAGTTGTAATTCTCTTTGAAGTACTGATGTGATATCGACCAGAACGATAAATAAGGTACGCCGGCGCAAACGGAAAGCAAAACGGAGGCCAGAATGGCCTTGTACAAGGAATCAAAATTCACACCGTTAAGTACTCTATGGGTACAAAAAAAAGTGCGAAAAAAAACGTTTGTAATTCTCTTTGAAGTACTGATGTGATATCGACCAGAACGATAAATAAGGCAAGGCACGCCGCCGCAAACATCAAGCAAAACAGAGGCCAGAATGGAATTGTACAAGGAATCAAAATTCACACCGTTAAGTACTCTATGGGTACAAAAAAAAATTATGAAAAAAAACGTTGTAATTCTCTTTGAAGTACTAATGTGATATCGACCAGAACGATAAATAAGGCATGCCGGCGCAAACGGCAAGCAAAACGGAGGCCAGAATGGCCTTGTACAAGGAATCAAAAATCTCACCGTTAAGTACTCTATGGGTACAAAAAAAAAGTACGAAAAAATAAAGTTTGTAATTCTCTTTGAAGTAGAGATGTGATATCGACCAGAATGATAAATAAGGCACGCCCGACGCAAACGGCAAGCAAAACGGAGGCCAAAATGGCCTTGTACAAGGAATCAAAAATCACACCGTTAAATACTCTATAGGTACAAAAAAAAGTACGAAAAAAAATGTTTGTAATTCTCTTTGAATTACTAATGTGATATCGACCAGAGCGATAAATAAGGCACGCCGGTGCAAACGGCAAGCCAAACGGAGTCCCGAATTGCCTTGTACAAGGAATCAAAAATCACACCGTTAAGTACTCTTTTGGGTACAAAAAAAGTACGAAAAAAACATTTGCAATTCTCTTTGTAGTACTGATGTGATATCGACCAGAACAATAAATAAGGCAGGCTGGCGCAAACGGCAAGCAAAACGGAGGCCATAATGGCCTTGTACAAGCAATCAAAATTCACACCGTTAAGTACTCTTTGGGTACAAAAAAAAGTACGAAAAAAAACATTTGTAATTCTATTTGTAGTACTGATGTGATATCGACCAGAATGATAATTAAGGCACGCTAGAGCAAACGGCAGGCAAAACGGAGGCCGTAATGGCTTTATACATGGAATCGAAATTCACACCGTTAAGTACTCTATAGGTACAAAAAAAGTACGAAAATTACCGTTTGTAATTCTCTTTGAAGTACTGATGTGATATCGACCAGAACGATAAATAAGGCACGCCGGCGCAAACGGCAAGCAAAACGGAGGCCAGAATGGCCTTGCACAAGGAATCAAAAATCACACCGTTAAGTACTCTATGGGTACAAAAAAAAGTACGAAAAAAACGTTTGTAATTCTCTTTGAAGTACTGATGTGATATCGACCAGAACGATAAATAAGGCACGCCGGCACAAACGGCAAGCAAAACAGAGGCCAGAATGGCCTTGTACAAGGAATCAAAAACCACACCGTTAAGTACTCTATGGGTACAAAAAAAAGTGCAAAAAAACCGTTTGTAATTCTCTTTGAAGTACTGATGTGATATCGAACAGAACGATAAATTAGGCACGCCGGCACAAATGGCAAGCAAAACGGAGGCCAGAATGTCCTTGTACAAGGAATCAAAAATCACACCGTTAAGTACTCTATAGGTACAAAAAAAAATACGAAAAAAACGTTTGTAATTCTCTTTGAAATACTGATGTGATATCGACCAGAACGATAAATAAGGCACGCCGGCGTATACGGCAAGCAAAACGGAGGCCAGAATGGCTTTGCACAAGGAATCAAAAATCACACCGTTAAGTACTCTATGGGTACAAAAAAAGTACGAAAAAAAGTTTGTAATTCTCTTTGAAGTACTGATGTGATATCGACCATGACGATAAATAAGGCACGCCGGCGCAAACGGCAAGCAAAACGGAGGCCAGAATGGGCTTGTACAAGGAATCAAAATTCACACCGTTAAGTACTCTATTGGTACAAAAAAATTAAAAAAAACGTTTGTAATTCTCTTTGAAGTACTGATGTGATATCGACCAGAACGATAAATAAGGCACGCCGGGCTAAACGGCAAGCAAAACGGTGGCCAGAATGACCTTGTACAAGGAATCAAAAATCACACCGTTAAGTACTCTATAGGTACTAAAAAATTACGAAAAAAACATTTGTAATTCTCTTTGAAGCACTGATGTGATATCGACCAGAACGATAAATAAGGCACGCCGGCGCAAACGGAAAGCAAAACGGAGGCCAGAATGGCCTTGTACAAGGAATCAAAAATTACACCGTTAAGTACTCTATGGGTACAAAAAAAAGTATGAAAAAAAACATTTGTAATTCTCTTTGTACTACTGATGTGATATCGACCAGAACGATAAATAAGGCACGCCGGCGCAAACGGCAAGCAAAACGGAGGCCAGACTGGCCTTGTACAAGGAATCAAAATTCAAACCGTAAAGTACTCTTTGGGTACCAAAAAAAGTACGAAAAAAACATTTGTAATTCTCTTTGTAGTACTGATGTGATATCGATCAGAACGATAAATAAGGCACGCTAGCGCAAACGGAAAGCAAAACGGAGGCAATAATGGCCTTGTGCAAGGAATCAAAATTCACACCGTTAAGTACTCTATGGGTACAAAAAAGTACGAAAAAAACCGTTTGTAATTCTGTTTGAAGTACTGATGTGATATCGACCAGAACGATGAATAAGGCTCGCCGGCGCAAACGGCAAGCAAAACGGAGTCAAGAATGGCCTTGTACAAGGAATCAAAATTCACACCGTTAAGTACTCTATGGGTACAAAAAAAAGTACGAAAAAAACGTTTGTAATTCTCTTTGAAATACTGATGTGATATCGACCAGAACGATAAATAAGGCACGCCGCCGCAAACAGCAAGCAAAACGGAGGCCAGAATGGCCTTGTACAAGGAATCAAAATTCACACTGTTAAGTACTCTATGGGTACAAAAAAAAGTACGAAAAAAACGTTTGTAATTCTCTTTGAAGTACTGATGTGATATCGACCAGAATGATACTTAAGGAACGATGGATCAAACGGCATGCAAAACGGAGGCCATAATGGCCTAATACATGGAATCAAAATTCACACCGTTAAGCACTCTATAGGTACAAAAAAAGTATGAAAAAAACCGTTTGTAATTCTCTTTGAAGCACTGATGTGATATCGACCAGAACGATAAATAAGGCACGCCGGCGCAAACGGAAAGCAAAACGGAGGCCAGAATGGCCTTGTACAAGGAATCAAAAATTACACCGTTAAGTACTCTATGGGTACAAAAAAAAGTATGAAAAAAAACATTTGTAATTCTCATTGTAGTACTGATGTGATATCGACCAGAACGATAAATAAGGCACGCTAGCGCAAACGGCAAGCAAAACGGAGGCCATAATGGCCTTGTACAAGGAATCAAAATTCATGCCGTTAAGTACTCTATGGGTACAAAAAAAGTACGAAAAAAACCATTTGTAATTCTCTTTGAAGTACTGACGTGATATCGACCAGAACGATAAATAAGGCACGCCGGTGCAAACGGCAAGCAAAACGGAGGCTAGAATGGCCTTGTACAAGGAATCAAAATTCACACCGTTAAGTACTTTATGGGTACAAAAAAAAAGTACGAAAAAAACGTTTGTAATTCTCTTTGAAGTACTGATGTGATATCGACCTGAACGATAAATAAGGCCCGCCGCCGCAAACATCAAGCAAAAACGGAGGCCAGAATGGCCTTGTACAAGGAATCAAAATTCACACTGTTAAGTACTCTATGGGTACAAAAAAAAAGTACGAAAAAAACGTTTGTAATTCTCTTTGAAGTACTGATGTGATATCGACCAGAATGATACTTAAGGAACGATGGATCAAACGGCATGCAAAACGGAGGCCATAATGGCCTAATACATGGAATCAAAATTCACACCGTTAAGCACTCTATAGGTACAAAAAAAGTATGAAAAAAACCGTTTGTAATTCTCTTTGAAGCACTGATGTGATATCGACCAGAACGATAAATAAGGCACGCCGGCGCAAACGGAAAGCAAAACGGAGGCCAGAATGGCCTTGTACAAGGAATCAAAATTCACACCGATAAGTACTCTATGGGTACAAAAAAGTACGAAAAAACGTTTGTAATTCTCTTTGAAGTACTGATGTGATATCGACCAGAACGATAAATAAGGCACGACGGCGCAAACGGAAATCAAAACGGAGGCCAGAATGGCCTTGTACAAGGAATCAAAAATCTCATCGTACTCTATGGGTACAAAAAAAGTATGAAAAAAAACGTTTGTAATTCTCTTTTAAGTAGTGATGTGATATCGACTAGAATGATAAATAAGGCACGCCCGGCGCAAACGGCAATCAAAACGGAGGCCAGAATGGACTTGTACAAGGAAACAAAAATCACACCGTTAAGTACTCTATGGGTACAAAAAAAGTATGAAAAAAATGTTTGTAATTCTCTTTGAAGTACTGATGTGATATCGACCAAAACGATAAATAAGGCACGCCGGCGCAAACGGCAAGAAAAACGGAGGCCAGAATGGCCTTGTACAAGGAATCAAAAATCTCACCGTTAAGTACTCTTTGGGTACAAAAAAAGTTCGAAAAAAAACGTTTGTTATTCTCTTTGAAGTGTGATGTGATATCGACCAGAATGATAAATAAGGAACGCTCGGTGCAAACGGCAAGCAAAACGGAGGCCAGATTGGCCTTGTACAAGGAATCAAAAATCAAACCGTTAAAAACTCTTTAGGTGCAAAAAAAAGTACGAAGTAAAACGTTTGTAATTCTCTTTGAAGTACCGATGTGATATCGACCAGAACGATAAATAAGGCACGCCGGCGCAAACGGAAAGCAAAACGGAGGCCAGAATGGCCTTGCACAAGGAATAAAAAATCACACCGTTAAGCACTCTATGGGTACAAAAAAAGTATGAAAAAAGTTTGTAATTCTCTTTGAAGTACTGATGTGATATCGACCATGACGATAAATAAGGCACGCCGGCGCAAACGGCAAGCAAAACGGAGGCCAGAATGGGCTTGTACAAGGAATCAAAATTCACACCGTTAAGTACTCAATGGGTACAAAAAATTTTTTAAAAAAAACGTTTGTAATTCTCTTTGAAGTACTGATGTGATAACGAACAGAACGATAAATAAGGCACGTCGGGCCAAACGGCAAGCAAAACGGTGGCCAGAATGGCCTTGTACAAGGAATCAAAAATCACACCGTTAAGTACTCTATAGGTACTAAAAAATTACGAAAAAAACATTTGTAATTCTCTTTAAAGCCATGATGTGATATCGACCAGAACGATAAATAAGGCACGCCGGCGCAAACGGAAAGCAAAACGGAGGCCAGAATGGCCTTGTACAAGGAATCAAAAATTACACCGTTAAGTACTCTATGGGTACAAAAAAAGTATGAAAAAAAACATTTGTAATTCTCTTTGAAGTACTGATGTGATATCGACCAGAACGATAAATAAGGCAGGCCGGCGCAAACGGCAAGCAAAACGGGGGCCAGACTGGCCTTGTACAAGGAATCAAAATTCACACCATTAAGTACTCTTTGGGTTCAAAAAAAGTACGAAAAAAACATTTGTAATTCTCATTGTAGTACTGATGTGATATCGACCAGAATGATAAATAAGGCACGCTAGCGCAAACGGCAAGCAAAATGGAGGCCATAATGGCCTTGTACAAGGAATCAAAATTCACACCGTTTAGTACTCTATGGGTACAAAAAAAGTACAAAAAAAACCTTTTGTAATTCTCTTTGAAGTACTTATGTGATATCGACCAGAACGATAAATAAGGCACGCCGGCGCAAACGGAGGCAAGAATGGCCTTGTATAAGGAATCAAAATTCACACCGTTAAGTACTCTTTGGGTACAAAAAAAAAGTACGAAAAAAAATGTTTGTAATTCTCTTTGTAGTACTGATGTGATATCGACCAGAATGATACTTAAGGCACGCTGGAGCAAACGGCATGCAAAACGGAGGCCATGATACTTAAGGCACGCTGGAGCAAACGGCATGCAAAACGGAGGCCATAATGGCCTAATACATGGAATCAAAATTCACACCGTTAAATACTATATTGGTACAAAAAAAGTATGAAAAAAACAGTTTGTAATTCTCTTTGAAGTACTGATGTGATATCGACCAGAACGATAAATAAGGCACGCCTGCGCAAACGGCAAGCAAAACGGAGGCCAGAATGGCCTTGTACAAGGAATCAAAATTCACACCGTTAAGTACTCTTTGGGTACAAAAAAAGTACGAAAAAAAACATTTGTAATTCTCTTTGTAGTACTGATGTGATATCGACCAGAACGATAAATAAGGCACGCTGGCGCAAACGGCATGCAAAACGGAGGCCATAATGGCCTTGTCCAAGAAATCAAAATTCACAACGTTAAGTACTCTATGGGAACAAAAAAAAGTACGAAAAAAACCATTTGAAATTCTCTTTGAAGTAATGACGTGATATCGACCAGAACGATAAATAACGCACGCCGGTGCAAACGGCAAGCAAAACGGAGGCCAGAATGGCCTTGTACAAGGAATCAAAATTCACACCGTTAAGTACTCTATAGGTACAAAAAAAAGTACGAAAAAAAAACGTTTGTAATTCTCTTTGAAGTACTGATGTGATATCGACCAGAACGATAAATAAGGCCCGCCGCCGCAAACATCAAGCAAAAACGGAGGCCAAAATGGCCTCGTACAAGGAATCAAAATTCACACCGTTAAGTACTCTATGGGTACAAAAAAAGTACAAAAAAACATTTGTAATTCTCTTTGAAGTACTGATGTGATATCGACCAGAACGATAAATAAGGCACGACGGCGCAAACGGAGGCAAGAATGGCCTTGTATAAGGAATCAAAATTCACACCGTTAAGTACTCTTTGGGTACAAAAAAAAAGTACGAAAAAAAATGTTTGTAATTCTCTTTGTAGTACTGATGTGATATCGACCAGAATGATACTTAAGGCACGCTGGAGCAAACGGCATGCAAAACGGAGGCCATGATACTTAAGGCACGCTGGAGCAAACGGCATGCAAAACGGAGGCCATAATGGCCTAATACATGGAATCAAAATTCACACCGTTAAATACTATATAGGTACAAAAAAAAGTATGAAAAAAACAGTTTGTAATTCTCTTTGAAGTACTGATGTGATATCGACCAGAACGATAAATAAGGCACGCCTGCGCAAACGGCAAGCAAAACGGAGGCCAGAATGGCCTTGTACAAGGAATCAAAATTCACACCGTTAAGTACTCTTTGGGTACAAAAAAAGTACGAAAAAAAACATTTGTAATTCTCTTTGTAGTACTGATGTGATATCGACCAGAACGATAAATAAGGCACGCTGGCGCAAACGGCAAGCAAAACGGAGGCCATAATGGCCTTGTCCAAGGAATCAAAATTCACAACGTTAAGTACTCTATGGGAACAAAAAAAAGTACGAAAAAAACCATTTGAAATTCTCTTTGAAGTACTGACGTGATATCGACCAGAACGATAAATAACGCACGCCGGTGCAAACGGCAAGCAAAACGGAGGCCAGAATGGCCTTGTACAAGGAATCAAAATTCACACCGTTAAGTACTCTATAGGTACAAAAAAAAGTATGAAAAAAAACGTTTGTAATTCTCTTTGAAGTACTGATGTGATATCGACCGAACGATAAATAAGGCCCGCCGCCGCAAACATCAAGCAAAAACGGAGGCCAAAATGGCCTCGTACAAGGAATCAAAATTCACACCGTTAAGTACTCTATGGGTACAAAAAAAGTACAAAAAAACATTTGTAATTCTCTTTGAAGTACTGATGTGATATCGACCAGAACGATAAATAAGGCACGACGGCGCAAACGGCAAGCAAAACGGAGGCCAGAATGGCCTTGTATAAGGAATCAAAAATCTCACCGTTAAGTACTCTATGGGTACAAAAAAAAAAGTATGAAAAAAAAATGTTTGTAATTCTCTTTGAAGTAGTGATGTGATATCGACTAGAATGATAAATAAGGCACGCCCGGTGAAAACGGCCAGCAAAACGGAGGCCAGAATGGCCTTGTACAAGGAATCAAAAATCACACCGTTAAGAACTCTATGGGTACAAAAAAAGTACGAAAAAAATGTTTGTAATTCTCTTTGAAGTACAGATGTGATATCGACCAGAACGATAAATAAGGCACGCCGGCGCAAACGGCAAGAAAAACGGAGGCCAGAATGGCCTTGTACAACGAATCAAAAATCTCACCGTTAAGTACTCTATGGGTACAAAAAAAGTAAGAAAAAAAACGTTTGTAATTTTCTTTGAAGTAGTGATGTGATATCGACCAGAATGATAAATAAGGCACGCCCGGTGCAAACGGCAAGCAAAACGGAGGGCAGAATGGCCTTGTACAAGGAATCAAAAATCACACCGTTAAAATCTCTTTGGGTGCAAAAAAAAGTATGAAGTAAAACATTTGTAATTCTCTTTGAAGTACTGATGTGATATCGACCAAAACGATAAATAAGTCACGCCGGCGCAAACGGAAAGCAAGACGGAGGCCAGAATGGCCTTGCACAAGGAATAAAAAATCACACCGTTAAGTACTCTATGGGTACAAAAAAAGTACGAAAAAAAACGTTTGTAATTCTCTTTGAAGTACTGATGTGATATCGACCAGAATGATAAATAAGGCACGCCGGCGCAAACGGCAAGCAAAACGGAGGCCAGAATGGCCTTGTACAAGGAATCAAAATTCACACCGTTAAGTACTCTTTGGGTACAAAAAAAAGTACGAAAAAAAACATTTGTAATTCTCTTTGTAGTACTGATGTGATATCGACCAGAACGATAAATAAGGCACGCCGGCGCAAACGGCAAGCTAAACGGAGACCAGAATGGCCTTGTACAAGGAATCAAAATTCACACCGTTAAGTACTCTATGGGTACAAAAAAAGTACGAAAAAAACCATTTGTAATTCTCTTTGAAGTACTGATGTGATATCGACCAGAACGATAAATAAGGCATGGCGGCGCAAACGGCAAGCAAAACGGAGGCCAGATTGGCCTTGTACAAGGAATCAAAATTCACATTGTTAAGTACTCTATGGGTACAAAAAAAGTACGAAAAAAACAGTTTGTAATTCTCTTTCATGTACTGATGTGATATCAACCAGAACGATAAATAAGGCACGCCGGCGCAAACGGCAAGCAAAACGGAGGCTAGAATGGCCTTGTACAAGGAATAAAAAATCTCACCGTCAAGTACTCTATGGGTACAAAAAAAAGTATTAAAAAAAACGTTTGTAATTCTGTTTGAAGTACTGATGTGATATCGACCAGAACGTTAAATAAGGCACGCCCGCCGCAAACGGCAAGCAAAACGGAGTCCAGAATGGCTTTGTACAAGGAATCAAAAATCACACCGTTAAGTACTCTATGGGTACAAAAAAAGTACGATGTAAAACGTTTGTAATTCTCTTTAAAGTATGATGTGATGTCGACCAGAACGATAAATAAGGCACGCCGGCGCAAACGGAAAGCAAAACGGTGGCCAGAATGGCCTTGTACAAGGATTCAAAAATCACACCGTTAAGTACTCTATGGTACAAAAAAAGTACGAAAAAAAACATTTGTAATTATCTTTGAAGTATTGATGTCATATCGACTAGAACGATAAATAAGGCACGCGCTCCGCAAACGGCAAGCAAAACAGAGGCCAGAATGGCCTTGTACAAGGAATCAAAAGTCACACCGTTAAGTACTCCATGGGTACAAAAAAAAGTACGATGTAAAACATTTGTAATTCTCTTTGAAGTACTGATATGATATCGACCAGAACGATAAATAAGGCACGCGCGCCGCAAACGGCAAGCAAAACGGAGGCCATAATGGCCTTGTACAAGGAATCAAAAATCACACCGTTAAGTACTCTATGGGTATAAAAAAAAGTACCAAAAAAAACGTTTGTAATTCTCTTTGAAGTGCTAATGTGATATCGAATAGAACGATAAATACGGCACGCCGACACAAACAGCAAGCAAAACGGAGGCCAGAATGGCCTTGTACAAGGAATCAAAAATCACACCGTTAAGTACTCTTTGGGTACACAAAAATACAAAAAAAACGTTTGTAATTCTCTGTGAAGTACTGATGTGATATCGACCAGAACGAAAATTAAGGCACGCCAGCGCAAACGGCAAGCAAAATGGTGGCCAGAATGGCCTTGTACAAGGAATCAAAAACCACACCGTTAAGTACCCTATGGGTAAAAAAGTACGAAAAAAAACGTTTATAATTCTCTTTGAAGTACTGATGTGATATCGACCAGAATGAGAAATATGGCACGCTGGCGCAAACGGCAAGAAAAACGGAGGCCAGAATGGCCTTGTACAAGGATTCAAAAATCACACTGTAAAGTACTGTATGGGTACAAAAAAAGTATTAAAAAAAACGTTTGTAATTCTCTTTGAAGTACTGATGTGATATCGACCAAAGCGATAAAAAAAGGCACGCCGGCGCAAACGGCAAGCAAAATGGAGGCCAGAATGGCCTTGTACAAGGAATCAAAAAGCACACCGTTAAGTGCTCTATGGGTACAAAAAAATACGAAAAAAACGTTTGTAATTCTCTTTGAAGTACTAATGTGATATCGACCAGAATGATAAATAAGGCACGCCAGCGCATACGGCAGGAAAAACGGAGGCCAGAATGGCCTTGTACAAGGAATCAAAAATCACACCGTTAAGTACTCTAAGGGTACAAAAAAAGTACGAAAAAAAGTTTGTAATTCTCATTGAAGTAATGATGTGATATCGACCATGATGATAAATAAGGCACGCCGACGCAAACGGCAAGGAAAACGGAGGCCAGAATGGGTTTGTACAAAGAATCAAAATTCACACCGTTAAGTACTCTAAAGGAACTAAAAAATTACAAAAAAACATTTGTAATTCTCTTTGAAGTACTGATGTGATATCGACCAGAATGATAAATAAGGCATGCTGGCGCAAACGACAAGCAAAATGGAAGCCAGAATGGCCTTGTACAATGAATCAAAATTCACACCGTTAAGTACTCTATGGGTACAAAAAATTACGAAAAAAAACGTTTGTAATTCTCTTTGAAGTACTGATGTGATATCGACCAGAATGATAAATAAGGCACGACGGCGCAAACGGCAAGGAAAACGGAGGCCAGAATGGCCTTGTACAAGGAATCAAAAATCTCACCGTTAAGTACTCTGTGTACAAAAAAAAGTATGAAAAAAAAACGTTTGTATTTCTATTTGAAGTAGTGATGTGATATCGACCAGAATTATAAATAAGCCACACCCGGCGCAAACGACAAGCAAAACGGAGGCCAGAATTGCCATGTACAAGGAATCAAAATTCACACCGTTAAGTACTTTATGGGTACCAAAAAAGTACAAAAAAAAACGTTTGTAATTCTCTTTGAAGTACTGATGTGATATCGACCAGAACGATAAATAAGGCACGCCGGCGCAAACGACAACCAAAACGGAGGCCAGAATGGCCTTGTACAAGGAATCAAAAATTTCACCGTTAAGTACTCTATGGGTACAAAAAAAAGTATGAAAAAAAAACGTTTGTAATTCTCTTTGAAGTAGTGATGTGATATAGACCAGAATGATAAATAAGGCATGCCCGGTGCAAACGGAAAGCAAAACGGAGGCCAGAATGGCCTTGTACAAGGAATCAAAAATCACACCGTTAAGTACTCTTTGGGTGCAAAAAAAAGTACGAAGTAAAACGTTTGTAATTATCTTTGAAGTATTGATGTGATATCGACCAGAACGATAAATAAGGCACGCCGGCGCAAACGGAAAGCAAAACGGAGGCCAGAATGGCCTTGCACAAGGAATAAAAAATCACAGTGTTAAGTACTCTATGGGTACAAAAAAAGTACGAAAAAAAACGTTTGTAATTCTCTTTGAAATACTGATGTGATATCGACCAGAACGATAAATAAGGCACGCCGGCACATACGGCAAGCAAAACGGAGGCCATAATGGCCTTGCACAAGGAATCAAAAATCACACCGTTAAGTACTCTACGGGTACAAAAAAAGTACGAAAAAAAGGTTTGAAATTCTTTTTGAAGTACTGATGTGATATCGACCAGAACAATAAATAAGGCATGCCGGCGAAAACGGCAAGCAAAACGGAGGTCAGAATGTCCTTGTACAAGGAATCAAAAACCACACCGTTAAGTACTCTATGGGTACAAAAAAAAGTACGAAAAAAAACATTTGTAATTCTCTTTGTAGTACTGATGTGATATAGACCAGAACGATAAATAAGGCACGTCGGCGCAAACGGCAAGCAAAACGGAGGCCAGAATGGCCTTGTACACGGAATCAAAATTCACACCGTTAAGTACTCTTTGGGTACAAAAAAAAGTATGAAAAAAAACATTTGTAATTCTCTTTGTAGTACTGATGTGATATCGACCAGAACGATAAATAAGGCACGCTGGCGCAAACGGCAAGCAAAACGGAGGCCAGAATGGCCTTGTACAAGGAATCAAAATTCACACCGTTAAGTACTCTATGGGTACAAAAAAAAGTACGAAAAAATCATTTGTAATTCTCTTTGAAGTACTGATGTGATATCGACCAGAACGATAAATAAGGCATGCCGGTGCAAACGGCAAGCAAAACGGAGGCCAGAATGGCCTTGTACAATAAATCAAAATTCACACCGTTAAGTACTCTATGGGTACAAAAAAAGTACGAAAAAAAAAGTTTGTAATTCTCTTTGAAGTACTGATGTGATATCGACCAGAACGATAAATAAGGCACGCCGGCGCAAAAGGCAAGCAAAACGGAGGCTAGAATGGCTTTGTACAAAGAATCAAAAATCACACCGTTAAGTACTCTATGGGTACAAAAAAAGTACGATGTAAAACGTTTGTAATTCTCTTTGAAGTACTGATGTGATATCGACCAAAACGATAAATAAGGCACGCGCGCCGCAAACGGCAAGCAAAATGGAGGCCAGAATGGCCTTGTACAAGGAATCAAAAATCACACCGTTAAGTACTCTATGGGTACAAAAAAAAGTACAAAAAAATGTTTGTAATTCTCTTTGAAGTGCTGATGTGATGTCGAACAGAACGATAAATAAGGCACGCCGGCGCAAACGGCAAGCAAAACGGAGGCCAGAATGGCCTTGTACAAGGAATCAAAAATCACACCGTTAAGTACTCTTTGGGTACCAAAAAATACGAAAAAAAAAACGTTTGTAATTCTCTGTGAAGTACTGATGTGATATCGACCAGAACGATAAATAAGGCACGCCAGCGCAAACGGCAAGCAAAATGGAGGCCAGAATGGCCTTGGACAAGGAATCAAAAATCACAATGTTAAGTACTCTATGGGTAAAAAAGTACGAAAAAAAAGTTTATAATTCTCTTTGAAGTACTGATGTGATATCGACCAGAATGAGAAATAAGGCACGCTGGCGCAAACGGCAAGAAAAACGGAGGCCAGAATGGCCTTGTACAAGGAATCAAAAAGCACACCGTTAAGTACTCTATGGGTACAAAAAAAGTACGAAAAAAACGTTTGTAATTCTCTTTGAAGTACTGATGTGATATCGACCAAAGCGATAAATAAGGCTCGCCGGCGCAAACGGCAAGCAAAATGGAGGCCAGAATGGCCTTGTACAATGAATCAAAAAGCACACCGTTAAGTACTCTATGGGTACAAAAAAAAACGAAAAAAATGTTTGCAATTCTCTTTGAAGTACTGATGTGATATCGACCAGAATGATAAATAAGGCACGCCGGCGCATACGGCAGGCAAAACGGAGGCCAGAATGGCCTTGTACAAGGAATCAAAAATCACACCGTTAAGTAGTCCCGGGTATAAAAAAAGTACGAAAAATTTTTGTAGTTCTCTTTGAAGTAATGATGTGATATCGACCATGATGATAAATAAGGCACGCCGACGCAAACGGCAAGAAAAACGGAGGCCAGAATGGGCTTGTACAAGGAATCAAAATTCACACCGTTAAGTACTCCATGAGAACAAAAAAAAGTATGAAAAAAAATGTTTGTAATTCTCTTTGAAGTACTGATGTGATATCGACCAGAACGATAAATAAGACACGCCGGCACAAACGGCAAGCAAAACGGTGGCCAGAATGGCCTTGTACAAGGAATCAAAAATCACACCGTTAAGTACTCTATATTAACTAAAAAATTACAAAAAAAACATTTGTAATTCTCTTTGAAGTACTGATGTGATATCGACCAGAATGATAAATAAGGCACGCCGGCGCAAACGGAATGTAAAACGGAGGCCAGAATGGCCTTGTACAAGGAATCAAAAATTACACCGTTAAGTACTCTATGGGTACAAAAAAAGTATGAAAAAAACATTTGTAATTCTCTTTGAAGTACTGATGTGATATCGACCAGAACGATAAATAAGGCATGCCGGCGCAAACGGCAAGCAAAACGGAGGCCAGAATGTCCTTGTACAATGAATCAAAATTCACACTGTTAAGTACTCTATGGGTACAAAAAAGTACGAAAAAAAACGTTTGTAATTCTCTTTGAAGTACTGATGTGATATCGACCAGAACGATAAATAAGGCACGACAGCGCAAACGGCAAGCAAAACGGAGGCCAGAATTGCCTTGTAGAAGGAATCAAAAATCTCACCGATAAGTACTCTATGTGTACAAGAAAAGTATGAAAAAAAAAGTTTTTATTTCTCTTTGAAGTAGTGATGTGATATCGACCAGAATTATAAATAAGGCACGCCCGGCGCAAACGACAAGCAAAACGGAGGCCAGAATGGCCTTGTACAAGGAATCAAAAATCACACCGTTAAGTACTCTATGGGTACAGAAAAAAGTACGAAAAAAATGTTTGTAATTCTCTTTGAAGTACTGATGTGATATCGACCAGAACGATAAATAAGGCACGCCGGCGCAAACGACAAGCAAAACGGAGGCCAAAATGGCCTTGTACAAGGAATCAAAAATCTCACCGTTAAGTACTCTATGGGTACAAAAAATAGTAGGAAAAAAACACGTTTGTAATTCTCTTTGAAGTAGTGATGTGATATCGAACAGAATGATAAATAAGGCACGCCCAGCGTAAACAGCAAGCACAACGGAGGCCAGAATGGCCTTGTACAAGGAATCAAAAATCACACCGTTAAGTACTCTATGGGTGCAAAAAAAAGTACGAAGTAAAACGTTTGTAATTCTCTTTGAAGTACTGATGTGATATCGACCAGAACGATAAATAAGGCACGCCGGTGCAAACGGAAAGCAAAACGAAGGCCAGAATGGCCTTTTACAAGGAATCAAAAATCACACCGTTAAGTACTCTATTGGTACAAAAAAAAGTACGAAAAAAAACGTTTGTAATTCTCTTTGAAGTACTGATGTGATATCGACCAGAATAATAAATAAGGCACACCGGCGCAAACGGCAAGCAAAACGGAGGCCAGAATGGCTTTGTACAAGGAATCAAAAATCACACCACTAAGTACTATATGGGTACAAAAAAAAGTACAAAAAAAACCGGTTGTAATTCTCTTTGAAGTATTGATGTGATATCGAACAGAACGATAAATTAGGCACGCCGGCACAAACGGCAAGCAAAACTGAGGCCAGAATGGCCTTGTACAAGGAATCAAAAATCACACCGTTAAGTACTCTATAGGTACAAAAAAATACGAAAAAAACGTTTGTAATTCTCTTTGAAGTACTGATGAGATATCGACCAGAACGATAAATAAGGCACGCCGGCGCATACTGCAAGCAAAACGGAGGCCAGAATGGCCGAGCACAAGGAATCAAAAATCACACCGTTAAGTACTCTATGGGTACAAAAAAAAGTACGAAAAAAGTTTTTAATTCTCTTTGAAGTACTGATGTGATATCGACCATGACGATAAAGAAGGCACGCCGGCGCAAACGGCAAGCAAAACGGAGGCCAGAATGGGCTTGTACAAGGAATCAAAATTCACACCGTTAAGTACTCTATGGGTACCAAAAAAAATGAAAAAAAAACGTTTGTAATTCTCTTTGAAGTACTGATGTGATATCGACCAGAACGATAAATAAGGCACGCCGGCACAAACGGCAAGCAAAATGGTGGCCAGAATGGCCTTGTACAAGGAATCAAAAATCACACCGTTAAGTACTCTATAGGTACTAAAAAATTACGAAAAAAACATTTGTAATTCTCTTTGAAGTACTGATGTGATATCGACCAGAACAATAAATAAGGCACGCCGGCGCAAACGGCAAGCAAAACGGAGGCCAGAATGGCCTTGTACAAGGAATCAAAAATCACACCGTTAAGTACTCTATGGGTACAAAAAAAGTACAAAAAAACCGGTTCTAATTCTCTTTGAAGTACTGATGTGATATCGAACAGAACGATAAATTAGGCACGCCGGGACAAACGGCAAGCAAAACTAGGCCAAAATGGCCTTGTACCAGGAATCAAAAATCACAACGTTAAGTACTCTATAGGTACAAAAAAAATACGAAAAAAAACGTTTGTAATTCTCTTTGAAGTACTGATGTGATTTCGACCAGAACGATAAATAAGGCACGCCGGCGCATACTGCAAGCAAAACGGAGGCCAGAATGGCCTTGCATAAGGAATCAAAAATCACACCGTTAAGTACTCTATGGGTACAAAAAAAAGTACGAAAAAAAGTTTTTAATTCTCTTTGAAGTACTGATGTGATATCGATCATGACGATAAATAAGGCACGCCGGCGCAAACGGCAAGCAAAACGGAGGCCAGAATGGGCCTGTACAACGAATCAAAAATCACACCGTTAAGTACTCTATAGGTACTAAAAAATTACGAAAAAAACATATGTAATTCTCTTTGAAGCACTGATGTGATATCGACTAGAACAATAAATAAGGCACGCCGGCGCAAACGGAAAACAAAAGTGAGGCCAGAATGGCCTTGTACAAGGAATCAAAAATTACACGGTTAAGTACTCTATGGGTACAAAAAAATGTACGAAATAAAAACACTTGTAATTCTCTTTGTAGTACTGATGTGATATCGACCAGAACGATAAATAAGGCACGCTGGCACAAACGGCAAGCAAAATGGAGGCAAGAATGGCCTTGTACAAGGAATCAAAATTCACACCGTTAAGTACTCTATGGGTACAAAAAAAAGTACGAAAAAAAACATTTGTAATTCTCTTTGTAGTACGGATGTGATATTGACCCAAACGATAATTAAGGCATGCTGGAGCAAACGGCAGGCAAAACGGAGGCCATACTGGCTTTATACATGGAATCAAAATTCACACAGTGAAGTACTCTTTGGGTACAAAAAAAAGTATGAAAAAAACCGTTTGTAATTCTCTTTGAAGTACTGATGTGATATCGACCAGAACGATAAATAAGGCACGCCGGCGCAAATGGCAAGCAAAATGGAGTCCAGAATGGCCTTGTACAAGCAATCAAAATTCACACCGTTAAGTACTCTATGGGTACAAAAAAAAGTATGAAAAAAACGTTTGTAATTCTCTTTGAAGTACTGATGGGATATCGACCAGAACGATAAATAAGGCACGCCGCCGCAAACATCAAGCAAAACGGAGGCCAGAATGGCCTTGTACAAGCAATCAAAATTCACACCGTTAAGTACTCTATGGGTACAAAAAAAAGTACGAAAAAAAACGTTTGTAATTCTCTTTGAAGTACTGATGTGATATCGACCAGAACGATAAAGAAGGCACGCCGGCGCAAACGGCAAGCAAACCGGAGGCCAGAATGAACTTGTACAAGGAATCAAAAATCTCACCGTTAAGTACTCTATGGGTACAAAAAAAAGTACGAAAAAAAACATTTGTAATTCTCTTTGAAGTACTGATGTGATATCGAACAGAACGATAAATTAGGCTTGCCGACACAAAAGGCAAGCAAAACGGAAGCCAGAATGGCCTTGTACAAGGAATCAAAAATCACACCGTTAAGTACTCTATGGGTAGAAAAAAATTGAAATTCTCTGTGAAGTACTGATGTGATATCGACCAGAGTGATGAATAAGGCACGCCAGCGCAAACGGCAAGCAAAACAGAGGCCAGAATGGCCTTGTACAAGGACTCAAAAATTACACCGTTAAGTACTCTTTGGGTTCAAAAAAAGTACGAAAAAAAAACATTTGTAATTCTCTTTGAAGTACTGATGTGATATCAACCAGAACGATAAATAAGGCACGCTGGTGCAAACGGCAAGCAAAACGGAGGCCAGAATGGCCTTGTACAAGGAATCAAAATTCACACCGATAAGTACTCTATGGGTACAAAAAAAGTACGAAAAAAACATTTGTAATTCTTTTTGAAGTACTGATGTGATATCGACTAGAACGATAAATAAGGCATGCCGGCGCAAACGGCAAGCAAAACGGAGGCCAAAATGGCCTTGTATAAGGAATCAAAATTCACACCGTTAAGTACTCTTTGGGTACAAAAAAAAGTACGAAAAAAAACATTTGTAATTCTCTTTGTAGTACTGATGTGATATCGACCAGAACGATAAATAAGGCACGCCGGCGCAAACGGCAAGCTAAACGGAGACCAGAATGGCCTTGTACAAGGAATCAAAATTCACACCGTTAAGTACTCTTTGGGTACAAAAAAAAGCATTTGTAATTCTCTTTGAAGTACTGATGTGATATCGACCAGAACGATAAGTAAGGCATGCCGGCGCAAACGGCATGCAAAACAGAAGCCAGAATGGCCTTGTACAAGGAATCAAAATTCACACCGTTAAGTACTCTTTGGGTACAAAAAAAGTACGAAAAAAACCATTTGTAATTCTCTTTGAAGTACTGATGTGATATCGACCAGAACGATAAATAAGGCATGGCGGCGCAAACGGCAAGCAAAACGGAGGCCAGAATGGCCTTGTACAAGGAATCAAAATTCACATCGTTAAGTACTCTATGGGTACAAAAAAAGTACGAAAAAAACAGTTTGTAATTCTCTTTGAAGTACTGATGTGATATCGACCAGAACGATAAATAAGGCTCGCCGGCGCAAACGGCAAGCAAAACGGAGGCTAGAATGGCCTTGTACAAGGAATAAAAAATCTCACCGTTAAGTACTCTATGGGTACAAAAAAAAAGTGTTAAAAAAAACGTTTGTAATTCTGTTTGAAGTACTGATGTGATATCGACCAGAACGATAAATAAGGCATGCCCGCCGCAAACGGCAAGCAAAACGGAGTCCAGAATGGCTTTGTACAAGGAATCAAAAATCACACCGTTAAGTATTCTATGGGTACAAAAAAAGTACGATGTAAAACGTTTGTAATTCTCTTTGAATTATGATGTGATGTCGACCAGAACGATAAATAAGGCACGCCGGCGCAAACGGAAAGCAAAACGGTGGCCAGAACGGCCTTGTACAAGGAATCAAAAATCACACCGTTAAGTACTCTATGGGTAGAGAAAAAGTACGAAAAAAAAACATTTGTAATTCTCTTTGTAGTACTGATGTGATATTGACCCGAACGATAATTAAGGCATGCTGGAGCAAACGGCAGGCAAAACGGAGGCCATACTGGCTTTATACATGGAATCAAAATTCACACAGTGAAGTACTCTTTGGGTACAAAAAAAAGTATGAAAAAAACCGTTTGTAATTCTCTTTGAAGTACTGATGTGATATCGACCAGAACGATAAATAAGGCACGCCGGCGCAAACGGCAACCAAAATGGAGTCCAGAATGGCCTTGTACAAGCAATCAAAATTCACACCGTTAAGTACTCTATGGGTACAAAAAAAAGTATGAAAAAAACGTTTGTAATTCTCTTTGAAGTCGATGGGATATCGACCGAACGATAAATAAGGCACGCCGCCGCAAACATCAAGCAAAACGGAGGCCAGAATGGCCTTGTACAAGCAATCAAAATTCACACCGTTAAGTACTCTATGGGTACAAAAAAAAAGTACGAAAAAAAACGTTTGTAATTCTCTTTGAAGTACTGATGTGATATCGACCAGAACGATAAAGAAGGCACGCCGGCGCAAACGGCAAGCAAACCGGAGGCCAGAATGAACTTGTACAAGGAATCAAAAATCTCACCGTTAAGTACTCTATGGGTACAAAAAAAAGTACGAAAAAAAACATTTGTAATTCTCTTTGAAGTACTGATGTGATATCGAACAGAACGATAAATTAGGCTTGCCGACACAAAAGGCAAGCAAAACGGAAGCCAGAATGGCCTTGTACAATGAATCAAAAATCACACCGTTAAGTACTCTATGGGTAGAAAAAAATTGAAATTCTCTGTGAAGTACTGATGTGATATCGACCAGAGTGATGAATAAGGCACGCCAGCGCAAACGGCAAGCAAAACAGAGGCCAGAATGGCCTTGTACAAGGACTCAAAAATTACACCGTTAAGTACTCTTTGGGTTCAAAAAAAGTACGAAAAAAAAACATTTGTAATTCTCTTTGAAGTACTGATTTGATATCAACCAGAACGATAAATAAGGCACGCTGGTGCAAACGGCAAGCAAAACGGAGGCCAGAATGGCCTTGTACAAGGAATCAAAATTCACACCGATAAGTACTCTATGGGTACAAAAAAAGTACGAAAAAACCATTTGTAATTCTCTTTGAAGTACTGATGTGATATCGACTAGAACGATAAATAAGGCATGCCGGCGCAAACGGCAAGCAAAACGGAGGCCAGAATGGCCTTGTATACGGAATCAAAATTCACACCGTTAAGTACTCTTTGGGTACAAAAAAAAGTACGAAAAAAAACATTTGTAATTCTCTTTGTAGTACTGATGTGATATCGACCAGAACGATAAATAAGGCACGCCGGCGCAAACGGCAAGCTAAACGGAGACCAGAATGGCCTTGTACAAGGAATCAAAATTCACACCGTTAAGTACTCTTTGGGTACAAAAAAAAGTACGAAAAAAAGCATGTGTAATTCTCTTTGAAGTACTGATGTGATATCGACCAGAACGATAAGTAAGGCATGCCGGCGCAAACGGCATGCAAAACAGAAGCCAGAATGGCCTTGTACAAGGAATCAAAATTCACACCGTTAAGTACTCTATGGGTACAAAAAAAGTACGAAAAAAACCATTTGTAATTCTCTTTGAAGTACTGATGTGATATCGACCAGAACGATAAATAAGGCTCGCCGGCGCAAACGGCAAGCAAAACGGAGGCTAGAATGGCCTTGTACAAGGAATAAAAAATCTCACCGTTAAGTACTCTATGGGTACAAAAAAAAGTATTAAAAAAAACGTTTGTAATTCTGTTTGAAGTACTGATGTGATATCGACCAGAACGATAAATAAGGCATGCCCGCCGCAAACGGCAAGCAAAACGGAGTCCAGAATGGCTTTGTACAAGGAATCAAAAATCACACCGTTAAGTATTCTATGGGTACAAAAAAAGTACGATGTAAAACGTTTGTAATTCTCTTTGAATTATGATGTGATGTCGACCAGAACGATAAATAAGGCATGCCGGCGCAAACGGAAAGCAAAACGGTGGCCAGAACGGCCTTGTACAAGGAATCAAAAATCACACCGTTAAGTACTCTATGGGTAGAAAAAAAGTACGAAAAAAAACATTTGTAATTCTCTTTGAAGTATTGATGTGATATCGACTAGAACGATAAATAAGGCACGCGCTCCGCAAACGGCAAGCAAAACGGAGGCCAGAATGGCCTTGTACAAGTAATCAAAAGTCACACCGTTAAGTACTCCATAGGTACAAAAAAAGTACGACGTAAAACATTTGTAATTCTCTTTGAAGTATTGATATGATATCGACCAGAATGATAAACAAGGCACGCGCGCCGCAAACGTCAAGCAAAACAGAGGCCATAATGGCCTTGTACAAGAAATCAAAAATCACACCATTAAGTACTCTATGGGTAAAAAAAAGTACAAAAAAAACGTTTGTAATTCTCTTTGAAGTGCTAATGTGATATCGAACAGAACGATAAATAAGGCACGCCAGCGCAAACGGCAAGCAAAATGGTGGCCAGAATGGCCTTGTACAAGGAATCAAAAACCACACCGTTAAGTACTCTATGGGTAAAAAAGTACGAAAAAAAACGTTTGTAATTCTCTGTGAAGTACTGATGTGATATCGACCAGAACGATAAATAAGGCACGCCGGCGCAAACGGCAAGCAAAACGGTGGCCAGAATGGCTTTGTACAAGGAATCAAAAATCACACCGTTATGTACTCTTTGGGTACAAAAAAATACGAAAAAAACGTTTGTAATTCTCTGTGAAGTACTGATGTGGTATCGACCAGAACGATAAATAAGGCACGCCAGCGACAAACGGCAAGCAAAATGGTGGCCAGAATGGCCTTGTACAAGGAATCAAAAACCACACCGTTAAGTACTCTATGGGTAAAAAAGTACGAAAAAAAACGTTTAGAATTCTCTTTGAAGTACTGATGTGATATCGACCAGAATGAGAAATAAGGCACGCTGGCGCAAACGGCAAGAAAAACGGAGGCCAGAATGGCCTTGTACAAGGATTCAAAAATCAAACTGTTAAGTACTATATGGGTACAAAAAAAGTATGAAAAAAACGTTTGTAATTCTCTTTGAAGTACTGATGTGATATCGACCAAAGCGATAAAAAAAGGCACGCCGGCGCAAACGGCAAGAAAAATGGAGGCCATAATGGCCTTGTACAAGGAATCAAAAAGCACACCGTTAAGTACTCTATGGGTACAAAAAAAAACGAAAAAAACGTTTGTAATTCTCTTTGAAGTACTAATGTGATATCGACCATAATGATAAATAAGGCACGCCAGTGCATACGGCAGGCAAAACGGAGGCCAGAATGGTCTTGTACAAGGAATCAAAAATCACACCGTTTAGTACTCTAAGGGTACAAAAAAAGTACGAAAAAAAGTTTGTAATTCCCTTTGAAGTAACGATGTGATATCAACCATGATGATAAATAAGGCACGCCGACGCAAACGGCAAGCAAAACGGAGGCCAGAATGGGCTTGTACAAGGAATCAAAATTCACACCGTTAAGTACTCTATGGGAACAAAAAAAAGTATGAAAAAAAAAGTTTGTAATTCTCTTAGAAGTACTGATGTGATATCAACGAGAATGATAAATAAGGCACGCCGGCACAAACGGCAAGCACAACGGTGACCAGAATGGCCTTATACAAGGAATCAAAAATCACACCGTTAAGTACTCTATAGGAACTAAAAAATTACAAAAAAAACATTTGTAATTCTCTTTGAAGTACTGATGTGATATCGATCAGAATGATAAATAAGGCACGCTGGCGCAAACGGCAAGCAAAACGTAGGCCAGAATGGCCTTGTACAATGAATCAAAATTCACACCATTAAGTACTCTATGGGTACAAAAAAGTATGAAAAAAAACGTTTGTAATTCTCTTTGAAGTACTGATGTTATATCCACCAGAACGATAAATAAGGCACGACGGCGCAAACGGCAAGGAAAACGGAGGCCAGAATGGCCTTGTACAAGGAATCAAAAATCTCACCGTTAAGTACTCTATGTGTACAAAAAAAAGTATGAAAAAAACGTTTGTATTTCTATTTGAAGTAGTGATGTGATATCGACCAGAATTATAAATAAGGCACGCCCGGCGCAACGACAAGCAAAATGGAGGCCAGAATTGCTTTGTACAAGGAATCAAAATTCACACCGTTAAGTACTTTATGGGTACAAAAAAAGTACGAAAAAAAACGTTTGTAATTCTTTTTGAAGTACTGATGTGATATCCACCAGAACGATAAATAAGGCACGCCGGCGCAAACAACAAGCAAAACGGAGGCCAGAATGGCCTTGTACAAGGAATCAAAAATCTCACCGTTAAGTACTATATGGGTACAAAATAAAGTACGAAAAAAAAAACGTTTGTAATTCTCTTTGAAGTAGTGATGTGATATCGACCAGAATGATAAATAAGGCATGCCCGGTGCAAACGGAAAGCAAAACGGAGGCCAGAATGGCCTGGTACAAGGAATAAAAAATCACACCGTTAAGTACTCTTTGGGTGCAAAAAAAAGTACGAAGTAAAACGTTTGTAATTCTCTTTGAAGTACTGATGTGATATCGACCAGAACGATAAATAAGGCACGCCGGCATAAACGGAAAGCAAAACGGAGGCCAGAATGGCCTTGCACAAGAAATCAAAAATCACAGTGTTAAGTACTCTATGGGTACAAAAAAAGTACGAAAAAAAATGTTTGTAATTCTCTTTGAAGTACTGATGTGATATCGACCAGAACGATAAATAAGGCACGCCGGCACATATGGCAAGGAAAACGGAGGCCAGAATGGCCTTGCACAAAGAATCAAAAATCACACCGTTAAGTACTCTATGGGTACAAAAAAAAGTTCGAAAAAAACATTTGTAATTCTTTTTGAAGTACTGATGTGATATCGACCAGAACAATAAATAAGGCACGCCGGCGGAAACGGCAAGCAAAACGGAGGCCAGAATGTCTTTGTACTAGGAATCAAAAACCACACCGTTAAGTACTCTTTGGGTACAAAAAAAAGTACGAAAAAAAACATTTGTAATTCTCTTTGTAGTACTGATGTGATATCGACCAGAACGATAAATAAGGCACGCCGGCGCAAACGGCAAGCAAAACGGAGGCCAGAATGGCCTTGTACACGGAATCAAAATTCACACCGTTAAGTACACTTTGGGTACAAAAAAAGTATGAAAAAAAATATTTGTAATTCTCTTTGTAGTACTGATGTGATATCGACCAGAACGATAAATAAGGCACGCTGGCGCAAACGGCAAGCAAAACGGAGGCCAGAATGGACTTGTACAAGGAATCAAAATTCACACCGTTAAGTACTCTATGGGTACAAAAAAAAGTACGAAAAAACCATTTGTAATTCTCTTTGAAGTATTGATGTGATATCGACCAGAACGATCAATAAGGCATGCCGGTGCAAACGGCAAGCAAAACGGAGGCCAGAATGGCCTTGTACAAGGAATCATAATTCACACCGTTAAGTACTCTATGGGTACAAAAAAAAGTACGAAAAAAAAAGTTTGTAATTCTCTTTGAAGTACTGATGTGATATCGACCAGAACGATAAATAAGGCACGCCGGCGCAAAAGGCAAGCAAAACGGAGGCTAGAATGGCCTTGTACAAGGAATACAAAATCTCACCGTTAAGTACTCTATGGGTACAAAAAAATTATGAAAAAAAAACGTTTGTAATTCTGTTTGAAGTACTGATGTGATATCGACCAGAACGATAAATAAGGCACGCCCGCCGCAAACGGCAAGCGAAACGGAGTCCATAATGGCTTTGTACAAAGAATCAAAAATCACACCGTTAAGTACTCTATGGGTACAAAAAAAGTACGATGTAAAACGTTTGTAATTCTCTTTGAAATATGATGTGATGTCGACCAGAACGATAAATAAGGCACGCCGGCGCAAACAGAAAGCAAAACGGTGGCCAGAATGGCCTTGTACAAGGAATCAAAAATCACACCGTTAAGTACTCTATGGGTACAAAAAAAGTACGAAAAAAAACATTTGTAATTCTCTTTGAAGTATTGATGTGATATCGACTAGAACAATAAATAAGGCACGCGCGCCGGAAACGGCAAGCAAAACGGAGGCCAGAATGGCCTTGTACAAGGAATCAAAAATCACACCGTTAAGTACTCTATGGTTACAAAAAAAGTACGATGTAAAACGTTTGTAATTCTCTTTGAAGTACTGATGTGATATCGACCAGAACGATAAATAAGGCACGGGCGCCGCAAACGGCAAGCAAAATGGAGGCCAGAATGGCCTTGTTTAAGGAATCAAAATTCACACCGTTAAGTACTCTATGGGTACAAAAAAAGTACAAAAAAACGTTTGTAATTCTCTTTGAAGTGCTGATGTGATATCGAACAGAACGATAAATAAGGCACGCCGGCGCAAACGGCAAGCAAAACGGAGGCCAGAATGGCCTTGTACATGGAATCAAAAATCACACCGTTAAGTACTCTTTGGGTACAAAAAAAATACGAAAAAAACGTTTGTAATTCTCTGTGAAGTATTGATGTGATATCGACCAGAACGATAAATACGGCAAGCAAAATGGAGGCCAGAATGGCCTTGTACAAGTAATCAAAAATCACATCGTTAAGTACTCTATAGGTAAAAAAGTACGAAAAAAAAGTTTATAATTCTCTTTGAAGTACTGATGTGATATCGACCAGAATGAGAAATAAGGCACGCTGGCGCAAACGGCAAGAAAAACGGAGGCCAGAATGGCCTTGTACAAGGATTCAAAAATCAAACTGTTAAGTAATGTATGGGTACAAAAAAAGTATGAAAAAACGTTTGTAATTCTCTTTGAAGTACTGATGTGATATCGACCAAAGCGATAAAAAAAGGCACGCCGGCGCAAACGGCAAGAAAAATGGAGGCCATAATGGCCTTGTACAAGGAATCAAAAAGCACACCGTTAAGTACTCTATGGGTACAAAAAAAAACGAAAAAAACGTTTGTAATTCTCTTTGAAGTACTAATGTGATATCGACCAGAATGATAAATAAGGCACGCCAGTGCATACGGCAGGCAAAACGGAGGCCAGAATGGTCTTGTACAAGGAATCAAAAATCACACCGTTTAGTACTCTAAGGGTACAAAAAAAGTACGAAAAAAAGTTTGTAATTCCCTTTGAAGTAACGATGTGATATCAACCATGATGATAAATAAGGCACGCCGACGCAAACGGCAAGCAAAACGGAGGCCATAATGGGCTTGTACAAGGAATCAAAATTCACACCGTTAAGTACTCTATGGGAACAAAAAAAAGTATGAAAATTTTTTTTTGTAATTCTCTTAGAAGTACCGATGTGATATCAACGAGAATGATAAATAAGGCACGCCGGCACAAACGGCAAGCAAAACGGTGACCAGAATGGCCTTATACAAGGAATCAAAAATCACACCGTTAAGTACTCTATAGGAACTAAAAAATTACAAAAAAAACATTTGTAATTCTCTTTGAAGTACTGATGTGATAACGACCAGAATGATAAATAAGGCACGCTGGCGCAAACGGCAAGCAAAACGTAGGCCAGAATGGCCTTGTACAATGAATCAAAATTCACACCATTAAGTACTCTATGGGTACAAAAAAGTATGAAAAAAAACGTTTGTAATTCTCTTTGAAGTACTGATGTGATATCGACCAGAACGATAAATAAGGCACGACGGCGCAAACGGCAAGGAAAACGGAGGCCAGAATGGCCTTGTACAAGGAATCAAAAATCTCACCGTTAAGTACTCTATGTGTACAAAAAAAAAGTATGAAAAAAAACGTTTGTATTTCTATTTGAAGTAGTGATGTGATATCGACCAGAATTATAAATAAGGCACGCCCGGCGCAAACGACAAGCAAAATGGAGGCCAGAATTGCTTTGTACAAGGAATCAAAATTCACACCGTTAAGTACTTTATGGGTACAAAAAAAGTACGAAAAAAAACGTTTGTAATTCTTTTTGAAGTACTGATGTGATATCCACCAGAACGATAAATAAGGCACGCCGGCGCAAAAAACAAGCAAAACGGAGGCTAGAATGGCCTTGTACAAGGAATCAAAAATCTCACCGTTAAGTACTATATGGGTACAAAATAAAGTACGAAAAAAAACGTTTGTAATTCTCTTTGAAGTAGTGATGTGATATCGACCAGAATGATAAATAAGGCATGCCCGGTGCAAACGGAAAGCAAAACGGAGGCCAGAATGGCCTGGTACAAGGAATAAAAAATCACACCGTTAAGTACTCTTTGGGTGCAAAAAAAAGTACGAAGTAAAACGTTTGTAATTCTCTTTGAAGTACTGATGTGATATCGACCAGAACGATAAATAAGGCACGCCGGCGCAAACGGAAAGCAAAACGGAGGCCAGAATGGCCTTGCACAAGAAATCAAAAATCACAGTGTTAAGTACTCTATGGGTACAAAAAAAGTACGAAAAAAAATGTTTGTAATTCTCTTTGAAGTACTGATGTTATATCGACCAGAACGATAAATAAGGCACGCCGGCACATACGGCAAGGAAAACGGAGGCCAGAATGGCCTTGCACAAAGAATCAAAAATCACACCGTTAAGTACTCTATGGGTACAAAAAAAAGTTCGAAAAAAACGTTTGAATTCTTTTTGAAGTACTGATGTGATATCGACCAGAACAATAAATAAGGCACGCCGGCGGAAACGGCAAGCAAAACGGAGGCCAGAATGTCCTTGTACAAGGAATCAAAAACCACACCGTTAAGTACTCTTTGGGTACAAAAAAAAGTACGAAAAAAAACATTTGTAATTCTATTTGTAGTACTGATGTGATATCGACCAGAACGATAAATAAGGCACGCCGGCGCAAACGGCAAGAAAAACGGAGGCCAGAATGGCCTTGTACACGGAATCAAAATTCACACCGTTAAGTACACTTTGGGTACAAAAAAAGTATGAAAAAAAACATTTGTAATTCTCTTTGTAGTACTGATGTGATATCGACCAGAACGATAAATAAGGCACGCTGGCGCAAACGGCAAGCAAAACGGAGGCCAGAATGGCCTTGTACAAGGAATCAAAATTCACACCGTTAAGTACTCTATGGGTACAAAAAAAAGTACGAAAAAACCATTTGTAATTCTCTTTGAAGTATTGATGTGATATCGACCAGAACGATAAATAAGGCATGCCGGAGCAAACGGCAAGCAAAACGGAGGCCAGAATGGCCTTGTACAAGGAATCAAAATTCACACCGTTAAGTACTCTATGGGTACAAAAAAAAAGTACGAAAAAAAAAGTTTGTAATTCTCTTTGAAGTACTGATGTGATATCGACCAGAACGATAACTAAGGCACGCCGGCGCAAAAGGCAAGCAAAACGGAGGCTAGAATGGCCTTGTACAAGGAATACAAAATCTCACCGTTAAGTACTCTATGGGTACAAAAAAAATTATGAAAAAAAAACGTTTGTAATTTGTTTGAAATGCGATGTGATATCGACCAGAACGATAAATAAGGCACGCCCGCCGCAAACGGCAAGCAAAACGGAGTCCATAATGGCTTTGTACAAAGAATCAAAAATCACACCGTTAAGTACTCTATGGGTACAAAAAAAGTACGATGTAAAACGTTTGTAATTCTCTTTGAAATATGATGTGATGTCGACCAGAACGATAAATAAGGCACGCCGGCGCAAACAGAAAGTAAAACGGTGGCCAGAATGGCCTTGTACAAGGAATCAAAAATCACACCGTTAAGTACTCTATGGGTACAAAAAAAGTACGAAAAAAAACATTTGTAATTCTTTTTGAAGTATTGATGTGATATCGACTAGAACAATAAATAAGGCACGCCGGCGCAAAAAACAAGCAAAACGGAGGCCAGAATGGCCTTGTACAAGGAATCAAAAATCTCACCGTTAAGTACTATATGGGTACAAAATAAAGTACGAAAAAAAACGTTTGTAATTCTCTTTGAAGTAGTGATGTGATATCGACCAGAATGATAAATAAGGCATGCCCGGTGCAAACGGAAAGCAAAACGGAGGCCAGAATGGCCTGGTACAAGGAATAAAAAATCACACCGTTAAGTACTCTTTGGGTGCAAAAAAAAGTACGAAGTAAAACGTTTGTAATTCTCTTTGAAGTACTGATGTGATATCGACCAGAACGATAAATAAGGCACGCCGGCGCAAACGGAAAGCAAAACGGAGGCCAGAATGGCCTTGCACAAGAAATCAAAAATCACAGTGTTAAGTACTCTATGGGTACAAAAAAAGTACGAAAAAAAATGTTTGTAATTCTCTTTGAAGTACTGATGTGATATCGACCAGAACGATAAATAAGGCACGCCGGCACATACGGCAAGGAAAACGGAGGCCAGAATGGCCTTGCACAAAGAATCAAAAATCACACCGTTAAGTACTCTATGGGTACAAAAAAAAGTTCGAAAAAAACGTTTGAATTCTTTTTGAATGCGATGTGATATCGACCAGAACAATAAATAAGGCACGCCGGCGGAAACGGCAAGCAAAACGGAGGCCAGAATGTCCTTGTACAAGGAATCAAAAACCACACCGTTAAGTACTCTTTGGGTACAAAAAAAAGTACGAAAAAAAACATTTGTAATTCTATTTGTAGTACTGATGTGATATCGACCAGAACGATAAATAAGGCACGCCGGCGCAAACGGCAAGAAAAACGGAGGCCAGAATGGCCTTGTACACGGAATCAAAATTCACACCGTTAAGTACACTTTGGGTACAAAAAAAGTATGAAAAAAAACATTTGTAATTCTCTTTGTAGTACTGATGTGATATCGACCAGAACGATAAATAAGGCACGCTGGCGCAAACGGCAAGCAAAACGGAGGCCAGAATGGCCTTGTACAAGGAATCAAAATTCACACCGTTAAGTACTCTATGGGTACAAAAAAAAGTACGAAAAAACCATTTGTAATTCTCTTTGAAGTATTGATGTGATATCGACCAGAACGATAAATAAGGCATGCCGGTGCAAACGGCAAGCAAAACGGAGGCCAGAATGGCCTTGTACAAGGAATCAAAATTCACACCGTTAAGTACTCTATGGGTACAAAAAAAAGTACGAAAAAAAAAGTTTGTAATTCTCTTTGAAGTACTGATGTGATATCGACCAGAACGATAAATAAGGCACGCCGGCGCAAAAGGCAAGCAAAACGGAGGCTAGAATGGCCTTGTACAAGGAATACAAAATCTCACCGTTAAGTACTCTATGGGTACAAAAAAAATTATGAAAAAAAAACGTTTGTAATTCTGTTTGAAGTACTGATGTGATATCGACCAGAACGATAAATAAGGCACGCCCGCCGCAAACGGCAAGCAAAACGGAGTCCATAATGGCTTTGTACAAAGAATCAAAAATCACACCGTTAAGTACTCTATGGGTACAAAAAAAGTACGATGTAAAACGTTTGTAATTCTCTTTGAAATATGATGTGATGTCGACCAGAACGATAAATAAGGCACGCCGGCGCAAACAGAAAGCAAAACGGTGGCCAGAATGGCCTTGTACAAGGAATCAAAAATCACACCGTTAAGTACTCTATGGGTACAAAAAAAGTACGAAAAAAAACATTTGTAATTCTTTTTGAAGTATTGATGTGATATCGACTAGAACAATAAATAAGGCACGCGCGCCGCAAACGGCAAGCAAAACGGAGGCCAGAATGGCCTTGTACAAGGAATCAAAAATCACACCGTTAAGTACTCTATGGTTACAAAAAAAGTACGATGTAAAACGTTTGTAATTCTCTTTGAAGTACTGATGTGATATCGACCAGAACGATAAATAAGGCACGGGCGCCGCAAACGGCAAGCAAAATGGAGGCCAGAATGGCCTTGTTTAAGGAATCAAAATTCACACCGTTAAGTACTCTATGGGTACAAAAAAAGTACAAAAAAACGTTTGTAATTCTCTTTGAAGTGCTGATGTGATATCGAACAGAACGATAAATAAGGCACGCCGGCGCAAACGGCAAGCAAAACGGAGGCCAGAATGGCCTTGTACATGGAATCAAAAATCACACCGTTAAGTACTCTTTGGGTACAAAAAAATACGAAAAAAACGTTTGTAATTCTCTGTGAAGTATTGATGTGATATCGACCAGAACGATAAATACGGCAAGCAAAATGGAGGCCAGAATGGCCTTGTACAAGTAATCAAAAATCACATCGTTAAATACTCAATGGGTAAAAAAGTAAAAAAAAAAAGTTTATAATTCTCTTTGAAGTACTGATGTGATATCGACCAGAATGAGAAATAAGGCACGCTGGCGCAAACGGCAAGAAAAACGGAGGCCAGAATGGCCTTGTACAAGGATTCAAAAATCACACTGTTAAGTACTGTATGGGTACAAAAAAAGTACGAAAAAAACGTTTGTAATTCTCTTTGAAGTACTGATGTGATATCGACCAAAGCGATAAACAAGGCACGCCGGCGCAAACGGCAAGCAAAATGGAGGCCAGAATGGCCTTGTACAAGGAATAAAAAAGCACACCGTTAAGTACTCTATGGGTACAAAAAAAACGAAAAAAACGTTTGTAATTCTCTTTGAAGTACAGATGTGATATCGACAAGAATGATAAATAAGGCACGCCGGCGCATACGGCAGGCAAAACGGAGGCCAGAATGGCCTTGTACAAGGAATCAAAAATTACACCATTAAGTAGTCTAAGGGTATAAAAAAAGTACGAAAAAAAGTTTGTAATTCTCTTTGAAGTAATGATGTGATATCGACCATGATGATAAATAAGGCACGCCGACGCAAACGGCAAGAAAAACGGAGGCCAGCATGGGCTTGTACAAGGAATCAAAATTCACACCGTTAAGTACTCCATGAGAACAAAAAAAAGTATGAAAAAAATGTTTGTAATTCTCTTTGAAGTACTGATGTGATATCGACCAGAACGATAAATAAGACACGCCGGCACAAACGGCTAGCAAAACGGTGGCCAGAATGGCCTTGTACAAGGAATCAAAAATCACACCGTTAAGTACTCTATATTAACTAAAAAATTACAAAAAAAAACATTTGTAATTCTCTTTGAAGTACTGATGTGATATCGACCAGAATGATAAATAAGGCATGCTGGAGCAAACGGCAGGCGAAACGGAGGCCATACTGGCTTTATACATGGAATCAAAATTCACACAGTGAAGTACTCTTTGGGTACAAAAAAAAGTATGAAAAAAACCGTTTGTAATTCTCTTTGAAGTACTGATGTGATATCGACCCCAACGATAAATAAGGCATGCCGGCGCAAACGGCAAGCAAAACGGAGGCCAGAATGGCCTTGTACAATGAATCAAAATTCACACCGTTAAGTACTCTATGGGTAGAAAAAAGTACGAAAAAAAAGTTTGTAATTCTCTTTGAAGTACTGATTTGATATCGACCAGAACGATAAATAAGGCACGACAGCGCAAACGGCAAGCAAAACGGAGGCCAGAATGGCCTTGTACAAGGAATAAAAAATCTCACCGATAAGTACTCTATGTGTACAAAAAAAAAGTATGAAAAAAAAAGTTTGTATTTGTCTTTGAAGTAGTGATGTGATATCGTCCAGAATTATAAATAAGGCACGCCCGCCGCAAACGACAAGCAAAACGGAGGCCAGAATGGCCTTGTACAAGGAATCAAAAATCACACCGTTAAGTACTCTATGGGTACAAAAAAAAGTACGAAAAAAACATTTGTAATTCTCTTTGAAGTACTGATGTGATATCGACCAGAACGATAAATAAGGCACGCCGGCGCAAAGGACAAGCAAAACGGAGGCCAAAATGGCCTTGTACAAGGAATCAAAAATCTCACCGTTAAGTACTCTATGGGTACCAAAAAAAGTACAAAAAAAAACGCTTGTAATTCTCTTTGAAGTAGTGATGTGATATCGAACGGAATTATAAATAAGGCACGCCCAGCGTAAACGGCAAGCACAACAGAGGCCAGAATGGCCTTGTACAAGGAATAAAAAATCACACCGTTAAGTACTCTATGGGTGCAAAAAAAAGTACGAAGTAAAACATTTGTAATTCTCTTTGAAGTACTGATGTGATATCGACCAGAACGATAAATAAGGCATGCCGGCGCAAACGGAAAGCAAAACGAAGGCCAGAATGGGCTTGTACAAGGAATCAAAATTAACACCGTTAAGTACTCTATGGGTACTAAAAAATTACGAAAAAAACATTTGTAATTCTCTTTGAAGCACTGATGTGATATCGACCAGAACGATAAATAAAGCACGCCGGCGCAAACGGAAAGCAAAAGTGAGGCCAGAATGGCCTTGTACAAGGAATCAAAAATTACACCGTTAAGTACTCTATGGGTACAAAAAAAGTATGAAAAAAAACATTTGTAATTCTCTTTGAAGTACTGATGTGATATCGACCAGAACAATAAATAAGGCACCCCGGCGCAAACGGCAAGCAAAACGGAGGCCAGAATGGCCTTGTACAAGGAATCAAAAATGACACCGTTAAGTACTCTATGGGTACAAAAAAAGTACAAAAAAACCGGTTGTAATTCTCTTTGAAGTACTGATGTGATATCGAACAGAACGATAAATTAGGCACGCCGGCACAAACGGCAAGCAAAACTAGGCCAGAATGGCCTTGTACAAGGAATCAAAAATCACACCGTTAAGTACTCTATAGGTACAAAAAAATACGAAAAAAAACGTTTGTAATTCTCTTTGAAGTACTGATGTGATATCGACCAGAATGATAAATAAGGCACGCCGGCGCATACTGCAAGCAAAACGGAGGCCAGAATGGCCTTGCATAAGGAATCAAAAATCACACCGTTAAGTACTCTATGGGTACAAAAAAAAGTACGAAAAAAAGCTTTTAATTCTCTTTGAAGTACTGATGTGATATCGACCATGACGATAAATAAGGCACGCCGGCGCAAACGGCAAGCAAAACGGAGGCCAGAATGGGCTTGTACAAGGAATCAAAAATCACACCGTTAAGTACTCTATAGGTACTAAAAAATTACGAAAAAAACATATGTAATTCTCTTTGAAGCACTGATGTGATATCGACCAGAACGATAAATAAGGCACGCCGGCGCAAACGGAAAGCAAAAGTGAGGCCATAATGGCCTTGTACAAGGAATCAAAAATTACACGGTTAAGTACTCTATGGGTACAAAAAAAGTACAAAAAAAAAATTTGTAATTCTCTATGAAGTACTGATGTGATACGACCAGAACAATAAATAAGGCACGCCGGCGCAAACGGCAAGCAAAACGGAGGCCAGACTGGCCTTGTACAAGGAATCAAAATTCACATTGTTAAGTACTCTTTGGGTACAAAAAAAAGTACGAAAAAAAACACTTGTAATTCTCTTTGTAGTACTGATGTGATATAGACCAGAACGATAAATAAGGCATGCTGGCACAAACGGCAAGCAAAACGGAGGCAAGAATGGCCTTGTACAAGGAATCAAAATTCAAACCGTTAAGTACTCTATGGGTACAAAAATAATTACGAAAAAAAAACATTTGTAATTCTCTTTGTAGTACTGATGTGATATTGACCAGAACGATAATTAAGGCATGCTGGAGCAAACGGCAGGCAAAACGGAGGCCATACTGGCCTTATACATAGAATCAAAATTCACACCGTGAAGTACTCTTTGGGTACAAAAAAAAGTATGAAAAAAACCATTTGTAATTCTCTTTGAAGTTCTGATGTGATATCGACCATAACGATAAATAAGGCACGCCGGTGCAAACGGCAAGCAAAATGGAGTCCAGAATGGCCTTGTACAAGCAATCAAAATTCACACCGTTAAGTACTCTATGGGTACAAAAAAAGTACGAATAAAAACGTTTGTAATTCTCTTTGAAGTACTGATGTGATATCGACCAGAACGATAAATAAGGCATGCCGGCGCAAACGGCAAGCAAATCGGAGGCCAGAATGGCCTTGTACAAGGAATCAAAAATCTCACCGTTAAGTACTCTACGGGTACAAAAAAAAGTACGAAAAAAAACGTTTGTAATTCTCTTTGAAGTACTGATGTGATATCGACCTGAACGATAAATAAGGCACGCCGGCGCAAACGGCAAGCAAAACGGAGGCTAGAATGGCCTTGTACATGGAATAAAAAATCTCACCGTTAAGTACTCGATGGGTACAAAAAAAAGTATGAAAAAAAATGTTTGTAATTCTTTTTGAAGTACTGATGTGATATCGACTAGAACGATAAATAAAGCACGCCCGCCGCAAACAAAAAGCAAAATGGAGTCCAGAATGGCCTTGTACAAGGAATCAAAAAACACACCGTTAAGTACTCTATGGGTACAAAAAAAAGTACGATGTAAAACGTTTGTAATTCTCTTTGAAGTATGATGTTATGTCGACCAGAACGATAAATAAGGCATGCCGGCGCAAACGGAAAGCAAAACGGTGGCCAGAATGGCCTTGTACAAGGAATCAAAAATCACACCGTTAAGTACTCTATGGGTACAAAAAAAAGTACAAAAAAAAAGTTTGTAATTCTCTTTGAAGTATTGATGTGATATCGACTAGAACGATAAATAAGGCACGCCGGCGCAAACGGCAAGCAAAACGGAGGCCAAAATGGCCTTGTACAAGGAATCAAAAATCACACCGTTAAGTACTCTATGGGTACAAAAAAAAGTACAAAAAAACGTTTGTAATCCTCTTTGAAGTACTGATGTGATATCGAACAGAACGATAAATAAGGCACGCCGGCGCAAACGGCAAGCAAAACGGAGGCCAGAATGGCCTTGTACAAGGAATCAAAAATCACACCGTTAAGTACTCTTTGGGTACAAAAAAATACGAAAAAAACTGTTTGTAATTCTCTGTGAAGTACTAATGTAATATCGACCAGAACGATAAATGAGGCACGCGCGCCGCAAACGGCAAGCAAAACGGAGGCCAGAATGGCCTTGTACAAGGAATCAAAAATCACACCGTTAAGTACTCCATGGGTTCCAAAAAAAGTACAATGTAAAACGTTTGTAATTCTCTTTGAAGTATGATGTGATATCGACCAGAACGATAAATAAGGCACGCCGGCGCAAACGGAAAGCAAAAAGGCGGCCAGAATGGCCTTGTACAAGGAATCGAAAATATCACCGTTAAGTACTCTATGGGTACAAAAAAAATACGAAAAAACGTTTGTAATTCTATGTGAAGTACTGATGGGATATCGACCAGAACGATAAATAAGGCACGCCAGCGCAAACGGCAAGCAAAATGAAGGCCAGAATGGCCTTGTACAAGGAATCAAAAATCACACCGTTAAGTACTCTATGGGTAAAAAAGTACGAAAAAAAACGTTTATAATTCTCTTTTAAGTATTGATGTGATATCGACCAGAATGAGAAATAAGGCATGCTGGCGCAAACGGCAAGCAAAACGGAGGCCAGAATGGCCTGGTACAAGGAATCAAAAATCACACTGTTAAGTACTGTATGGGTACAAAAAAAGTACGAAAAAAAACGCTTGTAATTCTCTTTGAAGTACTGATGTGATATCGACCAAAGCGATAAATAAGGCACGCCGGCACAAACGGAAAGCAAAACGGAGGCCAGAATGGCCTTGTACAAGGAATCAAAAACACACCGTTAAGTACTATATGGGTACAAAAAAAATTGGAAAAAAACGTTTGTAATTCTCTTTGAAGTACTGATGTGATATCGACCAGAACGATAAACAAGGCACGCCGGTGAATTCGGCATGCAAAACGGAGGCCAGAATGGCCTTGTACAAGGAATCAAAAATCACACCGTTAAGTACTCTAAGGGTACAAAAAAAGTTTGAATTTTTTTTTGTAATTCTCTTTGATGTACCGATGTGATATCGACCATGACGATAAATAAGGCACGCCGACGCAAATGGCAAGCAAAACGGAGGCCATAATGGGCTTGTACAAGGAATCAAAATTCACACCGTTAAGTACTCTATGGGTAAAAAAAAATAAGAAAAAAAATGTTTGTAATTCTCTTTGAAGTACTGATGTGATATCAACCCGAACGATAAATAAGGCACGCCGGCACAGAAGGCAAGCAAAACGGTGGCCAGAATGGCCTTGTACATGGAATCAAAAATCACACCGTTAAGTACTCTATAGGAACTAAAAAATTACAAAAAATACATTTGTAATTCTCTTTGAAGTACTGATGTGATATCGACCAGAATGATAAATAAGGCACGCCGGCGCAAACGGAAAGCAAAACGGAGGCCAGAATGGCCTTGTACAAGGAATCAAAAATTACACCGTTAAGTACTCTATGGGTACAAAAAAAGTACGAAAAAAAACATTTGTAATTCTCTTTGAAGTATGCGATGTGATATCGACCAGAACGATAAATAAGGCACGCCGGCGTAAACGAAAAGCAAAACGGAGGCCAGAATGGCCTTGTACAAGGAATCAAAATTCACACCGTTAAGTACTCTTTGGGGTACAAAAAAAAGTACGAAAAAAAACATTTGAAATTCTCTTTGAAGTAATGATCTGATATCGACCAGAACGATGAATAAGGCACGCTGGCGCAAACGGCAAGCAAAACGGAGGCCAGAATGGCCTTGTACAAGGAATCAAAATTCACACCGTTATCTACTCTATGGGTACAAAAAAAGTACGAAAAAACGTTTGTAATTCTCTTTGAAGCAATCGATGTGATATCGACCGAACATAAATAAGGCACGCCGGCACAAACGGCAAGCAAAACGGAGGCTAGAATGGCCTTGTACAAGGAATCAAGGAATCAAAAAAAATCTCACCATTTAAGTACTCTATGGGTACAAAAAAAAAGTTGAAAAAAAAACGTTTGTAATTCTCTTTGAAATCGATGTGATATCGACCGAACGATAAATAAGGCACACCGCCGCAAACGGCTAGCAAAATGGAGTCCGAGAATGGCCTTGTACAAGGAATCAAAAATCACACCGTTAAGTACTCTATGGGTACAAAAAAAAAGTACGATGAAAAACGTTTCTAAATCTCTTTGAAGTATGATGTGATGTCGACCAGAACGATAAATAAGGCACGCCGGCGAAAACGGAAAGCAAAACGGTGGCCAGAATGGCCTTGTACAAGGAATCAGAAATCACACCGTTAAGTACTCTATGGGTACAAATGAAAGTAAAAAAAAACGTTTGTAATTCTGAAGTATTGATGTGAAGTACTGATGTGATATCGACCATAGCGATAAATAAGGCACGCTGGCGCAAACGGCAAGCAAAACAGAGGCCAGAATGGACTTGTATAAGAAATCAAAAATCACACCGTTAAGTACTCTATGGGTATCACATCAGTACTACAAAGAGAATTACAAATGTTATTTTTGATACTTTTTTTTGTACCCATAGAGTACTTAAGGGTGTGAATTTTGATTCCTTGTACAGGGCCATTCTGGCCTCCGTTTTCCTTGCCGCTTGCGCCGGCCTTCCGTATTTATCGTTCTGGTCGATATCACATCAGTAATTCAAAGAGAATTACGAACGTTTTTTTCATAATGTTTTTTGTACCCATAGAGTACTTAACGGTGTGATTTTTGATTCCTTATACAAGGCCATTCTGGCCTCCGATTTGCTTGCCATTTGCGCCGGCGTACCTTATTTATCGTTCTGGTCGATATCACATCAGTACTTCAAAAATAATTACAAACATTTTTTTTTCATACTTTTTTGATACCCATAGAGTACCTAACGGTGTGAATTTTGATTCCTTGTACAAGGCCATTCTGGCCTCCGTTTTGCATGCCGTTTGCGCCGGCGTACCTTATTTATCGTTCTGGTCGATATCACATCAGTACTTCAAAGAGAATTACAAACGTTTTTTTTTCATACTTTTTTTTGTACCCATAAAGTACTTAACGGTGTGAATTCTGATTCCTTGTACAAGGCCATTCTGGCCTCCGTTTTTCTTGCCTTTTGCGCCGGCGTGCCTTATTTATCGTTCTGGTCGATATCACATCAGTACTTCAAAGAGAATTACAAACGTTTTTTTCATACTTTTTTTTGTACCCAGAGTACTTAACGGTGTGATTTTTGATTCCTAGTACATGGCCATTCTGGCCTCCGTTTTGCTTGCCGTTTGCGCCGGCGTACCTTATTTATCGTTCTGGTCGATATCACTTCAGTACTTCAAAGAGATTTACAAACGTTTTTTTTTTTCGTACTTATTTTGTACCCATAGAGTACTTAACGCTGTGATTTTTGATTCCTTGTATAAGGCCATTCTGGTCTCTGTTTTTCTTGCCGTTTGCGCCGGCGTGCCATATTTATTGTTCTGGTCGATATCACATCAGTACTTCACAGAGAATTACAATTGTTTTTTTCATACTTTTTTTTTGTACCCATAGAGTACTTAACGGTGAGATTTTTGATTCTTTGTACAAGGCCATTCCGGCCTCTGTTTTGCTTGCCGATTGCGCCGGCGTGCCTTATTTACCGTTCTGGTCGATATCCCATCAGTACTTCAAAGATAATCACAAACATTTTTTTTCGTACTTTTTTTGTACCCATATGAGTACTTAACGGTGTGATTTTTGATTCCTTGTACAAGGCCATTCTGGCTCTTGTTTTTCTTGCCGTTTACGCCGGCGTGCCTTATTTATCGTTCTGGTCGATATCACATCATTACTTCAAAGAGAAATACAAACGTTTTTTTAGTACTTTTTTTTGTACCCATAGAGTACTTAACGGTGTGAGTTTTGATTGCTTGTACAAGGCCATTCTGGCCTCCGTTTTGCTTGCTGTTTGCGCCGGCGTGCCTTATTTATCGTTATGGTCGATTCACATCAGTACTTCTAAGAGAATTACAAACATTTTTTTCGTACTTTTTTTTTACACATAGAGTACTTAACGGTGTGATTTTTGATTCCTTGTACAACGCCATTCTTGCCTCCGTTTTGCTTGCCGTTTGCGCTGGCGTGCCTTATTTATCGTTCTGGTCGATATCACATCAGTATTTCAAATAGAATTACAAATGTTTTTTTCGTACTTTTTTTTGTACCCATAGAGTACTTAACGGTGTGATTTTTGATTCATTGTACAAGGCCATTCTGGCCTCCGTTTTGCTTGCCGTTTGCGCCGGCGTGCCTTATTTATCGTTCTGGTCGATATCACATCAGTACTTCAAAGAGAATTACAAACGTTTTTTTTTTCTTTTTTTTGTACCCATAGAGTACTTAACGGTGTGATTTTTGATTCCTTGCACAATGCCATTCTGGCCTCCGTTTTGCTTGCCGTTTGCGCCGGCGTGCCTTATATATCGTTCTGGTCGATATCACATCAGTTCTTCTAAGAGAATTATAAACGTTTTTTATCGTACTTTTTTTTCTACCTATAGAGTACTTAACGGTGTGATTTTTCATTCCTTGTACAAGGCCATTCTGGCCTCCGTTTTGCTTGCCGTTTGCGCCGGCGTGCCTTATTTATCATTCTGGTCGATATCACATCAGTACTTCAAAGAGAATTACAAACGTTTTTTTTTGTACTTTTCTTTGTACACATAGAGTACTTAACATTGTGATTTTTGATTCCTTGTACAAGGCAATTCTAGCCTCCGTTTTGCTTCCGTTTGGGCCGGCGTGCCTTATTTATCGTTCTGGTCGATATCACGTCTGTACTTCAAAGAGAATTAATTACAAACGTTTTTTCGTACTTTTTTTGTACCCACAGAGTACTTAACGGTGTGATTTTTGAATGCTTGTACAAGGCCATTCTGGCCACCGTTTTGCTTGCCGTTAGCGCTGGTGTGCTTTATTTATCGTTCTGGTCGATATCACATCAGTACTTCAAAGGGAAATACAAATGTTTTTTTCGTACTTTTTTGTACCAAAGAGTAATTAACGGTGTGATTTTTTATTCTTTGTACAAGGCCATTATGGCCTCCGCTTGTTCTGGTCGATATCACATCAGTACTTCAATGAGAATTACAAACGTTTTTTTCGTACTTTTTTTTGTACCCATAGAGTACTTAACGGTGTGATTTCTGATTTCTTGTACAAGGCCATTCTGGCTTCCGTTTTGCTTGCCGTTTGCGCCGTCGTGAATTACAAACATTTTTTTTCGTACTTTTTTTTGTACCCATAGAGTACTTAACGGTGTGAATTTTCATTCATTGTACAAGGCAATTATGGCCTCCGTTTTGCTTGCCGTTTGCGCCGGCGTGCCTTATTTATCGTTCTAGTCGATATCACATCAGTACTTCAAAGAGAATTACAAACATTTTTTTCGTACTTTTTTTGTACCCATAGAGTACTTAACGGTGTGATTTTTGATTCCTTGTACAAGGCCATTTTGGCCTCTGTTTTTCTTGCCGTTTGCGCCGGCGTGCCTTATTTATCGTTCTGGTCGATATCACATCGTTCTTCACAGAGAATTACAAACGTTTTTTTCATAATTTTTTTTGTACCCATAGAGTACTTCACGGTGTGATTTTTGATTCCTTGTACAAGGCCATTATGGCCTCCGTTTTGCTTGCCGTTTGCACCGGCGTGCCTTATTTATCGTTCTTGTCGATATCACATCAGTACTTCAAAGAGAATTACAAACGTTTTTTTTTCGTACTTTTTTTTGTACCCATAGAGTACTTAACGGTGTGATTTTTGATTCCTTGTACAAGGCCATTATGGCTTGCGTTTTGCTTGCCGTTTGCGCCGGCGTGCCTTTTTTATCGTTCTGGTCGATATCACATCAGTACTTCAAATAGAATTACAAACACTTTTTTTTGTACCCATAGAGTACTTAACGGTGTGATTTTGGATTCCTTGTACAAGGCAATTCTTGCCTCCGTTTTACTTGCCGTTTGCGCCGGCGTGCCTTATTTATCGTTCTACTCCATATCACATCGTACTTCAAAGAGAATTACAAACGTTTTTTTTCATACTTTTTTTGTACCCATAGAGTACTTAACGGTGTGATTTTTTATTCCTTGTACAAGGCCATTCGACCACCGTTTTGCTTTCCGTTTGCGCCGGCGATGCCTTATTTATCGTTCGGTCGATATCACATTATACTTCAAAGATAATTACAAACGTTTTACATCGTACTTTTTTTGTACCCTTAGAGTACTTAACGGTGTGATTTTTGATTGCTTGTACAAGGCCATTCTGGCCTTCGTTTTGCTTGCCGTTTGCGGCGGGCGTGCCTTATTCATCGTTCAGTTCGATATCACATCAGTACTTCAAAGAGAATTACAAACGTTTTTTTTCGTACTTTTTTTTGTACCCATAGAGTACTTAATGGTGAGATTTTTGATTCCTTGTATACAAGGCCATTCTGGCCTCCGTTTTGCTTGCCGTTTGCGCCGGCGTGCCTTATTTATCCTTCTGGTCGATATCACATCAGTACTTCAAATAGAATTACAAATGTTTTTTTTCGTACCAATAGAGTACTTAACGGTGTGATTTTTGATTCCTTGTACAAGGCCATTCTGGCCTCCGTTTTGCTTGCCGTTTGCACCGGCGTACCTTATTTATCGTTCTGGTCGATATCACATCAGTACTTCAAAGAGAATTACAAACACTTCTTTTTTCGTACTTTTTTTGTACCCATAAAGCACTTAATGGTGTGAATTTTGATTCCTTGTACAAGGCCATTCTGGCCTCCTTTTTGCTTGCCGTTTGCGCCGTTTTGCCTTATTTATCGTTCTGGTCGATATCACATCAGTACTTCAAAGAGAATTACAAACGTTTTTTTTCCGTAATTTTTTTGTACCCATAAAGTACTTAACGGTGTGAATTTTGATTCCTAGTACAAGGCCATTCTGACCTCCGTTTTTCTTGCCGTTTGCGCCGGCGTGCCTTATTTATCGTTCTGGTCGATATCACATCAGTACTTCAAAGAGAATTACAATCCGTTTTTTCATACTTTTCTTTGTACCCATAGAGTACTTAACGGTGTGAATTTTGATTCCTTGTACAAGGCCATTCTGGCCTCCGTTTTGCTTGCCGTTTTCGCCAGCATGCCTTATTTATCGTTCTGGTCGATATCACATCAGTACTACAAAGAGAATTACAAATGTTATTTTTCATACTTTTTTTGTACCCATAGAGTACTTAACGGTGTGAATTTTGATTCCTTGTACAAAGCCATTCTGGCCTCTGTTTTGCTTGCCGCTTGCGCCGGTGTGCCGTATTTATCGTTCTGGTCGATATCACATCAGTACTTCAAAGAGAATTATGAACATTTTTTCGTATTTTTTTTGAACCCATAGAGTACTTAACGGTATGATTTTTGATTTCTTGTACAAGGCCATTCTGGCCTCCGTTTTGCTTGCCGTTTGCGCCGGCGTGCCTTATTTATCGTTCTGGTCGATATCACATGAGTACTTCAAAGAGAATTACAAACATTTTTTTCGTACTTTTTTTGTACCCATAGAGTACTTAACGGTGTGATTTTTGATTCCTTGTACAAGGCCATTTTGTCCTCTGTTTTTCTTGCCGTTTGCGCCAGCGTGCCTTATTTATCGTTCTGGTCGATATCACATCAGTTCTTCACAGAGAATTACAAACGTTTTTTTCATAATTTTTTTTGTATCCATAGAGTACTTCACGGTGTGATTTTTGATTCCTTGTACAAGGCCATTATGGCCTCCGTTTTGCTTGCCGTTTGCACCGGCGTGCCTTATTTATCGTTCTTGTCGATATCACATCGTACTTCAAAGAGAATTACAAACGTTTTTTTTTCGTACTTTTTTTGTACCCATAGAGTACTTAACGGTGTGATTTTTGATTCCTTGTACAAGGCCATTATGGCCTGCGTTTTGCTTGCCGTTTGCGCCGGCGTGCATTTTTTATCGTTCTGGTCGATATCACATCAGTACTTCAAATAGAATTACAAACACTTTTTTTTGTACCTATAGAGTACTTAACGGTGTGATTTTGGATTCCTTGTACAAGGCAATTCTTGCCTCCGTTTTACTTGCCGTTTGCGCCGGCGTGCCTTATTTATCGTTCTACTCCATATCACATCAGTACTTCAAAGAGAATTACAAACGTTTTTATTTCATACTTTTTTTGTACCCATAGAGTACTTAACGGTGTGATTTTTTATTCCTTGTACAAGGCCATTCTGACCACCGTTTTGCTTTCCGTTTGCGCCAGCATGCCTTATTTATCGTTCTGGTCGATATCACATTATACTTCAAAGATAATTACAAACGTTTTACATCGTACTTTTTTTGTACCCTTAGAGTACTTAATGGTGTGATTTTTGATTGCTTGTACAAGGCCATTCTGGCCTTCGTTTTGCTTTCCGTTTGCGGCGGGCGTGCCTTATTCATCGTTCAGTTCGATATCACATCAGTACTTCAAAGAGAATTACAAACGTTTTTTTTCGTACTTTTTTTTGTACCCATAGAGTACTTAACGGTGAGATTTTTGATTCCTTGTATACAAGGCCATTCTGGCCTCCGTTTTGCTTGCCGTTTGCGCCGGCGTGTCTTATTTATCCTTCTGGTCGATATAACATCAGTACTTCAAATAGAATTACAAATGTTTTTTTCGTACCAATAGAGTACTTAACGGTGTGATTTTTGATTCCTTGTACAAGGCCATTCTGGCCTCCGTTTTGCTTGCCGTTTGCACCGGCGTACCTTATTTATCGTTCTGGTCGATATCACATCAGTACTTCAAAGAGAATTACAAACACTTCTTTTTCGTACTTTTTTTGTACCCATAGAGCACTTAATGGTGTGAATTTTGATTCCTTGTACAAGGCCATTCTGGCCTCCGTTTTGCTTGCCGTTTGCGCCGGCGTGCCTTATTTATCGTTCTGGTCGATATCACATCAGTACTTCAAAGAGAATTACAAACGTTTTTTTTCCGTAATTTTTTGTACCCATAAAGTACTTAACGGTGTGAATTTTGATTCCTAGTACAAGGCCATTCTGGCCTCCGTTTTTCTTGCCGTTTGCGCCGGCGTGCCTTATTTATCGTTCTGGTCGATATCACATCAGTACTTCAAAGAGAATTACAATCCGTTTTTTCATACTTTTTTTTGTACCCATAGAGTACTTAACGGTGTGAATTTTGATTCCTTGTACAAGGCCATTCTGGCCTCCGTTTTGCTTGCCGTTTTCGCCAGCGTGCCTTATTTATCGTTCTGGTCGATATCACAACAGTACTACAAAGAGAATTACAAATGTTATTTTTCATACTTTTTTTTGTACCCATAGAGTACTTAACGGTGTGAATTTTGATTCCTTGTACAAAGCCATTCTGGCCTCCGTTTTGCTTGCCGCTTGCGCCGGTGTGCCGTATTTATAGTTCTGGTCGATATCACATCAGTACTTCAAAGAGAATTATGAACGTTTTTTCGTATTTTTTTTGAACCCATAGAGTACTTAACGGTATGATTTTAGATTTCTTGTACAAGGCCATTCTGGCCTCCGTTTTGCTTGCCGTTTGCGCCGGCGTGCCTTATTTATCGTTCTGGTCGATATCACATCAGTACTTCAAAGAGAATTACAAACATTTTTTTCGTACTTTTTTTGTACCCATAGAGTACTTAACGGTGTGATTTTTGATTCCTTGTACAAGGCCATTTTGGCCTCTGTTTTTCTTGCCGTTTGCGCCGGCGTGCCTTATTTATCGTTCTGGTCGATATCACATCAGTTCTTCACAGAGAATTACAAACGTTTTTTTCATAATTTTTTTTGTACCCATAGAGTACTTCACGGTGTGATTTTTGATTCCTTGTACAAGGCCATTATGGCCTCCGTTTTGCTTGCCATTTGCACCGGCGTGCCTTATTTATCGTTTTTGTCGATATCACATCAGTACTTCAAAGAGAATTACAAACGTTTTTTTTTCGTACTTTTTTTGTACCCATAGAGTACTTAACGGTGTGATTTTTGATTCCTTGTACAAGGCCATTATGGCCTGCGTTTTGCTTGCCGTTTGCGCCGGCGTGCCTTTTTTATCGTTCTGGTCGATATCACATCAGTACTTCAAATAGAATTACAAACACTTTTTTTTGTACCCATAGAGTACTTAACGGTGTGATTTTGGATTCCTTGTACAAGGCAATTCTTGCCTCCGTTTTACTTGCCGTTTGCGCCGGCGTGCCTTATTTATCGTTCTACTCCATATCACAGCAGTACTTCAAAGAGAATTACAAACATTTTTTTTCATACTTTTTTTGTACCCATAGAGTACTTAACGGTGTGATTTTTTATTCCTTGTACAAGGCCATTCTGACCACCGTTTTGCTTTCCGTTTGCGCCAGCATGCCTTATTTATCGTTCTGGTCGATATCACATTATACTTCAAAGATAATTACAAACGTTTTACATCGTACTTTTTTTGTACCCGTAGAGTACTTAACGGTGTGATTTTTGATTGCTTGTACAAGGCCATTCTGGCCTTCGTTTTGCTTTCCGTTTGCGGCGGGCGTGCCTTATTATCGTTCGGATTCGATATCACATCGTACTTCAAAGAGAATTACAAACGTTTTTTTTCGTACTTTTTTTTGTACCCATAGAGTACTTAACGGTGAGATTTTTGATTCCTTGTATACAAGGCCATTCTGGCCTCCGTTTTGCTTGCCGTTTGCGCCGGCGTGTCTTATTTATCCTTCTGGTCGATATCACATCAGTACTTCAAATAGAATTACAAATGTTTTTTTTCGTACCAATAGAGTACTTAACGGTGTGATTTTTGATTCCTTGTACAAGGCCATTCTGGCCTCCGTTTTGCTTGCCGTTTGCACCGGCGTACCTTATTTATCGTTCTGGTCGATATCACATCAGTACTTCAAAGAGAATTAAAAACACTTCTTTTTTCGTACTTTTTTTGTACCCATAGAGCACTTAATGGTGTGAATTTTGATTCCTTGTACAAGGCCATTCTGGCCTGCGTTTTGCTTGCCGTTTGCGCCGGCGTGCCTTATTTATCGTTCTGGTCGATATCACATCAGTACTTCAAAGAGAATTACAAACGTTTTTTTTCCGTAATTTTTTTGTACCCATAAAGTACTTAACGGTGTGAATTTTGATTCCTAGTACAAGGCCATTCTGGCCTCCGTTTTTCTTGCCGTTTGTGCCGGCGTGCCTTATTTATCGTTCTGGTCGATATCACATCAGTACTTCAAAGAGAATTACAATCCGTTTTTTCATACTTTTTTTTTGTACCCATAGAGTACTTAACGGTGTGAATTTTGATTCCTTGTACAAGGCCATTCTGGCCTCCGTTTTGCTTGCCGTTTTCGCCAGCGTGCCTTATTTTTCGTTCTGGTCGATATCACATCAGTACTACAAAGATAATTACAAATGTTATTTTTCATACTTTTTTTTTGTACCCATAGAGTACTTAACGGTGTGAATTTTGATTCCTTGTACAATGCCATTCTGGCCTCCGTTTTGCTTGCCGCTTGCGCCGGTGTGCCGTATTTATCGTTCTGGTCGATATCACATCAGTACTTCAAAGAGAATTATGAACGTTTTTTTCGTATTTTTTTTGAACCCATAGAGTACTTAACGGTATGATTTTTGATTTCTTGTACAAGGCCATTCTGGCCTCCGTTTTGCTTGCCGTTTGCGCTGGCGTGCCTTATTTATCGTTATGGTCGATTCACATCAGTACTTCTAAGAGAATTACAAACATTTTTTTCGTACTTTTTTTTACACATAGAGTACTTAACGGTGTGATTTTTGATTCCTTGTACAACGCCATTCTTGCCTCCGTTTTGCTTGCCGTTTGCGCTGGCGTGCCTTATTTATCGTTCTGGTCGATATCAAATCAGTATTTCAAATAGAATTACAAATGTTTTTTTCGTACTTTTTTTTGTACCCATAGAGTACTTAACGGTGTGATTTTTGATTCATTGTACAAGGCCATTCTGGCCTCCGTTTTGCTTGCCGTTTGCGCCGGCGTGCCTTATTTATCGTTCTGGTCGATATCACATCAGTACTTCAAAGAGAATTACAAACGTTTTTTTTTCTTTTTTTTGTACCCATAGAGTACTTAACGGTGTGATTTTTGATTCCTTGCACAATGCCATTCTGGCCTCCGTTTTGCTTGCCGTTTGCGCCGGCGTGCCTTATATATCGTTCTGGTCGATATCACATTAGTTCTTCTAAGAGAATTATAAACGTTTTTTATCGTACTTTTTTTTTCTACCTATAGAGTACTTAACGGTGTGATTTTTCATTCCTTGTACAAGGCCATTCTGGCCTCCGTTTTGCTTGCCGTTTGCGCCGGCGTGCCTTATTTATCGTTCTGGTCGATATCACATCAGTACTTCAAAGAGAATTACAAACGTTTTTTTTTTTGTACTTTTCTTTGTACACATAGAGTACTTAACATTGTGATTTTTGATTCCTTGTACAAGGCAATTCTAGCCTCCGTTTTGCTTCCGTTTGGGCCGGCGTGCCTTATTTATCGTTCTGGTCGATATCACGTTAGTACTTCAAAGAGAATTAATTACAAACGTTTTTTTCGTACTTTTTTTGTACCCACAGAGTACTTAACGGTGTGATTTTTGAATGCTTGTACAAGGCCATTCTGGCCACCGTTTTGCTTGCCGTTAGCGCTGGTGTGCTTTATTTATCGTTCTGGTCGATATCACATCAGTACTTCAAAGGGAAATACAAATGTTTTTTCGTACTTTTTTGTACCAAAGAGTAATTAACGGTGTGATTTTTTATTCTTTGTACAAGGCCATTATGGCCTCCGCTTGTTCTGGTCGATATCACGCCGGCGTGTCGTACTTCAATGAGAATTACAAACGTTTTTTTCGTACTTTTTTTTGTACCCATAGAGTACTTAACGGTGTGATTTCTGATTTCTTGTACAAGGCCATTCTGGCTTCCGTTTTGCTTGCCGTTTGCGCCGGCGTGAATTACAAACGTTTTTTTTCGTACTTTTTTTTGTACCCATAGAGTACTTAACGGTGTGAATTTTCATTCCTTGTACAAGGCAATTATGGCCTCCGTTTTGCATGCCGTTTGCGCCGGCGTGCCTTATTTATCGTTCTGGTCGATATCACATCAGTACTTCAAAGAGAATTACAAACATTTTTTTCGTACTTTTTTCGTACCCATAGAGTACTTAACGGTGTGATTTTTGATTCCTTGTACAAGGCCATTTTTGCCTCTGTTTTTCTTGCCGTTTGCGCCGGCGTGCCTTATTTATCATTCTGGTCGATATCACATCAGGTCTTCACAGAGAATTACAAACGTTTTTTTCATAATTTTTTTTGTACCCATAGAGTACTTCACGGTGTGATTTTTGATTCCTTGTACAAGGCCATTATGACCTCCGTTTTGCTTGCCGTTTGCACCGGCGTGCCTTATTTATCGTTCTTGTCGATATCACATCAGTACTTCAAAGAGAATTACAAACGTTTTTTTTTCGTACTTTTTTTGTACCCATAGAGTACTTAACGGTGTGATTTTTGATTCCTTGTACAAGGCCATTATGGCTCCTGCGTTTTGCTTGCCGTTTGCGCCGGCGTGCCTTTTTTATCGTTCTGGTCGATATCACATCGGTACTTCAAATAGAATTACAAACGTTTTTTTTTTTTTTTTTTGTACCCATAGAGTACTTAACGGTGTGATTTTGGATTCCTTGTACAAGGCAATTCTTGCCTCCGTTTTACTTGCCGTTTGCGCCGGCGTGCCTTATTTATCGTTCTACTCCATATCACATCAGTACTTCAAAGAGAATTACAAATGTTTTTTTTCATACTTTTTTTGTACCCATAGAGTACTTAACGGTGTGATTTTTTATTCCTTGTACAAGGCCATTCTGACCACCGTTTTGCTTTCCGTTTGCGCCAGCATGCCTTATTTATCGTTCTGGTCGATATCACATTATACTTCAAAGATAATTACAAACGTTTTACATCGTACTTTTTTTTACCCTTAGAGTACTTAACGGTGTGATTTTTGATTGCTTGTACAAGGCCATTCTGGCCTTCGTTTTGCTTGCCGTTTGCGGCGGGCGTGCCTTATTCATCGTTCAGTTCGATATCACATCAGTACTTCAAAGAGAATTACAAACGTTTTTTTTCGTACTTTTTTTTTTACCCATAGAGTACTTAATGGTGAGATTTTTGATTCCTTGTATACAAGGCCATTCTGGCCTCCGTTTTGCTTGCCGTTTGCGCCGGTGTGCCTTATTTATCCTTCTGGTCGATATCACATCAGTACTTCAAATAGAATTACAAATGTTTTTTTCGTACCAATAGAGTACTTAACGGTGTGATTTTTGATTCCTTGTACAAGGCCATTCTGGCCTCCGTTTTGCTTGCCGTTTGCACCGGCGTACCTTATTTATCGTTCTGGTCGATATCACATCAGTACTTCAAAGAGAATTACAAACACTTCTTTTTTCGTACTTTTTTTGTACCCATAGAGCACTTAATGGTGTGAATTTTGATTCCTTGTACAAGGCCATTCTGGCCTCCGTTTTGCTTGCCGTTTGCGCCGGCGTGCCTTATTTATCGTTCTGGTCGATATCACATCAGTACTTCAAAGAGAATTACAAACGTTTTTTTTCCGTAATTTCTTTGTACCCATAAAGTACTTAACGGTGTGAATTTTGATTCCTAGTACAAGGCCATTCTGACCTCCGTTTTTCTTGCCGTTTGCGCCGGCGTGCCTTATTTATCGTTCTGGTCGATATCACATCAGTACTTCAAAGAGAATTACAATCCGTTTTTTCATACTTTTCTTTGTACCCATAGAGTACTTAACGGTGTGAATTTTGATTCCTTGTACAAGGCCATTCTGGCCTCCGTTTTGCTTGCCGTTTTCGCCAGCGTGCCTTATTTATCGTTCTGGTCGATATCACATCAGTACTATAAAGAGAATTACAAATGTTATTTTTCATACTTTTTTTTGTACCCATAGAGTACTTAACGGTGTGAATTTTGATTCCTTGTACAAAGCCATTCTGGCCTCCGTTTTGCTTGCCGCTTGCGCCGGTGTGCCGTATTTATCGTTCTGGTCGATATCACATCAGTACTTCAAAGAGAATTATGAACGTTTTTTCGTATTTTTTTTGAACCCATAGAGTACTTAACGGTATGATTTTTGATTTCTTGTACAAGGCAATTATGGCCTCCGTTTTGCTTGCCGTTTGCGCCGGCGTGCCTTATTTATCGTTCTGGTCGATATCACATCATTACTTCAAAGAGAATTACAAACATTTTTTTCGTACTTTTTTTGTACCCATAGAGTACTTAATGGTGTGATTTTTGATTCCTTGTACAAGGCCATTTTGGCCTCTGTTTTTCTTGCCGTTTGCGCCGGCGTGCCTTATTTATCGTTCTGGTCGATATCACATCAGTTCTTCACAGAGAATTACAAACGTTTTTTTCATAATTTTTTTTGTATCCATAGAGTACTTCACGGTGTGATTTTTGATTCCTTGTACAAGGCCATTATGGCCTCCGTTTTGCTTGCCGTTTGCACCGGCGTGCCTTATTTATCGTTCTTGTCGATATCACATCAGTACTTCAAAGAGAATTACAAACGTTTTTTTTTCGTACTTTTTTTGTACCCATAGAGTACTTAACGGTGTGATTTTTGATTCCTTGTACAAGGCCATTATGGCTGCGTTTTGCTTGCCGTTTGCGCCGGCGTGCCTTTTTTATCGTTCTGGTCGATATCACATCAGTACTTCAAATAGAATTACAAACACTTTTTTTTGTACCCATAGAGTACTTAACGGTGTGATTTTGGATTCCTTGTACAAGGCAATTCTTGCCTCCGTTTTACTTGCCGTTTGCGCCGGCGTGCCTTATTTATCGTTCTACTCCATATCACATCAGTACTTCAAAGAGAATTACAAACGTTTTTTTTCATACTTTTTTTGTACCCATAGAGTACTAAACGGTGTGATTTTTTATTCCTTGTACAAGGCCATTCTGACCACCGTTTTGCTTTCCGTTTGCGCCAGCATGCCTTATTTATCGTTCTGGTCGATATCACATTATACTTCAAAGATAATTACAAACGTTTTACATCGTACTTTTTTTTGTACCCTTAGAGTACTTAACGGTGTGATTTTTGATTGCTTGTACAAGGCCATTCTGGCCTTCGTTTTGCTTTCCGTTTGCGGCGGGCGTGCCTTATTCATCGTTCAATTCGATATCACATCAGTACTTCAAAGAGAATTACAAACGTTTTCTTTCGTACTTTTTTTTGTACCCATAGAGTACTTAACGGTGAGATTTTTGATTCCTTGTATACAAGGCCATTCTGGCCTCCGTTTTGCTTGCCGTTTGCGCCGGCGTGCCTTATTTATCCTTCTGGTCGATATCACATCAGTACTTCAAATAGAATTACAAATGTTTTTTTCGTACCAATAGAGTACTTAACGGTGTGATTTTTGATTCCTTGTACAAGGCCATTCTGGCCTCCGTTTTGCTTGCCGTTTGCACCGGCGTACCTTATTTATCGTTCTGGTCGATATCACATCAGTACTTCAAAGAGAATTACAAACACTTCTTTTTTCGTACTTTTTTTGTACCCATAGAGCACTTAATGGTGTGAATTTTGATTCCTTGTACAAGGCCATTCTGGCCTCCGTTTTGCTTGCCGTTTGCGCCGGCGTGCCTTATTTATCGTTCTGGTCGATATCACATCAGTACTTCAAAGAGAATTACAAACGTTTTTTTTCCGTAATTTTTTTGTACCCATAAAGTACTTAACGGTGTGAATTTTGATTCATAGTACAAGGCCATTCTGGCCTCCGTTTTTCTTGCTGTTTGCGCCGGCGTGCCTTATTTATCGTTCTGGTCGATATCACATCAGTACTTCAAAGAGAATTACAATCCGTTTTTTCATACTTTTTTTTGTACCCATAGAGTACTTAACGGTGTGAATTTTGATTCCTTGTACAAGGCCATTCTGGCCTCCGTTTTGCTTGCCATTTTCGCCAGCGTGCCTTATTTATCGTTCTGGTCGATATCACATCAGTACTACAAAGAGAATTACAAATGTTATTTTTCATACTTTTTTTTGTACCCATAGAGTACTTAACGGTGTGAATTTTGATTCCTTGTACAAAGCCATTCTGGCCTCCGTTTTGCTTGCTGCTTGCGCCGGTGTGCTGTATTTATCGTTCTGGTCGATATCACATCAGTACTTCAAAGTGAATTATGAACGTTTTTTCGTATTTTTTTTGAACCCATAGAGTACTTAACGGTATGATTTTTGATTTCTTGTACAAGGCCATTCTGGCCTTGCTTGCCGTTTGCGCCGGCGTGCCTTATTTATCGTTCTGGTCGATATCACATCAGTACTTCAAAGAGAATTACAAACATTTTTTTCGTACTTTTTTTGTACCCATAGAGTACTTAACGGTGTGATTTTTGATTCCTTGTACAAGGCCATTTTGGCCTCTGTTTTTCTTGCCGTTTGCGGCGGCGTGCCTTATTTATCGTTCTGGTCGATATCACATCAGTTCTTCACAGAGAATTACAAACGTTTTTTTCATAATTTTTTTTGTATCCATAGAGTACTTCACGGTGTGATTTTTGATTCCTTGTACAAGGCCATTATGGCCTCCGTTTTGCTTGCCGTTTGCACCGGCGTGCCTTATTTATCGTTCTTGTCGATATCACATCAATACTTCAAAGAGAATTACAAACGTTTTTTTTTCGTACTTTTTTTGTACCCATAGAGTACTTAACGGTGTGATTTTTGATTCCTTGTACAAGGCCATTATGGCCTGCGTTTTGCTTGCCGTTTGCGCCGGCGTGCCTTTTTTATCGTTCTGGTCGATATCACATCAGTACTTCAAATAGAATTACAAACACTTTTTTTTGTACCCATAGAGTACTTAACGGTGTGATTTTGGATTCCTTGTACAAGGCAATTCTTGCCTCCATTTTACTTGCCGTTTGCGCCGGCGTGCCTTATTTATCGTTCTACTCCATATCACATCAGTACTTCAAAGAGAATTACAAACGTTTTTTTTCATACTTTTTTTGTACCCATAGAGTACTTAACGGTGTGATTTTTTATTCCTTGTACAAGGCCATTCTGACCACCGTTTTGCTTTCCGTTTGCGCCAGCATGCCTTATTTATCGTTCTGGTCGATATCACATTATACTTCAAAGTTAATTACAAACGTTTTACATCGTACTTTTTTTGTACCCTTAGAGTACTTAACGGTGTGATTTTTGATTGCTTGTACAAGGCCATTCTGTCCTTCGTTTTGCTTTCCGTTTGCGGCGGGCGTGCCTTATTCATCGTTCAGTTCGATATCACATCAGTACTTCAAAGAGAATTACAAACGTTTTTTTTCGTACTTTTTTTTGTACCCATAGAGTACTTAACGGTGAGATTTTTGATTCCTTGTATACAAGGCCATTCTGGCCTCCGTTTTGCTTGCCGTTTGCGCCGGCGTGTCTTATTTATCCTTCTGGTCGATATCACATCAGTACTTCAAATAGAATTACAAATGTTTTTTTCGTACCAATAGAGTACTTAACGGTGTGATTTTTGATTCCTTGTACAAGGCCATTCTGGCCTCCGTTTTGCTTGCCGTTTGCACCGGCGTACCTTATTTATCGTTCTGGTCGATATCACATCAGTACTTCAAAGAGAATTACAAACACTTCTTTTTTCGTACTTTTTTTGTACCCATAGAGCACTTAATGGTGTGAATTTTGATTCCTTGTACAAGGCCATTCTGGCCTCCGTTTTGCTTGCCGTTTGCGCCGGCGTGCCTTATTTATCGTTCTGGTCGATATCACATCAGTACTTCAAAGAGAATTACAAACGTTTTTTTTCCGTAATTTTTTTGTACCCATAAAGTACTTAACGGTGTGAATTTTGATTCATAGTACAAGGCCATTCTGGCCTCCGTTTTTCTTGCCGTTTGCGCCGGCGTGCCTTATTTATCGTTCTGGTCGATATCACATCAGTACTTCAAAGAGAAATACAAACATTTTTTTCGTACTTTTTTTGTACCCATAGAGTACTTAATGTTGTGATTTTTGATTCCTTGTACAAGGCCATTTTGGCCTCTGTTTTTCTTGCCGTTTGCGCCGGCGTGCCTTATTTATCGTTCTGGTCGATATCACATCAGTTCTTCACAGAGAATTACAAACGTTTTTTTCATAATTTTTTTTGTATCCATAGAGTACTTCACGGTGTGATTTTTGATTCCTTTGTACAAGGCCATTATGGCCTCCGTTTTGCTTGCCGTTTGCACCGGCGTGCCTTATTTATCGTTCTTGTCGATATCACATCAGTACTTCAAAGAGAATTACAAACGTTTTTTTTTCGTACTTTTTTTGTACCCATAGAGTACTTAACGGTGTGATTTTTGATTCCTTGTACAAGGCCATTATGGCCTGCGTTTTGCTTGCCGTTTGCGCCGGCGTGCCTTTTTTATCGTTCTGGTCGATATCACATCTGTACTTCAAATAGAATTACAAACACTTTTTTTTGTACCCATAGAGTACTTAACGGTGTGATTTTGGATTCCTTGTACAAGGCAATTCTTGCCTCCGTTTTACTTGCCATTTGCGCCGGCGTGCCTTATTTATCGTTCTACTCCATATCACATCAATACTTCAAAGAGAATTACAAACGTTTTTTTTCATACTTTTTTTGTACCCATAGAGTACTTAACGGTGTGATTTTTTATTCCTTGTACAAGGCCATTCTGACCACCGTTTTGCTTTCCGTTTACGCCAGCATGCCTTATTTATCGTTCTGGTCGATATCACATTATACTTCAAAGATAATTACAAACGTTTTACATCGTACTTTTTTTGTACCCTTAGAGTACTTAACGGTGTGATTTTTGATTGCTTGTACAAGGCCATTCTGGCCTTCGTTTTGCTTTCCGTTTGCGGCGGGCGTGCCTTATTCATCGTTCAGTTCGATATCACATCAGTACTTCAAAGAGAATTACAAACGTTTTTTTTCGTACTTTTTTTTGTACCCATAGAGTACTTAACGGTGAGATTTTTGATTCCTTGTATACAAGGCCATTCTGGCCTCCGTTTTGCTTGCCGTTTGCGCCGGCGTGTCTTATTTATCCTTCTGGTCGATATCACATCAGTACTTCAAATAGAATTACAAATGTTTTTTTCGTACCAATAGAGTACTTAACGGTGTGATTTTTGATTCCTTGTACAAGGCCATTCTGGCCTCCGTTTTGCTTGCCGTTTGCACCGGCGTACCTTATTTATCGTTCTGGTCGATATCACATCAGTACTTCAAAGAGAATTACAAACACTTCTTTTTTCGTACTTTTTTTGTACCCATAGAGCACTTAATGGTGTGAATTTTGATTCCTTGTACAAGGCCATTCTGGCCTCCGTTTTGCTTGCCGTTTGCGCCGGCGTGCCTTATTTATCGTTCTGGTCGATATCACATCAGTACTTCAAAGAGAATTACAAACGTTTTTTTTCCGTAATTTTTTTGTACCCATAAAGTACTTAACGGTGTGAATTTTGATTCATAGTACAAGGCCATTCTGGCCTCCGTTTTTCTTGCCGTTTGCGCCGGCGTGCCTTATTTATCGATCTGGTCGATATCACATCAGTACTTCAAAGAGAATTACAATCCGTTTTTTCATACTTTTTTTTGTACCCATAGAGTACTTAACGGTGTGAATTTTGATTCCTTGTACAAGGCCATTCTGGCCTCCGTTTTGCTTGCCGTTTTCGCCAGCGTGCCTTATTTATCGTTCTGGTCGATATCACATCAGTACTACAAAGAGAATTACAAATGTTATTTTTCATACTTTTTTTTGTACCCATAGAGTACTTAACGGTGGGAATTTTGATTCCTTGTACAAAGCCATTCTGGCCTCCGTTTTGCTTGCCGCTTGCGCCGGTGTGCCTTATTTATCGTTCTGGTCGATATCACATCAGTTCTTCACAAAGAATTACAAACGTTTTTTTCATATTTTTTTTGTACCCATAGAGTACTTCACGGTGTGATTTTTGATTCCTTGTACAAGGCCATTATGGCCTCCGTTTTGCTTGCCGTTTGCACCGGCGTGCCTTATTTATCGTTCTTGTCGATATCACATCAGTACTTCAAAGAGAATTACAAACGTTTTTTTTTCGTACTTTTTTTGTACCCATAGAGTACTTAACGGTGTGATTTTTGATTCCTTGTACAAGGCCATTATGGCCTGCGTTTTGCTTGCCGTTTGCGCCGGCGTGCCTTTTTTATCGTTCTGGTCGATATCACATCAGTACTTCAAATAGAATTACAAACACTTTTTTTTGTACCCATAGAGTACTTAACGGTGTGATTTTGGATTCCTTGTACAAGGCAATTCTTGCCTCCGTTTTACTTGCCGTTTGCGCCGGCGTGCCTTATTTATCGTTCTACTCCATATCACATCAGTACTTCAAAGAGAATTACAAACATTTTTTTTCATACTTTTTTTGTACCCATAGAGTACTTAACGGTGTGATTTTTTATTCCTTGTACAATGCCATTCTGACCACCGTTTTGCTTTCCGTTTGCGCCAGCATGCCTTATTTATCGTTCTGGTCGATATCACATTATACTTCAAAGATAATTACAAACGTTTTACATCGTACTTTTTTTGTACCCTTAGAGTACTTAACGGTGTGATTTTTGATTGCTTGTACAAGGCCATTCTGGCCTTCGTTTTGCTTTCCGTTTGCGGCGGGCGTGCCTTATTCATCGTTCAGTTCGATATCACATCAGTACTTCAAAGAGAATTACAAACGTTTTTTTCGTACTTTTTTTTGTACCCATAGAGTACTTAACGGTGAGATTTTTGATTCCTTGTATACAAGGCCATTCTGGCCTCCGTTTTGCTTGCCGTTTGCGCCGGCGTGTCTTATTTATCCTTCTGGTCGATATCACATCAGTACTTCAAATAGAATTACAAATGTTTTTTTTCGTACCAACAGAGTACTTAACGGTGTGATTTTTTATTCCTTGTACAAGGCCATTCTGGCCTCCGTTTTGCTTGCCGTTTGCACCGGCGTACCTTATTTATCGTTCTGGTCAATATCACATCAGTACTTCAAAGAGAATTACAAACACTTCTTTTTTCGTACTTTTTTTGTACCCATAGAGCACTTAATGGTGTGAATTTTGATTCCTTGTACAAGGCCATTCTGGCCTCCGTTTTGCTTGCCGTTTGCGCCGGCGTGCCTTATTTATCGTTCCGGTCGATATCACATCAGTACTTCAAAGAGAATTACAAACATTTTTTTTCCGTATTTTTTTTGTACCCATAAAGTACTTAACGGTGTGAATTTTGATTCCTAGTACAAGGCCATTCTGGCCTCCGTTTTTCTTGCCGTTTGCGCCGGCGTGCCTTATTTATCGTTCTGGTCGATATCACATCAGTACTTCAAAGAGAATTACAATCCGTTTTTTCATACTTTTTTTTGTATCCATAGAGTACTTAACGGTGTGAATTTTGATTCCTTGTACAAGGCCATTCTGGCCTCCGTTTTGCTTGCCGTTTTCGCCAGCGTGCCTTATTTATCGTTCTGGTCGATATCACATCAGTACTACAAAGAGAATTACAAATGTTATTTTTCATACTTTTTTTTGTACCCATAGAGTACTTAACGGTGTGAATTTTGATTCCTTGTACAATGCCATTCTGGCCTCCGTTTTGCTTGCCGCTTGCGCCGGTGTGCCGTATTTATCGTTCTGGTCGATATCACATCAGTACTTCAAAGAGAATTATGAACGTTTTTTTCGTATTTTTTTTGAACCCATAGAGTACTTAACGGTATGATTTTTGATTTCTTGTACAAGGCCATTCTGGCCTCCGTTTTGCTTGCCGTTTGCGCCGGCGTACCTTATTTATCATTCTGGTTGATATCACATCAGTACTTCAAAGAGAATTACAAACATTTTTTTTTCGTAATTTAATAGTATCTATAGAGTACTTAATGGTGTGATTTTTGATTCTTTGTACAAGGCCATTCTGGCCACCGTTTTGCTTGCCGTTTGTGCCGGCGTGCCTTATCTATCGTTCTGGTCAATATCACATCAGTACTTCATAGAGAATTAAAAACGTTTTTTTTCTTACTTTTTTTTTGTACCCATAGAGTACTAACGGTGTGATTTTTGATTCCTTGTACAAGGCAATTCTGGCCTCCGTTTTGCTTGCCGTTTGCGCCGGCGTGGCTTATTTATCGTTCTGTTCGATATCACATCAGTACTTCAAAGAGAATTACAAAGGTTTTTTTGTACTTTCTTTTGTACCCATAGAGTACTTAACGGTGTGATTTTTGATTCCTTGTACAAGGCCATTCTGACCACCGTTTTGCTTTCGGTTTGTGCCGGCGTGCCTTATTTATCGTTCTGGTCGATATCACATCATACTTCAAAGAGAATTACAAACGTTTTACATCGTACTTTTTTTGTACCCATAGAGTACTTAACGGTGTGATTTTTTATTCCTTGTACAAGGCCATTCTGGCCTCCGTTTTGCTTGCCGTTTGCGCCGGCGTGCCTTATTTATCGTTCTGGTCGATATCACATCAGTACTTCAAAGAGAATTACAAATGTTTTTTTTCATACTTTTTTTTTGTACCCATAGAGTACTTTACGGTGTGATTTTTGATTCCTTGTACAAGTCCATTCTGGCCTCCGTTTTGCTTGCCGTTTTCGCCGGCGTGCCTTATTTATCATTCTGTTCGATATAACATCTGTACTTCAAAGAGAATTACAAATGTTCTTTTTTGTTCTTTTTTGTACCCATAGAGTACTTAACGGTGTGATTTTTGATTCCTTGTACAAGGCCATTCTGGCCTCCATTTTACTTGCCGTTTGCGCCGCCGTGCCTTATTTATCGTTCTGGTCGATTCACATTAGTACTTCCAAGAGAATTACAAACGTTTTTTTTCGTACATTTTTTGTACCCATAGAGTACTTAACGGTGTGATTTTTGATTTCTTGTACAAGGCCATTCTGACCACCGTTTTGCTTTCCGTTTGCGCCGGCGTGCCTTATTTATCGTTCTGGTCGATATCACATCATACTTCACAGAGAATTACAAACGTTTTACATCGTAATTTTTTATACCCCTAGAGTACTTAACGGTGTGATTTTTGATTCCTTGTACAAGGCCATTATGGCCTCCGTTTTGCTTGCCCTTTACGCTGGAGTACCTTATTTATCGTTCTGTTCGATATAGCATCAGTACTTCAAAGAGAATTACAAACGTTTTTTTCGTACTTTTTTTTGTACCCGTAGAGTACTTAACGGTGAGATTTTTGATTCCTTGTACAAGGCCATTCTGGCCTCCGTTTTGCTTGCCGTTTACACCGGCGTGCCTTATTTATCGTTCTGGTCGATATCACATCAGTACTTCAAAGAGAATTACAAACGTTTTTTTTCATACTTTTTTTGTACCCATAGAGTACTTAACGGTGTGATTTTTGATTCCTTGTACAAGGCCATTCTGGCCTCCGTTTTACTTGCCGTTTGTGCCGGCCTGCCTTATTTATCGTTCTGTTTGATATCACATCAGTACTTCAAAGAGAATTACAAACGTTTTTTTTCGTACTTTTTTTGTACCCATAGAGTACTTAACATAGTGATTTTTTGATTCCTTATACAAGGACATTCTGACCACCGTTTTGCTTTCCATTTGCGCCGGCGTGCCTTATTTATCGTTCTTTGCGATATCACATTATACTTCAAAGAGAATTACAAACGTTTTACATCGTACTTTTTTTTATACCCATTGAGTACTTAACGGAGTGATTTTTTGATTCCTTATACAAGGACATTCTGACCACCATTTTGCTTTCCGTTTGCGCCGGCGTGCCTTATTTATCGTTCTGGTCCATATCACATCATACTTCAATGAGAATTACAAACGTTTTACATCGTACTTTTTTTTACCCATTGAGTACTTAACGGAGTGATTTTTGATTCCTTGTACAAGGCTATTACGGCCTCCGTTTTGCTTGCCGTTTGCGCCGGTGTGCCTTATTTATCGTTCTTGTCGATATCACATAAGTACTTCAAAGAGAATTACAAACGTTTTTTACGTTCTTTTTTTGTACCCATAGAGTTCTTAACTGTATGATTTTTGATTCCTTGTACAAGGCCATTATGGCCTCAGTTTTGCTTGCCGTTTGCGCCGGCGTGCCTTATTTATCATTATGGTCGATATCACATCAATACTTCAAAGATAATTACAAACGTATTTTTTCGTACTTATGTTGTACCCATAAAGTACTTAACGGTGAGATTTTTGATTCCTTATACAAGGCCATTCTGGCCTCCGTTTTGCTTGCCGTTTGTGCCGGTGTGCCATATTTATCGTTGTGGTCGATATCACATCAGTACTACAAAGAGAATTACAAATGTTTTTTTTCGTACATTTTTTGTACCCATAGAGTACTTAACGTTGTGAATTTTGATTCCTTGTACAAGGCTATTCTGGCCTCCGTTTTGCTTGCCGTTTGCGCCGGCGGGCCTTATTTATCGTTCTGGTCGATATCACATCCGTACTTCAAAAAGAATTACAAATGTTTTTATTCGTACTTTTTTGTACCCATAGAGTACTTAACGGTGTGATTTTTGATTCCTTGTACAATTACATTCTGGCCTCCGTTTTGCTTTCCGTGTGCGCCGGCGTGCCTTATTTATCGTTCTGGTCGATATCACATCAGTACTTCAAAGAGAATTACAAATGTTTTTTTCCGTAAATTTTAAGTACCTATAGAGTACTTAACGGTGTGATTTTTGATTTCTTGTACAAGGCCATTCTGGCCACCGTTTTGCTTGCCGTTTGCACCGGCGTGCCTTATTTATCGTTCTGGTCGGTATCACATCAGTACTTCAAAGAGAACTACAAACGTTTTTTTTCATACTTTTTTGGTATCCATAGAGTACTTAACGGTGTGATTTTTGATTCCTTGTACAAGGCCATTATGGCCTCCATTTTGCTTGCCGTTTGCGCCGGCGTGCCTTATTTATCGTTCTGTTCGATATCACATCAGTACTTCAAAGAGAATTGCAAATTTTTTTTTTGTACCCATAGAGTACTTAACGGTGTGATTTTTGATTCCTTGTAAAAGGACATTCTGGCCTCCATTTTACTTGCCGTTTGCGCCGGCGTGCCTTATTTATCATTCTGGTCGATTCACATCAGTACTTCAAAGAGAATTGCAAATTTTTTTTTGTACCCATAGAGTACTTAACGGTGTGATTTTTGATTCCTTGTACAAGGCCATTCTGACCACCGTTTTGCTTTCCGTTTGCGCCGGCGTGCCTTTTTTATTGTTCTGGTCGATATCACATCATACTTCAAAGAGAATTGCAAACGTTTTACATCGTACTTTTTTTTTACCCATAGAGTACTTAACGGTGTGATTTTTTGATTCCTTGTACAAGGCCATTCTGGGCTCTGTTTTGCTTGCCGTTTGCAGCGGGCGTGCCTTATTTATCGTTCTGGTCGATATTACATCAGTACTTCAAAGAGAATTACAAACGTTTTTTTTCATACTTTTTTGATACCCATAGAGTACTTAACGGTGTGAATTTTGATTCCTTGTACAAGGCCATTCTGGCCTCCATTTTGCATGCCGTTTGCGCCGGCGTGCCTTATTTATCGTTCTGGTCGATATCACATCAGTACTTCAAAGAGAATTACAAACGTTTTTTTACCATACTTTTTTTTGTACCCATAAAGTACTTAACGGTCTGATTCCTTGTACAAGGCCATTCTGGCCTCCGTTTTTCTTGCCGTTTGCGCCGGCGTGCCTTATTTATCGTTCTGGTCGATATCACATCAGTACTTCAAAGAGAATTACAAACGTTTTTTTCATACTTTTTTTTGTACCCAGAGTACTTAACGGTGTGATTTTTGATTCCTAGTACAAGGCCATTCTGGCCTCCGTTTTGCTTGCCGTTTGCGCCGGCGTACCTTATTTATCGTTCTGGTCGATATCACATCAGTACTTCAAAGAGAATTACAAACGTTTTTTTTTCGTACTTTTTTTTGTACCCATAGAGTATTTAACGGTGATTTTTGATTCCTTATACAAGGCCATTATGGCCTCCATTTGGCTTGCCGTTTGCGCATTTATTGTTCTGGTCGATATCACATCAGTACTTCAAAAAGAATTACAAATGTTTTTTTCACAATTTTTTAGTACCTATAGAGTACTTAACGGTGTTTTTTTTGATTCCTTGTACAAGGCCATTATGGCCTCCGTTTTGCTTGCTGTTTGCACCGGCGTGCCTTATTTATCATTCTGGTCGATATCACATCAGTACTTCAAAGAGATTTACAAACGTTTTTTTTCGTACTTATTTTGTACCCATAGAGTACTTAACGCTGTGATTTTTGATTCCTTGTACAAGGCCATTCTGGACTCTGTTTTTCTTGCCGTTTGCGCCGGCGTGCCATATTTATTGTTCTGGTCGATATCACATCAGTACTTCACAGAGAATTACAAATGTTTTTTTCATACTTTTTTTTTGTACCCATAGAGTACTTAACGGTGAGATTTTTGATTCCTTGTACAAGGCCATTCCGGCCTCCGTTTTGCTTGCCGATTGCGCCGGCGTGCCTTATTTATCGTTCTGGTCGATATCCCATTAGTACTTCAAAGAGAATTACAAACATTTTTTTTTCTTACTTTTTTTGTACCTATAGAGTACTTAACAGTGCGATTTTTGATTCCTTGAACAAGGCCATTCTGGTCTCCGTTTTTCTTGCCGTTTGCGCCGGCGTGCCTTATTTATCGTTCTGGTCGATATCACTTCAGTACTTCAAAGAGAAATACAAACGTTTTTTTAGTACTTTTTTTTGTACCCATAGAGTACTTAACGGTGTGAGTTTTGATTCCTTGTACAAGGCCATTCTGGCCTCCGTTTTGCTTGCCGTTTGCGCCGGCGTGCCTTATTTATCGTTATGGTCGATTCACATCAGTACTTCAAAGAGAATTACAAACATTTTTTTCGTACTTTTTTTTTACACATAGAGTACTTAACGGTGTGATTTTTGATTCCTTGTACAACACCATTCTTGCCTCCGTTTTGCTTGCCGTTTGCGCTGGCGTGCCTTATTTATCGTTCTGGTCGATATCACATCAGTATTTCAAATAGAATTACAAATGTTTTTTAAGTACTTTTTTTTGTACCCATAGAGTACTTAACGGTGTGATTTTTGATTCATTGTACAAGGCCATTCTGGCCTCCGTTTTGCTTGCCGTTTGCGCCGGCGTGCCTTATTTATCGTTCTGGTCGATATCACATCAGTACTTCAAAGAGAATTACAAACGTTTTTTTTTTTACTTTTTTTGTACCCATAGAGTACTTAACGGGGTGATTTTGGATTCCTTGCACAATGCCATTCTGGCCTCCGTTTTGCTTGCCGTTTGCGCCGGCGTGCCTTATATATCGTTCTGGTCGATATCACATCAGTTCTTCTAAGAGAATTATAAACGTTTTTTATCGTACTTTTTTTCTAACCATAGAGTACTTAACGGTGTGATTTTTCATTCCTTGTACAAGGCCATTCTGGCCTCCGTTTTGCTTGCCGTTTGCGCCGGCGTGCCTTATTTATCGTTCTGGTCGATATCACATCAGTACTTCAAAGAGAATTACAAACGTTTTTTTTGTACTTTTCTTTGTACACATAGAGAACTTAACATTGTGATTTTTGATTCCTTGTACAAGGCAATTCTAGCCTCCGTTTTGCTTCCGTTTGGGCCGGCGTGCCTTATTTATCGTTCTGGTCGATATCACGTCAGTACTTCAAAGAGAATTACAAACGTTTTTTTCATACTTTTTTTGTACTCATAGAGTACTTAACGGTGTGATTTTTGAATGCTTGTACAAGGCCATTCTGGCCACCGTTTTGCTTGCCGTTTGCGCTGGCGTGCCTTATTTATCGTTCTGGTCGATATCACATCAGTATTTCAAATAGAATTACAAATGTTTTTTTCGTACTTTTTTGTACCAAAGAGTACTTAACGGTGTGATTTTTTATTCTTTGTACAAGGCCATTATGGCCTCCGTTTGTTCTGGTCGATATCACATCAGTACTTCAATGAGAATTACAAACGTTTTTTTCGTACTTTTTTTGTACCCATAGAGTACTTAACGGTGTGATTTTTGATTTCTTGTACAAGGCCATTATGGCTTCCGTTTTGCTTGCCGTTTGCGCCGGCGTGAATTACAAACGTTTTTTTCGTACTTTTTTTGTACCCATAGAGTACTTAACGGTGTGAATTTTGATTCCTTGTACAAGGCAATTATGGCCTCCGTTTTGCTTGCCGTTTGCGCCGGCGTGCCTTATTTATCGTTCTGGTCGATATCACATCAGTACTTCAAAGAGAATTACAAAAAAAAAATTCGTACTTTTTTTGTACCCATAGAGTACTTAACGGTGTGATTTTTGATTCCTTGTACAAGGCCATTTTGGCCTCTGTTTTTCTTGCCGTTTGCGCCGGCGTGCCTTATTTATCGTTCTGGTCGATATCACATCAGTTCTTCACAGAGAATTACAAACATTTTTTTCATAATTTTTTTTGTACCCATAGAGTACTTAACGGTGTGATTTTTGATTCCTTGTACATGGCCATTATGGCCTCCGTTTTGCTTGCCGTTTGCGCCGGCATGCCTTATTTATCGTTCTGGTCGATATCACATCAGTACTTCAAATAGAATTACAAACACTTTTTTTTGTACCCATAGAGTACTTAACGGTGTGATTTTGGATTCCTTGTACAAGGCAATTCTTGCCTCCGTTTTACTTGCCGTTTGCGCCGTCGTGCCTTATTTATCGTTCTGGTCCATATCACATCAGTACTTCAAAGAGAATTACAAACGTTTTTTTTCATACTTTTTTTGTACCCATAGAGTACTTAACGGTGTGATTTTTTTTCCTTGTACAAGGCCATTCTGACCACCGTTTTGCTTTCCGTTTGCGCCAGCATGCCTTATTTATCGTTCTGGTCGATATCACATTATACTTCAAAGATAATTACAAACGTTTTACATCGTACTTTTTTTGTACCCTTAGAGTACTTAACGGTGTGATTTTTCATTGCTTGTACAAGGCCATTCTGGCCTTCGTTTTGCTTGCCGTTTGCGGCGGGCGTGCCTTATTCATCGTTCAGTTCGATATCACATTAGTACTTCAAAGAGAATTACAAACATTTTTTTTCGTACTTTTTTTTGTACCCATAGAGTACTTAAGGGTGAGATTTTTGATTCCTTGTATACAAGGCCATTCTGGCCTCCGTTTTGCTTGCCGTTTGCGCCGGCGTGCCTTATTTATTCTTCTGGTCGATATCACATCAGTACTTCAAATAGAATTACACATGTTTTTTTCGTACCAAAAGAGTACTTAACGGTGTGATTTTTGATTCCTTGTACAAGGCCATTCTGGCCTCCGTTTTGCTTGCCGTTTGCACCGGCGTACCTTATTTATCGTTCTGGTCGATATCACATCAGTACTTCAAAGAGAATTACAAACACTTCTTTTTTCGTACTTTTTTTTTGTACCCACAGAGCACTTAATGGTGTGAATTTTGATTCCTTGTACAAGGCCATTTTGGCCTCCGTTTTGCTTGCCGTTTGCGCCGGCGTGCCTTATTTATCGTTCTGGTCGATATCACATCAGTACTTCAAAGAGAATTACAAACGTTTTTTTTCATAATTTTTTTGTACCCATAAAGTACTTAACGGTGTGAATTTTGATTCCTAGTACAAGGCCATTCTGGCCTCCGTTATTCTTGCCGTTTGCGCTGGCGTGCCTTATTTATCGTTCTGGTCGATATCACATCAGTACTTCAAAGAGAATTACAATCCGTTTTTTCATACTTTTTTTTTGTACCCATAGAGTACTTAACGGTGTGATTTTGGATTCCTTGTACAAGGCAATTCTTGCCTCCGTTTTACTTGCCGTTTGCGCCGGCGTGCCTTATTTATCGTTCTGGTCCATATCACATCAGTACTTCAAAGAGAATTACAAACGTTTTTTTTCATACTTTTTTTGTACCCATAGAGTACTTAACGGTGTGATTTTTTATTCCTTGTACAAGGCCATTCTGACCACCGTTTTGCTTTCCGTTTGCGCCAGCATGCCTTATTTATCGTTCTGGTCGATATCACATTATACTTCAAAGATAATTACAAACGTTTTACATCGTACTTTTTTTGTACCCTTAGAGTACTTAACGGTGTGATTTTTGATTGCTTGTACAAGGCCATTCTGGCCTTCGTTTTGCTTGCCGTTTGCGGCGGGCGTGCCTTATTCATCGTTCGGATTCGATATCACATCAGTACTTCAAAGAGAATTACAAACATTTTTTTTCGTACTTTTTTTTGTACCCATAGAGTACTTAACGGTGAGATTTTTGATTCCTTGTATACAAGGCCATTCTGGCCTCCGTTTTGCTTGCCGTTTGCGCCGGCGTGCCTTATTTATCCTTCTGGTCGATATCACATCAGTACTTCAAATAGAATTACAAATGTTTTTTTCGTACCAATAGAGTACTTAACGGTGTGATTTTTGATTCCTTGTACAAGGCCATTCTGGCCTCCGTTTTGCTTGCCGTTGCCGGCGTACCTTATTTATCGTTCTGGTCGATATCACATCAGTACTTCAAAGAGAATTACAAACACTTCTTTTTTCGTACTTTTTTTTTGTACCCACAGAGCACTTAATGGTGTGAATTTTGATTCCTTGTACAAGGCCATTGTGGCCTCCGTTTAGCTTGCCGTTTGCGCCGGCGTGCCTTATTTATCGTTCTGGTCGATATCACATCAGTACTTCAAAGAGAATTACAAACGTTTTTTTTCATAATTTTTTTGTACCCATAAAGTACTTAACGGTGTGAATTTTGATTCCTAGTACAAGGCCATTCTGGCCTCCGTTTTTCTTGCCGTTTGCGCTGGCGTGCTTTATTTATCGTTCTGGTCGATATCACATCAGTACTTCAAAGAGAATTACAATCCGTTTTTTCATACTTTTTTTTGTACCCATAGAGTACTTAACGGTGTGAATTATGATTCCTTGTACAAGGCCATTCTGGCCTCCGTTTTGCTTGCCGTTTTCGCCAGCGTGCCTTATTTATCGTTCTGGTCGATATCACATCAGTACTACAAAGAGAATTACAAATGTTATTTTTCATACTTTTTTTTTGTACCCCATAGAGTACTTAACGGTGTGAATTTTGATTCCTTGTACAATGCCATTCTGGCCTCCGTTTTGCATGCCGCTTGCGCCGGTGTGCCGTATTTATCGTTCTGGTCGATATCACATCAGTACTTCAAAGAGAATTATGAACGTTTTTTTCGTATTTTTTTTGTACCCATAGAGTACTTAACGGTGTGATTTTTGATTCATTGTACAAGGCCATTCTGGCCTCCGTTTTGCTTGCCGTTTGCGCCGGCGTGCCTTATTTATCGTTCTGGTCGATATCACATCAGTACTTCAAAGAGAATTACAAACGTTTTTTTTTTACTTTTTTTGTACCCATAGAGTACTTAACGGTGTGATTTTGGATTCCTTGCACAATGCCATTCTGGCCTCCGTTTTGCTTGCCGTTTGCGCCGGCGTGCCTTATATATCGTTCTGGTCGATATCACATCAGTTCTTCTAAGAGAATTATAAATGTTTTTTATCGTACTTTTTTTTTTCTACCCATAGAGTACTTAACGGTGTGATTTTTCATTCCTTGTACAAGGCCATTCTGGCCTCCGTTTTGCTTGCCGTTTGCGCCGGCGTGCCTTATTTATCGTTCTGGTCGATATCACATCAGTACTTCAAAGAGAATTACAAACGTTTTTTTTTTGTACTTTTCTTTGTACACATAGAGTACTTAACATTGTGATTTTTGATTCCTTGTACAAGGCAATTCTAGCCTCCGTTTTGCTTCCGTTTGGGCCGGCGTGCCTTATTTATCGTTCTGGTCGATATCACGTCAGTACTTCAAAGAGAATTACAAACGTATTTTTCGTACTTTTTTTGTACTCACAGAGTACTTAACGGTGTGATTTTTGAATGCTTGTACAAGGCCATTCTGGCCACCGTTTTGCTTGCCGTTTGCGCTGGCGTGCCTTATTTATCGTTCTGGTCGATATCACATCAGTACTTCAAAGAGAAATACAAATGTTTTTTTCGTACTTTTTTGTACCAAAGAGTACTTAACGGTGTGATTTTTTATTCTTTGTACAAGGCCATTATGGCCTCCGTTTGTTCTGGTCGATATCACATCAGTACTTCAATGAGAATTACAAACGTTTTTTTCGTACTTTTTTTGTACCCATAGAGTACTTTACGGTGTGATTTTTGATTTCTTGTACAAGGCCATTCTGGCTTCCGTTTTGCTTGCCGTTTGCGCCGGCGTGAATTACAAACGTTTTTTTTCGTACTTTTTTTTGTACCCATAGAGTACTTAACGGTGTGAATTTTGATTCCTTGTACAAGGCAATTATGGCCTCCGTTTTGCTTGCCGTTTGCGCCGGCGTGCCTTATTTATCATTCTGGTCGATATCACATCAGTACTTCAAAGAGAATTACAAAAAAAAAAATTTCGTACTTTTTTTGTACCCATAGAGTACTTAACGGTGTGATTTTTGATTCCTTGTACAAGGCCATTTTGGCCTCTATTTTTCTTGCCGTTTGCGCCGGCGTGCCTTATTTATCGTTCTGGTCGATATCACATCAGTTCTTCACAGAGAATTACAAACGTTTTTTTCATAATTTTTTTTGTACCCATAGAGTACTTAACGGTGTGATTTTTGATTCCTTGTACAAGGCCATTATGGCCTCCGTTTTGCTTGCCGTTTGCGCCGGCATGCCTTATTTATCGTTCTGGTCGATATCACATCAGTACTTCAAATAGAATTACAAACACTTTTTTTTGTACCCATAGAGTACTTAACGGTGTGATTTTGGATTCCTTGTACAAGGCAATTCTTGCCTCCGTTTTACTTGCCGTTTGCGCCGGCGTGCCTTATTTATCGTTCTGGTCCATATCACATCAGTACTTCAAAGAGAATTACAAACGTTTTTTTTCATATTTTTTTTGTACCCATAGAGTACTTAACGGTGTGATTTTTTTATTCCTTGTACAAGGCCATTCTGACCACCGTTTTGCTTTCCGTTTGCGCCAGCATGCCTTATTTATCGTTCTGGTCGATATCACATTATACTTCAAAGATAATTACAAACGTTTTACATCGTACTTTTTTTGTACCCTTAGAGTACTTAACGGTGTGATTTTTGATTGCTTGTACAAGGCCATTCTGGCCTTCGTTTTGCTTGCCGTTTGCGGCGGGCGTGCCTTATTCATCGTTCAGTTCGATATCACATCAGTACTTCAAAGAGAATTACAAACATTTTTTTTCGTACTTTTTTTTGTACCCATAGAGTACTTAACGGTGAGATTTTTGATTCCTTGTATACAAGGCCATTCTGGCCTCCGTTTTGCTTGCCGTTTGCGCCGGCATGCCTTATTTATCCTTCTGGTCGATATCACATCAGTACTTCAAATAGAATTACAAATGTTTTTTCATACCAATAGAGTACTTAACGGTGTGATTTTTGATTCCTTGTACAAGGCCATTCTGGCCTCCGTTTTGCTTGCCGTTTGCACCGGCGTACCTTATTTATCGTTCTGGTCGATATCACATCAGTACTTCAAAGAGAATTACAAACACTTCTTTTTTCGTACTTTTTTTTGTACCCACAGAGCACTTAATGGTGTGAATTTTGATTCCTTGTACAAGGCCATTCGGCCTCCGTTTTGCTTGCCGTTTGCGCCGGCGTGCCTTATTTATCGTTCGGTCGATATCACATCGTACTTCAAAGAGAATTACAAACGTTTTTTTTCATAATTTTTTTGTACCCATAAAGTACTTAACGGTGTGAATTTTGATTCCTAGTACAAGGCCATTCGGCCTCCGTTTTTCTTGCCGTTTATTTGGCGTGCCTTATTTATCGTTCTGGTCGATATCACATCAGTACTTCAAAGAGAATTACAATCCGTTTTTTCATACTTTCTTTTTGTACCCATAGAGTACTTAACGGTGTGAATTTTGATTCCTTGTACAAGGCCATTCTGGCCTCCGTTTTGCTTGCCGTTTTCGCCATCGTGCCTTATTTATCGTTCTGGTCGATATCACATCAGTACTACAAAGAGAATTACAAATGTTATTTTTCATACTTTTTTTTGTACCCATAGAGTACTTAACGGTGTGAATTTTGATTCCTTGTACAATGCCATTCTGGCCTCCGTTTTGCTTGCCGCTTGCGCCGGTGTGCCGTATTTATCGTTCTGGTCGATATCACATCAGTACTTCAAAGAGAATTATGAACGTTTTTTCGTATTTTTTTTGAACCCATAGAGTACTTAACGGTATGATTTTTGATTTCTTGTACAAGGCCATTCTGGCCTCCGTTTTGCTTGCCGTTTGCGCCGGCGTACCTTACTTATCGTTCTGGTTGATATCACATCAGTACTTCAAAGAGAATTACAAACATTTTTTTTTCGTAATTTTTTAGTATCTATAGAGTACTTAATGGTGTGATTTTTGATGTCACGGATTTTATTAATACAAAACAACAAGTAATAAACCGGTTAACCTCAAGTGCAAGGATCGTAGTATGGAGGCTAATGCCGGGTCGATCTTACGGGGAACTAGACGAATGTTAACCACAGCTTTTGTTTTTTAACTAACTATTGCCACTAAACAAATATGCGAGAAAATAACTAGACGAGAGGAGATTAATCCAATGCTAGGAAAGATTGAAAGCAATAAAAATAAACTAAAAGTGCGGGAAAAATAAATTAACGATCTAAACTAAGCTACGAGGGTTGTAAATCAAGTTTATAAAAGACAAACGAGGATTGATCCACCTATCAACATGCTTTGATCTATTATCTCGATTTTACGTGGTATTTACTTAGGTTGGGATTCACCTTACCTAAACATGAATTCCTAATTCCTTAGGCAATCCATCTATTAACCTAGTATCTTCCAACACTAAATTAACACGTTAAAAAGATCAAAGGTGTCAACTTTTACGTTAACGATCTAGTTTTTAGACTTACTAACTTCCGTTAATATAAATCTAATGAACTATTCTTATCTATGGTGATCTATGCTATTCAAGACTTCCATCAGACAATAACATATCAAGCATACAACATATCTCCCAATATAATTGCATTAAAACAAGAATATGCATAGATAAGAAACAACCGTAGTAAATACTCACAGTAAAAGTCGAAATAAATAGATCAATTCAATGCTGATGGCTTCACAATTCTCGTTTGAAGGAGGTTCTAGCCTCTGAGCATCCTCAGCAACCCGAAAAGCGAGAAAAATAACATACTACTAGCCTACTTTGATCGAATTTAAAGTTGCATAAAGCTGGAAATAAAAAGTGTAAAATCGCGACCAAAGCGCCCCTAGAAATTTAGGGTTCGAATTGTGTGTTTAGGGTTTGGGAAATCGCGCCTATTTATAGATTTTTAGGTCGGTTTAGGCGAGTCGGTGCCGTGGACGCCCGTCCACTATCTTGGACGCTCGTCCGGCGGCTTACGGACGGAGGTGAACGCTCGTTCGAACGCGTACGAACTCTACGAATGTAAAATATGATTACGGACGCTCGTTCGGTTGAGCAAACGCCCGTCCACCATGGACGGACCGTGGACGCTCGTCCATCGATCTTTGGAACTCGATCTCTTGAGCATTATCTCTTCCTTCTTCCATCTTTATCCTTCTTTTCTCATCTCTATCTCGATTTAGCTCGAATTATATCAACATTTGATCATCAATTTAGCCTCCAACATGTATCTACATCACATTAAGACATCGCAAAACGTAACACAATCCAAATACTCATAAAACCATAATCAAAACACGTACACAACCTCATTTTGCGAATAAACAAATTAAAATCTCACTTGCTTAATAAATCATTTAAAACCACATTTCTATGCAAATCATATGAATTATGGGGGAAAACATCATAAAATACAACGTTATAAAACGTATAAATTCACCCTTAACAACTCCCCCACACTTAAACTTTGCTCGTCCCGAGCAAAACAAAACAAGATAAAGGCTCGGAAAGAATATAGACACCTCAACACATATACCACATAGTCAATAAATTAGAAGTTCACCATCGTGTGTGTGCATAGCCATAGAGAACTTCCACTTAAATCCAAACTTGAAAAACTCAAAGCAAAACTAGCTAATACCCCCTTCAAACTAGTAATAAAAGATACTTATAAGATGCACCCTACAAAACGGAACATATCCCGGAAAAGATGATAGAACACATTTAAGGCCTTTCCGACATACTTAGAGGATAATCCTACGACATATCCATCGGTTTATGCGGGGATAAGATTAACGATAACTAAGTCTCATTTCATTCTTTTCATACCAATTCCTAAGTTGATTCAATTGATTTCACATTTAAACACACATCGAGAATAAGCTATTGCTCATCATAGCGAGAATAGGACATACGTGGTATACCTACCTTACTCAAATCATAAAGCGACTTCTTACATTTGTCGTGAGCTTTTGGTCATCATAGTGGAATAAAACATTTCGAGATAATGCCTTACCGCACTCAAATCATCGACCGACTTCCGACACACACCATTGATTTCATTATTAACTCAACTTTTTCAAAGGACATTAGCTACGTATTACTTATCACATTCAAACTTCTAGATATTCACAGTACATCGTACTTGGAACTAAATACAAACTATCATAAGTCTCACGATATGTACGTAGCACTAAGCACACGACTTATAAGACAATCAGAAATCACTCGTCCAAGAGGGGTATAACTTTATAAATTAGCTCATCATTCACTATGGCACGTGAAAAATAAATCTTGGTGAAACATCTAACCTATGGAACATATGGCATAAGGCATCGATGAATATAACAAACCGAACAAAAACATGCATTGCTTACTCGAGACAAATCAAAAATTTTGAAAATTTGGCTCATTTAGCTTAGCATAGAAATAATATCATGTAAGCAAATGTGTAGATACATATAGCTTATTCCCCTCCCCCACACTTAAATGACAACATGTCCTCGTGTTGTGCGGAATGAAAAAAAAAAGAAAGAAAGTACTAGGCGATTGTAGTTCGAAAGTGGCAAGTCGGAAGTGGCCATGGTCCGAAATGCTTGAGGAAATCGATGGCTTGTGGACCATCCACCGGAAAAGCGATATCATCGAAACTCACAATTGCTATCGCAAGTATCTGCATACATGAAAAACAACACAAAACGTACCTCGGGGGATAGGGGGAAATTATATCATATGAAACAAAAGTGATAGAGATAAAGATAAGAGGAAATCGTAAGCAAAACAACACTTCGACCCTTTATAAGATTAGGACGGGTAGTGACAAAAACAAACACAATCCTAATAAAGCGAACTAAAACAACGAAAAACAACTAAAGATAGAAACTAATATAATAAGGGATATCTAGGATGCCTCTAGTAGCGCTAATGGTTATTGTCGTTAGCTCGACACATTTGAAGCTCGGCTGGATCGGGCCATTTAACCTTTACGCCGGCCACTACCTCGTTTAAGCTCCGGTCCGTAGTGTGGCTGCGAAACGACATCTAACGCATGGGGTTAAATCTTTGAACGCTCTCCATACCTTTTTAAGTTTCCCCATGGTTGTGTTCTTTCTCCTCCGACTCCTCGATGACGTTTAAGTTGTCGCTCCCTCTCAAACTCTTCCATATCGGCACTACTACTGCTAGAACTTCTTCGGACGGATCACTACCGTCATCCTCGGAGAACAAGTCGGGTGACAACTCGTCAAATTCTTCGACTTGAGTAACACCACATCCGAGAATATCGAGAAATTTAACAATCAAAGGTTTCTCTTTAGGTTCACCGATATAGTGCTTGCACCTTTGTCCATTAACTCGAAACGGTTCGCCGCTATAACCGCGAAGTTCTAGAACGCCTCCGGGAATGATTTGGAGAATCTCAAAAGGACCGGACCAACGAGTCCTCAACTTCCCGGGAAACAAATGTAACCTAGAATTGTAAAGAAGAACTTGTTCGCCGACTTGGAATTCTCTCTTCTTAATCTTAGCATCGTGGAGTAGCTTCATCTTATCTTTCTTGATCCTGGCACTTTCATATGCAGGTACGAACTCGTCCGGCTCGTGTAGGCTGCTTTGAAGTCGATCTTGTCCACAAGTTTGGGCATCAAAGTTTAAAAACTTTGTGGCCCAATAAGCTCATGCTCTAGCTCGACGGGCGAGATGACATGGTTTCCCGTAGACCATTTGATATGGCGATGTACCCATAGGGGTCTTATAGGCGATCTATATGCCCAAAGTACATCGTCCAACTTCAAACTCCGGTCTTTTCTATGACTATTCACCGTCTTCTCCGGGATTTTCTTAAGACTCGGTTGCTTCGCTCAACGACCACTAGTCATCGGATGATATGGTGTGCCGATTTTATGGTGAACACCATACTTCTCGAGGACTTTCTCCAAGGTCGGTTACAAAAGTGTGTCCCTTCATCACTTATCAAGGCACGTGGACATCCAAACCTCACAAAGATGTTCTTCTTCAGAAATTTCATGACCGTTTTATGATCATTGTGAGGAGTGGCAATTGCCTCCACCCATTTCGAAACATAGTCAAACGCGAGACTAAGATGTATTTGTTGCCACAAGATGATGGGAATGGTCCCATAAAATCGATGCCCCAAACATCAAAGACTTCGCATTCAAGGATGGGTTTCAACGGCATGTCAAACCGCCTTGTCAAAGCACCGGTTCTTTGGCATCTATCACAAGCTTTACGAAAGCACTGTGTCCTTAAAAATTGTAGGCCAATAGAAACCGGATTTGGAAGATCTTCGCAACCGTTTTCCAAGGACCAAAGTGACCACTGTGGGTCCACTATGGCATTGCTCGATTATATCACGTTGCTCGGATTACGGAACACATCTCCTAAGCAAACCATCTTTGCGGATCTTGAAAAGATAAGGTTCATCCCAAACGAAATATTTCATATCAGAGAAGAACTTCTTCTTCTCTTGATAAGACATTTCAGGATCGAGATAACGGGCATGAAGGTAGTTTACAATGGAGGAATACCATGGAACATCGGGAGGACAACCGTCTATCAACATAATGTTTTCTAGAGGAAAGTAAAGATCTATATCATCTGGTTCATCCTTTTCCTCATTTAACACCCTAGAAACATGATCCGCCACTACGTTCTCACTTGCCCTTCTTATCTTTGATTTGAACGTCAAACTCTTGGAGGGTCGGTATCCAACGCGATGGCGCGGTTTAGCTTCCTTTTTGGTCATGAGATATCGCAAAGCGGCGTGGTCGGTCCACACAATCACTTGAGCACCCGGCAAGTAACTACGAAACTTATCCATAGCAAAGACTACGGCTAATAGTTCCTTTTCGGTTGTCGTGTAGTTAACTTGAGAAGGATTCGGTGTGTGATTTGGCATAATAGATAGGCTGGAACTTTCCATTAAGCTTTTGCCCCTAAGGCGCACCAACGGCATAGTTGGATGCATCACACATAAGCTCAAAGGGTAGGTTCCGGTCGGCGATATAAGAATTGGAGCAGAGATCAGTCTACTCTTAAGCTCCTCAAACGCGCACTTGCAATTCTCATCAAAATCAAAAGTAACGTCTTCTTTGAGTAAAGTAGACGGGGGCTTGGCAATCTTTGAAAAGTCTGGATGAACCTCTATAGAAGCCGACATGTCCGAGAAAACCTCGGACTTCCCGAACATTCTTAGGATAACTCATCTTCTCAATAGCTTCTACCTTAGCCCTATCTACTTCTATACCTTTGGCTGACACTTTGTGGCCAAGAACTATGCCTTCATCTACCATGAAATGGCATTTTTCCCAATTGAGCACTAAGTCCTTTTCCACACATCTAGACAACACACGATCAAGATTATCGAGGCAATCATCGAAGGATTGACCAAAGACCGAGAAATCATCCATAAAAATTTCCATGCACTTTTCAACTAGCCCGTCAAAGATTGCCATCATACACCTTTGGAAGGTGGCCGGGGCATTACGAGAGACCAAATGGCATCCGTACGTAGGCGAATGTCCCGTAAGGGCAAGTGAAAGTAGTCTTCTCTTGGTCAACGGGATCGATGGGTATACGGAAGTATCACGAATATCCATCCGGGAAACGGTAGAATGCGTGCCCCGCCGGACGCTCAAGCATCGGTCTATGAATGGAAGGGGAAAATGATCTTTCGGTGTGACCTCATTGAGTTTTCTATAGTCAATACGGACCACATAGCATGTAACGAGCCCCGATGCTATCTCTTCTCCCTTCTCATTCTTCTCAATAGTAATTCCACCCTTTTTGGGAACTACTTGAGTTGGGGATACCCACTCACTTTGTCCGCAATGGCGTAAATGATACCCATATCTAGAAGCTTTATAATTTCCTTCTTGACTACTTCTTGCATATGAGGGTTAAGCCTTCTGCGAAATTTGTCTAACTCGTTTTGCACCCTCCTCGGTCTTGATCTTGTGCATACGGATGTCGGGAGATATCCCTCGGATATCTCCCACCTGCCATCCAAAGGCTTTCTCATTTTTGCGCAAGACGTTTAACGGTTTAAGCTCTTACATACGAGATAGCTTGGCGAGAGATGATCAAAGGAAGCTTGTCGCCTTCTCTTAAAAACACATACTTAAGATGTTTAGGCAACGGCTTCGGTACCAAATCTATAGGAGGATCCTCTAGACTTGATTTAAGATCTCCACTCTTCAACTCAACATCGTTGAGCTTACTTAGTGGCCCTACGCGCAAAGCTTCTTCTCTTAGCTCATCATCGAATTCGGTGCTAGCGATCTAGATTAACCACACCATGGCTATTCGGATTATCGATCAATCGCTCATATTCCGCTTCCACGGCCTTGACTTGCTCGTCCATACGGTCATTGAAGTCATGAAATGACTCCTCGATGGAAAAGCCGGTTGGAGAACCGAGAGGGTACTTGAATAGATTTAGAAACACTATAGCTCACCTCTTGGTCACCAACTCGGATAGTTACTTGCCCACCATCGCAATCGATGAGGGCTCTAGTTGTGGACGGGAATGGTCTCCCAAGAATCGGGGGGACTTTCTCATCTTTTCCCATATCTAAGACGTACCAATCAACGGGAAAGGTAAATCTATCGATCTGGACTAAAATGTCTTTCGAGAATCCACTGAAGCTTTCTTAGAAGATCTATCGGCGGGCGAAGGTTCATGGAAGTGGGTTCTAGAAGACTTTGTAAACCAATTTTTTGCTCACACACGGACAATGGCATCGGTGATGGATGCACCCAAGTCACGTAAAGAATTTGGAAAGACTAAGCCTCCCATACGCAATGTGAGCACGAATTTTCCGGGGTCACCTCTTTTGATTGGTAAGTCGGATAATTGATCATTGAACAATCCTCACCAATTGCACGATCCATTTACGCTAACTTTTTCTTCGAAGACACAACATCCTTGATGAATTTTGTGTACTTAGGCATCTCGACCAAGACCTCGGATAATGGCGAGATTTACACGAGTATTTTTCAAAAGGTTAAGCACCTTTTCATATTTCTTATCCTCACTCGGAGGGATGTTGCTCTTCCTCGGTGGAAATGGAAGCTTCTTCAACTCACTCTCGGAAAATACTTTCTTTGAGGAAGCACTAACGACTTTGTCTTCCATGTCCTTCCACCTTACAACTTTTTCGGACTTTTTATTAGTCGGGGGATCGGCCACGACTATCATTTAACTCATCGGTCCTCGGGGGATCGGCCACACGAGGATCCTCAATTATTTCACTTCTCGGGGGAACGGCCACGAGGATATCCGATCGATTCTTTATTCCTCAAGGGATCGGCCACTTGAGGGATCTCAACTCTTTCTTCTATCGGGGGATCGGCCACGGTTGCCTTGCGGCCAAGGGGACGATGGGTGCTCAATTTCCCCTCTGCCTTATCGGCGGCGGGGAGGGGCTAGTGGTTTCCCTGGAAGCCGGGGGGACCACCAACTTGAGAACCACTTCTTAAGTTCATCGCGCGGCCTCCTCTTTACCGTATTGCATTATTGGCACGAGGTCGGTGCATTGGTTGTTGCTTAAATCGGCTTGAGCGACTTGACCGCCTCTTGGATTCTTTTCCGTGAAGGTGGGCAGCGCACGACGGTCTAGAGGCTAGCTTGCTCGGCCAATTGCCCGATTTGCCTCTCAAGGCTTTCATCGTCTGCTTTGCTCCTCCCGAAATGAACTCCATTCGGCTTTTATATCGTCTGGTGGGAGGTGCCTTGAGAGTTTTGAAAGTTACGGGAAATGGGTGGCTTGGCCGACTTTGGAATGCGAGAATTAGAATTGGCGGGCCAATTCGATTGAACCTTTCTTTGTGGATTGGAAGAATTATAGCTTGGGTTCGATTAATACCGGGGTTTCTATTGAAGTTCGAATTAGGATTAAATCCCGAAGATTGATTAAACCCTTGGTTTTGGAAAGCTGATACGGCCGAGAGAATTGGTTATTGAATCTACGATTTGTACGGCGAGAGAAAGCATTGACTTCCGCATTACGCCCAATCATGGGACGAAGCGAGCGATATGCCCCGTGCTATCACATACTTGGCATGCGATTGGATTATGATGTCCATAGTCATGAACAACATTGACTTGCGAGCGAGAGGGGAAGAAAATTGACATTGGCCGGTCATATGGCCGGTCGACGACAAGCTTCACGGTACGAGAACTTGAGAGTTCGTGAAGGTGAAGGAGCCGAGAGAACTCGGATTTGAGAAGCTTTGAGCATTTGTTTTGAGAGGTTGCCATTTGCTTACGCAACATGGCAACGAGATTTTGCATAGTCACCTCTTCGACCTTGGGAGGCGGAGGAGGTGCTTGAATGGCTTGATAAGAGGGGGCATAATTGTACTTGGCAATGTCCTCGAACGGCGCCCACCCCTCATCGGGTGTTTTCTTGAGAAATGCCCCACCGGAGGAACTATTGACCATGCCCTTGGTGAGCTCGGTCAATCCCTTTGAAGAAAGTATGGACTTGCCTTTGCTTTGGCAAGCCATGATGGGGACACTTGCGCGGGAGAGACTTAAACCTTTTCCACGCCTCAAAGAATGACTCATTTTTCCGGTCGACGGAATGTGAAGATTTCGTTCGGACAATGGGCTGTTTTTGAAGGAGGAAAGTATTGACTTAGAAATTCCTTCTCGAGCTCGGCCCACGTAGTGATGGATTCGAGAGGGGAGGGAGTGATACCACTCGAGTGCTCCCCCCGTAAGGAAAATGGAAATAGTTTGAGCTTGATGGCATCATCACTTACACCTTGGATACGGGTAGTACCGCATATTTGCAAGAATGTGTGTAAGTGAGTGTGGGGGTTTTCGGATTGATAGCCGTGAAAAATCGATGCATCTTTGCATCATCGAATAAGTCCGGGTTTAAGCTCGAAGTTTGGAGCGACAATGGTAGGCATGACGATAGCCGGGTTTATGGTATTTGTACCGGGCATGGCATAGTCGGCCAACGTCCGTCTATCTTCCATTTGCCATTATTACTATTCTTTCGATTTCTCTGAAAGATATTGCTCAAATTCTTGATCTAGAGCGTTTCCTTCGTCGAAACGAAGTCTCCGCCTATTGGGTCGGACTATGGTCCGCTCGGGGTCGGGGAATAGATTAGTGGTCCCTTATGACTACGAGTTTGCATAAACCGAACACCAACTCAAGGTGTTGAGCAAGAAAGGATAGAAAGTGACGAAAGGACGGATCGGACGAGAGGGAAAGGATAACTAAACCTAGAGGAATCAAAAACTACGAAACTTAACTACGAAAAATTTAAAAACAGAAAAACAGGAAACACTAAAAACGTGTTGAAATCTTCTGAGCCCAAAATGGAAGGGAAAACAGTGGATTTTGACCTCGAAAACGGTGTCGGACGGCCTCCGGCCGTCTGCCACGTCGTCGGCGTCGGAACGAGCTTTCCGAATTGGGGTCCTGCGCGCCAATCCGACACTCGAGCCGAAAGTTATGGCCAAAATACTATCAAGTGCTAAAACGGACCCTTTTATCCTAAAATTTGATCGTGAAAGGTGTGGAGTCAGATGATTCAACCTAAGAAACCTACCTACGACACTTACCTACGAAAAACAGAAAACCTAATTGAAATAAAGATAAAAACTGATGGCAGACAGGACAGACGGGCGTCCAATTAACTGGACGTTCGTCTGACTAGTTTTCAGAATGGACGGGCGTTCAAAATATGAACGCTCGTCCGTTTTTTTTCAGAACTCCTTTGGACGGGCGTCCAGAGGTATGAACGCTCGTCCGACTAGAGCAAGAACTGGACGGGCGTCTAGTACAACGGACGCTCGTCAGCTGGCGCGAAACGATTAGAAAACGAGTACAAACACGGAAAAACGAGTCTAGACTAGAAGCAAAAAATTTTATATTAACTACTCACGAAATACAAATAAAACGACGGATAAACGAACAAAAACAACTAAACTACTAACAACAAACGAAGGCGAAAAGATCTAACCTAAAAACAAGAATTTAAAACAAACTAAAAAAAAAAAACAAAAACAAAAACTAGGCAACCGTCCGGTTCCCCGGCAACGGCGCCAAAAACTTGTCACGGATTTTATTAATACAAAATAAACAAGTAATAAAACCGGTTAACCTCAAGTGCAAGGATCGTAGTATGGAGGCTAATGCCGGGTCGATCTTACGGGGAACTAGACGAATGTTAACCACAGCTTTTTTTTTAACTTTTTTAACTAACTATTGCCACACAAATATGCGAGAAAATAACTAGACGAGAGGAGATTAATCCAATGCTAGGAAAGATTGAAAGCAATAAAAATAAACTAAAAGTGCGGGAAAAATAAATTAACGATCTAAACTAAGCTACGAGGGTTGTAAATCAAGTTTATAAAAGACAAACGAGGATTGATCCACCTATCAACATGCTTTGATCTATTATCTCGATTTTACGTGGTATTTACTTAGGTTGGGATTCACCTTACCTAAACATGAATTCCTAATTCCTTAGGCAATCCATCTATTAACCTAGTATCTTCCAACACTAAATTAACACGTTAAAAAGATCAAAGGTGTCAACTTTTACGTTAACGATCTAGTTTTTAGACTTACTAACTTCCGTTAATATAAATCTAATGAACTATTCTTATCTATGGTGATCTATGCTATTCAAGACTTCCATCGAGACAATAACATATCAAGCATACAACATATCTCCCAATATAATTGGATTAAAACAAGAATATGCATAGATAAGAAACAACCGTAGTAAATACTCACAGTAAAAGTCGAAATAAATAGATCAATTCAATGCTGATGGCTTCACAATTCTCGTTTGAAGGAGGTTCTAGCCTGCGAGCATCCTCGGCAACCCGGAAAAGCAGAAAAATAACATACTACTAGCCTACTTTGATCGAATTTAAAGTTGCATAAAACTGGAAATAAAAAGTGTAAAATCGCAGCCAAAGCTGCCCCTAGAAATTTAGGGTTCGAATTGTGTGTTTAGGGTTTGAGAAATCGCGCCTATTTATAGATTTTTAGGTCGGTTTAGGCTAAGTCGGTGCCGTGGACGCCCGTCCACTATCTTGGACGCTCGTCCGGCGGCTTACGGACGGAGGTGAACGCTCGTTCGAACGCGTACGAACTCTCGAATGTAAAATATGATTACGGACGCTCGTTCGGTTGAGCAAACGCCCGTCCACCATGGACGGACCGTGGACGCTCGTCCATCGATCTTTGGAACTCGATCTCTTGAGCATTATCTCTTCCTTCTTCCATCTTTATCCTTCTTTTCTCATCTCTATCTCGATTTAGCTCGAATTATATCAACATTTGATCATCAATTTAGCCTCCAACATGTATCTACATCACATTAAGACATCGCAAAACGTAACACAATCCAAATACTCATAAAACCATAATCAAAACACGTACACAACCTCATTTTGCGAATAAACAAATTAAAATCTCACTTGCTTAATAAATCATTTAAAACCACATTTCCTATGCAAATCATATGAATTATGGGGGAAAACATCATAAAATACAACGTTATAAAACGTATAAATTCACCCTTAACTTGCCGTTTTCGCCAGCGTGCCTTATTTATCGTTCTGGTCGATATCACATCAGTACTACAAAGAGAATTACAAATGTTATTTTTCGTACTTTTATTTTGTACCCATAGAGTACTTAACGGTGTGAATTTTGAATCCTTGTACAATGCCATTCTGGCCTCCGTTTTGCTTGCCGCTTGCGCCGGTGTGCCGTATTTATCGTTCTGGTCGATATCACATCAGTACTTCAAAGAGAATTATGAACGTTTTTTTCGTATTTTTTTTGAACCCATAGAGTACTTAACGGTATGATTTTTGATTTCTTGTACAAGGCCATTCTGGCCTCCGTTTTGCTTGCCGTTTGCGCCGGCGTACCTTATTTATCGTTCTGGTTGATATCACATCAGTACTTCAAAGAGAATTACAAACATTTTTTTTTCGTAATTTTTTAGTATCTATAGAGTACTTAATGGTGTGATTTTTGATTCTTTGTACAAGGCCATTCTGGCCACCGTTTTGCTTGCCGTTTGTGCCGGCGTGCCTTATCTATCGTTCTGGTCGATATCACATCAGTACTTCATAGAGAATTACAAACGTTTTTTTTTCATACTTTTTTTGTACCCACAGAGTACTAACGGTGTGATTTTTGATTCCTTGTACAAGGCCATTCTGGCCTACGTTTTGCTTGCCGTTTGCGCCGGCGTGCCTTATTTATCGTTCTGTTCGATATCACATCAGTACTTCAAAGAGAATTACAAAGGTTTTTTTGTACTTTCTTTTGTACCCATAGAGTACTTAACGGTGTGATTTTTGATTCCTTGTACAAGGCCATTCTGGCCTCCGTTTTGCTTGCCGTTTGCACCGGCGTACCTTATTTATCGTTCTGGTCGATATCACATCAGTACTTCAAAGAGAATTACAAACACTTCTTTTTTCGTACTTTTTTTGTACCCATAGAGCACTTAATGGTGTGAATTTTGATTCCTTGTAAAAGGCCATTCTGGCCTCCGTTTTGCTTGCCGTTTGCGCCGGCGTGCCTTATTTTTCGTTCTGGTCGATATCACATCAGTACTTCAAAGGGAATTAGAAACGTTTTTTTTTCATAATTTTTTTGTACCCATAAAGTACTTAACGGTGTGAATTTTGATTCCTAGTACAAGGCCATTCTGGCCTCCGTTTTTCTTGCCGTTTGCGCTGGCGTGCCTTATTTATCGTTCTGGTCGATATCACATCAGTACTTCAAAGAGAATTACAAACACTTCTTTTTTCGTACTTTTTTTTGTACCCACAGAGCACTTAATGGTGTGAATTTTGATTCCGTGTACAAGGCCATTCTGGCCTCCGTTTTGCTTGCCGTTTGCGCCGGCGTGCCTTATTTATCGTTCTGGTCGATATCACATCAGTACTTCAAAGAGAATTACAAACGTTTTTTTTCATAATTTTTTTGTACCCATAAAGTACTTAACGGTGTGAATTTTGATTCCTAGTACAAGGCCATTCTGGCCTCCGTTTTTCTTGCCGTTTGCGCTGGCGTGCCTTATTTATCGTTCTGGTCGATATCACATCAGTACTTCAAAGAGAATTACAATCCGTTTTTTCATACTTTTTTTTTGTACCCATAGAGTACTTAACGGTGTGAATTTTGATTCCTTGTACAAGGCCATTCTGGCCTCCGTTTTGCTTGCCGTTTTCGCCAGCGTGCCTTATTTATCGTTCTGGTCGATATCACATCAGTACTACAAAGAGAATTACAAATGTTATTTTTCATACTTTTTTTTGTACCCATAGAGTACTTAACGGTGTGAATTTTGATTCCTTGTACAATGCCATTCTGGCCTCCGTTTTGCTTGCCGCTTGCGCCGGTGTGCCGTATTTATCGTTCTGGTCGATATCACATCAGTACTTCAAAGAGAATTATGAACGTTTTTTCGTATTTTTTTTGAACCCATAGAGTACTTAACGGTATGATTTTTGATTTCTTGTACAAGGCCATTCTGGCCTCCGTTTTGCTTGCCGTTTGCGCCGGCGTACCTTACTTATCGTTCTGGTTGATATCACATCAGTACTTCAAAGAGAATTACAAACATTTTTTTTCGTAATTTTTTAGTATCTATAGAGTACTTAATGGTGTGATTTTTGATTCTTTGTACAAGGCCATTCTGGCCACCGTTTTGCTTGCCGTTTGTGCCGGCGTGCCTTATCTATCGTTCTGGTCGATATCACATCAGTACTTCATAGAGAATTACAAACGTTTTTTTTTCATACTTTTTTTGTACCCACAGAGTACTAACGGTGTGATTTTTGATTCCTTGTACAAGGCCATTCTGGCCTACGTTTTGCTTGCCGTTTGCGCCGGCGTGCCTTATTTATCGTTCTGTTCGATATCACATCGTACTTCAAAGAGAATTACAAAGGTTTTTTTGTACTTTCTTTTGTACCCATAGAGTACTTAACGGTGTGATTTTTGATTCCTTGTACAAGGCCATTCTGGCCTCCGTTTTGCTTGCCGTTTGCACCGGCGTACCTTATTTATCGTTCTGGTCGATATCACATCAGTACTTCAAAGAGAATTACAAACACTTCTTTTTTCGTACTTTTTTTGTACCCATAGAGCACTTAATGGTGTGAATTTTGATTCCTTGTACAAGGCCATTCTGGCCTCCGTTTTGCTTGCCGTTTGCGCCGGCGTGCCTTATTTTTCGTTCTGGTCGATATCACATCAGTACTTCAAAGGGAATTACAAACGTTTTTTTTTCATAATTTTTTTGTACCCATAAAGTACTTAACGGTGTGAATTTTGATTCCTAGTACAAGGCCATTCTGGCCTCCGTTTTTCTTGCCGTTTGCGCTGGCGTGCCTTATTTATCGTTCTGGCGATATCACATCAGTACTTCAAAGAGAATTACAATCCGTTTTTTCATACTTTTTTTGTACCCATAGAGTACTTAACGGTGTGAATTTTGATTCCTTGTACAAGGCCATTCTGGCCTCCGTTTTGCTTGCCGTTTTCGCCAGCGTGCCTTATTTATCGTTCTGGTCGATATCACATCAGTACTACAAAGAGAATTACAAATGTTATTTTTCGTACTTTTATTTTGTACCCATAGAGTACTTAACGGTGTGAATTTTGAATCCTTGTACAATGCCATTCTGGCCTCCGTTTTGCTTGCCGCTTGCGCCGGTGTGCCGTATTTATCGTTCTGGTCGATATCACATCGTACTTCAAAGAGAATTATGAACGTTTTTTTCGTATTTTTTTTGAACCCATAGAGTACTTAACGGTATGATTTTTGATTTCTTGTACAAGGCCATTCGGCCTCCGTTTTGCTTGCCGTTTGCGCCGGCGTACCTTATTTATCGTTCGGTTGATATCACATCAGTACTTCAAAGAGAATTACAAACATTTTTTTTTCGTAATTTTTTAGTATCTATAGAGTACTTAATGGTGTGATTTTTGATTCTTTGTACAAGGCCATTCTGGCCACCGTTTTGCTTGCCGTTTGTGCCGGCGTGCCTTATCTATCGTTCTGGTCGATATCACATCAGTACTTCATAGAGAATTACAAACGTTTTTTTTTCATACTTTTTTTGTACCCACAGAGTACTAACGGTGTGATTTTTGATTCCTTGTACAAGGCCATTCTGGCCTACGTTTTGCTTGCCGTTTGCGCCGGCATGCCTTATTTATCGTTCTGTTCGATATCACATCAGTACTTCAAAGAGAATTACAAAGGTTTTTTTGTACTTTCTTTTGTACCCATAGAGTACTTAACGGTGTGATTTTTGATTCCTTGTACAAGGCCATTCTGGCCTCCGTTTTGCTTGCCGTTTGCACCGGCATACCTTATTTATCGTTCTGGTCGATATCACATCAGTACTTCAAAGAGAATTACAAACACTTCTTTTTTCGTACTTTTTTTGTACCCATAGAGCACTTAATGGTGTGAATTTTGATTCCTTGTAAAAGGCCATTCTGGCCTCCGTTTTGCTTGCCGTTTGCGCCGGCGTGCCTTATTTTTCGTTCTGGTCGATATCACATCGTACTTCAAAGGGAATTAGAAACGTTTTTTTTTCATAATTTTTTTGTACCCATAAAGTACTTAACGGTGTGAATTTTGATTCCTAGTACAAGGCCATTCTGGCCTCCGTTTTTCTTGCCGTTTGCGCTGGCGTGCCTTATTTATCGTTCTGGCGATATCACATCAGTACTTCAAAGAGAATTACAATCCGTTTTTTCATACTTTTTTTGTACCCATAGAGTACTTAACGGTGTGAATTTTGATTCCTTGTACAAGGCCATTTCGGCCTCCGTTTTGCTTGCCGTTTTCGCCAGCGTGCCTTATTTATCGTTCTGGTCGATATCACATCAGTACTACAAAGAGAATTACAAATGTTATTTTTCGTACTTTTATTTTGTACCCATAGAGTACTTAACGGTGTGAATTTTGAATCCTTGTACAATGCCATTCTGGCCTCCGTTTTGCTTGCCGCTTGCGCCGGTGTGCCGTATTTATCGTTCGGTCGATATCACATCGTACTTCAAAGAGAATTATGAACGTTTTTTTCGTATTTTTTTTGAACCCATAGAGTACTTAACGGTATGATTTTTGATTTCTTGTACAAGGCCATTCTGGCCTCCGTTTTGCTTGCCGTTTGCGCCGGCGTACCTTATTTATCGTTCGGTTGATATCACATCGCATTTACTTCAAAGAGAATTACAAACATTTTTTTTCGTAATTTTTTAGTATCTATAGAGTACTTAATGGTGTGATTTTTGATTCTTTGTACAAGGCCATTCTGGCCACCGTTTTGCTTGCCGTTTGTGCCGGCGTGCCTTATCTATCGTTCTGGTCGATATCACATCAGTACTTCATAGAGAATTACAAACGTTTTTTTTTCATACTTTTTTTGTACCCACAGAGTACTAACGGTGTGATTTTTGATTCCTTGTACAAGGCCATTCTGGCCTCCGTTTTGCTTGCCGTTTGCACCGGCATGCCTTATTTATCGTTCTGTTCGATATCACATCAGTACTTCAAAGAGAATTACAAAGGTTTTTTTGTACTTTCTTTTGTACCCATAGAGTACTTAACGGTGTGATTTTTGATTCCTTGTACAAGGCCATTCTGGCTTCCGTTTTACTTGCCGTTTGCGCCGGCGTGCCTTATTTATCGTTCTGGTCGATATCACATCAGTACTTCAAAGAGAATTACAAACGTTTTTTTTCGTACTTTCTTTGTACCCATAGAGTACTTAACGGTGTGATTTTTGATTCCTTGTACAAGGCCATTCTGACCACCGTTTTGCTTTCGGTTTGTGCCGGCGTGCCTTATTTATCGTTCTGGTCGATATCACATCATACTTCAAAGAGAATTACAAACGTTTTACATCGTACTTTTTTTGTACCCATAGAGTACTTAACGGTGTGATTTTTTATTCCTTCTACAAGGCCATTCTGGCCTCCGTTTTGTTTTCCGTTTGCGCCGGCGTGCCTTATTTATCGTTTTGGTCGATATCACATCAGTACTTCAAAGAGAATTACAAACGTTTTTTTTCATACTTTTTTTTGTACCCATAGAGTACTTTACGGTGTGATTTTGATTCCTTGTACAAGGCCATTATGGCCTCCGTTTTGCTTGCCGTTTTCACCGGCGTGCCTTATTTATCATTCTGTTCGATATCACATCTGTACTTCAAAGAGAATTACAAATGTTCTTTTTTGTACCCATAGAGTACTTAACGGTGTGATTTTTGATTCCTTGTACAAGGCCATTCTGGCCTCCATTTTACTTGCCGTTTGCGCCGCCGTGCCTTATTTATTGTTCTGGTCGATTCAAATTAGTACTTCAAAGAGAATTACAAACGTTTTTTTTTCGTACATTTTTTTGTACCTATAGAGTACTTAACGGTGTGATTTTTGATTTCTTGTACAAGGCCATTCTGACCACCGTTTTACTTTCCGTTTGCGCCGGCGTGCCTTATTTATCGTTCAGGTCGATATCACATCATACTTCACAGAGAATTACAAACGTTTTACATCGTAATTTTTTATACCCCCATAGTACTTAACGGTGTGATTTTTGATTCCTTGTACAAGGCCATTATGGCCTCCGTTTTGCTTGCCCTTTACGCCGGAGTACCTTATTTATCGTTTTGTTCGATATAGCATCAGTACTTCAAAGAGAATTACAAACATTTTTTTCGTACTTTTTTTGTACCCATAGAGTACTTAACGGTGAGATTTTTGATTCCTTGTACAAAGGCCATTCTGGCCTCCGTTTTGCTTGCCGTTTGCACCGGCGTGCCTTATTTATCGTTCTGGTCGATATCACATCAGTACTTCAAAGAGAATTACAAACGTTTTTTTTATACTTTTTTTGTACCCATAGAGTACTTAACGGTGTGATTTTTGATTCCTTGTACAAGGCCATTCTGGCCTCCGTTTTGCTTGCCGTTTGCGCTGGCGTGCTTTATTTATCGTTCTGTTCGATATCACATCAGTACTTCAAAGAGAATTACAAACGTTTTTTTTCTACTTTTTTTTGTACCCATAGAGTACTTAACGGTGTGATTTTTGATTCCTTGTACAAGGCCATTCTGGCCTCCGTTTTACTTGCCGTTTGTGCCGGCGTGCCTTATTTATCGTTCTGGTCGATATCACATCAGTACTTCAAAGAGAATTACAAACGTTTTTTTTCGTACTTTTTTTGTACCCATAGAGTACTTAACATAGTGATTTTTTGATTCCTTATACAAGGACATTCTGACCACCGTTTTGCTTTCCGTTTGTGCCAGCGTGCCTTATTTATCGTTCTGGTCGATATCACATCATACTTCAAAGAGACTTACAAACGTTTTACATCGTACTTTTTTTATACCCATTGAGTACTTAACGGAGTGATTTTTGATTCCTTGTACAAGGCTATTATGGCCTCCGTTTTGCTTGCCGTTTGCGCCGGTGTGCCTTATTTATCGTTCTTGTCGATATCACATAAGTACTTCAAAGAGAATTACAAACGTTTTTTACGTTCTTTTTTTGTACCCATAGAGTACATAACTGTATGATTTTTGATTCCTTATACAAGGTCATTATGGCCTCAGTTTTGCTTGCCGTTTGCGCCGGCGTGCCTTATTTATCATTCTGGTCGATATCACATCAATACTTCGAAGATAATTACAAACGTATTTTTTCGTACTTATGTTGTACCCATAGAGTACTTAACGGTGAGATTTTTGATTCCTTGTACAAGGCCATTCTGGCCTGCTTGCCGTTTGCGCCGGTGTGCCATATTTATCGTTCTGGTCGATATCACATCAGTACTACAAAGAGAATTACAAATGTTTTTTTTCGTACATTTTTTGTACCCATAGAGTACTTAACGTTGTGAATTTTGATTCCTTGTACAAGGCTATTCTGGCCTCCGTTTTCCTTGCCGTTTGTGCCGGCGTGCCTTATTTATCGTTCTGGTCGATATCACATCCGTACTTCAAAAAGAATTACAAATGTTTTTATTCGTACTTTTTTGTACCCATAGAGTACTTAACGGTGTGATTTTTGATTCCTTGTACAAGGACATTCTGGCCTCCGTTTTGCTTTCCGTGTGCGCCGGCGTGCCTTATTTATCGTTCTGGTCGATATCACATCAGTACTTCAAAGAGAATTACAAATGTTTTTTTTCGTAAATTTTAAGTACCTATAGAGTACTTAACGATGTGATTTTTGATTTCTTGTACAAGGCCATTCTGGCCACCGTTTTGCTTTCCGTTTGCACCGGCGTGCCTTATTTATCGTTCTGGTCGATATCACATCAGTACTTCAAAGAGAATTACAAACGTTTTTTTTATACTTTTTTTGTACCCATAGAGTACTTAACGGTGTGATTTTTGATTCCTTGTACAAGGCCATTCTGGCCTCCGTTTTGCTTGCCGTTTGCGCTGGCGTGCTTTATTTATCGTTCTGTTCGATATCACATCAGTACTTCAAAGAGAATTACAAACGTTTTTTTTCTAATTTTTTTTGAACCCATAGAGTACTTAACGGTGTGATTTTTGATTCCTTGTACAAGGCCATTCTGGCCTCCGTTTTACTTGCCGTTTGTGCCGGCGTGCCTTATTTATCGTTCTGGTCGATATCACATCAGTACTTCAAAGAGAATTACAAACGTTTTTTTTCGTACTTTTTTTGTACCCATAGAGTACTTAACATAGTGATTTTTTGATTCCTTATACAAGGACATTCTGACCACCGTTTTGCTTTCCGTTTGCGCCAGCGTGCCTTATTTATCGTTCTGGTCGATATCACATCATACTTCAAAGAGAATTACAAACGTTTTACATCGTACTTATTTTTATACCCATTGAGTACTTAACGGAGTGATTTTTGATTCCTTGTACAAGGCTATTATGGCCTCTGTTTTGCTTGCCGTTTGCGCCGGTGTGCCTTATTTATTGTTCTTGTTGATATCACATAAGTACTTCAAAGAGAATTACAAACGTTTTTTACGTTCTTTTTTTGTACCCATAAAGTACTTAACTGTATGATTTTTGATTCCTTGTACAAGGCCATTATGGCCTCAGTTTTGCTTGCCGTTTGCGCCGGCGTGCCTTATTTATCATTCTGGTCGATATCACATCAATACTTCAAAGATAATTACAAACGTATTTTTTCGTACTTATGTTGTACACATAGAGTACTTAACGGTGAGATTTTTGATTCCTTGTACAAGGCCATTCTGGCCTCCGTTTTGCTTGCCGTTTGCGCCGGCGTGCCATATTTATCGTTGTGGTCGATATCACATCAGTACTACAAAGAGAATTACAAATGTTTTTATTCGTACTTTTTTGTACCCATAGAGTACTTAACGGTGTGATTTTTGATTCCTTGTACAAGGACATTCTGGCCTCTGTTTTGCTTTCCGTGTGCGCCGGCGTGCCTTATTTATCGTTCTGGTCGATATCACATCAGTACTTCAAAGAGAATTACAAATGTTTTTTTTCGTAAATTTTAAGTACTTATAGAGTACTTAACGATGTGATTTTTGATTTCTTGTACAAGGCCATTCTGGCCACCATTTTGCTTGCCGTTTGCACCGGCGTGCCTTATTTATCGTTCTGGTCGATATCACATCAGTACTTCAAAGAGAATTACAAATGTTTTTTTTCATACTTTTTTTTTGTACCCATAGAGTACTTAACGGTGTGATTTTTGATTCCTTGTACAAGGCCATTATGGCCTCCATTTTGCTTGCCGTTTGCGCCGGCGTGCCTTATTTATCGTTCTGTTCGATATCACATCAGTACTTCAAAGAGAATTACAAATTTTTTTTGTACCCATAGAGTACTTAACGGTGTGATTTTTGATTCCTTGTAAAAGGACATTCTGGCCTCCATTTTCCTTGCCGTTTGCGCCGGCGTGCCTTATTTATCGTTCTGGTCGATTCACATCAGTACTTCAAAGAGAATTACAATCGTTTTTTTTTTGTACTTTTTTTTTGTACCCATAGAGTACTTAACGGTGTGATTTTTGATTCCTTGTACAAGGCCATTCTGACCACCGTTTCGCTTTCCGTTTGCGCCGGTGTGCCTTATTTATTGTTCTGGTCGATATCACATCATACTTCAAAGAGAATTGCAAACGTTTTACATCGTACTTTTTTTACCCATAGAGTACTTAACGGTGTGATTTTTTGATTCCTTGTACAAGGCCATTATGGGCTCCGTTTTGCTTGCCGTTTGCGGCGGGCGTGCCTTTTTTATCGTTCTGGTCGATATTACATCAGTACTTCAAAAAGAATTACAAACGTTTTTTTTTCCGTACTTTTTTGTACCCATAGAGTACTTAACGGTGAGATTTTTGATTCCTTGTACAAGCCCATTCTAGCCTGCGTTTTGCTTGCCATTTGCGCCGGCGTACCTTATTTATCGTTCTGGTCGATATCACATCAGTACTTCAAAGAGAATTACAAACGTTTTTTTTTCGTACTTTTTTTGTACCCATAGTGTACTTAACGGTGTGAATTTTGATTCCTTGTACAAGGCCATTATGGCCTCCGTTTTGCTTGCCGTTTGCACCGGCGTGCCTTATTTATCGTTCTGGTCGATATCACATCTGTACTTCAAAGAAAATTACAAACGTTTTTTTCGTACTTTTTTTGTACCTATAGAGTACTTAACAGTGTGAATTTTGATTTCTTTTACAAGGCCATTCTGGCCTCCGTTTTGCTTGCCGTTTGTGCCGACGTGACTTATTTATCGTTCTGGTCGATATCACATCATTACTTCAAAGAGAATTACAAACCGTTTTTTTCGTTCTTTTTTTTGTACCCATAGATTACTTAACGGTGTGAAGGCCATTCTGGCCTCCGTTTGGCTTGCCATTTGCGCCGGCGTGCCTTATTTATCGTTCTGGTCGATATCACATCAGTACTACAAAGAGAATTACAAACGGTTTTTTCATACTTTTTTTTTGTACCCATAGAGTACTTAACGGTGTGATTTTTGATTCCATGTACCAGGCCATTCTGGCCTCCGTTTTGCTTGCCGTTTGCGCCGGCATGCCTTAATTATCGTTCTTGTCGATATCAAATCAGTACTTCAAAGAGAATTACAAACTTTTTTTTCGTACTTTTTTTGTACCCATAGTGTACTTAACGGTGTGATTTTTTATTCCTTGTACAAGGCCATTCTGGCCTCCGTTTTGCTTGCCGTTTGCGCCGGCGTGCCTTATTTATCGTTCTGGTCGATATCACATCAGTACTTCAAAGAGAATTACGAACGTTTTTTCATACTTTTTTGGTTCCCATAGAGTACTTAACGGTCTGATTTTTCATAATTTTGATTCCTTATTTATCGTTCTTGTTGATATCACATATGTAATTCAAAGAGAATTACAAACATTTTTTTTCGTACTTTTTTTTGTACCCATAGAGTACTTAACGGTGTGATTTATGATTCCTTGTACAAGGCCATTATGGCCACCGTTTTGCTTGCCGTTTGCGCCGGCGTGCCGTATTTATCGTTCTTGTCGATATCACATCAGTACATCAAAGAGAATTACAAACGTTTTTTTCGTACTTTTTTTTGTACCCATAGTGTACTTAACGGCGTGATTTTTAATTCCTTGTACAAGGCCATTATGGCCTCCGTTTTGCTTGCCGTTTACACCGGCAAGCCTTATTTATCGTTCTGGTCTATATCACATCAGTACTTCAAAGAGAATTACAAACGTTTTTTCATACTTTTTTTTGTACCCATAGAGTACTTAACGGTTTGATTTTTGATTCCGTGCACAAGGCCATTCTGGCCTCCATTTTGCTTGCCGTTTGCGCCGACACGCCTTATTTATCGTTCTTGTCGATATCACATCAGTACTTCAAAGAGAATTACAAACGTTTTTTTTTCGTACTTAACGGTGTGAATTTTGATTCCTTGTACAATGCCATTATGGCCTCCGTTTTGCTTGCAGTTTGCGCCGGCGTGCCTTATTTATCGTTCTGGTCGATATCACATCTGTACTTCAAAGAAAATTACAAACGTTTTTTTGTACTTTTTTTGTACCCATAGAGTACTTAACGGTGTGAATTTTGATTTCTTGTACATGGCCATTCTGGCCTCCGTTTTACTTGCCGTTTGCGCCGGCGTGACTTATTTATCGTTCTGGTCGATATCACATCATTACTTCAAAGAGAATTACAAACGGTTTTTTTCGTTCCTTTTTCTGTACCCATAGAGTACTTAACGGAGTGAATGCCATTCTGGCCTCCGTTTGGCTTGCCATTTGCGCCGGCGTGCCTTATTTATCGTTCTGGTCGATATCACATCAGTACTACAACCCGAATTACAAATGGTTTTTTCATACTTTTTTTTTGTAACCATAGAGTACTTAACGGTGTGATTTTTTATTCCATGTTCTAGGCCATTCTGGCCTCCGTTTTGCTTGCCGTTTGCGCCGGCATGCCATATTTATCGTTCTTGTCGATATCACATCAGTACTTCAAAGAGAATTACAAACATTTTTTTCATACTTTTTTTGTACCCATAGTGTACTTAATGGTGTGATTTTTTATTCCTTGTACAAGGCCATTATGGCCTACGTTTTGATTGCCGTTTGCGCCGGCGTGCCTTATTTATCGTTCTGGTCGATATCACATCAGTACTTCAAAGAGAATTACAAACTTTTTTTCATACTTTTTTTGTACCCATAGAGTACTTAACGGTGTGAATTTTGATTCCGTGTACAAGGCCATTCTGGCCTCCGTTTTGCTTGCCGTTTGTGCCGGCATGCCTTATTTATCGTTCTTGTCGATATCACATCTGAACTTCAAAGAGAATTGCAAACATTTTATTTCGTACTTTTTTTTGTACCCATAGAGTACTTAACGGTGTGATTTTTGATTCCTTGAACAAGGCCATTATGTCCACCATTTTGCTTGCCGTTTGCGCCGGCGTGCCTTATTTATCGTTCTTGTCGATATCACATCAGTACTTCAAAGAGAATTACAAACGTTTTTTCGTACTTTTTTTTGTACCCATAGTGTACTTAACGGTGTGATTTTTGATTTCTTGTACAAGGCCATTATGGCCTCCGTTTTGCTTGCCGTTTACACCGGCAAGCCTTATTTATCGTTCTGGTCGATATCACATCAGTACTTCAAAGAGAATTACAAACGTTTTTTCATTCTTTTTTTGTACCCATAAAGTACTTAACGGTGTGATTTTTGATTCCTTGTACAAGGCCATTATGGCCTCTATTTTGCTTGCCGTTTGCGCTGGCACACCTTATTTATCGTTCTTGTCGATATCACATCAGTACTACAAAGAGAATTACAAATATTTTTTTTCGTACTTTTTTTTGTACCCACAGTACTTAACGGTGTGATTTTTGATTCCTTGTACAAGGCCATTCTGGCCTCCGTTTTGCTTCCCGTTTGCGCCGGCGTTCCTTATTTATCATTCTGGTCGATATCACATCAGTACTTCAAAGAGAATTACAAACGTTTTTTTTCGTACTTTTTTTTGTACCCATACAGTACTTAACGGTGTGATTTTTGATTCCATGTACAAGGCCATTCTGGCCTCTGTTTTTCTTGCCGTTTGCGCCGGCGTACCTTATTTATCGTTCTGGTCGATATCACATTAGTACTTCACAGAGAATTACAAACGTTTTTTCGTACTTTTTTTGTTCCCATAGAGTAATTAACGGTGAGAGTTTTGATTCCTTGTACAAGGCCATTCTGGCCTCCGTTTTGCTTGTCGTTTGTGCCGGCATGCCTTATTTATCGTTCTGGTCGATATCACATCAGTAGTTCAAAGAATTACAAACGTTTTTTTTTCATACTTTTTTTGTACCTATAGAGTACTTAACGGTGTGATTTTTGATTCCTTGTACAAAGGCATTCTGGCCTCTGTTTTTCTTGCCGTTTGCGCCGGCATGCCTTATTTATCGTTCTTGTCGATATCACATCTATATTTCACAGAGAATTACAAACGTTTTTTTCGTACTTTTTTTGTACCTATAGAGTACTTAACGGTGAGATTTTTGATTCCTTTTACAAGGCCATTCTGGCCTCCGTTTTGCTTGCCGCTTGCACCGGCGTGCCTTATTTATCGTTCTAGTCGAAATCACATCAGTATTTCAAAGAGAATTACAAACGTTTTTTTCGTACTTTTTTTTGTACCCATAGAGTACTTAACTGTGTTATTTTTTATTCCTTGTACAAGGCCATTCTGGCCTCCGTTTTACTTGTCGTTTCCGCCTACGTGCCTTATTTATCGTTCTGGTCGATATCACATCAGTACTTCAAAGAGAATTACAAACGTTTTTTTCGTACTTTTTTTGTACCCATACAGTACTTAACGGTGTGATTTTTGATTCCTTGTACAAAGCCATTATGGCCTCTGTTTTTCTTGCCGTTTGTGCCGGCATGCCTTATGTATCGTTCTTGTCGATATCACATCTGTATTTCACAGAGAATTACAAACGTTTTTTTCGTACTTTTTTTTGTACCCATAGAGTACTTAACGGTGAGATTTTTGATTCCTTGTACAAGGCCATTCTGGCCTCCGTTTTGCTTGCCGTTTGCACCGGCGTGCCTTATTTATTGTTCTAGTCGAAATCACATCAGTATTTCAAAGAGAATTACAAATGTTTTTTTCGTACTTTTTTTGTACCCATAGAGTACTTAACGGTGTGATTTTTGATTCATTGTACAAGGACATTATGGCCTCGTTTTGCTTGCCGTTTGCGCCGGCGTGCCTTATTTATCGTTCTGATCGATACATCAGTACTTCAAAGAGAATTACAAACGTTTTTTTTCCTACTTTTTTTTGTACCCATAGAGTACTTAACGGTGTGATTTTTGATTCCTTGTACAAGGCCATTCTGGCCTCTGATTTTCTTGCCGTTTGCGCCGGCATGCCTTATTTATCGTTCTGGTCGATATCACATCATTACTTCACAGTGAATTACAAACGTTTTTTTCATACTTTTTTTTGTACCCATTGAGTACTTAACGGTGAGATTTTTGATTCCTTGTACAAGGCCATTCTGGCCTCCGTTTTGTTTGCCGTTTGCGCCGGCGTGCCGTATTTATCGTTCTGGTCGATATCACATCCGTACTACAAAGAGAATTACAAATGTTTTTTTACATACTTTTTTTTGTACCCATAGAGTACGTAACGATGTGATTTTTGATTCCTTGTACAAGGACATTCTGTCCTCCGTTTTGTTTTCCGTTTGTGCCGGCGTGCTTTATTTATCGTATTGGTCGGTATCAAATCAGTACTTCAAAGAGAATTATAAACGTTTTTTTTCATACTTTTTTTTGTACCCATAGAGTACTTAACGGTGTGAGTTTTGATTCCTTGTACAAGGCCATTCTGACCACCGTTTTGCTTTCCGTTTGCGCCGGCGTGCCTTATTTATCGTTCTGGTCGATATCACATCATACATCAAAGAGAATTACAAACCTTTTACATTGTACTTTTTTTGTACTCATAGAGTACTTAACGGTGTGATTTTTGATTCCTTGTGCAAGGACATTCTAGCATCCGTTTTGCTTGCCGTTTGCTGCGGGCGTGCCTTATTTATCGTTCTGGTCGATATCACATCAGTACTTCAAAGAGAATTACAAGCGTTTTTTTTTTCATATTTTTTTTGTACCCATATAGTACTTAACGGTGAGATTTTTGATTACTTGTACAAGGCCATTCTGGCCTCCGTTTTGCTTGCTGTTTGTGCCGGCGTGCCTTATTTATCGTTCTGGTCGATATCACATCAGTACTTCAAAGAGAATTACAAACGTTTTTTCGTACTTTTTTTTGTACCCATAGAGTACTTAACGGTGTGATTTTAGATTCCTTGTACAAGGCCATTATGGCCTCCGTTTTGCTTGCCGTTTGCGCCGGCGTGCCTTATTTTTCGTTCTTTCCTTACTTTTTTTTTGTACCCATAGAGTACTTATCGGTGTGAATTTTGATTCCTTGTACAAGGCCATGCTGGCATCCGTTTTGCTTGCCGTTTCCGCCGGCATGCCTTATTTATCGTTCTGGTTGATAACACATCAATAATTCAAAGAGAATTACAAACGTTTTTTTCGTACTTTTTTTGTACCCATAGAGTACTTAACGGTGTGATTTTTGAATCCTTGTACAAGGCCATTCTGGCCTCCATTTTGCTTGCCGTTTGCGCCGGCGTGCCTTATTTATAGTTCTGGTCGATATCACATCAGTACTTCAAAGAGAATTTCAAATGTTTTTATTCGTACTTTTTTTGTACCCATAGAGTACTTAACGGTGTGATTTTTGATTCCTTGTACAAGGACATTCTGGCCTCCGTTTTGCTTTCCATTTGCGCCGGCGTGCCTTATTTATCGTTCTGATCGATATCACATCAGTACTTCAAAAAGAATTACAAATGTTTTTTCGTAATTTTTTAGAACCTATAGAGTACTTAACGGCGTGATTTTTGATTCCTTGTACAAGGCCATTCTGGCCACCGTTTTGCTTGCCGTTTGCACCGGCGTGCTTATTTATCGTTCTGGTCGATATCACACCAGTACTTTAAAGAGAATTACAAACGTTTTTTTTCATACTTTTTTTGTACCCATAGAGTACTTAACGGTGCGATTTTTGATTCCTTGTACAAGGCCATTCTGGCCTCCGTTTTGCTTGCCGTTTGTGCCGGCGTGCCTTATTTATCGTTCTGTTCGATATCACATCTGTACTTCAAAGATAATTACAAACGTTTTTTTTGTACTTTTTTTGTATCCATAGAGTACTTAACGGTGTGATTTTTGATTCCTTGTAAAAGGCCATTTTGGCCTCCGTTTTACTTGCCGTTTACGCCGGCGTGCCTTATTTATCGTTCTGGTCGATTTCACATCAGTACTACAAATAGAATTACAAACGTTTTTTTCGTACTTTTTTTTGTACCCATAGAGTACTTAACGGTGAGATTTTTGATTCCTTGTACAAGGCCATTCTGGCCTCCGTTTTGCTTGCCGTTTGCACCGGCGTGCCTTATTTAATGTTCTAGTCGAAATCACATCAGTACTTCAAAAAGAATTACAAATGTTTTTTCGTACTTTTTTTGTACCCATAGAGTACTTAACGGTGTGATTTTTTATTCCTTGTACAAGGCCATTCTTGCCTCCGTTTTGCTTGCCGTTTGCGCCGGCGTGCCTTATTTATCGTTCTTGTCGATATCACATCAGTATTTCAAAGAGAATTACAAACGTTTTTTTCGTACTTTTTTTACCCATAGAGTACTTAACGGTGTGATTTTTGATTCCTTGTACAAGGACATTATGGCCTCGTTTTGCTTGCCGTTTGCGCCGGCGTGCCTTATTTATCGTTCTGATCGATACATTAGTACTTCAAAGAGAATTACAAACGTTTTTTTTCCTACTTTTTTTGTACCCATAGAGTACTTAACGGTGTGATTTTTGATTCGGCCAATCTGGCCTCTGATTTTCTTGCCGTTTGCGCCGGCGTGCCTTACTTATTGTTCTGGTCGATATCACATCAGTACTTCACAGTGAATTACAAACGTTTTTTTCATACTTTTTTTTGTACCCATAGAGTACTTAACGGTGAGATTTTTGATTCCTTGTACAAGGCCATTCTGGCCTCCATTTTGCTTGCCGTTTGCGCCGGCGTGCCGTATTTATCATTCTGGTCGATATCACATCCGTACTACAAAGAGAATTACAAATGTTTTTTTACATACTTTTTTTGTACCCATAGAGTACTTAACGATGTGATTTTTGATTCCTTGTACAATGACATTCTGGCCTCCGTTTTGCTTTCCGTTTGCGCCGGCGTGCCTTATTTATCGTTTTGGTCGGTATCAAATCAGTACTTCAAAGAGAATTACAAACGTTTTTTTTAATACTTTTTTTTGTACACATAGAGTACTTAACGGTGTGAGTTTTGGTTCCTTGTACAAGGCCATTCTGACCACCGTTTTGCTTTCCGTTTGCGCCGGCGTGCCTTATTTATCGTTCTGGTCGATATCACATCATACTTCAAAGAGAATTACAAACTTTTTACATTGTACTTTTTTTGTACTCATAGAGTACTTAACGGTGTGATTTTTGATTCCTTGTGAAAGGACATTCTAGCATCCGTTTTGCTTGCCGTTTGCTGCGGGCGTGCCTTATTTATCGTTCTGGTCGATATCACATCATTACTTCAAAGAGAATTACAAGCGTTTTTTTTTCATACTTTTCTTTGTACCCATAGAGTACTTAACGGTGAGATTTTTGATTACTTGTACAAGGCCATTCTGGCCTCCGTTTTTCTTGCTGTTTGTGCCGGCGTGCCTTATTTATCGTTCTGATCGATATCACATCAGTACTTCAAAGAGAATTACAAACGTTTTTTCGTACTTTTTTTTGTACCCATAGAGTACTTAACGGTGTGATTTTAGATTCCTTGTACAAGGCCATTATGGCCTCCGTTTTGCTTGCCGTTTGCGCCGGCGTGCCTTATTTTTCGTTCTGGTCGATATCACATCAGTACTTCAAAGAAAATTACAAACGTTTTTTTTTCGAACTATTTTTTTTGTACCCATAGAGTACTTAACGGAGTGATTTTTGATTCCTTGTACAAGGCCATTCTGGCCTCCGTTTTGCTTGCCATTTGCGCCTGCATGCCTTATTTATCATTCTGGTCGATATCACATCAGTACTTCAAAGAGAATTACAAACGTTTTTTTTCCTTACTTTTTTTTTGTACCCATAGAGTACTTAACGGTGTGAATTTTGATTCCTTGTACAAGGCCATTTTGGCATCCGTTTTGCTTGCCGTTTGCGCCGGCATGCCTTATTTATCGTTCTGGTCGATATCACATCAGTACTTCAAAGAGAATTACAAACATTTTTTTCGTACTTTTTCTTGTACCCATAGAGTACTTAACGGTGTGATTTTTGAATCCTTGTACAAGGCCATTCTGGCCTCTGTTTTGCTTGCCGTTTGTGCCGGCGTGCCTTATTTATAGTTCTGGTCGATATCACATCAGTACTTCAAAGAGAATTTCAAATATTTTTATTCGTCCTTTTTTTGTACCCATAGAGTACTTAACGGTGTGATTTTTGATTCCTTGTACAAGTACATTCTGGCCTCCGTTTTGCTTTCCGTTTGCGCCGGCGTGCCTTATTTATCGTTCTGATCGATATCACATCAGTACTTCAAAGAGAATTACAAATGTTTTTTTCGTAATTTTTTAGAACCTAAAGAGTACTTCACGGCGTGATTTTTGATTCCTTGTACAAGGCCATTCTGGCCACCGTTTTGCTTGCCGTTTGCGCCGGCGTGCCTTATTTATCGTTCTGGTCGATATCACACCAGTACTTTAAAAAGAATTACAAACGTTTTTTTCATACTTTTTTGTACCCATAGAGTACTTAACGGTCTGATTTTTGATTCCTTGTACAAGGCCATTCTGGCCTCCGTTTTGCTTGCCGTTTGTGCCGGCGTGACTTATTTATCGTTCTGTTCGATATCACATCTGTACTTCAAAGAGAATTACAAACATTTTTTTTGTACTTTTTTTGTACCCATAGAGTACTTAACGGTGTGATTTTTGATTCCTAGTAAAAGGCCATTCTGGGCTCCGTTTTACTTGCCGTTTGCGCCGGCGTGCCTTATTTATCGTTCTGGTCGATTTCACATCAGTACTACAAATAGAATTAGAAACGGTTTTTTCATAAATTTTTTTGTACCCATAGAGTACTTAACGGTGTGATTTTTGATTCCTTGTACAAGGCCATTCTGGCCTCCGTTTTGCTTGCCGTTTGCGCCGGCGTGCCTTATTTATCGTTCTTGTCGATATCACATCAGTACTTTAAAGAGAATTACAAACGTTTTTTTCGTACCTTTTTTTGTACCCATAATGTACTTAACGGTGTGATTTTTGATTCCTTGTACAAGGCCATTATGGCCTCCGTTTTGCTTGCCGTTCATGCCGGCATGCCTTATTTATCGTTCTGGTCGATATCACATTAGTAATTCAAAGAGAATTACAAACGTTTTTTATACTTTTTTTGTAACCATAGAGTACTTCACGGTGTGATTTTTGATTCCTTGTACAAGGCCATTCTGGCCTCCATATTTCTTGCCGTTTGCGCCGGCATGCCTTAATTATCGTTCTTGTCGATATCACATTAGTACTTCAAAGAGAATTACAAACATTTTTTTTGCACTTATTTTGTACCCATAGAGTACTTAACGGTGTGATTTTTGATTCCATGTACAAGGCCATTCTAGCCTCCGTTTTGCTTGCCGTTTGCGCCGGCGTGCCTTATTTATCGTTCTGGTTGATATCACATCAGTACTTCAAAGAGAATTAAAAACGTTTTTTTTCGTACTTTTTTTGTACCCATAGAGTACTTAACGATGTGATTTTTGAATCCTTGTACAAGGCCATTCTGGTCGATATCAAATCAGTACTTCAAAGAGAATTACAAATGTTTGTATTCGTACTTTTTTTGTACCCATAGAGTACTTAACGGTGTTATTTTTGATTCCTTGTACAAGGACATTCTGGCCTCCGTTTTGCTTTCCGTTTGCGCTGGCGTGCCTTATTTATCGTTCTGATTGATATCACATCAGTACTTCAAAGAGAATTACAAATGTTTTTTTCGTAATTTTTAGTACCTATAGAGTACTTAACGGTGTGATTTTGATTCCTTGTACAAGGCCATTCTGGCCACCGTTTTGCTTGCCGTTTGCGCCGGCATGCCTTATTTATCGTTCTGGTCGATATCACACCAGTACTTTAAAGAGAATTACAAACGTTTTTTTCATACTTTTTTTGTACCCATAGAGTACTTAACGGTGTGATTTTTGATTCCTTGTACAAGGCCATTCTGGCCTCCGTTTTGTTTTCCGTTTGTGCCGACGTGCCTTATTTACCGTTCTGTTCGATATCACATCAGTACTTCAAAGAGAATTACAAACTTTTTTTTGTACTTTTTTTTGTACCCATAGTGTACTTAACGGTGTGATTTTTGATTCCTTGTAAAAGGCCATTCTGGCCTCCGTTTTACTTGCCGTTTGCACCGGCGTGCCTTATTTATCGTTCTGGTCGATTTCACATCAGTAATACAAAGAGAATTACAAACGGTTTTTTCATACTTTTTTTCTACCCATAGAGTACTTAACGGTGTGATTTTTGATTCCTTGTACAAGGCCATTCTGGCTTCCGTTTTGCTTGCCGTTTGCGCCGGCGTGCCTTATTTATCGTTCTTGTCGATATCACATCAGTACTTCAAAGAGAATTACAAACGTTTTTTTATACTTTTTTGTACCCATAGTGTACTTAACGGTGTGATTTTTGATTCCATGTACAAGGCCATTATGGCCTCCGTTTTGCTTGCCGTTTATGCCGGCATGCCATATTTATCGTTCTGGTCGATATCACATCCGTACTTCAAAGAGAATTACAAACGTTTTTTCATACTTTTTTTGTACCCATAGAGTACTTAAGGCTGTGATTTTTGATTCGTTGTACAAGGCCATTCTGGCCTCCATTTTGCTTGCCGTTTGCGCCGGCACGCCTTATTTAACGTTCTTGTCGATATCACATCAGTACTTCAAAGAGAATTACAAATATTTTTTTTCGTACTTTTTTTTGTACCCAAAGTACTTAACGGTGTGATTTTTGATTCCTTGTACAAGGCCATTCTGGCCTCCGTTTTTCTTGCCTTTTGCGCCGGCATGCCTTATTTATCGTTCTGGTCGATATCACATCAGTACTTCAAAGAGAATTATATTTGTTTTTTTTGTACTTTTTTTGTACCCATAGAGTACGTAACGGTGTGATTTTTGATTCCTAGTACAAGGTCATTCTGGCCTCTATTTTTCTTGCCGTTTGCGCCGGCGTGCCTTATTTATCGTTCTTGTCGATATCACATTAGTACTTCACTGAGAATCACAAACATTTTTTCTTACTTTTTTTGTTCCCAGAGAGTACTTAATGGTGAGATTTTTGATTCCTTGTACAAGGCCTTTCTGGCCTCCATTTTGCATGTCGTTTGCGCCGGCATGCCTTATTTATCGTTCTGGTCGATATCACATTAGTACTTCAAAGAGTATTACAAACATTTTTTTTCGTACTTTTTTTGTACCCATAGAGTACTTAACGGTGTGATTTTTGATTCCTTGTACAAAGCCATTCTGGCCTCTGTTTTTCTTGCCGTTTGCGCCGGCGTGCCTTATTTATCGTTCTTGTCGATATCACATCTTTATTTCACAGAGAATTACAAACATTTTTATCGTACTTTTTTTGTACCTATAGAGTACTTAACGGTGAGATTTTTGATTCCTTGTACAAGGCCATTCTAGCCTCCGTTTTGCTTGCCGTTTGCACCGGCGTGCCTTATTTATCGTTCTTCTCAATATTACATCAGTACTTCAAAGAGAATTACAATCGTTTTTTTTCGTACTTTTTTTTGTACCCATAGAGTACTTAACGGTGTGATTTTTGATTCCTTGTACAAGGCCATTATGGCCTCCGTTTTGCTTGCCGTTTCCGCCGGCATGCCTTATTTATCGTTCTGATCGATATCACATCAGTACTTCAAAGAGAATTACAAACATTTTTTTTCCTACTTTTTTTGGACCCATAGAGTACTTAACGGTGTGATTTTTGATTCTTTGTACAAGGCCATTCTGGCCTCTGTTTTTCTTGCAGTTTGCGCAGGCGTGCCGTATTTATCGTTCGGTCGATATCACATCCGTACTACAAAGAGAATTACAAATGTTTTTTTCGTACTTTTTTTGTACCCATAGAGTACTTATCGGAGTGAATTTTGATTCCTTATTTATCGTTTTTGTCGATATCACATCAGTACTTCCAAGAGAATTACAAACGTATTTTTCGTAATCTCGCCTCTGTTTTTTTTTGTACCGGCGTGCCTTATTTATCGTTCTTGTCGATATCACAGTACTTTCAAAGAGAATTACAAACGTTTTTTTCATACTTTTTTTGTACCCATAGAGTACTTGTGTGATTTTTGATTCCTTGTACAAGGCCATTCGCCTCCGTTTTTTTCTTGCCGTTTGCACCGGCGTGCCTTATTTATCTTTTTTTGTTCGAGTACTTCAAAGAGAATTACAAATCGTAGATTTTTTTTTGTCTTGTCGATAGAGTACTTAACGGTGTGATTTTTGATTCCTTGTACAAAGCCATTCGGCCTCCGTTTTGCTTGCCGTTTGCACCGGCGTGCCTTATTTATCGTTCTTGGATATCACATCGTATAAACGAATTTTTTTTTCGTACTTTTTTTTGTACCCATAGTGTACTTAACGGTGAGATTTTTGATTACTTGTACAAGGACATTCTGGCCTCCGTTTTGCTTGCCGTTTGCGCCGGCGTGCCTTATTTATCGTTCTAGTCGATATCACAACAGTACTTCAAAGTTAATTACAAACGTTTTTTTCGTACTTTTTTTGTACCCATAGAGTACGTAACGGTGTGATTTATGATTCCTTGTACAAGGCCATTCTGGCCTCTGTTTTTCTTGCCGTTTGCGCCGGCGTGCCTTATTTATCGTTCTGGTCGATATCACATTAGTACTTCACTGAGAATTACAAACGATTTTTCGTACTTTTTCTGTTTCCATAGAGTACTTAACGGTGAGATTTTTGATTCCTAGTACAAGGCCATTCTGGCCTCCGTTTTGCTTGTCGTTTGCGCCGGCGTGCCTCATTTATCATTCTGGTCGATATCACATCAGTACTTCAAAGAGAATTACAACCGTTTTTTTTCGTACTTTTTTTGTACCCATAGAGTACTTAACGGTGTGATTTTTGATTCCTTGTACAAAGCCATTCTGGCCTCTATTTTTCTTGCCGTTTGCGCCGGCGTGCCTTATTTATCGTTTTGTCGATATCACATCCGTATTTCACAGAGAATTACAAACGTTTTTTCGTACCTTTTTTTGTACCCATAGAGTACTTAACGGTGAGATTTTTGATTCCTTGTACAAGGCCATTCTGGCCTCCGTTTTGCTTGCCGTTTGCACCGGCGTGCCTTATTTATCGTTCTAGTCGATATCACATCAGTAATTCAAAGAGAATTACAAACGTATTTTTCGTACTATTTTTGTACCGATAGAGTACTTAACGGTGTGATTTTTGATTCCTTGTACAAGGCCATTCTGGCCTCCGTTTTGCTTGTCGTTTGCGCCGGCGTGCCTTATTTATCGTTCTGGTCGATATCACATCAGTACTTCAAAGAGAATTACAAACATTTTTTTCGTACTTTTTTTGTACCCATAGAGTACTTAACGGTGTGATTTTTGATTCCTTGTACAAAGCCATTCTGGCCTCTGTTTTTCTTGCCGTTTGCGCCGGCGTGCCTTATTTATCGTTCTTGTCGATATCACATCGTACTTCAAAGAGAATTACAAACATTTTTTTCGTACTTTTTTTTCGTACTTTTTTTGTACCCATGGAGTACTTAATGGTGTGATTTTTGATTCCTTGTATAAGGCCATTATGGCCTCCGTTTTGCTTGCCGTTTGCGCCGGCGTGCCTTATTTATCGTTCTGATCGATATCACATCAGTACTTCAAAGAGAATTACAAACGTTTTTTTCCTACTTTTTTTGTACCCATACAGTACTTAACGGTGTGATTTTTGATTCTTTGTACAAGGCCATTCTGGCCTCTGTTTTTCTTGCAGTTTGCGCAGGCGTGCCTTACTTATTGTTCTGGTCGATATTTCATCATTACTTCACAGTGAATTACAAACGTTTTTTTCGTAATTTTTTTGTACCCATAGAGTACTTAACGGTGAGATTTTTGATTCCTTGTACAAGGCCATTCTGGACTCCGTTTTGCTTGCCGTTTGCGCCGGCGTGCCGTATTTATCGTTCTGGTCGATATCACATCCGTACTACAAAGAGAATTACAAATGTTTTTTTCGTACTTTTTTTTGTACCCACAGAGTACTTACGGAGTGAATTTTGATTCCTTGTACATGGCCATTCTGGCCTCCGTTTTGCTTGCCGTTTGCGCCGGCGTGCCTTATTTATCGTCCTGGTCGATATCACATCAGTACTTCAAAGAGAATAACAAATGTTTTTATTCGTACTTTTTTTGTACCCATAGAGTACTTAACGGTGTGATTTTTGATTCCTTATACAAGGACATTCTGGCCTCCGTTTTGCTTTCCGTTTGCACCGGCGTGCCTTATTTATCGTTTTGGTCGATATCAAATCAATACTTCAAAGAGAATTACAAACGTTTCATACTTTTTTTTGTACCCATAGAGTACTTAACGGTGTGATTTTTGATTCCTTGTACAAGGCCATTCTGGCCTCCGTTTTGCAACCCGTTTGCGCCGGCGTGCCTTATTTATCGTTCTTGTCGATATCACATCAGTACTTCAAAGATAATTACAAATGTTTTTTTTCGTACTTTTTTGTACCCATAGAGTACTTAACGGTGTGATTTTTGATTTCTTGTACAAGGCCATTATGGCCTCCGTTTTGCTTGCCGTTTGCGCCGGCGTGCCTTATTTTTCGTTCTGGTCGATATCACATCAGTACTTCAAAGAGAATTACAAACGTTTTTTCGTACTTTTTTTGTACCCATGGAGTACTTAACGGTGTGATTTTTGATTCCTTGTACAAAGCCATTCTTGCCTCTATTTTTCTTACCGTTTGCGCCGGCGTGCCTTATTTATCATTCTTGTCGATATCACATCTGTATTTCACAGAGAATTACAAACGTTTTTTTCGTACTTTTTTTGTACCCATAAAGTACTTAACAGTGAGATTTTTGATTCCTTGTACAAGGCCATTCTGGCCTCCGTTTTGCTTGCCGTTTGCGCCAGCGTGCCTAATTTATCGTTCTGGTCGATATCACATCAGTACTTCAAAGAGAATTACAAACGTTTTTTTCGTACTTTTTTTGGACCCATAGAGTACTTAACGGTGTGATTTTTGATTCCTTGTACAAGGCCATTCTGGTCTCCGTTTTGCTTGCCGTTTGCGCCGGCGTGCCTTATTTATCGTTCTGGTCGATATCACATCAGTACTACAAAGAGAATTTCAAATGTTTTTTTCGTACTTTTTTTGTACCCATAGAGTACTTAACGGAGTGAATTTTGATTCCTTGTACAAGGCCATTCTGGCCTCCGTTTTGCTTGCCGTTTGCGCCGGCGTGCCTTATTTATCGTTCTTGTCGATATCACATCTGTATTTCATAGAGAATTACAAACGTTTTTTTGTACTTTTTTTTGTACCCATAGAGTACTTAACGGTGAGATTTTTGATTCCTTGTACAAGGCCATTCTAGCCTCCGTTTTGCTTGCCGTTTGCCCGGCGTGCCTTATTTATCGTTCTGGTCGAAATCACATCAGTGCTTCAAAGTGAATTACAAACATTTTTTTCGTACTTTTTTTGTACCCATAGAGTACTTAACGGTGTGATTTTTTATTCCTTGTACAAGGCCATTCTGGCCTCCGTTTTGCATTCCGTTTGCGCCGGCGTGCCTTAATTATCGTTCTTGTCGATATCACATCAGTACTTCAAAGAGAATTACAAACGTTTTTTTCGTACTTTTTTTGTACCCATGGAGTACTTAATGGTGTGATTTTTGATTCCTTGTATAAGGCCATTATGGCCTCCGTTTTGCTTGCCATTTGCGCCGGCGTGCCTTATTTATCGTTCTGATCGATATCACATCAGTACTTCAAAGAGAATTACAAACGTTTTTTTCCTACTTTTTTTTGTACCCATACAGTACTTAACGGTGTGATTTTTGTTTCTTTGTACAAGGCCATTCTGGCCTCTGTTTTTCTTGCAGTTTGCGCAGGCGTGCCTTACTTATTGTTCTGGTCGATATTTCATCAGTACTTCACAGTGAATTACAAACGTTTTTTTCGTAATTTTTTTGTACCCATAGAGTACTTAACGGTGAGATTTTTGATTCCTTGTACAAGGCCATTCTGGACTCCGTTTTGCTTGCCGTTTGCGCCGGCGTGCCGTATTTATCGTTCTGGTCGATATCACATCCGTACTACAAAGAGAATTACAAATGTTTTTTTCGTACTTTTTTTTGTACCCATAGAGTACTTAACGGAGTGAATTTTGATTCCTTGTACATGGCCATTCTGGCCTCCGTTTTGCTTGCCGTTTGCGCCGGCGTGCCTTATTTATCGTCCTGGTCGATATCACATCAGTACTTCAAAGAGAATAACAAATGTTTTTATTCGTACTTTTGTGCCGGCGTGCCTTATTTATCGTTCTGTTCGATATCACATCAGTACTTCAAAGAGAATTACAAACGTTTTTTTGTACTATTTGTTGTACCCATAGAGTACTTAACGGTGTGATTTTTGATTCCTTGTAAAAGGCCATTCTGGCCTCTGTTTTACTTTCCGTTTGCGCCGGCGTGCCTTATTTATCGTTCTGGTCGATATCACATCTGTACTTTAAAGAGAATTACAAACATTTTTTTCGTACTTTTTTTGTACCCATAGAGTACTTAACAGTGTGATTTTTGAATCCTTGTTCAAGGCCATTCTGACCACCGTTTTGCTTTCCGTTTGCGCCGGCGTGCCTAATTTATCGTTCTGGTCGATATCACATCAGTACTTCAAAGAAAATTACAAACGTTTTTTTTCGTAGTTTTTTTTGTACCCATAGAGTACTTAACGGTGCGCCGGCGTGCCTTATTTATCGTTCTGGTCGATATCACATCAGTACTTCAAAGAGAATTACAAACGTTTTTTTCGTAATTTTTTAGTACCAATAGAGTACTTAACGGTGTGATTTTTGATTCCTTTTACAAGGCCATTCTGGCCCCCGTTTTGCTTGCCGTAATTCTCTTTGAAGTACTGATGTGATATCGTCCAAGACGATAAATAAGGCACACCGGCGCACCGTTAAGTACTTTATGGATACAAAAAAAAAACGAAAAAAATGTTTGTAATTCTCTTTGTACTACTGATGTGATATCGACCAGAACGATAAATAAGGCCTGCCGTCGCAAACGGCAAGCAAAATGGAGGCCAGAATGGCCTTTTACAAGGAATCAAAAATCACACCGTTAAGTACTCTATGGGTACAAAAAAACGAAAAAAACGATTGTAATTCTCTTTGAAGTACTGATGTGATATCGTTCAGAACGATAAATATGGAACGCCGGCGCAAACGGAAAGCAAAACGGAGGCCAGAATGGCTTTGTACAAGGAATAAAAAATCACACCATTAAGTACTCTATGGGAGGCATGCCGGCGCAAACGGCAGGCAAAACGGAGGCCAGAATGGTATTGTACAAGAAATCCAAAATCACACCGTTAAGTACTCTATGGGTACAAAAAAGTACAAAAAAAACGATTGTAACTCTCTTTGAAGTACTGATGTGATATCAATAGAACGATAAATAAGGCACGCCGGCGCAAACGGCAAGGAAAACGGAGGCCATAATGGCCTTGTACAAGGAATCAAAAATCACACCGTTAAGTACTCTATGGGTATAATAAAGTACGAAAAAAACATTTGTCATTCTCTTTGAAGTACTGATGTGATATCGACCAGAGCGATAAATAAGGCACGCCGGCGCAAACGGCAAGCAAAACAGAGCCAGAATGGCCTTTTACAAGGAATAAAAAATCATGTAATTTTTTTGTACCCATAGAGTACTTAACGGTGTGATTTTTGATTCCTTGTACATGGCCATTCTGGCATCCGTTTTGCTTGACGTTTGCACCGGCGTGCCTTATTTATCGTTCTGGTCGATATCACATCAGTACTTCAAAGAGAATTACAAATGTTTTTTTCGTACTTTTTTGTACCCATAGAGTACTTAACGGTGTGATTTTTGATTCCTTGTACAAGGCCATTATGGCCTCCGTTTTGCTTGCCGTTTGCGCCGGCATGCCTTATTTATCGTTCTGGTCGATATCACATCAGTACTTCAACGAGAATTACAAATGTTTTTTTCGTAATTTTTTTTGTACCCAAAGAGTACTTAACGGTGTGATTTTTGATTTCTTGTACAGTGCCATTCTGGCCTCCGTTTTGCCTGCCGTTTGTGCCGGCGTGCCTTATTTATCGTTCTTGTCGATATCACATCAGTACTTCAAGGATAATTACAAACATTTTTTCATACTTTTTTTTGTACCCATAGAGTACTTAACGGTGTGATTATTGATTCCTTGTACAGGGCCATTCTGTCCTCCGTTTTGCCAGCAATTTGCACCGGCGTTCCTTATTTATCGTTCTTGTCGATATCACATCCGTACTTCAAAGAGAATTACAAAAGTTTTTTTCATACTTTTTTTGTACCCATAGAGTACTTAACGGTGTGATTTTTGAATCATTGTACAAGGCCATTCTGGCCTCCGTTTTGCTTGCCGTTTGCGCCGGCGTGCCTTATTTATCGTTCTGGTCGATAGCACATATTTTTCGTACTTTTTTTGTACCCATAGGGTACTTAACGGTGTGATTTTGGATTCCTTGTACAAGGCCATTCTGGCCTCCATTTTGCTTGCTGTTTGCGCTGGCGTGCCTTATTTATCATTCTGGTCGATATCACATCAGTACTTCAAAGAGAATTACAAACGTTTTTTTTCGTACTTTTTTTTGTACCCATAGGGTACTTAACGGTGTGATTTTTGATTCCTTGTACAAGGACATTCTGGCCTCCATTTTGCATGTCGTTTGCGTCGGCGTGCCTTATTTATCGTTCTGGTCGATATCACATCAGTACTTCAAAGAGAATTACAAATGTTTTTTTCCGTAATTTTTTTGTACCTATAAAGTACTTAACGGTGTGATTTTTGATTCTTTGTACAAGGCCATTCTGGCCTCCGTTTTGCATGTCGTTTGCGCCGGCGTGCCTTATTTATCGTTCTGGTCGATATCACATCAGTTCTTCAAAGAGAATTACAAACGTTTGTTTTCATACTTTTTTTGTACCCATAGAGTACTTAATGGTGTGATTTTTGATTCTTTGTACAAGGCCATTCTGGCCTCCGTTTTGCTTGCTGTTTGCGCCGGCGGGCCTTATTTATCGTCCTGGTCGATATCACCTCAGTACTTCAAAGAGAATTACAAACGGTTTTTTTCATACATTTTTTTTGTTCCCATAGAGTACTTAACGGTGTGATTTTCGATTCCTTGTACAGGGCCATTCTGGCCTCCGTTTGCGCCGGCGTGCCTTATTTATCGTTCTGGTCGATATCACATCAGTACTTAAAAGAGAATTACAAACGTTTTTTTTCGTACTTTTTTTGTACCCATAGAGAAATAACGGAGCGATTTTTGATTCCTTATACAAGGCCCTTCTGGCCTCCATTTTGCTTGCCGTTTGCGCCGGCGTGCCTTATTTATCGTTCTGTTCGATATCACATCTGTACTTCAAAGAGAATTACAAACATTTTTTTTGTACTTTTTTTCTTACCCATAGAGTACTTAACGGTGAGATTTTTGATTCTTTGTACAAGGCCATTATGGACTCCGTTTTGCTTGCCGTTTGCGCCGGCGTGTCTTATTTATCGTTCTGGTCGATATCACATCAGTACTTCAAAGAGAATTGCAAATGTTTTTTCCGTAATTTTTTTGTACCTATAAAGTACTTAACGGTGTGATTTTTGAGTCCTTGTACAAGGCCATTATGGCCTCCGTTTTGCATGTCATTTGCCCCGGCGTGCCTTATTTATCGTTCTGGTCGATATCACATCAGTTCTTCAAAAAGAATTACAAATGTTTGTTTTCATACTTTTTTTTGTTCCCATAAAGTACTTAACGGGGTGATTTTTGATTCTTTGTACAAGGCCATTCTAGCCTCCGTTTTGCATGTCGTTTGCGCCGGCGTGCCTTATTTATCGTTCTGGTCGATATCACATCAGTTCTTCAAAGAGAATTACAAACGTTTGTTTTCATACTTTTTTTGTACCCATAGAGTACTTAACGGTGTGATTTTTGATTCCTTGTACAAGGCCATTCTGGCCTCCGTTTTGCTTGCTGTTTGCGCCGGCAGGCCTTATTTATCGTCCTGGTCGATATCACCTCAGTACTTCAAAGAGAATTACAAACGGTTTTTTTCATACATTTTTTTTGATCCCATACAGTACTTAACGGTGTGATTTTCGATTCCTTGTACAGGGCCATTCTGGCCTCCGTTTTGCTTGCCGTTTGCGCCGGCGTGCCTTATTTATCGTTCTGGTCGATATGACATCTGTACTTAAAAGAGAATTACAAACGTTTTTTTTCGTACTTTTTTTTGTACCCATAGAGAAATAACGGAGTGATTTTTGATTCCTTATACAAGGCCCTTCTGGCCTCCGTTTTGCTTGCCGTTTGCGCCGGCGTGCCTTATTTATCGTTCTGTTCGATATCACATCTGTACTTCAAAGAGAATTACAAACGTTTTTTTGTACTTTTTTTTACCCATAGAGGACTTAACGGTGAGATTTTTGATTCTTTGTACAAGGCCATTCTGGACTCCGTTTTGCTTGCCGTTTGCGCCGGCGTGCCTTATTTATCGTTCTATTCGATATCACATCAGTACTTCAAAGAGAATTACAAACGTTTTTTTTGTACTTTTTTTTACCCATAGAGTACTTAACGGTGAGATTTTTGATTCCTTGTACAAGGCCATTATGGCCTACGTTTTGCTTGCCGTTTGCGCCGGCGTGTCTTATTTATCGTTCTGGTCGATATCACATCGGTACTTCAAAGAGAATTGCAAATGTTTTTTTCCGTAATTTTTTTGTACCTATAAAGTACTTAACGGTGTGATTTTTGAGTCCTTGTACAAGGCCATTATGGCCTCCGTTTTGCATGTCGTTTGCCCCGGCGTGCCTTATTTATCGTTCTGGTCGATAGCAAATCAGTTCTTCAAAAAGAATTACAAATGTTTGTTTTCATACTTTTTTTTGTACCCATAGAGTACTTAACGGTGTGATTTTCGATTCCTTGTACAGGGCCATTCTGGCCTCTGTTTTGCTTGCCGTTTGCGCCGGCGTGCCTTATTTATCGTTCTGGTCGATATCACATCAGTACTTAAAATAGAATTACAAACGATTTTTTTCGTAATTTTTTTGTACCCATAGAGAAATAACGGAGTGATTTTTGATTCCTTATACAAGGCCCTTCTGGCCTCCGTTTTGCTTGCCGTTTGCGCCGGCGTGCCTTATTTATCGTTCTGTTCGATATCACATCTGTATTTCAAAGAGAATTACAAACGTTTTTTTTGTACTTTTTTTTACCCATAGAGTACTTAACGGTGAGATTTTTGATTATTTGTACAAGGCCATTCTGGACTCCGTTTTGCTTGCCGATTGCGCCGGCGTGCCTTATTTATCGTTCTGTTCGATATCACATCAGTACTTCAAAGAGAATTACAAACGTTTTTTTTGTACTTTTTTTTACCCATAGAGTACTTAACGGTGTGATTTTTGATTTCTTGTACAGGGCCATTTTGGCCTCCGTTTTGCCTTCCGTTTGTGCCGGCGTGCCTTATTTATTGTTCTTGTCGATATCACATCAGTACTTCAAGGATAATTACAAACGTTTTTTCATACTTTTTTTGTACCCATAGAGTACTTAACGGTGTGATTTTTGATTCCTTGTACAGGGCCATTCTGGCCTCCGTTTTGCCAGCCGTTTGCGCCGGCATGCCTTATTTATCGTTCTTGTCGATATCACATCAGTACTTCAAAGAGAATTACAAACATTTTTTTTCGTACTTTTTTTGTACCCATAGAGTACTTAACGGTGTGATTTTTGAATCATTGTACAAGGCCATTCTGGCCTCCGTTTTGCTTGCCGTTTGCGCCGGCGTGCCTTATTTATCGTTCTTGTCGATATCACATCAGTACTTCAAAGAGAATTACAAATGTTTTTTCGTACTTTTTTGTACCCATAGAGTACTTAACGGTGTGATTTTTGATTCCTTGTACCGGGCCATTCTGGCCTCCGTTTTGCCAGCCGTTTGCGCCGGCATGCCTTATTTATCGTTTTTGTCGATATGACATCAGTACTTCAAAGAGAATTACAAACGTTTTTTTTTTCGTACTTTTTTTGTACCCATAGAGTACTTAACGGTGTGATTTTTGAATCATTGTACAAGGCCATTCTGGCCTCCGTTTTGCTTGCCGTTTGCGCCGGCGTGCCTTATTTATCGTTCTGGTCGATAGCACATCAGTACTTCAAAGAGAATTAAAAACATTTTTTTCGTACTTTTTTTTGTACCCATATGGTACTTAACGATGTGATTTTGGATTCCTTGTACAAGGCCATTCTTGCCTCCGTTTTGCTTGCTGTTTGCGCTGGCGTGCCTTATTTATCGTTCTGGTCGATATATCACATCAATACTTAAAAGAGAATTACAAACGTTTTTTTCGTACTTTTTTTGTACCCATAGAGTACATAACGGTGTGATTTTTGATTCCTTGTACAAGGCCATTCTGGCCTCTGTTTTGCATGTCATTTGTGCCGGCGTGCCTTATTTATCGTTCTGGTCGATATCACATCAGTACTTCAAAGATAATTACAAATGTTTTTTTCCGTAATTTTTTTGTACCTATAAAGTATTAACGGTGTGATTTTTGATTCATTGTACAAGGCCATTCTGGCCTCCGTTTTGCTTGGTGTTTGCCCTGGCGGGCCTTATTTATCGTCATGGTCGATATCACCTCAGTACTTCTAAGAGAATTACAAATGGTTTTTTTCGTACATTTTTTTTGTTCCCATAGAGTACTTAACGGTGTGATTTTCGATTCCTTGTATAGGGCCATTCTGGCCTCCGTTTTGCTTGCCGTTTGCGCCGGCGTGCCTTATTTATCGTTATGGTCGATATCACATCAGTATTTCAAAAAGAATTACAAACGTTTTTTTCGTATTTTTTTTGTACCCATAGAGTACTTAACGGTGTGATTTTTTATTTCTTGTACAAGGCCATTCTGGACTACGTTTTGCTTACCGTTTGCGCCGGCGTGCCTTCTTTATCGTTCTGTTCGATATCACATCAGTACTTCAAAGAGAATTACAAATGTTTTTTTGTACTTTTTTTTGTACCCATAGAGTATTTAACGGTGTGATTTTTGATTCCTTGTACAAGGCCATTCTGGCCTCCGTTTTGCTTGCCGTTTGCGCCGGCGTGTCTTATTTATCGTTCTGGTCGATATCACATCAGTACTTCAAAGAGAATTACAAATGTTTTTTTCCGTAATTTTTTTTGTACCTATAAAATACTTAACGGTGTGATTTTTGAGTCCTTGTACAAGGCCATTCTGGCCTCCGTTTTGCATGTCGTTTGCGCCGGCGTGCCTTATTTATCGTTCTGGTCGATATCACATCAGTTCTTCCAAGAGAATTACAAATGTTTGTTTTCATACTTTTTTTTGTACCCATAGAGTACTTAACGGTGTGATTTTTGATTCCTTGTACAAGGCCATTCTGGCCTCCGTTTTGCTTGCTACTTGCGCCTGCGGGCCTTATTTATCGTCCTGGTCGATATCACCTCAGTACTTCAAAGAGAATTACAAACGGTTTTTTTCGTACATTTTTTTTGTACCCATAGAGTACTTAACGGTGTGATTTTCGATTCCTTGTACAGGGCCATTCTGGCCTCCGTTTTGCTTGCCGTTTGCGCCGGCGTTCCTTATTTATCGTTCTGGTCGATATCACATCAGTACTTCAAAGAGAATTGCAAATTTTTTTTTCGTACTTTTTTGTACCCATAGAGTACTTAACGGTGTGATTTTTGATTCCTTGTACAAGGCCATTATGGCCTGCGTTTTGCTTACCGTTTGCGCCGGCGTGCCTTATTTATCGTTCTGGTCGATATCACATCAGTACTTCAACGAGAATTACAAACGTTTCTTTCGTAATTTTTTTGTACCCAAAGAGTACTTAACGGTGTGATTTTTGATTTCTTGTACAGGGCCATTCTGGCCTCCGTTTCGCCTGCCGTTTGCGCCGGTGTGCCTTATTTATCGTTCTTGTCGATATCACATCAGTACAACAAAGAGAATTGCAAACGTTTTTTTTGGTACTTTTTTTGTACCCATAGAGTACTTAACGGTGTGATTTTTGAATCATTGTACAAGGCCATTCTGGCCTCCGTTTGCGCCGGCGTGCCTTATTTATCGTTCTGGTCAATATCACAACAATACCTCAAAGAGAATTACAAACATTTTTTTCGTACTTTTTTTTGTACCCATAGGGTACTTAACGGTGTGATTTTGGATTCCATGTACAAGGGCATTCTAGCCTCCGTTTTCTTGCTGTTTGCGCTGGCGTGCCTTATTTATCGTTCTGGTCGATATCACATCAGTACTTCAAAGAGAATTACAAACGTTTTTTTTCGTACTTTTTTTGTACCCATAGAGTACTTAACGGTGTGATTTTTGATTCCTTGTACATGGCCATTCTGGCCTCCATTTTGCATGTCGTTTGCGCCGGCGTGCCTTATATATCGTCCTGGTTGATATCACCTCTGTACTTCAAAGAGAATTACAAACGGTTTTTTCGTACGTTTTTTTGTACCCATAGAGTACTTAACGGTGTGATTTTCGATTCCTTGTACGGGGCCATTTTGGCCTCCGTTTTGCTTGCCGTTTGCGCCGGCATGCCTTATTTATCGTTCTTGTCGATATCACATCAGTACTTCAAAGAGAATTACAAACGTTTTTTTCGTACTTTTTTGTACCCATAGTGTACTTAACGGTGTGATTTTTTATTCCTTGTACAAGGCCATTATGGCCTACGTTTTGATTGCCGTTTGCGCCGGCGTGCCTTATTTATCGTTCTGGTCGATATCACATCAGTACTTCAAAGAGAATTACAAACTTTTTTTCATACTTTTTTTGTACCCATAGAGTACTTAACGGTGTAAATTTTGATTCCGTGTACAAGGCCATTCTGGCCTCCGTTTTGCTTGCCGTTTGCGCCGGCATGCCTTATTTATCGTTCTTGTCGATATCACATCTGTACTTCAAAGAGAATTACAAACATTTTATTTCGTACTTTTTTTTGTACCCATAGAGTACTTAACGGTGTGATTTTTGATTCCTTGTACAAGGCCATTATGTCCACCGTTTTGCTTGCCGTTTGCGCCGGCGTGCCTTATTTATCGTTCTTGTCGATATCACATCAGTACTTCAAAGAGAATTACAAATGTTTTTTTCGTACTTTTTTGTACCCATAGAGTACTTAACGGTGTGATTTTTTATTCCTTGTACAAGGCCATTATGGCCTCCGTTTTGCTTACCGTTTGCGTCGGCGTGCCTTATTTATCGTTCTGGTCGATATCACATCAGTACTTCAACGAGAATTACAAACATTTTTTTTCGTACTTTTTTGTACCCATAGAGTACTTAACGGTGTGATTTTTGAATCATTGAACAAGGCCATTCTGGCCTCCATTTTGCTTGCCGTTTGTGCCGGCGTGCCTTATTTATCGTTCTGGTCGATAGCACATCAGTACTTTAGAGAGAATTACAAACATTTTTTTCGTACTTTTTTTTGTACCCATAGGGTACTTAATGGTGTGATTTTGGATTCTTTGTACAAGGCCATTCTAGCCTCCGTTTTGCTTGCTGTTTGCGCTGGCGTGCCTTATTTATCGTTCTTGTCGATATCACATCAGTACTGCAAACAGAATTACAAACGTTTTTTTTCGTACTTTTTTTGTACCCATAGAGTACATAACGGTGTGATTTTTGATTCCTTGTACAAGGCCATTCTGGCCTCTGTTTTGCATGTCGTTTGCACCGGCATGCCTTATTTATCGTTCTGGTCGATATCACATCAGTACTTCCAAGAGAATTACAAATGTTTTTTTCCGTAATTTTTTTGTACCTATAAAGTACTTAACGGTGTGATTTTTGATTCTTTGTACAAGGCCATTCTGGCCTCCGTTTTCAATGTCGTTTGCGCCGGCGTGCCTTATTTATCGTTCTGGTCGATATCACATCAGTTCTTCAAAGAGAATTACAAACAGTTGTTTTCATACTTTTTTTTTGTACCCATAGAGTACTTAACGGTGTGATTTTTGATTCCTTGTACAAGGCCATTCTGGCCTCCGTTTTGCTTGGTGTTTGCCCCGGCGGGCCTTATTTATCGTCCTGGTCGATATCACCTCAGTACTTCAAAGAGAATTACAAAAGGTTTTTTTCGTACATTTTTTTTGTTCCGATAGAGTACTTAACGGTGTGATTTTCTATTCCTTGTACAGCGCCATTCTGGCCTCCGTTTTGCTTGCCGTTTGCGCCGGTGTGCCTTATTTATCGTAATGGTCGATATCACATCAGTATTTCAAAAAGAATTACAAACGTTTTTTTTCGTATTTTTTTTGTACCCATAGAGTACTTAACGGTGTGATTTTTTATTTCTTGTACAAGGCCATTCTGGACTCCGTTTTGCTTGCCGTTTGCGCCGGCGTGCCTTATTTATCGTTCTGTTCGATATCACATTAGTACTTCAAAGAGAATTACAAATGTTTTTTGTACTTTTTTTTATACCCATAGAGTACTAAACGGTGTGATTTTTGATTTTTTGTACAAGGCCATTCTGGACTCTGTTTTGCTTGCCGTTTGCGCCGGCTTGCCATATTTATCGTTCTGTTCGATATCACATCAGTACTTCAAAGAGAATTACAAACGTTTTTTTGTACCTTTTTTTGTACCCATAGAGTACTTAACGGTGTGATTTTTATTCCTTGTACAAGGCCATTCTGGCCTCCATTTTGCTTGCCGTTTGCGCCGGCGTGTCTTATTTATCGTTCTGGTCGATATCACATCAGTACTTCAAAGAGAATTACAAATGTTTTTTTCCGTAATTTTTTTGTACCTATAAAATACTTAACGGTGTTATTTTTGAGTCCTTGTACAAGGCCATTCTGGCCTCCGTTTTGCATGTCGTTTGAGCCGGCGTGCCTTATTTATCATTCTGGTCGATATCACATCAGTTCTTCAAAGAGAATTACAAATGTATGTTTTCATACTTTTTTTTGTACCCATAGAGTACTTAACGGTGTGATTTTTGATTCCTTGTACAAGGCCATTCTGGCCTCCGTTTTGCTTGCTGCTTGCTTCGGCGGGCCTTATTTATCGTCCTGGTCGATATCACCTCAGTACTACAAAGAGAATTACAAACTGTTTTTTTCGTACATTTTTTTTGTACCCATAGAGTACTTAACGGTGTGATTTTTGATTCCTTGTACAGGGCCATTCTGGACTCCGTTTTGCTTGCCGTTTGCGACGGCATGCCTTATTTATCGTTCTGGTCGATATCACATCAGTACTTCAAAGAGAATTACAAATTTTTTTTTCGTACTTTTTTGTACCCGTAGAGTACATAACGGTGTGATTTTTGATTCCTTGTACAAAGCCATTATGGCCTCCATTTTGCTTACCGTTTGCGCCGGCGTGCCTTATTTACCGTTCTGGTCGATATCACATCAGTACTTCAACGAGAATTACAAACGTTTCTTTCTTAATTTTTTTTGTACCCAAAGAGTACTTAACGGTGTGATTTTTGATTTCTTGTACAGGGCCATTCTGGCCTCCGTTTTGCCTGCCGTTTGCGCCGGTGTGCCTTATTTATCGTTCTTGTCGATATCACATCAGTACTACAAAGAGAATTGCAAACGTTTTTTTTGGTACTTTTTTTGTACCCATAGAGTACTTAACGGTGTGATTTTTGAATCATTGTACATGGCCATTCTGGCCTCCGTTTTGCTTGCCGTTTGCGCCGGCGTGCCTTATTTATCGTTCTGGTCGATAGCACATCAGTACCTCAAAGAGAATTACAAACATTTTTTTCGTACTTTTTTTTGTACCCATAGGGTACTTAACGGTGTGATTTTGGATTCCTTGTACAAGGCCATTCTAGCCTCCGTTTTTCTTGCTGTTTGCGCTGGCATGCCTTATTTATCGTTCTGGTCGATATCACATCAGTACTTCAAAGAGAATTACAAACGTTTTTTTTCATACTTTTTTGTACCCATAGAGTACTTAACGGTGTGATTTTTGATTCCTTGTAGAAGGCCATTCTGGCCTCCATTTTGCTTGCCGTTTGCGCCGGCACGCCTTATTTATCGTTCTTGTCGATATCACATCAGTACTTCAAAGAGAATTACCAATATTTTTTTTCGTACTTTTTTTGTACCCAGAGTACTAAACGGTGTGATTTTTGATTCCTTGTACAAGGCAATTCTGGCCTCTGTGTTGCTTGCTGTTTGCACCGGCGGGCCTTATTTATCGTCCTGGTCGATATCACCTCTGTACTTCAAAGAGAATTACAAACGGTTTTTTCGTACATTTTTTTTGTACCCATAGAGTTATTAATGGTGTGATTTTCGATTACTTGTACAGGGCCATTCTGGCCTCCGTTTTGCTTGCCGTTTGCGCCGGCATGCCTTATTTATCGTTCTTGTCGATATCACATCAGTACTTCAAAGAGAATTACAAATGTTTTTTTCGTACTTTTTTGTACCCATAGAGTACTTAACGGTGTGATTTTTGATTCCTTGTACAAGGCCATTATGGCCTCCGTTTTGCTTACCGTTTGCGCCGGCGTGCCTTATTTATCGTTCTGGTCGATATCACATCAGTACTTCAACGAGAATTACAAACGTTTTTTTCGTAATTTTTTTTGTACCCAAAGAGTACTTAACGGTGTGATTTTCGATTCCTTGTAAAGTGCCATTATGGCCTCCGTTTTGCTTACCGTTTGCGCCGGCGTGCCTTATTTATCGTTCTGGTCGATATCACATCAGTACTTCAACGAGAATTACAAACGTTTTTTTCATAATTTCTTTTGTACCCAAAGAGTACTTAACGGTGTGATTTTCGATTCCTTGTACAGGGCCATTCTGGCCTCCGTTTTGCATGTCGTTTGCGCCGGTGTGCCTTATTCATCGTTCTGGTCGATATCACATTAGTTCTTCAAAGAGAATTACAAACGTTTGTTTTCATACTTTTTTTGTACCCATAGAGTACTTAACGTTGTGATTTTCGATTCCTTGTACAGGGCCATTCTGGCCTCCGTTTTGCTTGCCGTTTGCGCCGGCATGCCTTATTTATCGTTCTGGTCGATATCACATTCGTACATTTTTTTTGTTCCCACTACAAATCGAATTACAAACGGTTTTTTCATAAATTTTTTTGTACCCATAGAGTACTTAACGGTGTGATTTTTGATTCCTTGTACAAGGCCATTTTTGCCTCCGTTTTACTTGCCGTGTGCGCCGGCGTGCCTTATTTATCGTTCTTGTCGATATCACATCAGTACTTTAAAGAGAATTACAAACGTTTTTTTCGTACTTTTTTTGTACCCATAATGTACTTAACGGTGTGATTTTTGATTCCTTGTACAAGGCCATTGTGGCCTCCGTTTTGCTTGCCGTTTATGCCGGCATGCCTTATTTATCGTTCTGGTCGATATCACATCAGTAATTCAAAGAGAATTACAAACGTTTTTTATACTTTTTTTGTAACCATAGAGTACTTAACGGTGTGATTTTTGATTCCTTGTACAAGGCCATTCTGGCCTCCATATTTCTTGCCGTTTGCACCGGCATGCCTTATTTATCGTTCTTGTCGATATCACATTAGTACTTCAAAGAGAATTACAAATATTTTTTTTGTACTTTTTTTGTACCCATAGAGTACTTAACGGTGTGATTTTTGATTCCATGTACAAGGCCATTCTAGCCTCCGTTTTGCTTGCCGTTTGCGCCGGCATGCCTTATTTATCGTTCTGGTCGATATCACATCAGTACTTCAAAGAGAATTACAAACTTTTTTTTTCGTACTTTTTTTGTACCCATAGAGTACTTAACGATGTGATTTTTGAATCCTTGTACAAGGCCATTCTGGCCTCCGTTTTGCTTGCCGTTTGCGCCGGCATGCCTTATTTATCGTTCTGGTCGATATCACATCAGTACTTCAAAGAGAATTACAAATGTTTTTATTCGTACTTTTTTTTGTACCCATAGAGTACTTAACGGTGTGATTTTTGATTCCTTGTACAAGGACATTCTGGCCTCCGTTTTGCTTTCCGTTTGCGCTGGCGTGCCTTATTTATTGTTCTGATTGATATCACATCAGTACTTCAAAGAGAATTACATATGTTTTTTTCGTAATTTTTTAGTACCTATAGAGTACTTAACGGTGTGATTTTGATTCCTTGTACAAGGCCATTCTGGCCACCGTTTTGCTTGCCGTTTGCGCCGGCGTGCCTTATTTATCGTTCTGGTCGATATCACACAAGTACTTTAAAGAGAATTACAAACGTTTTTTTTCATACTTTTTTTGTACCCATAGAGTACTTAACGGTGTGATTTTTGATTCCTTGTACAAGGCCATTCTGGCCTCCGTTTTGTTTTCCGTTTGTGCCGACGTGCCTTATTTATCGTTCTGTTCGATATCACATCAGTACTTCAAAGAGAATTACAAATGTTTTTTTGTACTTTTTTTTTGTACCCATAGAGTTCTAAACGGTGTGATTTTTTATTTTTTGTACAAGGCCATTCTGGACTCTGTTTTGCTTGCCGTTTGCGCCGGCTTGCCTTATTTATCGTTCTGTTCGATATCACATCAGTACTTCAAAGAGAATTACAAACGTTTTTTTGTACCTTTTTTTGTACCCATAGAGTACTTAACGGTGTGATTTTTTATTCCTTGTACAAGGCCATTCTGGCCTCCATTTTGCTTGCCGTGTCTTATTTATCGTTCTGGTCGATATCACATCAGTACTTCAAAGAGAATTACAAATGTTTTTTTCCGTAATTTTTTTGTACATATAAAATACTTAACGGTGTTATTTTTGAGTCCTTGTACAAGGCCATTCTGGCCTCCGTTTTGCATGTCGTTTGAGCCGGCGTGCCTTATTTATCATTCTGGTCGATATCACATCAGTTCTTCAAAGAGAATTACAAATGTATGTTTTCATACTTTTTTTTGTACCCATAGAGTACTTAACGGTGTGATTTTTGATTCCTTGTACAAGGCCATTCTGGCCTCCGTTTTGCTTGCGCCGGCGGGCCTTATTTATCGTCCTGGTCGATATCACCTCAGTACTTCAAAGAGAATTACAAACTGTTTTTTTCGTACATTTTTTTGTACCCATAGAGTACTTAACGGTGTGATTTTTGATTCCTTGTACAGGGCCATTCTGGCCTCCGTTTTGCTTGCCGTTTGCGATGGCGTGCCTTATTTATCGTTCTGGTCGATATCACATCAGTACTTCAAAGAGAATTACAAATTTTTTTTTCGTACTTTTTTGTACCCATAGAGTACATAACGGTGTGATTTTTGATTCCTTGTACAAAGCCATTATGGCCTCCATTTTGCTTACCGTTTGCGCCGGCGTGCCTTATTTATCGTTCTGGTCGATATCACATCAGTACTTCAACGAGAATTACAAACGTTTCTTTCGTAATTTTTTTTGTACCCAAAGAGTACTTAACGGTGTGATTTTTGATTTCTTGTACAGGGCCATTCTGGCCTCCGTTTTGCCTGCCGTTTGCGCCGGTGTGCCTTATTTATCGTTCTTGTCGACATCACATCAGTACTACAAAGAGAATTGCAAACATTTTTTTTTGTACTTTTTTTGTACCCATAGAGTACTTAACGGTGTGATTTTTGAATCATTGTACATGGCCATTCTGGCCTCCGTTTTGCTTGCCGTTTGCGCCGGCGTGCCTTATTTATCGTTCTGGTCGATAGCACATCAGTACCTCAAAGAGAATTACAAACATTTTTTTCGTACTTTTTTTTGTACCCATAGGGTACTTAACGGTGTGATTTTGGATTCCTTGTACAAGGCCATTCTAGCCTCCGTTTTTCTTGCTGTTTGCGCTGGCGTGCCTTATTTATCGTTCTGGTCGATATCACATCAGTACTTCAAAGAGAATTACAAACGTTTTTTTCGTACTTTTTTTGTACCCATAGAGTACTTAACGGTGTGATTTTTGATTCCTTGTACAAGGCCATTCTGGCCTCCATTTTGCTTGCCGTTTGCGCCGGCACGCCTTATTTATCGTTCTTGTCGATATCACATCAGTACTTCAAAGAGAATTACAAATATTATTTTTCGTACTTTTTTTGTACCCAGAGTACTAAACGGTGTGATTTTTGATTCCTTGTACAAGGCAATTCTGGCCTCTGTTTTGCTTGCTGTTTGCACCGGCGGGCCTTATTTATCGTCCTGGTCGATATCACCTCTGTACTTCAAAGAGAATTACAAACGGTTTTTTCGTACATTTTTTTTGTACCCATAGAGTTATTAATGGTGTGATTTTTGATTACTTGTACAGGGCCATTCTGGCCTCCGTTTTGCTTGCCGTTAGCGCCGGCATGCCTTATTTATCGTTCTTGTCGATATCACATCAGTACTTCAAAGAGAATTACAAATGTTTTTTTCGTACTTTTTTGTACCCATAGAGTACTTAACGGTGTGATTTTTGATTCCTTGTACAAGGCCATTATGGCCTCCGTTTTGCTTACCGTTTGCGCCGGCGTGCCTTATTTATCGTTCTGGTCGATATCACATCAGTACTTCAACGAGAATTACAAACGTTTTTTTCGTAATTTTTTTTGTACCCAAAGAGTACTTAACGGTGTGATTTTCGATTCCTTGTACAGTGCCATTATGGCCTCCGTTTTGCTTACCGTTTGCGCCGGCGTGCCTTATTTATCGTTCTGGTCGATATCACATCAGTACTTCAACGAGAATTACAAACGTTTTTTTCATAATTTTTTTTGTACCCAAAGAGTACTTAACGGTGTGATTTTCGATTCCTTGTACAGGGCCATTCTGGCCTCCGTTTTGCATGTCGTTTGCGCCGGTGTGCCTTATTCATCGTTCTGGTCGATATCACATTAGTTCTTCAAAGAGAATTACAAACGTTTGTTTTCATACTTTTTTTGTACCCATAGAGTACTTAACGGTGTGATTTTTGATTCCTTGTACAAGGCCATTCTGGCCTCCGTTTCGCTTGCTGTTTGCGCCGGCGGGCCTTATTTATCGTCCTGGTCGATATCACCTCCGTACTTCAAAGAGAATAACAAACGGTTTTTTTCATACATTTTTTTTGTTCCCATAGAGTACTTAACGTTGTGATTTTCGATTCCTTGTACAGGGCCATTCTGGCCTCCGTTTTGCTTGCCGTTTGCGCCGGCATTCCTTATTTATCGTTCTGGTCGATTTCACATCAGTACTACAAATCGAATTACAAACGGTTTTTTCATAAATTTTTTTGTACCCATAGAGTACTTAACGGTGTGATTTTTGATTCCTTGTACAAGGCCATTCTGGCCTCCGTTTTGCTTGCCGTTTGCGCCGGCGTGCCTTATTTATCGTTCTTGTCGATATCACATCAGTACTTTAAAGAGAATTACAAACGTTTTTTTCGTACTTTTTTTTGTACCCATAATGTACTTAACGGTGTGATTTTTGATTCCTTGTACAAGGCCATTGTGGCATCCGTTTTGCTTGCCGTTTATGCCGGCATGCCTTATTTATCGTTCTGGTCGATATCACATCAGTAATTCAAAGAGAATTACAAACGTTTTTTATACTTTTTTTGTAACCATAGAGTACTTAACGGTGTGATTTTTGATTCCTTGTACAAGGCCATTCTGGCCTCCATATTTCTTGCCGTTTGCACCGGCATGCCTTATTTATCGTTCTTGTCGATATCACATTAGTACTTCAAAGAGAATTACAAATATTTTTTTTGTACTTTTTTTGTACCCATAGAGTACTTAACGGTGTGATTTTTGATTCCATGTACAAGGCCATTCTAGCCTCCGTTTTGCTTGCCGTTTGCGCCGGCATGCCTTATTTATCGTTCTGGTCGATATCACATCAGTACTTCAAAGAGAATTAAAAACGTTTTTTTTCGTACTTTTTTTGTACCCATAGAGTACTTAACGATGTGATTTTTGAATCCTTGTACAAGGCCATTCTGGCCTCCGTTTTGCTTGTCGTTTGCACCGGCATGCCTTATTTATCGTTCTGGTCGATATCACATCAGTACTTCAAAGAGAATTACAAATTTTTTATTCGTACTTTTTTTTGTACCCATAGAGTACTTAACGGTGTGATTTTTGATTCCTTGTACAAGGACATTCTGGCCTCCGTTTTGCTTTCCGTTTGCGCTGGCGTGCCTTATTTATCGTTCTGATTGATATCACATCAGTACTTCAAAGAGAATTACATATGTTTTTTTCGTAATTTTTTAGTACCTATAGAGTTATTAACGGTGTGATTTTGATTCCTTGTACAAGGCCATTTTGGCCACCGTTTTGCTTGCCGTTTGCGCCGGCGTGCCTTATTTATCGTTCTGGTCGATATCACACCAGTACTTTAAAGAGAATTACAAACGTTTTTTTTCATACTTTTTTTGTACCCATAGAGTACTTAACGGTGTGATTTTTGATTCCTTGTACAAGGCCATTCTGGCCTCCGTTTTGTTTTCCGTTTGTGCCGACGTGCCTTATTTATCATTCTGTTCGATATCACATCAGTACTTCAAAGAGAATTACAAACGTTTTTTTGTACTTTTTTTGTACCCATAGTGTACTTAACGGTGTGATTTTTGATTCCTTGTAAAAGGCCATTCTGGCCTCCGTTTTACTTGCCGTTTGCGCCGGCGTGCCTTATTTATCGTTCTGGTCGATTTCACATCAGTACTACAAAGAGAATTACAAACGCTTTTTTCATACTTTTTTTCTACCCTTAGAGTACTTAACGGTGTGATTTTTGATTCCTTGTACAAGGCCATTCTGGCTTCCGTTTTGCTTGCCGTTTGCGCCGGCGTGCCTTATTTATCGTTCTTGTCGATATCACATCAGTACTTCAAAGAGAATTACAAACGTTTTTTTCGTACTTTTTTTGTACCCATAGTGTACTTAACGGTGTGATTTTTGATTCCATGTACAAGGCCATTATGGCCTCCGTTTTGCTTGCCGTTTACGCCGGCATGCCTTATTTATCGTTCTGGTCAATATCACATCCGTACTTCAAAGAGAATTACAAACGTTTTTTCATACTTTTTTTGTACCCAAAGAGTACTTAAGGCTGTGATTTTTGATTCGTTGTACAAGGCCATTATGGCCTCCATTTTGCTTGCCGTTTGCGCCGGCACGCCTTATTTAACGTTCTTGTCGATATCACATCAGTACTTCAAAGAGAATTACAAATATTTTTTTTCGTTCTTTTTTTTGTACCCAAAGTACTTCACGGTGTGATTTTTGATTCCTTGTACAAGGCCATTCTGGCCTCCGTTTTGCTTGCCTTTTGCGCCGGCGTGCCTTATTTATCGTTCTGGTCGATATCACATCAGTACTTCAAAGAGAATTATAATTGTTTTTTTGTACTTTTTTTGTACCCATAGAGTACGTAACGGTGTGATTTTTGATTCCTAGTACAAGGTCATTCTGGCCTCTGTTTTTCTTGCCGTTTGCGCCGGCGTGCCTTATTTATCGTTCTTGTCGATATCACATTAGTACTTCACTGAGAATTACAAACATTTTTTCTTACTTTTTTTGTTCCCAGAGAGTACTTAATGGTGAGATTTTTGATTCCTTGTACAAGGCCTTTCTGGCCTCCATTTAGCATGTCGTTTGCGCCGGCGTGCCTTATTTATCGTTCTGGTCGATATCACATCAGTACTTCAAAGAGAATTACAAACATTTTTTTTCATACTTTTTTGTACCCATAGAGTACTTAACGGTGTGATTTTTGATTCCTTGTACAAAGCCATTCTGGCCTCTGTTTTTCTTGCCGTTTGCACCGGCGTGCCTTATTTATCGTTCTTGTCGATATCACATCTTTATTTCACAGAGAATTACAAACGTTTTTATCGTACTTTTTTTGTACCTATAGAGTACTTAACGGTGAGATTTTTGATTCCTTGTACAAGGCCATTCTAGCCTCCGTTTTGCTTGCCGTTTGCACCGGCGTGCCTTATTTATCGTTCTTGTCGATATCACATCAGTACTTCAAAGAGAATTACAATCGTTTTTTTTTTCTTACTTTTTTTTGTACCCATAGAGTACTTAACGGTGTGATTTTTGATTCCTTGTACAAGGCCATTATGGCCTCCGTTTTGCTTGCCGTTTGCCGGCATGCCTTATTCATCGTTCTGATCGATATCACATCAGTACTTCAAAGAGAATTACAAACGTTTTTTTTCCTACTTTTTTTGTACCCATAGAGTACTTAACGGTGTGATTTTTGATTCTTTGTACAAGGCCATTCTGGCCTCTGTTTTTCTTGCAGTTTGCGCAGGCGTGCCTTACTTATTGTTTTGGTCGATATCACATCAGTACTTCACAGTGAATTACAAACGTTTTTTTTGTACTTTTTTTTGTACCCATAGAGTACTTAACGGTGAGATTTTTGATTCCTTGTACAAGGCCATTCTGGCCTCCGTTTTGCTTGCCGTTTGCACCGGCGTGCCGTATTTATCGTTTTGGTCGATATCACATCCGTACTACAAAGAGAATTACAAATGTTTTTTTCGTACTTTTTTTGTACCCATAGAGTACTTAACGGAGTGAATTTTGATTCCTTATTTATCGTTTTTGTCGATATCACATCAGTACTTCAAAGAGAATTACAAACGTTTTTTTTCGTAATTTTTTTGTACCCATAGAGTACTTAACGGTGTGATTTTTGATTCCTTGTACAAAGCCATTCTGGCCTCTGTTTTTCTTGCCGTTTGCACCGGCGTGCCTTATTTATCGTTCTTGTCGATATCACATCTATATTTCAGGGAATTTCAAACATTTTTTTCGTACTCTTTTTTGTACCCATAGAGTACTTAACGGTGAGATTTTTGATTACTTGTACAAGGCCATTCTGGCCTCCGTTTTGCTGGCCGTTTGCGCCGGCGTGCCTAATTTATCGTTCTGGTCGATATCACATCAGTACTTCAAAGAGAATTATAAACATTTTTTCGTACATTTTTTGGACCCATAGAGTACTTAACGGTGTGATTTTTGATTCCTTGTACAAGGCCATTCTGGCCTCCGTTTTGCTTGCTGTTTGCGCCGGCGTGCCATATTTATCGTTCTGGTCGATATCACATCAGTACTTCAAAGAGAATTAAAAATGTTTTTATTCGTACTTTTTTTGTACCCATAGAGTACTTAACGATGTGATTTTGGATTACTTGTACAAGGACTTTCTGGCCTCCGTTTTGCTTTCCGTTTGTGCCGGCGTGCCTATTTATCATTATGGTCTATATCACATCAGTACTTCAAAGAGAATTACAAATGTTTTTTTCGTAATTTTTTAGTACCTATAGAGTACTTAACGGTGTGATTTTTGATTCCTTGTACAAGGCCATTCTTGCCACCGTTTTGCTTGCCGTTTGCGCCGGCGTGCCTTATTTATCGTTCTGGTCGATATCACATCAGTACTTCAAAGAGAATTACAAACGTTTTTTTTCATACTTTTTTTTGCACCCATAGAGTACTTAAAGGTGTGGTTTTTGATTCCTAGTACAAGGCCATTCTGGCTTCCATTTTGCTTGCCGTTTGCGCCGGCGTGCCTTATTTATCGTTCTTGTCGATATCACAACAGTACTTCAAAGTGAATTACAAACGTTTTTTTCGTACTTTTTTTGTACCCATAGAGTACGTAACGGTGTGATTTTTGATTCTTTGTACAAGGCCATTCTGGCCTCTGTTTTTCTTGCCGTTTGCGCCGGCGTGCCTTATTTATCGTTCTGGTCGATATCACATTAGTACTTCACTGAGAATTACAAACGATTTTTCGTACTTTTTTTGTTTCCATAGAGTACTTAACGGTGAGATTTTTGATTCCTTGTACAAGGCCATTCTGGCCTCCGTTTTGCTTGTCGTTTGCGCCGGCGTGCCTCATTTATCGTTCTGGTCGATATCACATCAGTACTTCAAAGAGAATTACAAACATTTTTTTTTCGTACCTTTTTTGTACCCATAGAGTACTTAACGGTGTGATTTTTGATTCCTTGTACAAAGCCATTCTGGCCTCTGTTTTTCTTGCCGTTTGCGCCGGCGTGCCTTATTTATCGTTCTTGTCGATATCACATCTGTATTTCACAGAGAATTACAAACGTTTTTTCATACTTTTTTTTGTACCCATAGAGTACTTAACGGTGAGATTTTTGATTCCTTGTACAAGGCCATTCGGCCTCCGTTTTGCTTGCCGTTTGCACCGGCGTGCCTTATTTATCGTTCTAGTCGATATCACATCAGTAATTCAAAGAGAATTACAAACGTATTTTTCGTACTATTTTTGTACCGATAGAGTACTTAACGGTGTGATTTTTGATTCCTTGTACAAGGCCATTCTGGCCTCCGTTTTGCTTGTCGTTTGCGCCGGCGTGCCTTATTTATCGTTCTGGTCGATATCACATCAGTACTTCAAAGAGAATTACAAACATTTTTTTCGTACTTTTTTTGTACCCCTAGAGTACTTAACGGTGTGATTTTTGATTCCTTGTACAAAGCCATTCTGGCCTCTGTTTTTCTTGCCGTTTGCGCCGGCGTGCCTTATTTATCGTTCTTGTCGATATCACATCTGTATTTCATAGAGAATTACAAACGTTTTTTTCGTACTTTTTTTTGTACCCATAGAGTACTTAACGGTGAGATTTTTGATTCCTTGTACAAGGCCATTCTAGCCTCCGTTTTGCTTGCCGTTTGCACCGGCGTGCCTTATTTATCGTTCTGGTCGAAATCACATCAGTACTTCAAAGTGAATTACAAATATTTTTTTCGTACTTTTTTTGTACCCATAGAGTACTTAACGGTGTGATTTTGTATTCCTTGTACAAGGCCATTCTGGCCTCCGTTTTGCATTCCGTTTGCGCCGGCGTGCCTTAATTATTGTTCTTGTCGATATCACATCAGTACTTCAAAGAGAATTACAAACGTTTTTTTCGTACTTTTTTTTTGTACCCATGGAGTACTTAATGGTGTGATTTTTGATTCCTTGTATAAGGCCATTATGGCCTCCGTTTTGCTTGCCGTTTGCGCCGGCGTGCCTTATTTATCATTCTGATCGATATCACATCAGTACTTCAAAGAAAATTACAAACGTTTTTTTCCTACTTTTTTTGTACCCATACAGTACTTAACGGTGTGATTTTTGATTCTTTGTACAAGGCCATTCTGGCCTCTGCTTTTCTTGCAGTTTGCGCAGGCGTGCCTTACTTATTGTTCTGGTCGATATTTCATCAGTACTTCACAGTGAATTACAAACGTTTTTTTCGTAATTTTTTTGTACCCATAGAGTACTTAACGGTGAGATTTTTGATTCCTTGTACAAGGCCATTCTGGACTCCGTTTTGCTTGCCGTTTGCGCCGGCGTGCCGTATTTATCGTTCTGGTCGATATCACATCCGTACTACAAAGAGAATTACAAATGTTTTTTTCGTACTTTTTTTGTACCCATAGAGTACTTAACGGAGTGAATTTTTATTCCTTGTACATGGCCATTCTGGCCTCCGTTTTGCTTGCCGTTTGCGCCGGCGTGCCTTATTTATCGTCCTGGTCGATATCACATCAGTACTTCAAAGAGAATAACAAATGTTTTTATTCGTACTTTTTTTGTACCCATAGAGTACTTAACGGTGTGATTTTTGATTCCTTATACAAGGACATTCTGGCCTCCGTTTTGCTTTCCGTTTGCACCGGCGTGCCTTATTTATCGTTTTGGTCGATATCAAATCAATACTTCAAAGAGAATTACAAACGTTTTTTTTTCATACTTTTTTTTGTACCCATAGAGTACTTAACGGTGTGATTTTTGATTCCTTGTACAAGGCCATTCTGGCCTCCGTTTTGCTTCCCGTTTGCGCCGGCGTGCCTTATTTATCGTTCTTGTCGATATCACATCAGTACTTCAAAGATAATTACAAATGTTTTTTTTCGTACTTTTTTGTACCCATAGAGTACTTAACGGTGTGATTTTTGATTTCTTGTACAAGACCATTATGGCCTCCGTTTTGCTTGCCGTTTGCGCCGGCGTGCCTTATTTTTCGTTCTGGTCGATATCACATCAGTACTTCAAAGAGAATTACAAACGTTTTTTTCGTACTTTTTTTGTACCCATAGAGTACTTAAGGGTGTGATTTTTGATTCCTTGTACAAAGCCATTCTGGCCTCTATTTTTCTTACCCTTTGCGCCGGCGTGCCTTATTTATCATTCTTGTCGATATCACATCTGTATTTCACAAAGAATTACAAACGTTTTTTTCGTAATTTTTTTTGTACCCATAAAGTACTTAATAGTGAGATTTTTGATTCCTTGTACAAGGCCATTCTGGCCTCCGTTTTGCTTGCCGTTTGCGCCAGCGTGCCTAATTTATCGTTCTGGTCGATATCACATCAGTACTTCAAAGAGAATTACAAACGTTTTTTTCATACTTTTTTTGGACCCATAGAGTACTTAACGGTGTGATTTTTGATTCCTTGTACAAGGCCATTCTGGTCTCCGTTTTGCTTGCCGTTTGCGCCGGCGTGCCTTATTTATCGTTCTTGTCGATATCACATCAGTACTACAAAGAGAATTACAAACGTTTTTTTTCATACTTTTTTTTGTACCCATAGAGTACTTAATGGTGAGATTTTTGATTCCTTGTACAAGGCCATTCTGGCCTCCGTTTTGCTTGCCGTTTTTCGCCGGCGTGCCGTATTTATCGTTCTGGTCGATATCACATCAGTACTACAAAGAGAATTTCAAATGTTTTTTTCGTACTTTTTTTGTACCCATAGAGTACTTAACGGAGTGAATTTTGATTCCTTGTACAAGGCCATTCTGGCCTCCGTTTTGCTTGCCGTTTGCGCCGGCGTGCCATATTTATCGTTCTGGTCGATATCACATCAGTACTTCAAAGAGAATTACAAATGTTTTTAACCGTACTTTTTTTGTACCAATAGAGTACTTAACGGTGTGATTTTTGATTCCATGTACATGGCCATTCTGGCCTCCGTTTTACTTGCCGTTTGCGCCGGCGTGCCTTATTTATCGTTCTGGTCGATATCACATCAGTACTTCAAAGAGAATTACAAACGTTTTTTCGTACTTTTTTTGTACCCATAGAGTACTTAACGGTGTGATTTTTGATTCCTTGTACAAGGCCATTCTGACCACCGTTTTCCTTTCCGTTTGCGCCGGCGTGCCTTATTTATCGTTCTGGTCGATATCACATCATACTTCAAAGAGAATTACAAACCTTTTACATTATACTTTTTTTGTACCCATAGAGTAATTAACGGTGTGATTTTTGATTCCTTGTACAAGGCCATTCTAGCATCCATTTTGCTTGCTGTTTGCGGCGGGCGTGCCTTATTTATCGTTCTGGTCGATATCACATCAGTACTTCAAAGAGAATTACAAACGTTTTTTTCGTACTTTTTTTGTTCCCATAGAGTACTTAACGGTGTGATTTTTGATTCCTTGTACAAGGCCATTCTGGCCTCCGTTTTGCTTGCCGTTTACGCCGGCGTGCCTTATTTTTCGTTCTTGTCGATATCACATCAATACATCAAAGAGAATTACAAACGCTTTTTTTTCAAACTTTTTTTTGTACCCATAGAGTACTTAACGGTGTGATTTTTGATTCCATGTACAAGGCCATTCAGGCCACCATTTGGCTTGCCGTTTGCACCGGCATGCCTTATTTATCGTTCTGTTCGATATCACACCAGTAATTAAAGAGAATTACAAACGTTTTTTTTCATAATTTTTTTGAACCCATAGAGTACTTAACGGTGTGATTTTTGATTCCTTGTACAAGGCCATTCTGGCCTCCGTTTTGCTTGCCGTTTGCGCCGGCGTGCCTTATTTATCGTTCTGGTCGATATCACATCTGTACTTCAAAGAGAATTACAAACATTTTTTTCGTACTTTTTTTGTACCCATAGAGTACTTAACGGTGTGATTTTTGAATCCTTGTACAAGGCCATTCTGACCACCGTTTTGCTTTCCGTTTGCGCCGGCGTGCCTAATTTATCGTTCTGGTCGATATCACATCAGTACTTCAAAGAAAATTACAAACGTTTTTTTCGTAGTTTTTTTTTGTACCCATAGAGTACTTAACGGTGCGCCGGCGTGCCTTATTTATCGTTCTGGTCGATATCACATCAGTACTTCAAAGAGAATTACAAACGTTTTTTTTGTAATTTTTTAGTACCAATAGAGTACTTAACGGTGTGATTTTTTATTCCTTTTACAAGGCCATTCTGGCCCCCGTTTTGCTTGCCGTAATTCTCTTTGAAGTACTGATGTGATATCATCCAAGACGATAAATAAGGCACACCGGCGCACCGTTAAGACCTTTATGGTTACAAAAAAAAATATGAAAAAAACGTTTGTAATTCTCTTTGAACTACTGATGTGATATCGACCAGAATGATAAATAAGGCCCGCCGTCGCAAACGGCAAGCAAAATGGAGGCCAGAATGGCCTTTTACAAGGAATCAAAAATCACACCGTTAAGTACTCTATGGGTACCAAAAAAATGAAAAAAATGTTTGTAATTCTCTTTGAAGTACTGATGTGATATCGTTCAGAACGATAAATATGGCACGCCGGTGCAAACGGAAAGTAAAACGGAGGCCAGAATGGCTTTGTACAAGGAATAAAAAATCACACCATTAAGTACTCTATGGGAGGCACGCCGGCGCAAACGGCAGGCAAAACGGAGGCCAGAATGGTATTGTACAAGAAATCCAAAATCACACCGTTAAGTACTCAATGGGTACAAAAAAAGTACAAAAAAAACGATTGTTACTCTCTTTGAAGTACTGATGTGATATCAACAGAACGATAAATAAGGCACGCCGGCACAAACGGCAAGGAAAACGGAGGCCATAATGGCCTTGTACAAGGAATCAAAAATCACACCGTTAAGTACTCTATGGGTATAATAAAGTACGAAAAAAACATTTGTCATTCTCTTTGAAGTACTGATGTGATATCGACCGGAGCGATAAATAAGGCACGCCGGCGCAAATGGCAAGCAAAACAGAGCCAGAATGGCCTTTTACAAGGAATAAAAAATCATTTACTTTTTTGTACCCATAGAGTACTTAACGGTGTGATTTTTGATTCCTTGTACATGGCCATTCTGGCATCCGTTTTGCTTGACGTTTGCACCGGCGTGCCTTATTTATCGTTCTGGTCGATATCACATCAGTACTTCAAAGAGAATTACAAATGTTTTTTTCGTACTTTTTTGTACCCATTGAGTACTTAACGGTGTGATTTTTGATTCCTTGTACAAGGCCATTATGGCCTCCGTTTTGCTTGCCGTTTGCGCCGGCATGCCTTATTTATCATTCTGGTCGATATCACATCATTACTTCAACGAGAATCACAAATGTTTTTTTCGTAATTTTTTTTGTACCCAAAGAGTACTTAACGGTGTGATTTTTGATTTCTTGTACAGTGCCATTCTGGCCTCCGTTTTGCCTGCCGTTTGTGCCGGCGTGCCTTATTTATCGTTCTTGTCGATATCACATCAGTACTTCAAGGATAATTACAAACATTTTTTCAAACTTTTTTTTGTACCCATAGAGTACTTAACGGTGTGATTATTGATTCCTTGTACAGGGCCATTCTGTCCTCCGTTTTGCCAGCAATTTGCACCGGTGTTCCTTATTTATCGTTCTTGTCGATATCACATCCGTACTTCAATGAGAATTACAAAAGTTTTTTTTCGTACTTTTTTTGTACCCATAGAGTACTTAACGGTGCGATTTTTGAATCATTGTACAAGGCCATTCTGGCCTCCGTTTTGCTTGCCGTTTGCGCCGGCGTGCCTTATTTACCGTTCTGGTCGATAGCACATATTTTTCGTACTTTTTTTGTACCCATAGGGTACTTAACGGTGTGATTTTGGATTCCTTGTACAAGGCCATTCTAGCCTCCGTTTTGCTTGCTGTTTGCGCTGGCGTGCCTTATTTATCGTTCTGGTCGATATCACATCAGTACTTCAAAGAGAATTACAAACGTTTCTTTTCGTACTTTTTTTGTACCCATAGAGTACTTAACGGTGTGATTTTTGATTCCTTGTACAAGGACATTCTGGCCTCCATTTTGCATGTCGTTTGCGCCGGCGTGCCTTATTTATCGTTCTGGTCGATATCACATCAGTACTTCAAAGAGAATTACAAATGTTTTTTTCCGTAATTTTTTTGTACCTATAAAGTACTTAACGGTGTGATTTCTGATTCTTTGTACAAGGCCATTCTGGCCTCCGTTTTGCATGTCGTTTGCGCCGGCGTGCCTTATTTATCGTTCTGGTCGATATCACATCAGTTCTTCAAAGAGAATTACAAACTTTTGTTTTCATACTTTTTTTGTACCCATAGAGTACTTAATGGTGTGATTTTTGATTCCTTGTACAAGGCCATTCTGGCCTCCGTTTTGCTTGCTGTTTGCGCCGGCGGGCCTTATTTATCGTCCTGGTCGATATCACCTCGTACTTCAAAGAGAATTACAAACGGTTTTTTTCATACATTTTTTTTGTTCCCATAGAGTACTTAACGGTGTGATTTTCGATTCCTTGTACAGGGCCATCCTGGCCTCCGTTTTGCTTGCCGTTTGCGCCGGCGTGCCTTATTTATCGTTCTGGTCGATATCACATCAGTACTTAAAGGAGAATTACAAACGTTTTTTTTCGTACTTTTTTTTGTACCCATAGAGAAATAACGGAGTGATTTTTGATTCCTTATATAAGGCTCTTCTAGCCTCCGTTTTGCTTGCCGTTTGCGCTGGCGTGCCTTATTTATCGTTCTGTTCGATATCACATCTGTACTTCAAAGAGAATTACAAACATTTTTTTTACCCATAGAGTACTTAACGGTGAGATTTTTGATTCTTTGTACAAGGCCATTCTGGACTCCGTTTTGCTTGCCGTTTGCGCCGGCGTGTCTTATTTATCGTTCTGGTCGATATCACATCAGTACTTCAAAGAGAATTGCAAATGTTTTTTCCGTAATTTTTTTGTACCTATAAAGTACTTAACGGTGTGAATTTTGAGTCCTTGTACAAGGCCATTATGGCCTCCGTTTTGCATGTCGTTTGCCCCGGCGTGCCTTATTTATCGTTCTGGTCTATATCACATCAGTTCTTCAAAAAGAATTACAAATGTTTGTTTTCATACTTTTTTTTGTACCCATAAAGTACTTAACGGTGTGATTTTTGATTCTTTGTACAAGGCCATTCTGGCCTCCGTTTTGTATCTCGTTTGCGCCGGCGTGCCTTATTTATCGTTCTGGTCGATATCGCATCAGTTCTTCAAAGAGAATTACAAACGTTTGTTTTCATACTTTTTTTGTACCCATAGAGTACTTAACGGTGTGATTTTTGATTCCTTGTACAAGGCCATTCTGGCCACCGTTTTGCTTGCTGTTTGCGCCGGCAGGCCTTATTTATCGTCCTGGTCGATATCACCTCAGTACTTCAAAGAGAATTAGAAACGGTTTTTTTCATGCATTTTTTTTTGTTCCCATAGAGTACTTAACGGTGTGATTTTCGATTCCTTGTACAGGGCCATTCTGGCCTCCGTTTTGCTTGCCGTTTGCGCCGGCGTGCCTTATTTATCGTTCTGGTCGATATCACATCAGTACTTAAAAGAGAATTACAAACGTTTTTTTTTCGTACTTTTTTTGTACCCATAGAGAAATAACGGAGTGATTTTTGATTCCTTATACAAGGCCCTTCTGGCCTCCGTTTTGCTTGCCGTTTGCGCCGGCGTGCCTTATTTATCGTTCTGTTCGATATCACATCTGTACTTCAAAGAGAATTACAAACGTTTTTTTTGTACTTTTTTTTACCCATAGAGGACTTAACGGTGAGATTTTTGATTCTTTGTACAAGGCCATTCTGGACTCCGTTTTGCTTGCCGTTTGCGCCGGCGTGCCTTATTTATCGTTCTGTTCGGTATCACATCAGTACTTCAAAGAGAATTACAAACATTTTTTTTGTACTTTTTTTTACCCATAGAGTACTTAACGGTGAGATTTTTGATTCCTTGTACAAGGCCATTATGGCCTACGTTTTGCTTGCCGTTTGCGCCGGCATGTCTTATTTATCGTTCTGGTCGATATCACATCAGTACTTCAAAGAGAATTGCAAATGTTTTTTTCCGTAATTTTTTTGTACCAATAAAGTACTTAACGGTGTGATTTTTGAGTCCTTGTACAAGGCCATTATGGCCTCCGTTTTGCATGTCGTTTGACCCGGCATGCCTTATTTATCGTTCTGGTCGATATCACATCAGTTCTTAAAAAAGAATTACAAATGTTTGTTTTCATACTTTTTTTTGTACCCATAGAGTACTTAACGGTGTGATTTTCGATTCCTTGTACAGGGCCATTCTGGCCTCCGTTTTGCTTGCCGTTTGCGCCGGCGTGCCTTATTTATCGTTCAGGTCGATATCACATCAGTACTTAAAATAGAATTACAAACGATTTTTTTCGTAATTTTTTTTGTACCCATAGAGAAATAACGGAGTGATTTTCGATTCCTTATACAAGGCCCTTCTGGCCTCCGTTTTGCTTGCCGTTTACGCCGGCGTGCCTTATTTATCGTTCTGTTCGATATCACATCTGTATTTCAAAGAGAATTACAAACATTTTTTTTGTACTTTTTTTTACCCATAGAGTACTTAACGGTGTGATTTTTGATTTCTTGTACAGGGCCATTCTGGCCTCCGTTTTGCCTTCCGTTTGCGACGGCGTGCCTTATTTATCGTTCTTGTCGATATCACATCAGTACTTCAAGGATAATTACAAACGTTTTTTCATAATTTTTTGTACCCATAGAGTACTTAACGGTGTGATTTTTGATTCCTTGTACAGGGCCATTCTGGCCCCCGTTTTGCCAGCCGTTTGCGCCGGCATGCCTTATTTATCGTTCTTGTCGATATCACATCAGTACTTCAAAGAGAATTACAAACATTTTTTTTTCGTACTTTTTTTGTACCCATAGAGTACTTAACGGTGTGATTTTTGAATCATTGTACAATGCCATTCTGGCCTCCGTTTTACTTGCCGTTTGCGCCGGCGTGCCTTATTTATCGTTCTTGTCGATATCACATCAGTACTTCAAAGAGAATTACAAATGTTTTTTTGTACTTTTTTGTACCCATAGAGTACTTAACGGTGTGATTTTTGATTCCTTGTACCGGGCCATTCTGGCCTCCGTTTTGCCAGCCGTTTGCGCCGGCATGCCTTATGTATCGTTTTTGTCAATATCACATCAGTACTTTAAAGAGAATTACAAACGTTTTTTTTTCGTAATTTTTTTGTACCCATAGAGTACTTAACGGTGTGATTTTTGAATCATTGTACAAGGCCATTCTGGCCTCCGTTTTGCTTGCCGTTTGCGCCGGCGTGCCTTATTTATCGTTCTGGTCGATAGCACATCAGTACTTCAAAGAGAATTACAAACATTTTTTTCGTACTTTTTTTTGTACCCATAGGGTACTTAACGATGTGATTTTGGATTCCTTGTACAAGGCAATTCTTGCCTCCGTTTTGCTTGCTGTTTGCGCTGGCGTGCCTTATTTATCGTTCTGGTCGATATCACATCAGTACTTCAAAGAGAATTACAAACGTTTTTTTCGTACTTTTTTTGTACCCATAGAGTACATAACGGTGTGATTTTTGATTCCTTGTACAAGGCCATTCTGGCCTCTGTTTTGCATGTCATTTATGCCGGCGTGCCTTATTTATCGTTCTGGTCGATATCACATCAGTACTTCAAAGAGAATTACAAATGTTTTTTTCCGTAATTTTTTTGTACCTATAAAGTATTAACGGTGTGATTTTAGATTCATTGTACAAGGCCATTCTGGCCTCTGTTTTGCTTGGTGTTTGCCCCGGCGGGCCTTATTTATCGTCATGGTCGATATCAGCTCAGTACTTCAAAGAGAATTACAAATGGTTTTTTTCGTACATTTTTTTTGTTCCCGTAGAGTACTTAACGGTGTGATTTTCGATTCCTTGTACAGGCCATTCTGGCCTCCGTTTTGCCAGCCGTTTGCGCCGGCATGCCTTATTTATCGTTTTTGTCGATATCACATCAGTACTTCAAAGAGAATTACAAACGTTTTTTTTTCGTACTTTTTTTGTACCCATAGAGTACTTAATGGTGTGATTTTTGAATCATTGTACAAGGCCATTCTGGCCTCCGTTTTGCTTGCCGTTTGCGCCGGCGTGCCTTATTTATCGTTCTGGTCGATAGCACATCAGTACTTCAAAGAGAATTACAAACATTTTTTTCGTACTTTTTTTTGTACCCATAGGGTACTTAACGATGTGATTTTGGATTCCTTGTACAAGGCCATTCTTGCCTCCGTTTTGCTTGCCGTTTGCGCCGGCGTGCCTTATTTATCGTTCTGGTCGATATCACATCAGTACTTCAAAGAGAATTACAAACGTTTTTTTCGTACTTTTTTTGTACCCATAAAGTACATAACGGTGTGATTTTTGATTCCTTGTACAAGGCCATTCTGGCCCCTGTTTTGCATGTCATTTGTGCCGGCGTGCCTTATTTATCGTTCTGGTCGATACCACATCAGTACTTCAAAGAGAATTACAAATGTTTTTTTCCGTAATTTTTTTGTACCTGTAAAGTATTAACGGTGTGATTTTTGATTCATTGTACGAGGCCATTCTGGCCTCCGTTTTGCTTGGTGTTTGCCCCGGCGGGCCTTATTTATCGTCATGGTCGATATCACCTCAGTACTTCAAAGAGAATTACAAATGATTTTTTTCGTACATTTTTTTTTGTTCCCATAGAGTACTTAACGGTGTGATTTTCGATTCCTTGTACAGGGCCATTCTGGCCTCCGTTTTGCTTGCCGTTTGCGCCGGCGTGCCTTATTTATCGTTTTGGTCGATATCACATCAGTATTTCAAAAAGAATTACAAACGTTTTTTTTCGTATTTTTTTTGTACCCATAGAGTACTTAACGGTGTGATTTTTTATTTCTTGTACAAGGCCATTCTGGACTACGTTTTGCTTACCGTTTGCGCCGGCGTGCCTTATTTATCGTTCTGGTCGATATCACATCAGTACTTCAACGAGAATTACAAACGTTTTTTTCATAATTTTTTTTGTACCCAAAGAGTACTGAACGGTGTGATTTTCGATATCACATCAGTACTTCAAAGAGAATTACAAACGTTTTTTTGTACTTTTTTTTGTACCCATAGAGTATTTAACGGTGTGATTTTTGATTCCTTGTACAAGGCCATTCTGGCCTCCGTTTTGCTTGCCGTTTGCGCCGGCGTGTCTTATTTATCGTTTTGGTCGATATCACATCAGTACTTCAAAGAGAATTACAAATGTTTTTTTCCGTAAATTTTTTGTACCTATAAAATACTTAACGGTGTGATTTTTGAGTCCTTGTACAAGGCCATTCTGGCCTCCGTTTTGCATGTCGTTTGCGCCGACGTGCCTTATTTATCGTTCTGGTCGATATCACATCAGTTCTTCAAAGAGAATTACAGATGTTTGTTTTCATACTTTTTTTGTACCCATTGAGTACTTAACGGTGTGATTTTTGATTCCTTGTACAAGGCCATTCTGGCCTCCGTTTTGCTTGCTACTTGCGCCTGCGGGCCTTATTTATCGTCCTGGTCGATATCACCTCAGTACTTCAAAGAGAATTACAAACGGTTTTTTTCGTACATTTTTTTGTACCCATAGAGTACTTAACGGAGTGATTTTCAATTCCTTGTACAGGGCCATTCTGGCCTCCGTTTTTCTTGCCGTTTGCGCCGGCGTTCCTTATTTATCGTTCTGGTCGATATCACATCAGTACTTCAAAGAGAATTGCAAATGTTTTTTTCGTACTTTTTTGTACCCATAGAGTACTTAACGGTGTGATTTTTGATTCCTTGTACAAGGCCATTATGGCCTGCGTTTTGCTTACCGTTTGCGCCAGCGTGCCTTATTTATCGTTCTGGTCGATATCACATCAGTACATCAACGAGAATTACAAACGTTTCTTTTGTAATTTTTTTTGTACCCAAAGAGTACTTAACGGTGTGATTTTTGATTTCTTGTACAGGGCCATTCTAGCCTCCGTTTCGCCTGCCGTTTGCGCCGGTGTGCCTTATTTATCGTTCTTGTCGATATCACATAAGTACTACAAAGAGAATTGCAAACGTTTTTTTTGGTACTTTTTTTTGTACCCATAGAGTACTTAAAGGTGTGATTTTTGAATCATTGTACAAGGCCATTCTGGCCTCCGTTTGCTTGTCGTTTGCGCCGGCGTGCCTTATTTATCGTTCTGGTCGATAGCACATCAATACCTCAAAGAGAATTACAAACATTTTTTTCGTACTTTTTTTGTGTACCCATAGGGTACTTAACGGTGTGATTTTGGATTCCTTGTACAAGGCCATTCTAGCCTCCGTTTTGCTTGCTGTTTGCGCTGGCGTGCCTTATTTATCGTTCTGGTCGATATCACATCAGTACTTCAAAGAGATTTACAAACGTTTTTTTTCGTACTTTTTTAGTACCCATAGAGTACTTAACGGTGTGATTTTTGATTCCTTGTACAAGGCCATTCTGGCCTCCATTTTGCATGTTGTTTGCGCCGGCGTGCCTTATATATCGTCCTCGTCGATATCACCTCTGTACTTCAAAGAGAATTACAAACGGTTTTTTCGTACATTTTTTTTGTACCCATAGAGTACTTAACGGTGTGATTTTCGATTCCTTGTACAAGGCATTCTGGCCTCCGTTTTGCTTGCCGTTTGCGCCGGCATGCCTTATTTATCGTTCTTGTCGATATCACATCAGTACTTCAAAGAGTATTACAAACGATTTTTTCGTACTTTTTTTGTACCCATAGTGTTCTTAACGGTGTGATTTTTTATTCCTTGTACAAGGCCATTATGGCCTACGTTTTGATTGCCGTTTGCGCCGGCGTGCCTTATTTATCATTCTGGTCGATATCACATCAGTACTTCAAAGGGAATTACAAACTTTTTTTCATACTTTTTTTGTACCCATAGAGTACTTAACGGTGTGAATTTTGATTCCGTGTACAAGGCCATTCTGGCCTCCGTTTTGCTTTCCGTTTCTGTCGGCATGCCTTATTTATCGTTCTTGTCGATATCACATCTGTACTTCAAAGAGAATTCCAAACATTTTATTTCGTACTTTTTTTTGTACCCATAGAGTACTTAACGGTGTGATTTTTGATTCCTTGTACAAGGCCATTATGTCCACCGTTTTGCTTGCCGTTTGCGCCGGCGTGCCTTATTTATCGTTCTTGTCGATATCACATCAGTACTTCAAAGAGAATTACAAATGTTTTTTTCGTACTTTTTTGTACCCATAGAGTACTTAACGGTGTGATTTTTGATTCCTTGTACAAGGACATTATGGCCTCCGTTTTGCTTACCGTTTGCGTCGGCGTGCCTTATTTATCGTTCTGTTCGATATCACATCAGTACTTCAACGAGAATTACAAACATTTTTTTCGTACTTTTTTTGTACCTATAGAGTACTTAACGGTGTGATTTTTGAATCATTGTACAAGGCCATTCTGGCCTCCATTTTGCTTGCCGTTTGCGCCGGCGTGCCTTATTTATCGTTCTGGTCGATAGCACATCAGTACTTTAGAGAGAATTACAAACATTTTTTTCGTACTTTTTTTGTACCCATAGAGTACATAACGGTGTGATTTTTGATTCCTTGTACAAGGCCATTCTGGACTCTGTTTTGCATGTCGTTTGCACCGGCATGCCTTATTTATCGTTCTGGTCGATATCACATCAGTACTTCAAAGAGAATTACAAATGTTTTTTTCCGTAATTTTTTTGTACCTATAAAGTACTTAACGGTGTGATTTTTGATTCTTTGTACAAGGCCATTCTGGCCTCCGTTTTGCATGTCGTTTGCGCCGGCGTGCCTTATTTATCGTTCTGGTCGATATCACATCAGTTCTTCAAAGAGAATTACAAACAGTTGTTTTCATACTTTTTTTTGTACCCATAGAGTACTTAACGGTGTGATTTTTGATTCCTTGTACAAGGCCATTCTGGCCTCCGTTTTGGTTGGTGTTTGCCCCGGCGGGCCTTATTTATCGTCCTGGTCGATATCACCTCAGTACTTCAAAGAGAATTACAAAAGGTTTTTTCGTACATTTTTTTTGTTCCCATAGAGTACTTAACGGTGTGATTTTGGATTCCTTGTACAGCGCCATTCTGGCCTCCGTTTTGCTTGCCGTTTGCGCCGGCGTGCCTTATTTATCGTTATGGTCGATATCACATTAGTATTTCAAAAATAATTACAAACGTTTTTTTTGTATTTTTTTTGTACCCATAGAGTACTTAACGGTGTGATTTTTTATTTCTTGTACAAGGCCATTCTGGACTCCGTTTTGCTTGCCGTTTGCACCGGCGTGCCTTATTTATCGTTCTGTTCAATATCACATCAGTACTTCAAAGAGAATTACAAATGTTTTTTTGTACTTTTTTTTGTACCCATTGAGTACTAAACGGTGTGATTTTTGATTTTTTGTACAAGGCCATTCTGGACTCCGTTTTGCTTGCCGTTTGCGCCGGCTTGCCTTATTTATCGTTCTGTTCGATATCACATCAGTACTTCAAAGAGAATTACAAACATTTTTTTGTACTTTTTTTGTACCCATAGAGTACTTAACGGTGTGATTTTTGATTCCTTGTACAAGGCCATTCTGGCCTCCATTTTGCTTGCCGTTTGCGCCGGCGTGTCTTATTTATCGTTCTGGTCGATATCACATCAGTACTTCAAAGAGAATTAAAAATGTTTTTTTCCGTAATTTTTTTGTACCTATAAAATACTTAACGGTGTGATTTTTGAGTCCTTGTACAAGGCCATTCTGGACTCCGTTTTGCATGTCGTTTGAGCCGGCGTGCCTTATTTATCATTCTGGTCGATATCACATCAGTTCTTCAAAGAGAATTACAAATGTATGTTTTCATACTTTTTTTTGTACCCATAGAGTACTTAACGGTGTGATTTTTGATTCCTTGTACAAGGCCATTCTGGCCTCCGTTTTGCTTGCTGCTTGTGCCGGCGGGCCTTATTTATCGTCCTGGTTGATATCACCTCAGTACTTCAAAGAGAATTACAAACTGTTTTTTTCGTACATTTTTTTGGTACCCATAGAGTACTTAACGGTGTGATTTTCAATTCCTTGTACAGGGCCATTCTGGCCTCCGTTTTGCTTGCCGTTTGCGACGGCGTGCCTTATTTATCGTTCTGGTCGATATCAAATCAGTACTTCAAAGAGAATTACAAATTTTTTTTCGTACTTTTTTGTACCCATAGAGTACATAACGGTGTGATTTTTGATTCCTTGTACAAGGCCATTATGGCCTCCGTTTTGCTTACCGTTTGCGCCGGCGTGCCTTATTTATCGTTCTGGTCGATATCACATCAGTACTTCAACGAGAATTACAAACGTTTCTTTCGTAATTTTTTTTGTACCCAAAGAGTACTTAACGGTGTGATTTTTGATTTCTTGTACAGGTCCATTCTGGCCTCCGTTTTGCCTGCCGTTTGCGCCGGTGTGCCTTATTTATCGTTCTTGTCGATATCACATCAGTACTACAAAGAGAATTGCAAACGTTTTTTTTTGTACTTTTTTTGTACCCATAGAGTACTTAACGGTGTGATTTTTGAATCATTGTACATGGCCATTATGGCCTCCATTTTGCTTGCCGTTTGCGCCGGCGTGCCTTATTTATCGTTCTGGTCGATAGCACATCAGTACCTCAAAGAGAATTACAAACATTTTTTTCGTACTTTTTTTTGTACCCATAGGGTACTTAACGGTGTGATTTTGGATTCCTTGTACAAGGCCATTCTAGCCTCCGTTTTTCTTTCGTTTATTTGGCGTGCCTTATTTATCGTTCTGGTCGATATCACATCAGTACTTCAAAGAGAATTACAAACGTTTTTTTTCGTACTTTTTTGTACCCATAGAGTACTTAACGGTGTGATTTTTTATTCCTTGTACAAGGCCATTATGGCCTCCGTTTTGCTTACCGTTTGCGCCAGCGTGCCTTATTTATCGTTCTGGTCGATATCACATCAGTACTTCAACGAGAATTACAAACGTTTTTTTTGTAATTTTTTTTGTACCAAAGAGTACTTAACGGTGTGATTTTTGATTCCTTGTACAGTGCCATTATGGCCTCCGTTTTGCTTACCGTTTGCGCCGGCGTGCCTTATTTATCGTTCTGGTCGATATCACATCAGTACTTCAACGAGAATTACAAACGTTTTTTTCATAAATTTTTTTGTACCCAAAGAGTACTTAACGGTGTGATTTTCGATTCCTTGTACAGGGCCATTCTGGCCTCCGTTTTGCATGTCGTTTGCGCCGGTGTGCCTTATTCATCGTTCTGGTCGATATCACATCAGTTCTTCAAAGAGAATTACAAACGTTTGTTTCCATACTTTATTTGTACCCATAGAGTACTTAACGGTGTGATTTTTGATTCCTTGTACAAGGCCATTCTGGCCTCCGTTTCGCTTGCTGTTTGCGCCGGCGGGCCTTATTTATCGTCCTGGTCGATATCACCTCAGTACTTCAAAGAGAATTACAAACGGTTTTTTTCATACATTTTTTTTGTTCCCATAGAGTACTTAACGGTGTGATTTTCGATTCCTTGTACAGGGCCATTCTTGCCTCCGTTTCGCTTGCCGTTTGCGCCGGCATGCCTTATTTATCGTTCTGGTCGATATCACATCAGTACTTAAAAGAGAATTACAAACGTTTTATTTCGTAATTTTTTTTGTACCCATAGAGAAATAAAGGAGTGATTTTTTATTCCTTATACAAGGCCCTTCTGGCCTCCGTTTTGCTTGCCGTTTGTGCCGGCGTGCCTTATTTATCGTTCTGTTCGATATCATATCATTACTTCAAAGAGAATTACAAACGTTTTTTTTTTACTTTTTTTACCCATAGAGTAATTAACGGTGAGATTTTTGATTCTTTGTACAAGGCCATTCTGGATTCCGTTTTGCTTGCCGTTTGCGCCGGCGTGCCTTATTTATCGTTATGTTCGATATCAAATCAATACTTCAAAGAGAATTACAAACTTTTTTTTTTGTACTTTTTTTACCCATAGAGTACTTAACGGTGAGATTTTTGATTCCATGTACAAGGCCATTCTGGCCTCCGTTTTGCTTGCCGTTTGCGCCGGCGTGTCTTATTTATCGTTCTGGTCGATATCACATCAGTACTTCAAAGAGAATTGCAAATGGTTTTTCCGTAATTTTTTTGTACCTATAAAGTACTTAACGGTGTGATTTTTGAGTCCTTGTACAAGGCCATTCTGGCCTCCGTTTTGCATGTCGTTTGCCCCGGCGTGCCTTATTTATCGTTCTGGTCGATATCACATCAGTTCTTCAAAAAGAATTACAAATGTTTGTTTTCATACTTTTTTTTGTACCCATAGAGTACTTAACGGTGTGATTTTTGATTCCTTGTACAAGGCCATTCTGTCCTCCGTTTTGCTTGCTGTTTGCGCCGGCGGGCCTTATTTATCGTCCTGGTCGATATCACCTCAGTACTTCAAAGAGAATTACAAACGGTTTTTTTTCGTACATTTTTTTGTACCCATAGAGTACTTAACGGTGTGATTTTCGATTCCTTGTACAGGGCCATTCTGGCCTCCGTTTTGCTTGCCGTTTGCGCCGGCGTGACTTATTTATCGTTCTGGTCGATATCACATCAGTACTTCAAAGAGAATTAGAAATGTTTTTTCGTACTTTTTTGTACACATAGAGTACTTAACGGTGTGATTTTTGATTCCTTGTACAAGGCCATTATGGCCTCCGTTTTTCTTGCCGTTCGCGCCGGCGTGCCTTATTTATCGTTCTGGTCGATATCACATCATTACTTCAATGAGAATTACAAACGTTTTTATCGTAATTTTTTTTGTACCCAAAGAGTACTTAACGGTGTCATTTTTGATTTCTTGTACAGGGCCATTCTAGCCTCCGTTTTGCCTGCCGTTTGCGCCGGCGTGCCTTATTTATCATTCTTGTCGATATCACATCAGTACTTCAAGGATAATTACAAACGTTTTTTCATAATTTTTTTTGTACCCATAGAGTAGTTAACGGTGTGATTTTTGATTTCTTGTACAGGGCCATTCTGGCCTCCGTTTTGCCAGCCGTTTGCGCCGGCATGCCTTATTTATCGTTCTTGTCGATATCACATCAGTACTTCAAAGAGAATTACAAACGTTTTTTTCGTACTTTTTTTTGTACCCATAGAGTACTTAACGGTGTGATTTTTGAATCATTGTACAAGGCCATTCTGGCCTCCGTTTTGCTTGCCGTTTGCGCCGGCGTGCCTTATTTATCGTTCTAGTCGATAGCACATCAGTACTTCAAAGAGAATTACAAACATTTTTTCGTACTTTTTTTAGTACCCATAGGGTACTTAACGGTGTGATTTTGGATTCCTTGTACAAGGCCATTCTAGCCTCCGTTTTGCTTGTTGTTTGCGCTGGCGTGCCTTATTTATCGTTCTGGTCGATATCACATCAGTATTTCAAAGAGAATTACAAACGTTTTTTTTCGTACTTTTTTTGTACCCATAGAGTACATAACGGTGTGATTTTTGATTCCTTGTACAAGGCCATTCTGGCCTCTGTTTTGCATGTCGTTTGCGCCGGCGTGCCTTATTTATTGTTCTGGTCGATATCACATCAGTACTTCAAAGAGAATTACAAATGTTTTTTTCCGTAATTTTTTTGTACCTATAAAGTACTTAACGGTGTGATTTTTGATTCTTTGTACAAGGCCATTCTAGCCTCCGTTTTGCATGTTGTTTGCGCCGGCGTGCCTTATTTATCGTTCTGGTCGATATCACATCAGTTCTTCAAAGAGAATTACAAATATTTTTTTGTACTTTTTTTTGTACCCATAGAGTACTAAACGGTGTGATTTTTGATTCTTTGTACAAGGCCATTCTGGACTCCGTTTTGCTTGCCGTTTGCGCCGGCGTGCCTTATTTATCATTCTGTTCGATATCACATTAGTACTTCAAAGAGAATTACAAACGTTTTTTTGTACTTTTTTTTAATAGAGTACTTAACGGTGTGATTTTTGATTCCTTGTACAAGGCCATTCTGGGCTCTGTTTTGCTTGCCGTTTGCGCCGGCGTGTCTTATTTATTGTTCTGGTCGATATCACATCAGTACTTCAAAAAGAATTACAAATGTTTTTTTCCGTAATTTTTTTGTACCGATAAAATACTTAACGGTGTGATTTTTGAGTCCTTGTACAAGGCCATTCTGGCCTCCGTTTTGCATGTCGTTTGCGCCGGCGTGCCTTATTTATCGTTCGGGTCGATATCACATTAGTTCTTCAAAGAGAATTACAATTGTTTGTTTTCATACTATTTTTTGTACCCATAGAGTACTTAACGGTGTGATATTTGATTCCTTGTACAAGGCCATTCTGGCCTCCGTTTTGCTTGCTGCTTGCGCCGGCGGGCCTTATTTATCGTCCTGGTCGATATCACCGCAGTACTTCAAAGAGATTTACAAACTGTTTTTTTCGTACATTTTTTTTGTACCCATAGAGTACTTAACGGTGTGATTTTCGATTCCTTGTACAGGGCCATTCTAGCCTCCGTTTTGCTTGCCGTTTGCGCCGGCGTGCCTTATTTATCGTTCTGGTCGATATCACATCAGTACTTCAAAGAGAATTACAAATGTTTTTTTCGTACTTTTTTGTACCCATAGAGTACTTAACGGTGTGATTTTTGATTCCTTGTACAAGGCCATTATGGCCTCCGTTTTGCTTACCGTTTGCACCGGCGTGCCTTATTTATCATTCTGGTCGATATCACATCAGTACTTCAACGAGAATTACAAACGTTTCTTTCGTAATTTTTTTTGTACCCAAAGAGTACTTAATGGTGTGATTTTTTATTTCTTGTACAGGGCCATTCTGGCCTCCGTTTTGCCTGCCGTTTCCGCCGGTGTGCCCTATTTATCGTTTTTGTCGATATCACATCAGTACTACAAAGAGAATTGCAAACGTCTTTTTTGTACTTTCTTTGTACCCATAGAGTACTTAACGGTGTGATTTTTGAATCATTGTACAAGGCCATTCTAGCCTCCGTTTTGCTTGCTGTTTGCGCTGGCGTGCCTTATTTATCGTTCTGGTCGATATCACATCAGTACTTCAAAGAGAATTACAAACGTTTTTTTTCGTACTTTTTTTGTACCCATAGAGTACTTAACGGTGTGATTTTTGATTTCTTGTACAAGGCCATTCTGGCCTCCATTTTGCATGTCGTTTGCGCTGGCGTGCTTTATTTATCGTCCTGGTCGATATCACCTCTGTACTTCAAAGAGAATTACAAGCGATTTTTTCGTACATTTTTTTTGTTCCCATAGAGTACTTAACGGTGTGATTTTTGATTCCTTGTACAGGGCCATTCTGGCCTCCGTTTTGCTTGCCGTTTACGCCGGCGTGCCTTATTTATCGTTCTGGTCGATATCACATCAGTACTTCACAAAGAATTACAAATGTATTTTTCGTACTTTTTTGTACCCATAGAGTACGTAACGGTGTGATTTTTGATTCCTTGTACAATGCCATTATGGCCTCCGTTTTGCTTACCGTTTGCGCCGGCATGCCTTATTTGTCGGTCTGGTCGATATCACATCAGTACTTCAACGAGAAATACAAACATTTTTTTTGTACCCAAAGTGTACTTAACGGTGTGATTTTTGATTTCTTGTACATGACCATTCTGGCCCCCGTTTTGCCTGCCGTTTGCGCCGGCGTGCCTTATTTATCGTTCTTGTCGATATCACATCAGTACTTCAAGGATAATTACAAACGTTTTTTCATACTTTTTTTGTACCCATAGAGTACTTAACGGTGTGATTTTTGATTCCTTGAACAAGGCCATTCTGGCCAACATTTTGCCAGCCGTTTGCGTCGGCGTGCCTTATTTATCGTTCTTGTCGATATCACATCAGTACTTCAAAGAGAATTACAAACGTTTTTTTTCGTACTTTTTTTGTACCCATAGAGTACTTAACGATGTGATTTTTGAATCATTGTACAAGGCCATTCTGGCCTCCGTTTTGCCAGCCATTTGCACCGGCGTGCCTTATTTATCGTTCTGGTCGATATCACATCAGTACTTCAAAGAGAATTACAAACATTTTTTTCGTACTTTTTTTTGTACCCATAGGGTACTTAACGGTGTGATTTTGGATTCCTTGTACAAGGCCATTCTAGCCTCCGTTTTGCTTGCTGTTTGCGCTGGCGTGCCTTATTTATCGTTCTGGTCGATATCACATCAGTACTTCAAAGAGTATGACAAACGTTTTTTTTTCGTACTATTTTTGTACCCATAGAGTACTTAACGGTGTGATTTTTGATTCCTTGTACAAGGCCATTCTGGACTCCGTTTTGCATGTCGTTTGCGCCGGCGTGCCTTATTTCGTTCTGGTCGATATCACATCTGTACTTCAAAGATAATTACAAATGTTTTTTTCCGTAATTTTTTTGTACCTATAAATTACTTAACGGTGTGATTTTTTATTCTTTGTACAAGGCCATTCTCGCCTCCGTTTTGCATGTCGTTTGCACCGGCGTGCCTTATTTATCGTTCTGGTCGATATCACATCAGTTCTTCAAAGAGAATTACAAATGTTTGATTTCATACTTTTTTTTGTACCCATAGAGTACTTAACGGTGTGATTTTTGATTCCTTGTACAAGGCCATTCTGGCCTCCGTTTTGCTTGCTGTTTGCACCGGCGTGCCTTATTTATCTTCCTGGTTGATATCACCTCAGTACTTCAAAGAGAATTATAAACGGTTTTTTTCGTACATTTTTTTTTGTTCCCATAGAGTACTTAACGGTGTGATTTTCGATTCCTTGTAAATGGCCATTCTGGCCTCCGTTTTGCTTGCCATTTGCGCCGGCGTGCCTTATTTATCGTTCTGGTCGATATCACATCCGTATTTCAAAGAGAATTACAACCGTTTATTTCGAAATTTTTTGTACCCATAGAGTACTTAACGGTGTGATTTTTGATTCCTTGTACAAGGCCATTCTGGCCTCCGTTTTGCTTGCCGTTTGCGCCGGCGTGCCTTATTTATCGTTCTGGTCGATATCACATAGTACTTCAAAGAGAATTACAAACGTTTTTTTCGTACTTTTTTTTGTACCCATAGAGTACTTAACGGTGTGATTTTTGATTCCTTGTACAAGGCCATTCTGGACTCCGTTTTGCTTGCCGTTTGCGCCGGCCTGCCTTATTTATCGCTCTGTTCGATATCACATCAGTACTACAAAGAGAATTACAAACGTTTTTTTTGTACTTTTTTTTGTACCCATGGAGTACTTAACGGTGTGATTTTTGATTCCTTGTACAAGGCCATTCTGGCCTCCGTTTGCGCCGGCGTGTCTTATTTATCATTCTGGTCGATATCACATCAGTACTTCAAAGAGAATTACAAATGTTTTTTTCCGTAATTTTTTTGTACCTATAAAGTACTTCACGGTCTGATTTTTGAGTCCTTGTACAAGGCCATTCTGGCCTCCGTTTTGCATGTCGTTTGCGCCGGCGTGCATTATTTATCGTTCTGGTCGATATCACATCAGTACTTCAACGAGAATTACAAATGTTTTTTTCATAATTTTTCTTGTGCCCAAAGAGTAATTAACGGTGTGATTTTTGATTTCTTGTATAGGGCCATTCTGGCCTCCGTCTTGCCTGCCGTTTGCGCCGGCGTGCCTTATTAATCGTTCTTGTCGATAACACATTAGTACTTCAAGGATAATTACAAACGTTTTTTCATACTTTTTTTGTACCCATAGAGTACTTAACGGTGTGATTTTTTATTCCTTGTACAGGGCCATTCTGGCCTCCGTTTTGCCAGCCGTTTGCGCCAGCGTGCCTTATTTATCATTCTTGTCGATATCACATCAGTACTTCAAATAGAATTACAAACATTTTTTTTCGTACTTTTTTTTGTACCCTTAGAGTACTTAACGGTGTGATTTTTGAATCATTGTACAAGGCCATTCTGGCCTCCATTTTGCTTGCCGTTTGCGCCAGCATGCCTTATTTATCATTCTGGTCGATAGCACATCAGTACTTCAAAGAGAATTACAAATATTTTTTTCGTACTTTTTTTTGTACCCATAGGGTACTTAACGGTGTGATTTTGGATTCCTTGTACAAGGCCATTCTAGCCTCCTTTTTGCTTGCTGTTTGCGCAGGCCTGCCTTATTTATCGTTCTGGTCGATATCACATTAGTACTTCAAAGAGAATTACAAACGTTTTTTTTCGTACTTTTTTTGTACCCATAGAGTACTTAACGGTGTGATTTTTTATTCCTTGTACAAGGCCATTCTGGCCTCCGTTTTGCATGTCGTTTGCACCGGCGTACCTTATTTATCGTTCTGGCCGATATCACATCAGTACTTCAAAGAGAATTACAAATGTTTTTTTCTGTAATTTTTTTGTACCTATAAGTACTTAACGGTGTGATTTTTGATTCTTTGTACAAGGCCATTCTGGCCTCCGTTATGCATGTCGTTTGCGCCGGCGTGCCGTATTTATCGTTCTGGTCGATATCACATCAGTTCTTCAAAGAGAATAACAAACGTTTGTTTTCATACTTTTTTTTGTACCCATTGAGTACATAACGGTGTGATTTTCGATTCCTTGTACAGGGCCATTCTGCCTCCGTTTTGCTTGCCGTTTGCGCCGGCGTGCCTTATTTATCATTCTAGTCGATATCACATGAGTACTTCAAAGAGAATTACAAACGTTTATTTCGAAATTTTTTGTACCCATAGAGTACTTTTTTTGTACCCATAGAGTACTTAACGCTGTGATTTTTAATTCCTTGTACAAGGCCATTTTGGCCTCCGTTTTGCTTGCCGTTTGCGGCGGCGTGCCTTATTTATCGTTCTGGTCGATATCACACAGTACTTCAAAGAGAATTACAAACGTTTTTTTCGTACTTTTTTTGTACCCAAAGAGTACTTAACGGTGTGATTTCCGATTCCTGGTACAAGGCCATTCTGGCCTCCCTTTTGCATGTCGTTTGCGCCGGCGTGCCTTATTTATCGTTCTGGTCGATATCACATCAGTACTTCAAAGAGAATTACAAATGTTTTTTTCTGTAATTTTTTGTACCTATAAAGTACTTAACGGTGTGATTTTTGATTCTTTGTACAAGGCCATTATGGCCTCCGTTTTACATGTCGTTTGCGCCGGTGTGCCTAATTTATCGTTCTGGTCGATATCACATCAGTTCTTCAAAGAGAATTACAAACGTTTGTTTTCATACATTTTTTGTACCCATAGAGTACTTAACGGTGTGATTTTTGATTCCTTGTACAAGGCCATTCTGGCCTCCGTTTTGCTTGCTGTTTGCACCGGCGGGCCTTATTTATCGTCCTGGTCGATATCACCTCAGTACTTCAAAGAGAATTACAAACGGTTTTTTTCGTACATTTTTTTTGTTCCCATAGAGTACTTAACGGTGTGATTTTCGATTCCTTGTACAGGGCCATTCTGGCCTCCGTTTTGCTTGCCGTTTGCGCCGGCGTGCCTTATTTATCGTTCTGGTCGATATCACATTAGTACTTCAAAGAGAATTACAAACATTTTTTCGAACTTTTTTCTACCCATAGAGTACTTAACGGTGTGTTTTTTGATTCCTTGTACAAGGAAATTCTGGCCTCCGTTTTGCTTGCCGTTTGCGCCGGCGTGCCTTATTTATCGTTCTGGTCGATATCACACAGTACTTCAAAGAGAATTACAAACGTTTTTTCGTAATTTTTTTTGTACCCACAGAGTACTTAACGGTGTGATTTTTGATTCCTTGTACAATGCCATTTTGGACTCCGTTTTGCTTGCCGTTTGCGCCGGCGTGCCTTATTTATCGTTCTATTCGATATCACATCAGTACTTCAAAGAGAATTACAAATGTTTTTTTCTGTAATTTTTTTGTACCTATAAGTACTTAACGGTGTGATTTTTGATTCTTTGTACAAGGCCATTCTGGCCTCCGTTTTGCATGTCGTTTGCGCCGGCGTGCCGTATTTATCGTTCTGGTCGATATCACATCAGTTCTTCAAAGAAAATAACAAACGTTTGTTTTCATACTTTTTTTTGTACCCATAGAGTTCTTAACGGTGTGATTTTCGATTCCTTGTACAGGGCCATTCTAGCCTCCGTTTTGCTTGCCGCTTGCGCCGGCGTGCCTTATTTATCGTTCTGGTCGATATCACATGAGTACTTCAAAGAGAATTACAAACGTTTTTTTCGAACTTTTTTGTACCCATAGAGTACTTAACGCTGTGATTTTTGATTCCTTGTACAAGGCCATTTTGGCCTCCGTTTTGCTTGCCGTTTGCGCCGGCGTGCCTTATTTATCGTTCTGGTCGATATCACACAGTACTTCAAAGAGAATTACAAACGTTTTTTTCGTACTTTTTTTGTACCCAGAGAGTACTTAACGGTGTGATTTTCGATTCCTTGTACAAGGCCATTCTGGCCTCTCTTTTGCATGTCATTTGCGCCGGCGTGCCTTATTTATCGTTCTGGTCGATATCACATCAGTACTTCAAAGAGAATTACAAATGTTTTTTTCTGTAATTTTTTGTACCTATAAAGTACTTAACGGTGTCATTTTTGATTCTTTGTACAAGGCCATTATGGCCTCCGTTTTACATGTCGTTTGCGCCGGTGTGCCTTATTTATCGTTCTGGTCGATATCACATCAGTTCTTCAAAGAGAATTACAAACGTTTGTTTTCATACTTTTTTTTGTACCCATAGAGTACTTAACGGTGTGATTTTTGATTCCTTGTACAAGGCCATTCTGGCCTCCGTTTTGCTTGCTGTTTGCGCCGGCGGGCCTTATTTATCGTCCTGGTCGATATCACCTCAGTACTTCAAAGAGAATTACAAACGGTTTTTTTCGTACATTTTTTTTGTTCCCATAGAGTACTTAACGGTGTGATTTTTGATTCCTTGTACAGGGCCATTCTGGCCTCCGTTTTGCTTTCCGTTTGCGCCGGCGTGCCTTATTTATCTTTCTGGTCGATATCACATTAGTACTTCAAAGAGAATTACAAACATTTTTTTCGAACTTTTTTCTACCCATAGAGTACTTAACGGTGTGTTTTTTGATTCCTTGTACAAGGCCATTCTGGCCACCGTTTTGCTTGCCGTTTGCGCCGGCGTGCCTTATTTATCGTTCTGGTCGATATCACACAGTACTTCAAAGAGAATTACAAACGTTTTTTCGTAATTTGTTTTGTGCCCATAGAGTACTTAACGGTGTGATTTTTGATTCCTTGTACAATGCCATTCTGGACTCCGTTTTGCTTGCCGTTTGCGCCGGCGTGCCTTATTTATCGTTCTGTTCGATATCACATCATTACTTCAAAGAGAATTACAAACGTTTTTTTGTACTTTTTTTTGTACCCATAAAGTACTTAACGGTGTGATTTTTGATTCCTTGTACAAGGCCATTCTGGCCTCCGTTTTGCTTGCCGTTTGTGCCGGCGTGTCTTATTTATCGTTCTGGTCGATATCACATCAGTACTTCAAAGAGAATTACAAATGTTTTTTTCCGTAATTTTTTTGTACCTATAAAGTACTTAACGGTGTGATTTTTGAGTCCTTGTACAAGGCCAATCTGGCCTCCGTTTTGCATGTCGTTTGCGCCGGCGTGCCTTATTTATCGTTCTGGTCGATATCACATCCGTTCTTCAAAGAGAATTACAAATGTTTGTTTTCATACTTTTTTTTGTACCCATAGAGTACTTAACGGTGTGATTTTTGATTCCTGGTACAAGGCCATTCTGGCCTCCGTTTTGCTTGCTGTTTGCGCCGGCGGGCCTTATTTATCGTCCTGGTCGATATCACCTCAGTACTTCAAAGAGAATTACAAACGGTTTTTTTCGTACATTTTTTTTGTACCCATAGAGTACTTAACGGTGTCATTTTCGATTCCTTGTACAGGGCCATTCTGGCCTCCGTTTTGCTTGCCGTTTGTGCCGGCGTGCCTTATTTATCGTTCTGGTCGATATCATATCAGTACTTCAAAGAGAATTACAAATGTTTTTTTCGTACTTTTTTGTACCCATTGAGTACTTAACGGTGTGATTTTTGATTCCTTGTACAAGGCCATTATGGCCTCCGTTTTGCTTACCGTTTGCGCCGGCGTGCCTTATTTATCGTTCTGGTCGATATCGCATCAGTACTTCAACGAGAATTACAAACGTTTCTTTCGTAATTTTTTTTGTACCCAAAGAGTACTTAACGGTGTGATTTTTGATTTCTTGTACAGGGCCATTCTGGCCTCCGTTTTGCCTGCCGTTTGCGCCGGTGTGCCTTATTTATCGTTCTTGTCGATATCAAATCAGTACTACAAAGAGAATTGCAAACGTTTTTTTCGTACTTTTTTGTACCTATAGAGTACTTAACGGTGTGCTTTTTGATTCCTTGTAGAAGGCCATTCTGGCCTCCATTTTGCTTGCCGTTTGCGACGGCACGCCTTATTTATCGTTCTTGTCGATATCACATCAGTACTTCAAAGAGAATTACTAATATTTTTTTTCGTACTTTTTTTGTACCCAGAGTACTTAACGGTGTGATTTTTGATTCCTTGTACAAGGCAATTCTGGCCTCCGTTTTGCTTGCTGTTTGCACCGGCAGGTCTTATTTATCGTCCTGGTCGATATCACCTCTGTACTTCAAAGAGAATTACAAACGGTTTTTTCGTACACTTTTTTTGTACCCATAGAGTTCTTAACGGTGTGATTTTCGATTCCTTGTACAGGGCCATTCTGGCCTCCATTTTGCTTGCCGTTTGCGCCGGCGTGCCTTATTTATCGTTCTTGTCGATATCACATCAGTACTTCAAAGAGAATTACAAATTTTTTCGTACTTTTTTGTACCCATAGAGTACTTAACGGTGTGATTTTTGATTCCTTGTACAAGGCCATTATGGCCTCCGTTTTGCTTACCGTTTGCGCCGGCGTGCCTTATTTATCGTTCTGGTCGATATCACATCAGTACTTCAACGAGAATTACAAACATTTTTTTCGTAATTTTTTTGTACCCAAAGAGTACTTAACGGTGTGATTTTCGATTCCTTGTACAGTGCCATTATGGCCTCCGTTTTCCTTACCGTTTGCACCGGCGTGCCTTATTTATCGTTCTGGTCGATATCACATCAGTACTTCAACAAGAATTACAAATGTTTTTTTCATAATTTTTTTTGTACCCAAAGAGTACTTAACGGTGTGATTTTCGATTCCTTGTACAGGGCCATTCTGGCCTCCGTTTTGCATGTCGTTTGCGCCGGTGTGCCTTATTCATCGTTCTGGTCGATATCACATCAGTTCTTCAAAGAGAATTACAAACGTTTGTTTTCAAACTTTTTTTGTACACATAGAGTACTTAACGGTGTGATTTTTGATTCCTTGTACAAGGTCATTCTGGCCTCCGTTTCGCTTACTGTTTGCGCCGGCGGGCCTTATTTATCGTCCTCGTCGATATCACCTCAGTACTTCAAAGAGAATTACAAACGGTTTTTTTCATACATTTTTTTGTTCCCATAGAGTACTTAACGGTGTGATTTTCGATTCCTTGTACATGGCCATTCTGGCCTCCGTTTTTCTTGCCGTTTGCGCCGGCGTGCCTTATTTATCGTTCTGGTCGATATCACATCAGTACTTAAAAGAGAATTACAAACGTTTTATTTCGTAATTTTTTTTGTACCCATAGAGAAATAACGGAGTGATTTTTTATTCCTTATACAAGGCCCTTTCGGCCTCCGTTTTTCTTGCCGTTTGTGCCGGCGTGCCTTATTTATCGTTCTGTTCGATATCACATCATTACTTCAAAGAGAATTACAAACGTTTTTTTTGTACTTTTTTTTACCCATAGAGTAATTAACGGTGAGATTTTTTATTCTTTGTACAAGGCCATTCTGGACTCCGTTTTGCTTGCCGTTTGCGCCGGCGTGCCTTATTTATCGTTCTGTTCGATATCTACTTCAAAGAGAATTACAAACGTTTTTTTGTACTTTTTTTACCCATAGAGTACTTAACGGTGAGATTTTTGATTCCATGTACAAGGCCATTCTGGCCTCCGTTTTGCTTGCTTTGTTTGCGCCGGCGTGTCTTATTTATCGTTCTGGTCGATATCACATCAGTACTTCAAAGAGAATTGCAAATGTTTTTTTCCGTAATTTTTTTGTACCTATAAAGTACTTAACGGTGTGATTTTTGAGTGTACAAGGCCATTCTGGCCTCCGTTTTGCATGTCGTTTGCCCCGGCGTGCCTTATTTATCGTTCTGGTCGATATCACATCAGTTCTTCAAAAGAATTACAAATGTTTGTTTTCATACTTTTTTTTGTACCCATAGAGTACTTAACGGTGTGATTTTTGATTCCTTGTACAAGGCCATTCTGGCCTCCGTTTTGCTTGCTGTTTGCGCCGACGGGCCTTATTTATCGTCTTGGTCGATATCACCTCAGTACTTCAAAGAGAATTACAAACGGTTTTTTTCATACATTTTTTGTACCCATAGAGTACTTAACGGTGTGATTTTCGATTCCTTGTACAGGGCCATTCTGGCCTCCGTTTTGCTTGCCGTTTGCGCCGGCGTGACTTATTTATCGTTCTGGTCGATATCACATCATTACTTCAAAGAGAATTAGAAATGTTTTTTTCGTACTTTTTTGTACACATAGAGTACTTAACGGTGTGATTTTTGATTCCTTGTACAAGGCCATTATGGCCTCCGTTTTTTTTGCCGTTCACGCCGGCGTGCCTTATTTATCGTTCTGGTCGATATCACATCAATACTTCAATGAGAATTACAAACGTTTTTATCGTAATTTTTTTTGTACCCAAAGAGTACTTAACGGTGTGATTTTTGATTTCTTGTACAGGGTCATTCTAGCCTCCGTTTTGCCTGCCGTTTGCGCCGGCGTGCCTTATTTACCGTTCTTGTCGATATCACATCAGTACTTCAAGGATAATTACAAACATTTTTTCATAATTTTTTTGTACCCATAGAGTACTTAACGGTGTGATTTTTGAATCATTGTACAAGGCCATTCTGGCCTCCGTTTTGCTTGCCGTTTGCGCCGGCGTGCCTTATTTATCGTTCTGGTCGATAGCACATCAGTACTTCAAAGAGAATTACTAACATTTTTTTCGTACTTTTTTTTGTACCCATAGGGTACTAAACGGTGTGATTTTGGATTCCTTGTACAAGGCCATTCTAGCCTCCGTTTTGCTTGCTGTTTGCGCTGGCGTGCCTTATTTATAGTTCTGGTCGATATCACATCAGTATTTCAAAGAGAATTATAAACGTTTTTTTTCGTACTTTTTTTGTACCCATAGAGTACATAACGGTGTGATTTTTGATTCCTTGTACAAGGCCATTCTGGCCTCTGTTTTGCATGTCGTTTGCACCGGCGTGCCTTATTATTGTTCTGGTCGATATCACATCAGTACTTCAAAGATAATTACAAATGTTTTTTTCCGTAATTTTTTTGTACCTATAAAGTACTTAACGGTGTGATTTTTGATTCTTTGTACAAGGCCATTCTGGCCTCCGTTTTGCATGTTGTTTGCGCCGGCGTGCCTTATTTATCGTCTTGGTCGATATCACATCAGTTCTTCAAAGAGAATTACAAATGTTTTTTTGTACTTTTTTTGTACCCATAGAGTACTAAACGGTGTGATTTTTGATTCTTTGTACAAGGCCATTCTGGACTCCGTTTTGCTTGCCGTTTGCGCCGGCGTGCCTGATTTTTCGTTCTGTTCGATATCACATCAGTACTTCAAAGAGAATTACAAACGTTTTTTTGTACTTTTTTTTGTACCCATAGAGTACTTAACGGTGTGATTTTTGATTCCTTGTACAAGGCCATTCTGGCCTCTGTTTTGCTTGCCGTTTGCGCCGGCGTGTCTTATTTATTGTTCTGGTCGATATCACATCAGTACTTCAAAAAGAATTACAAATGTTTTTTTCCGTAATTTTTTTGTACCGATAAAATACTTAACGGTGTGATTTTTGAGTCCTTGTACAAGGCCATTCTGGCCTCAGTTTTGCATGTCGTTTGCGCCGGCGTGCCTTATTTATCGTTCGGGTCGATATCACATCAGTTCTTCAAAGAGAATTACAAATGTTTGTTTTCATACTTTTTTTGTACCCATAGAGTACATAACGGTGTGATTTTTGATTCCTTGTACAAGGCCATTCTGGCCTCTGTTTTGCATGTCGTTTGCACCGGCGTGCCTTATTTATTGTTCTGGTCGATATCACATCAGTACTTAAAAGAGAATTACAAATGTTTTTTTCCGTAATTTTTTTGTACCTATAAAGTACTTAACGATGTGATTTTTGATTCTTTGTACAAGGCCATTCTGGCCTCCGTTTTGCATGTTGTTTGCGCCGGCGTGCCTTGTTTATCGTTTTGGTCGATATCACATCAGTTCTTCAAAGAGAATTACAAATGTTTTTTTGTACTTTTTTTGTACCCATAGAGTACTAAACGGTGTGATTTTTGATTCTTTGTACAAGGCCATTCTGGACTCCGTTTTGCTTGCCGTTTGCGCCGGCTGCCTTATTTATCGTTCTGTTCGATATCACATTAGTACTTCAAAGAGAATTACAAACGTTTTTTTGTACTTTTTTTTGTACCCATAGAGTACTTAACGGTGTGATTTTTGATTCCTTGTACAAGGCCATTCTGGCCTCTGCTTTGCTTGCCGTTTGCGCCAGCGTGTCTTATTTATTGTTCTGGTCGATATCACATCAGTACTTCAAAAAGAATTACAAATGTTTTTTTCCGTAATTTTTTGGTACCGAAAAAATACTTAACGGTGTGATTTTTGAGTCCATGTACAAGGCCATTCTGGCCTCAGTTTTGCATGTCGTTTGCGCCGGCGTGCCTTATTTATCGTTCGGGTCGATATCACATCAGTTCTTCAAAGAGAATTACAAATGTTTGTTTTCATACTTTTTTTGTACCCATAGAATACTTAACGGTGTGATTTTTGATTCCTTGTACAAGGCCATTCTGGCCTCCGTTTTGCTTGCTGCTTGCGCCGTCGGGCCTTATTTATCGTCCTGGTCGATATCACCTCAGTACTTCAAAGAGAATTACAAACGGTTTTTTTCGTACATTTTTTTTGTACCCATGGAGTACTTAACGGTGTGATTTTCGATTCCTTGTACAGGGCCATTCTGGCCTCCGTTTTGCTTGCCGTTTGCGCCGGCGTGCCTTATTTATCGTTCTGGTCGATATCACATCAGTACTTCAAAGAGAATTACAAATGTTTTTTTCGTACTTTTTTGTACCCATAGAGTACTTAACGGTGTGATTTTTGATTCCTTGTACAAGGCCATTCTGGCCTCCGTTTTGCTTGCCGTTTGCGCCGGCATGCCTTATTTATCGTTCTGGTCGATATCACACAGTACTTCAAAGAGAATTACAAACGTTTTTTTCGTACTTTTTTTGTACCCAAAGAGTACTTAACGGTGTGATTTTTGATTCCTTGTACAAGGCCATTCTGGCCTCCCTTTTGCATGTCGTTTGCGCCGGCGTGCCTTATTTATCGTTCTGGTCGATATCACATCAGTACTTCAAAGAGAATTACAAATGTTTTTTCTGTAATTTTTTGTACCTATAAAGTACTTAACGGTGTGATTTTTGATTCTTTGTACAAGGCCATTATGGCCTCCGTTTTGCATGTCGTTTGCGCCGGTGTGCCTTATTTATCGTTCTGGTCGATATCACATCAGTTCTTCAAAGAGAATTACAAATGTTTGTTTTCATACTTTTTTTTGTACCCATAGAGTACTTAACGGTGTGATTTTCGATTCCTTGTACAGGGCCATTCTGGCCTCCGTTTTGCTTGCCGTTTGCGCCGGCGTGCCTTATTTATCGTTCTGGTCGATATCACATTAGTACTTCAAAGAGAATTACAAACATTTTTTTCGAACTTTTTTCTACCCATAGAGTACTTAACGGTGTGTTTTTTTGATTCCTTGTACAAGGCCATTCTGGCCTCCGTTTTGCTTGCCGTTTGCGACGGCGTGCCTTATTTATCGTTCTGGTCGATATCACACAGTACTTCAAAGAGAATTACAAACGTTTTTTCGTAATTTTTTTTGTACCCATAGAGTACTTAACGGTGTGATTTTTGATTCCTTGTGCAATGCCATTTTGGACTCCGTTTTGCTTGCCGTTAGCGCCGGCGTGCCTTATTTATCGTTCTGTTCGATATCACATCAGTACTTCAAAGAGAATTACAAATGTTTTTTCTGTAATTTTTTTGTACCTATAAGTACTTAACGGTGTGATTTTGTATTCTTTGTACAAGGCCATTCAGGCCTCCGTTTTGCATGTCGTTTGCGCCGGCTTGCCGTATTTATCGTTCTGGTCGATATCACATCAGTTCTTCAAAGAGAATAACAAACGTTTGTTTTCATAATTTTTTTTGTACCCATAGAGTATTTAAGGGTGTGATTTTCGATTCCTTGTACAGGGCCATTCTGGCCTCCGTTTTGCTTGCCGCTTGCGCCGGCGTGCCATATTTATCGTTCTGGTCGATATCACATGAGTACTTCAAAGAGAATTACAAACGTTTTTTTTGAACTTTTTTGTACCCATAGAGTACTTAACGCTGTGATTTTTGATTCTTTGTACAAGGCCATTCTGGCCTCCGTTTTGCTTACCGTTTGCGCCGGCGTAACTTATTTATCGTTCTGGTCGATATCGCATCAGTACTTCAACGAGAATTACAAACGTTTCTTTCGTAATTTTTTTTGTACCCAAAGAGTACTTAACGGTGTGATTTTTGATTTCTTGTACAGGGCCATTCTGGCCTCCGTTTTGCCTGCCGTTTGCGCCGGTGTGCCTTATTTTTCGTTCTTGTCGATATCAAATCAGTACTACAAAGAGAATTGCAAACGTTTTTTTCGTACTTTTTTGTACCCATAGAGTACTTAACGGTGTGCTTTTTGATTCCTTGTAGAAGGCCATTCTGGCCTCCATTTTGCTTGCCGTTTGCGACGGCACGCCTTATTTATCGTTCTTGTCGATATCACATCAGTACTTCAAAGAGAATTACTAATATTTTTTTTCGTACTTTTTTTGTACCCAGAGTACTTAACGGTGTGATTTTTGATTCCTTGTACAAGGCAATTCTGGCCTCCGTTTTGCTTGTTGTTTGCACCGGCGGGTCTTATTTATCGTCCTGGTCGATATCACCTCTGTACTTCAAAGAGAATTACAAACGGTTTTTTCGTACATTTTTTTTGTACCCATAGAGTTCTTAACGGTGTGATTTTCGATTCCTTGTACAGGGCCATTCTGGCCTCCGTTTTGCTTGCCGTTTGCGCCGGCGTGCCTTATTTATCGTTCTTGTCGATATCACATCAGTACTTCAAAGAGAATTACAAATTTTTTCGTACTTTTTTGTACCCATAGAGTACTTAACGGTGTGATTTTTGATTCCTTGTACAAGGCCATTATGGCCTCCGTTTTGCTTACCGTTTGCGCCGGCGTGCCTTATTTATCGTTCTGGTCGATATCACATCAGTACTTCAACGAGAATTACAAACGTTTTTTTCGTAATTTTTTTGTACCCAAAGAGTACTTAACGGTGTGATTTTCGATTCCTTGTACAGTGCCATTATGGCCTCCGTTTTCCTTACCGTTTGCACCGGCGTGCCTTATTTATCGTTCTGGTCGATATCACATCAGTACTTCAACAAGAATTACAAATGTTTTTTTCATAATTTTTTTTGTACCCAAAGAGTACTTAACGGTGTGATTTTCGATTCCTTGTACAGGGCCATTCTGGCCTCCGTTTTGCATGTCGTTTGCGCCGGTGTGCCTTATTCATCGTTCTGGTCGATATCACATCAGTTCTTCAAAGAGAATTACAAACGTTTGTTTTCAAACTTTTTTTGTACACATAGAGTACTTAACGGTGTGATTTTTGATTCCTTGTACAAGGTCATTCTGGCCTCCGTTTCGCTTACTGTTTGCGCCGGCGGGCCTTATTTATCGTCCTGGTCGATATCACCTCAGTACTTCAAAGAGAATTACAAACGGTTTTTTTCATACATTTTTTTTGTTCCCATAGAGTACTTAACGGTGTGATTTTCGATTCCTTGTACATGGCCATTCTGGCCTCCGTTTTTCTTGCCGTTTGCGCCGGCGTGCCTTATTTATCGTTCTGGTCGATATCACATCAGTACTTAAAAGAGAATTACAAACGTTTTATTTCGTAATTTTTTTTGTACCCATAGAGAAATAACGGAGTGATTTTTTATTCCTTATACAAGGCCCTTCTGGCCTCCGTTTTTCTTGCCGTTTGTGCCGGCGTGCCTTATTTATCGTTCTGTTCGATATCACATCATTACTTCAAAGAGAATTACAAACGTTTTTTTTGTACTTTTTTTTACCCATAGAGTAATTAACGGTGAGATTTTTTATTCTTTGTACAAGGCCATTCTGGACTCCGTTTTGCTTGCCGTTTGCGCCGGCGTGCCTTATTTATCGTTCTGTTCGATATCTACTTCAAAGAGAATTACAAACGTTTTTTTGTACTTTTTTTACCCATAGAGTACTTAACGGTGAGATTTTTGATTCCATGTACAAGGCCATTCTGGCCTCCGTTTTGCTTGTTGTTTGCGCCGGCGTGTCTTATTTATCGTTCTGGTCGATATCACATCAGTACTTCAAAGAGAATTGCAAATGTTTTTTTCCGTAATTTTTTTGTACCTATAAAGTACTTAACGGTGTGATTTTTGAGTGTACAAGGCCATTCTGGCCTCCGTTTTGCATGTCGTTTGCCCCGGCGTGCCTTATTTATCGTTCTGGTCGATATCACATCAGTTCTTCAAAAGAATTACAAATGTTTGTTTTCATACTTTTTTTTGTACCCATAGAGTACTTAACGGTGTGATTTTTGATTCCTTGTACAAGGCCATTCTGGCCTCCGTTTTGCTTGCTGTTTGCGCCGACGGGCCTTATTTATCGTCCTCGGTCGATATCACCTCAGTACTTCAAAGAGAATTACAAACGGTTTTTTTCATACATTTTTTGTACCCATAGAGTACTTAACGGTGTGATTTTCGATTCCTTGTACAAGGCCATTCTGGCCTCCGTTTTGCTTGCCGTTTGCGCCGGCGTGACTTATTTATCGTTCTGGTCGATATCACATCATTACTTCAAAGAGAATTAGAAATGTTTTTTTCGTACTTTTTTGTACACATAGAGTACTTAATGGTGTGATTTTTGATTCCTTGTACAAGGCCATTATGGCCTCCGTTTTTTTTGCCGTTCACGCCGGCGTGCCTTATTTATCGTTCTGGTCGATATCACATCAATACTTCAATGAGAATTACAAACGTTTTTATCGTAATTTTTTTTGTACCCAAAGAGTACTTAACGGTGTGATTTTTGATTTCTTGTACAGGGCCATTCTAGCCTCCGTTTTGCCTGCCGTTTGCGCCGGCGTGCCTTATTTACCGTTCTTGTCGATATCACATCAGTACTTCAAGGATAATTACAAACATTTTTTCATAATTTTTTTTGTACCCATAGAGTACTTAACGGTGTGATTTTTGAATCATTGTACAAGGCCATTCTGGCCTCCGTTTTGCTTGCCGTTTGCGCCGGCGTGCCTTATTTATCGTTCTGGTCGATAGCACATCAGTACTTCAAAGAGAATTACTAACATTTTTTCGTACTTTTTTTGGTACCCATAGGGAACTAAACGGTGTGATTTTGGATTCCTTGTACAAGGCCATTCTAGCCTCCGTTTTGCTTGCTGTTTGCGCTGGCGTGCCTTATTTATAGTTCTGGTCGATATCACATCAGTATTTCAAAGAGAATTATAAACGTTTTTTTTCGTACTTTTTTTGTACCCATAGAGTACATAACGGTGTGATTTTTGATTCCTTGTACAAGGCCATTCTGGCCTCTGTTTTGCATGTCGTTTGCACCGGCGTGCCTTATTTATTGTTCTGGTCGATATCACATCAGTACTTCAAAGAGAATTACAAATGTTTTTTTCCGTAATTTTTTTGTACCTATAAAGTACTTAACGGTGTGATTTTTGATTCTTTGTACAAGGCCATTCTGGCCTCCGTTTTGCATGTTGTTTGCGCCGGCGTGCCTTATTTATCGTTTTGGTCGATATCACATCAGTTCTTCAAAGAGAATTACAAATGTTTTTTTTGTACTTTTTTTGTACCCATAGAGTACTAAACGGTGTGATTTTTGATTCTTTGTACAAGGCCATTCTGGACTCCGTTTTGCTTGCCGTTTGCGCCGGCGTGCCTTATTTTTCGTTCTGTTCGATATCACATCAGTACTTCAAAGAGAATTACAAACGTTTTTTTGTACTTTTTTTTGTACCCATAGAGTACTTAACGGTGTGATTTTTGATTCCTTGTACAAGGCCATTCTGGCCTCTGTTTTGCTTGCCGTTTGCGCCGGCGTGTCTTATTTATTGTTCTGGTCGATATCACATCAGTACTTCAAAAGAATTACAAATGTTTTTTTCCGTAATTTTTTTGTACCGATAAAATACTTAACGGTGTGATTTTTGAGTCCTTGTACAAGGCCATTCGGCCTCGATTTTGCATGTCGTTTGCGCCGGCGTGCCTTATTTATCGTTCGGGTCGATATCACATCAGTTCTTCAAAGAGAATTACAAATGTTTGTTTTCATACTTTTTTTGTACCCATAGAGTACATAACGGTGTGATTTTTGATTCCTTGTACAAGGCCATTCTGGCCTCTGTTTTGCATGTCGTTTGCACCGGCGTGCCTTATTTATTGTTCTGGTCGATATCACATCAGTACTTAAAAGAGAATTAGAAATGTTTTTTTCCGTAATTTTTTTGTACCTATAAAGTACTTAACGATGTGATTTTTGATTCTTTGTACAAGGCCATTCTGGCCTCCGTTTTGCATGTTGTTTGCGCCGGCGTGCCTTATTTATCGTTTTGGTCGATATCACATTAGTTCTTCAAAGAGAATTACAAATGTTTTTTTGTACTTTTTTTGTACCCATAGAGTACTAAACGGTGTGATTTTTGATTCTTTGTACAAGGCCATTCTGGACTCCGTTTTGCTTGCCGTTTGCGCCGGCTGCCTTATTTATCGTTCTGTTCGATATCACATCAGTACTTCAAAGAAAATTACAAACGTTTTTTTGTACTTTTTTTTGTACCCATAGAGTACTTAACGGTGTGATTTTTGATTCCTTGTACAAGGCCATTCTGGCCTCTGCTTTGCTTGCCGTTTGCGCCGGCGTGTCTTATTTATTGTTCTGGTCGATATCACATCAGTACTTCAAAAAGAATTACAAATGTTTTTTTCCGTAATTTTTTGGTACCGATAAAATACTTAACGGTGTGATTTTTGAGTCCATGTACAAGGCCATTCTGGCCTCAGTTTTTCATGTCGTTTGCGCCGGCGTGCCTTATTTATCGTTCGGGTCGATATCACATCAGTTCTTCAAAGAGAATTACAAATGTTTGTTTTCATACTTTTTTTGTACCCATAGAATACTTAACGGTGTGATTTTTGATTCCTTGTACAAGGCCATTCTGGCCTCCGTTTTGCTTGCTGCTTGCGCCGTCGGGCCTTATTTATCGTCCTGGTCGATATCACCTCAGTACTTCAAAGAGAATTACAAACGGTTTTTTTCGTACATTTTTTTTGTACCCATGGAGTACTTAACGGTGTGATTTTCGATTCCTTGTACAGGGCCATTCTGGCCTCCGTTTTGCTTGCCGTTTGCGCCGGCGTGCCTTATTTATCGTTCTGGTCGATATCACATCAGTACTTCAAAGAGAATTACAAATGTTTTTTTCGTACTTTTTTGTACCCATAGAGTACTTAACGGTGTGATTTTTGATTCCTTGTACAAGGCCATTCTGGCCTCCGTTTTGCTTGCCGTTTGCGCCGGCGTGCCTTATTTATCGTTCTGGTCGATATCACACAGTACTTCAAGGAGAATTACAAACGTTTTTTCGTACTTTTTTTGTACCCAAAGAGTACTTAACGGTGTGATTTTTGATTCCTTGTACAAGGCCATTCTGGCCTCCCTTTTGCATGTCGTTTGCGCCGGCGTGCCTTATTTATCGTTCTGGTCGATATCACATCAGTACTTCAAAGAGAATTACAAATGTTTTTTCTGTAATTTTTTGTACCTATAAAGTACTTAACGGTGTGATTTTTGATTCTTTGTACAAGGCCATTATGGCCTCCGTTTTGCATGTCGTTTGCGCCGGTGTGCCTTATTTATCGTTCTGGTCGATATCACATCAGTTCTTCAAAGAGAATTACAAACGTTTGTTTTCATACTTTTTTTTGTACCCATAGAGTACTTAACGGTGTGATTTTCGATTCCTTGTACAGGGCCATTCTGGCCTCCGTTTTGCTTGCCGTTTGCGCCGGCGTGCCTTATTTATCGTTCTGGTCGATATCACATTAGTACTTCAAAGAGAATTACAAACATTTTTTTCGAACTTTTTTCTACCCATAGAGTACTTAACGGTGTGTTTTTTTGATTCCTTGTACAAGGCCATTCTGGCCTCCGTTTTGCTTGCCGTTTGCGACGGCGTGCCTTATTTATCGTTCTGGTCGATATCACACAGTACTTTAAAGAGAATTACAAACGTTTTTTCGTAATTTTTTTTGTACCCATAGAGTACTTAACGGTGTGATTTTTGATTCCTTGTGCAATGCCATTTTGGACTCCGTTTTGCTTGCCGTTAGCGCCGGTGTGCCTTATTTATCGTTCTGTTCGATATCACATCAGTACTTCAAAGAGAATTACAAATGTTTTTTCTGTAATTTTTTTGTACCTATAAGTACTTAACGGTGTGATTTTGTATTCTTTGTACAAGGCCATTCTGGCCTCCGTTTTGCATGTCGTTTGCGCCGGCGTGCCGTATTTATCGTTCTGGTCGATATCACATCAGTTCTTCAAAGAGAATAACAAACGTTTGTTTTCATAATTTTTTTTGTACCCATAGAGTATTTAAGGGTGTGATTTTCGATTCCTTGTACAGGGCCATTCTGGCCTCCGTTTTGCTTGCCGCTTGCGCCGGCGTGCCTTATTTATCGTTCTGGTCGATATCACATGAGTACTTCAAAGAGAATTACAAACATTTTTTTCGAACTTTTTTCTACCCATAGAGTACTTAACGGTGTGATTTTTGATTCTTTGTACAAGGCCATTATGGCCTCCGTTTTGCATGTCGTTTGCGCCGGTGTGCCTTATTTATCGTTCTGGTCGATATCACATCAGTTCTTCAAAGAGAATTACAAACGTTTGTTTTCATACTTTTTTTTGTACCCATAGAGTACTTAACGGTGTGATTTTCGATTCCTTGTACAGGGCCATTCTGGCCTCCGTTTTGCTTGCCGTTTGCGCCGGCGTGCCTTATTTATCGTTCTGGTCGATATCACATTAGTACTTCAAAGAGAATTACAAACATTTTTTTCGAACTTTTTTCTACCCATAGAGTACTTAACGGTGTGTTTTTTTGATTCCTTGTACAAGGCCATTCTGGCCTCCGTTTTGCTTGCCGTTTGCGACGGCGTGCCTTATTTATCGTTCTGGTCGATATCACACAGTACTTCAAAGAGAATTACAAACGTTTTTTCGTAATTTTTTTGTACCCAGAGAGTACTTAACGGTGTGATTTTTGATTCCTTGTGCAATGCCATTTTGGACTCCGTTTTGCTTGCCGTTAGCGCCGGTGTGCCTTATTTATCGTTCTGTTCGATATCACATCAGTACTTCAAAGAGAATTACAAATGTTTTTTCTGTAATTTTTTTGTACCTATAAGTACTTAACGGTGTGATTTTGTATTCTTTGTACAAGGCCATTCTGGCCTCCGTTTTGCATGTCGTTTGCGCCGGCGTGCCGTATTTATCGTTCTGGTCGATATCACATCAGTTCTTCAAAGAGAATAACAAACGTTTGTTTTCATAATTTTTTTTGTACCCATAGAGTATTTAAGGGTGTGATTTTCGATTCCTTGTACAGGGCCATTCTGGCCTCCGTTTTGCTTGCCGCTTGCGCCGGCGTGCCTTATTTATCGTTCTGGTCGATATCACATGAGTACTTCAAAGAGAATTACAAACATTTTTTTCGAACTTTTTTCTACCCATAGAGTACTTAACGGTGTGTTTTTTGATTCCTTGTACAAGACCATTCTGGCCTCCGTTTTGCTTGCCGTTTGCGCCGGCGTGCCTTATTTATCGTTCTGGTCGATATCACACAGTACTTCAAAGAGAATTACAAACGTTTTTTCGTAATTTTTTTTGTACCCATAGAGTACTTAACGGTGTGATTTTTGATTCCTTGTACAATGCCATTCTGGACTCCGTTTTGCTTGCCGTTTGCGTCAGCGTGCCTTATTTATCGTTCTGTTCGATATCACATCAGTACTTCAAAGAGAATTACAAACGTTTTTTTGTACTTTTTTTTGTACCCATAAAGTACTTAACGGTGTGATTTTTGATTCCTTGTACAAGGCCATTCTGGCCTCCATTTTGCTTGCCGTTTGTGCCGGCGTGTCTTATTTATCGTTCTGGTCGATATCACATCAGTACTTCAAAGAGAATTGCAAATGTTTTTTCCGTAATTTTTTTGTACCTATAAAGTACTTAACGGTGTGATTTTTAAGTCCTTGTACAAGGCCATTCTGGCCTCCGTTTTGCATGTCGTTTGCGCCGGCGTGCCTTATTTATCGTTCTGGTCGATATCACATCCGTTCTTCAAAGAGAATTACAAATGTTTGTTTTCATACTTTTTTTTGTACCCATAGAGTACTTAACGGTGTGATTTTTGATTCCTGGTACAAGGCCATTCTGGCCTCCGTTTTACTTGTGTTTGCGCCGGCGGGCCTTATTTATCGTCCTGGTCGATATCACCTCAGTACTTCAAAGAGAATTACACGGTTTTTTTCGTACATTTTTTTTGTACCCATAGAGTACTTAACGGTGTCATTTTTGATTCCTTGTACAGGGCCATTATGGCCTCCGTTTTGCTTGCCGTTTGCGCCGGCATGCCTTATTTATCGTTCTGGTCGATATCACATCAGTACTTCAAAGAGAATTACAAATGTTTTTTTCGTACTTTTTTGTACCCATAGAGTACTTAACAGTGTGATTTTTGATTCCTTGTACAAGGCCATTATGGCCTCCATTTTGCTTACCGTTTGCGCCGGCGTGCCTTATTTATCGTTCTGGTCGATATCACATCAGTACTTCAACGAGAATTACAAACGTTTCTTTCGTAATTTTTTTTGTACCCAAAGAGTACTTAACGGTGTCATTTTCGATTCCTTGTACAGTGCCATTATGGCCTCCGTTTTCCTTACCGTTTGCGCCGGCGTGCCTTATTTATCGTTCTGGTCGATATCACATCAGTACTTCAACAAGAATTACAAACGTTTTATTGATAATTTTTTTTGTACCCAAAGAGTACTTAACGGTGTGATTTTCGATTCCTTGTACAGGGCCATTCTGGCCTCCGTTTTGCATGTCGTTTGCGCCGGTGTGCCTTATTCATCGTTCTGGTCGATATCACATCAGTTCTTCAAAGAGAATTACAAACATTTGTTTTCATACTTTTTTTGTACCCATAGAGTACTTAACGGTGTGATTTTTTATTCCTTGTACAAGGCCATTCTGGCCTCCGTTTCGCTTGCTGTTTGCGCCGCCGGGCCTTATTTATCGTCCTGGTCGATATCACCTCAGTACTTCAAAGAGAATTACAAACGGTTTTTTTCATACATTTTTTTTGTTCCCATAGAGTACTTAACGGTGTGATTTTCGATTCCTTGTACAGGGCCATTCTAGCCTCCGTTTTGCTTGCCGTTTGCACCGGCGTGCCTTATTTATCGTTCTGGTCGATATCACATCAGTACTTAAAAGATAATTACAAACGTTTTATTTCGTAATTTTTTTTGTACCCATAGAGAAATAACGGAGTGATTTTTGATTCCTTATACAAGGCCCTTCTGGCCTCCGTTTTGCTTGCCGTTTGTGCCGGCGAGCCTTATTTATCGTTTTGTTCGATATCATATCATTACTTCAAAGAGAATTACAAACGTTTTTTTTGTACTTTTTTTTACCCATAGAGTAATTAACGGTGAGATTTTTGATTCTTTGTACAAGGCCATTCTGGACTCCGTTTTGCTTGCCGTTTGCGCCGGCGTGCCTTATTTATCGTTCTGGTCGATATCTAATTCAAAGAGAATTACAAACGTTTTTTTGTACTTTTTTTACCCATAGAGTACTTAACGGTGAGATTTTTGATTCCATGTACAAGGCCATTCTGGCCTCCGATTTGCTTGCCGTTTGCGCCGGCGTGTCTTATTTATCGTTCTGGTCGATATCACATCAGTACTTCAAAGAGAATTGCAAATGTTTTTTTCCGTAATTTTTTTGTACCTATAAAGTACTTAACGGTGTGATTTTTGAGTCCTTGTACAAGGCCATTCTGGCCTCCGTTTTGCATGTCGTTTGCCCCGGCGTGCCTTATTTATCGTTCTGGTCGATATCACATCAGTTCTTCAAAAAGAATTACAAATGTTTGTTTTCATACTTTGTTTTGTACCCATAGAGTACTTAACGGTGTGATTTTTGATTCCTTGTACAAGGACATTCTGGCCTCCGTTTTGCTTGCCGTTTGCGCCGGCGGGCCTTATTTATCGTCCTGGTCGATATCACCTCAGTACTTCAAAGAGAATTACAAACGGTTTTTTTCGTACATTTTTTTGTACCCATAGAGTACTTAACGGTGTGATTTTCGATTCCTTGTACATGGCCATTCTGGCCTCCGTTTTGCTTGCCGTTTGCGCCGGCGTGACTTATTTATCGTTCTGGTCGATATCACATCAGTACTTCAAAGAGAATTAGAAATGTTTTTTTCATACTTTTTTGTACACATAGAGTACTTAACGGTGTGATTTTTGATTCCTTGTACAAGGCCATTATGGCCTCCGTTTTTCTTGCCGTTCACGCCGGCGTGCCTTATTTATCGTTCTGGTCGATATCACATCAATACTTCAATGAGAATTACAAACATTTTTATCGTAATTTTTTTGTACCCAAAGAGTACTTAACGGTGTGATTTTTGATTTCTTGTACAGGGCCATTCTAGCATCCGTTTTGCCTGCCGTTTGCACCGGCGTGCCTTATTTATCGTTCTTGTTGATATCACATAAGTACTTCAAGGATAATTACAAATGTTTTTTCATAATTTTTTTTGTACCCATAGAGTACTTAACGGTGTGATTTTTGATTCCTTGTACAGGGCCATTCTGGCCTCCGTTTTGCCAGCCGTTTGCGCCGGCATGCCTTATTTATCGTTCTTGTCGATATCACATCAGTCCTTCCAAGAGAATTACAAACGTTTTTTTTCGTACTTTTTTTGTACCCATAGAGTACTTAACGGTGTGATTTTTGAATCATTGTACAAGGCCATTCTGGCCTCCGTTTTTCTTGCCGTTTGCGCCGGCATGCCTTATTTATCGTTCTGGTCGATAGCACATCAGTACTTCAAAGAGAATTACAAAGATTTTTTTCGTACTTTTTTTTGTACCCATAGGGTACTTAACGGTGTGATTTTGAATTCCTTGTACAAGGCCATTCTAGCCTCCGTTTTGCTTGCTGTTTGCACTGGCGTGCCTTATTTATCGTTCTGGTCGATATCACATCAGTATTTCAAAGAGAATTACAAACGTTTTTTTCGTACTTTTTTTGTACCCATAGAGTACACAACGGTGTGATTTTTGATTCCTTGTACAAGGCCATTCTGGCCTCTGTTTTGCATGTCGTTTGCGCCGGCGTGCCTTATTTATTGTTCTGGTCGATATCACATCAGTACTTCAAAGAGAATTACAAATGTTTTTTTCCGTAATTTTTTTGTACCTATAAAGTACTTAAGGGTGTGATTTTTGATTCTTTGTACAAGGCCATTCTGGCCTCCGTTTTGCATGTTGTTTGCGCCGGCGTGCCTTATTTATCGTTCTGGTCGATATCACATCAGTTCTTCAAAGAGAATTACAAATGTTTTTTTGTACTTTTTTTGTACCCATAGAGTACTAAACGGTGTGATTTTTGATTCTTTGTACAAGGCCATTCTGGACTCCGTTTTGCTTGCCGTTTGCGCCGGCGTGCCTTATTTATCGTTCTGTTCGATATCACATCAGTACTTCAAAGAGAATTACAAACGTTTTTTTGTACTTTTTTTGTACCCATAGAGTACTTAACGGTGTGATTTTTGATTCCTTGTACAAGGCCATTCTGGCCTCTGTTTTGCTTGCCGATTGCGCCGGCGTGTCTTATTTATTGTTCTGGTCGATATCACAAAAGTACTTCAAAAAGAATTACAAATGTTTTTTTCCGTAATTTTTTTGTACCGATAAAATAATTAACGGTGTGATTTTTGAGTCCTTGTACAAGGCCATTCTGGCCTCCGTTTTCCATGTCGTTTGCGCCGGTGTGCCTTATTTATCGTTCGGGTCGATATCACATCAGTTCTTCAAAGAGAATTACAAATGTTTGTTTTCATACTTTTTTTTGTACCCATAGAGTACTTAACGGTGTGATTTTTGATTCCTTGTACAAGGCCATTCTGGCCTCCGTTTTGCTTGCTGCTTGCGCCAGCGGGCCTTATTTATCGTCCTGGTCGATATCACCTCAGTACTTCAAAGAGAATTACAAACGATTTTTTTCGTACATTTTTTTTGTACACATAGAGTACTTAACGGTGTGATTTTCGATTCCTTGTACAGGGCCATTCTGGCCTCCGTTTTGCTTGCCGTTTGCGCCGGCGTGCCTTATTTATCGTTCTGGTCGATATCACATCAGTACTTCAAAGAGAATTACAAATGTTTTTTTCGTACTTTTTTGTACCCATAGAGTACTTAACGGTGTGATTTTTGATTCCTTGTACAAGGCCATTATGGCCTCCGTTTTGCTTACCGTTTGTGCCGGCGTGCCTTATTTATCATTCTGGTCGATATCACATCAGTACTTCAACGAGAATTACAAACGTTTCTTTCGTAATTTTTTTTGTACCCAACGAGTACTTAACGGTGTGATTTTTTATTTCTTGTACAGGGCCATTCTGGCCTCCGTTTTGACTGCCGTTTCCGCCGGTGTGCCTTATTTATCGTTTTTGTCGATATCACATCAGTACTACAAAGAGAATTGCAAACGTTTTTTTGTACTTTCTTTGTACCCATAGAGTACTTAACGGTGTAATTTTTGAATCATTGTACAAGGCCATTCTGGCCTCCGTTTTGCTTGCCGTTTGCGCCGGCGTGCCGTATTTATCGTTCTGGTCGATAGCACATCAGTACCTCAAAGAGAATTACAAACATTTTTTTCGTACTTTTTTTGTACCCATAGGGTACTTAACGGTGTGATTTTGGATTCCTTGTACAAGGCCATTCTAGCCTCCGTTTTGCTTGCTGTTTGCGCTGGCGTGCCTTATTTATCGTTCTGGTCGATATCACATCAGTACTTCAAAGAGAATTACAAACGTTTTTTTTCGTACTTTTTTTGTACCCATAGAGTACTTAACGGTGTGATTTTTGATTTCTTGTACAAGGCCATTCTGGCCTCCATTTTGCATGTCGTTTGCGCCGGCGTGCTTTATTTATCGTCCTGGTCGATATCACCTCTGTACTTCAAAGAGAATTACAAACGGTTTTTTCGTACATTTTTTTTGTACCCATAGAGTACTTAACGGTGTGATTTTTGATTCCTTGTACAATGCCATTATGGCCTCCGTTTTGCTTACCGTTTGCGCCGGCATGCCTTATTTATCGGTCTGGTTGATATCACATCAGTACTTCAACGAGAATTACAAACATTTTTTTTGTACCCAAAGAGTACTTAACGGTGTGATTTTTGATTTCTTGTATAGGACCATTCTGGCCTCCGTTTTGCCTGCCGTTTGCGCCGGCGTGCCTTATTTATCGTTCTTGTCGATATCACATCAGTACTTCAAGGATAATTACAAACGTTTTTTCGTACTTTTTTTGTACCCATAGAGTACTTAACGGTGTGATTTTTGATTCCTTGTACAAGGCCATTCTGGACTCCGTTTTGCATGTCGTTTGCGCCGGTGTGCCTTATTTATCGTTCGGGTCGATATCACATCAGTTCTTCAAAGAGAATTACAAATGTTTGTTTTCATACTTTTTTTTGTACCCATAGAGTACTTAACGGTGTGATTTTTGATTCCTTGTACAAGGCCATTCTGGCCTCCGTTTTGCTTGCTGCTTGCGCCAGCGGGCCTTATTTATCGTCCTGGTCGATATCACCTCAGTACTTCAAAGAGAATTACAAACGATTTTTTTCGTACATTTTTTTTTGTACACATAGAGTACTTAACGGTGTGATTTTCGATTCCTTGTACAGGGCCATTCTGGCCTCCGTTTTGCTTGCCGTTTGCGCCGGCGTGCCTTATTTATCGTTCTGGTCGATATCACATCAGTACTTCAAAGAGAATTACAAATGTTTTTTTCGTACTTTTTTGTACCCATAGAGTACTTAACGGTGTGATTTTTGATTCCTTGTACAAGGCCATTATGGCCTCCGTTTTGCTTACCGTTTGTGCCGGCGTGCCTTATTTATCATTCTGGTCGATATCACATCAGTACTTCAACGAGAATTACAAACGTTTCTTTCGTAGTTTTTTTTGTACCCAACGAGTACTTAACGGTGTGATTTTTTATTTCTTGTACAGGGCCATTCTGGCCTCCGTTTTGCCTGCCGTTTCCGCCGGTGTGCCTTATTTATCGTTTTTGTCGATATCACATCAGTACTACAAAGAGAATTGCAAACGTTTTTTTGTACTTTCTTTGTACCCATAGAGTACTTAACGGTGTAATTTTTGAATCATTGTACAAGGCCATTCTGGCCTCCGTTTTGCTTGCCGTTTGCGCCGGCGTGCCGTATTTATCGTTCTGGTCGATAGCACATCAGTACCTCAAAGAGAATTACAAACGTTTTTTTTCGTACTTTTTTTGTACCCATAGAGTACTTAACGGTGTGATTTTTGATTTCTTGTACAAGGCCATTCTGGCCTCCATTTTGCATGTCGTTTGCGCCGGCGTGCTTTATTTATCGTCCCGGTCGATATCACCTCTGTACTTCAAAGAGAATTACAAACGGTTTTTTCGTACATTTTTTTTGTACCCATAGAGTACTTAACGGTGTGATTTTTGATTCCTTGTACAATGCCATTATGGCCTCCGTTTTGCTTACCGTTTGCGCCGGCATGCCTTATTTATCGGTCTGGTTGATATCGCATCAGTACTTCAACGAGAATTACAAACATTTTTTTTGTACCCAAAGAGTACTTAACGGTGTGATTTTTGATTTCTTGTATAGGACCATTCTGGCCTCCGTTTTGCCTGCCGTTTAAGCCGGCGTGCCTTATTTATCGTTCTTGTCGATATCACATCAGTACTTCAAGGATAATTACAAACGTTTTTTCGTACTTTTTTTGTACCCATAGAGTACTTAACGGTGTGATTTTTGATTCCTTGTACAAGGCCATTCTGGACTCCGTTTTGCATGTCGTTTGCGCCGGCGTGCTTTATTTCGTTCTGGTTGATATCACATTAGTACTTCAAAGATAATTACAAATGTTTTTTTCCTTAATTTTTTTGTACCTATAAATTACTTAACGGAGTGATTTTTTATTCTTTGTACAAGGCCATTCTGGCCTCCGTTTTGCATGTCGTTTGCACCGGCGTGCCTTATTTATCGTTCTGGTCGATATCACATCAGTTCTTCAAAGAGAATTACAAATATTTGATTTCATACTTTTTTTTGTACCCATAGAGTACTTAACGGTGTGATTTTTGATTCCTTGTACAAGGCCATTCTGGCCTCCGTTTTGCTTGCTGTTTGCACCGGCGTGCCTTATTTATCGTCCTGGTTGATATCACCTCAGTACTTCAAAGAGAATTATAAACGGTTTTTTTCGTACATTTTTTTTGTTCCCATAGAGTACTTAACGGTGTGATTTTCGATTCCTTGTACAGGGCCATTCTGGCCTCCGTTTTGCTTGCCGTTTGCGCCGGCGTGCCTTATTTATCGTTCTGGTCGATATCACATCAGTACTTCAAAAAGAATTACAAATGTTTTTTTCGTACTTTTTTGTACCCATAGAGTACTTAACGGTTTGATTTTTGATTCCTTGTACAATGCCATTCTGGACTCCGTTTTGCTTGCCGTTTGCGCCAGCCTACCTTATTTATCGTTCTGTTCGATATCACATCAGTACTACAAAGAGAATTGCAAACGTTTTTTTTGTACCCATGGAGTACTTAACGGTGTGATTTTTGATTCCTTGTACAAGGCCATTCTGGCCTCCGTTTGCGCCGGCGTGTCTTATTTATCATTCTGGTCGATATCACTTCAGCACTTCAAAGAGAATTACAAATGTTTTTTTCCGTAATTTTTTTGTACCTATAAAGTACTTAACGGTCTGATTTTTGAGTCCTTGTACAAGGCCATTCTGGCCTCCGTTTCGCATGTCGTTTGCGCCGGCGTGCATTATTTATCGTTCTGGTCGATATCACATCAGTACTTCAACGAGAATTACAAATGTTTTTTTCGTAATTTTTCTTGTACCCAAAGAGTAATTAACGGTGTGATTTTTGATTTCTTGTATAGGGCCATTCTGGCCTCCGTCTTGCCTGCCGTTTGCGCCGGCGTGCCTTATTAATCGTTCTTGTCGATAACACATTAGTACTTCAAGGATAATTACAAACGTTTTTTCATACTTTTTTTTGTACCCATAGAGTACTTAACGGTGTGATTTTTGATTCCTTGTACAGGGCCATTCTGGCCTCCGTTTTGCCAGCCGTTTGCGCCAGCGTGCCTTATTTATCGTTCTTGTCGATATCACATCAGTACTTCAAATAGAATTACAAATATTTTTTTCGTACTTTTTTTTGTACCCTTAGAGTACTTAACGGTGTGATTTTTGAATCATTGTACATGGCCATTCTGGCCTCCATTTTGCTTGCCGTTTGCGCCAGCATGCCTTATTTATCATTCTGGTCGATAGCACATCAATACTTCAATGAGAATTACAAATATTTTTTTCGTACTTTTTTTTGTACCCATAGGGTACTTAACGGTGTGATTTTGGAATCCTTGTACAAGGCCATTCTAGCCTCCGTATTGCTTGCTGTTTGCGCAGGCCTGCCTTATTTATCGTTCTGGTCGATATCACATCAGTAATTCAAAGAGAATTACAAATGTTTTTTTTCGTACTTTTTTTGTACCCATAGAGTACTTAACGGTGTGATTTTTGATTCCTTGTACAAGGCCATTCTGGCCTCCGTTTTGCATGTCGTTTGCACCGGCGTACCTTATTTATCGTTCTGGCCGATATCACATCAGTACTTCAAAGAGAATTACAAATGTTTTTTTCTGTAATTTTTTTGTACCTATAAGTACTTAACGGTGTGATTTTTGATTCTTTGTACAAGGCCATTCTGGCCTCCGTTTTGCATGTCGTTTGAGCCGGCGTGCCGTATTTATCGTTCTGGTCGATATCATATCAGTTCTTCAAAGAGAATAACAAACGTTTGTTTTCATACTTTTTTTTGTACCCATAGAGTACTTAACGGTGTGATTTTCGATTCCTTGTACAGGGCCATTCTGGCCTCCGTTTTGCTTGCCGCTTGCGCCGGCGTGCCTTATTTATCGTTCTGGTGATATCACATGAGTACTGTAAAGAGAATTACAAATTTTTTTTTCGAACTTTTTTGTACCCATAGAGTACTTAACGCTGTGATTTTTGATTCCTTGTACAAGGCCATTCTGGCCTCCGTTTTGCTTGCCGTTTGCGCCGGCGTGCCTTATTTATCGTTCTGGTCGATATCACACAGTACTTCAAAGAGAATTACAAACGTTTTTTTCGTACTTTTTTTGTACCCAATGAGTACTTAACGGTGTGATTTTCGATTCCTTGTACAAGGCCATTCTGGCCTCCCTTTTGCATGTCGTTTGCGCCGGCATGCCTTATTTATCGTTCTGGTCGATATCACATCAGTACTTCAAAGAGAATTACAAATGTTTTTTCTGTAATTTTTTGTACCTATAAAGTACTTAACGGTGTGATTTTTGATTCTTTGTACAAGGCCATTATGGCCTCCGTTTTACATGTCGTTTGCGCCGGTGTGCCTTATTTATCGTTCTGGTCGATATCACATCAGTTCTTCAAAGAGAATTACGAACGTTTGTTTTCATACTTTTTTTTGTACCCATAGAGTACTTAACGGTGTGATTTTTTATTCCTTGTACAAGGCCATTCTGGCCTCCGTTTTGCTTGCTGTTTGCGCCGGCGGGCCTTATTTATCGTCCTGGTCGATATCACCTCTGTACTTCAAAGAGAATTACAAATGGTTTTTTTCGTACATTTTTTTTGTTCCCATAGAGTACTTAACGGTGTGATTTTCGATTCCTTGTACAGGGCCATTCTGGACTCCGTTTTCCTTGCCGTTTGCGCCGGCGTGCCTTATTTATCGTTCTGGTCGATATCACACAGTATTTCAAAGAGAATTACAAATGTTTTTTCGTAATTTTTTTGTACCCATAGAGTACTTAACGGTGTGATTTTTGATTCTTTGTACAATGCCATTCTGGACTCCGTTTTGCTTGCCGTTTGCGCCGGCGTGCCTTATTTATCGTTCTGTTCGATATCACATCAGTACTTCAAAGAGAATTACAAACGTTTTTTTGTACCCATAAAGTACTTAACGGTGTGATTTTTGATTCCTTGTACAAGGCCATTCTGGCCTCCGTTTTGCTTGCCGTTTGTGCCGGCGTGTCTTATTTATCGTTCTGGTCGATATCACATCAGTACTTCAAAGAGAATTACAAATGTTTTTTTCCGTAATTTTTTTGTACCTATAAAGTACATAACGGTGTGATTTTTGAGTCCTCGTACAAAGCCATTCTGGCCTCCGATTTGCATGTCGTTTCCGCCGGCGTGCCTTATTTATCGTTCTGGTCGATATCACATCAGTTCTTCAAAGAGAATTACAAACGTTTGTTTTCATACTTTTTTTTGTACCCATAGAGTATTTAACGGTGTGATTTTTGATTCCTGGTACAAGGCCATTCTGGCCTCCGTTTTGCTTGCTGTTTGCGCCGGCGGGCCTTATTTATCGTCCTGGTCGATATCACCTCAGTAATTCAAAGAGCATTACAAACGGTTTTTTTCGTACATTTTTTTTGTACCCAAAGAGTACTTAACGGTGTCATTTTCGATTCCTTGTACAGGGCCATTCTAGCCTCCGTTTGGCTTGCCGTTTACGCCGGCGTGCCTTATTTATTGTTCTGCTCGATATCACATCAGTACAAATAAGGCATGCCGGTGCAAACAGCAAGAAAAACGGAGTCCAGAATGGCGTTGAACAAGGAATCAAAAATCACACCGTTAAGTACTCTATGTGTACAAATAAAAGTAAGAAAAATAACGTTTGTAATTCTCTTTGAAGTACTGATGTGATATAGACCTGAACGATAAATAAGGCACGCCGGCGTAAACGGCAAGCAAAACGGAGGCCAGAATGGTCTTGTATAAGGAATCAAAAATCACACCGTAAAGTACTCTATGGGTACAAAAAAAAGTACAAAGTAAAACGTTTGTAATTCTCTTTGAAGTACTGATGTGATATCGACCAGAACAATAAATAAGGCATGCCGGCGCAAAAGGCAAGCAAAATGGAGGCCAAAATGGCCTTGTGCAAGTAATCAAAAATCACACCGTTAAGTACTCTATGGGTACAAAAAAAAGTACGAAAAAAATGTTTGTAATTCTCTTTGAGGATTTGATGTGATATCGACCAGAATGATAAATAAGGCACGCCGGTGAAAATGGCAAGCAAAACGGAGGCCAGAATGGCCTTGTACAAGGAATCAAAAATCACACCGTTACTACTCAATGGGTACAAAAAAAGTATGAAAAAAAGCGTTTGTAATTCTGTTTGAAGTACTGATGTGATATCGACCAGAATGATAAATAAGTCATGCAGGCACAAACGGCAAGAGAAACGGAGGCCAGAATGGCCTTGTACAAGGAATCAAAAATCACACCGCACCTACTCTATGGGTACAAAAAAAAAGTACGAAAAAACACGTTTGTAATTCTCTTTGAGGTTCTGATGTGATATCGACCAGAACAATAAATATGGCACGCCGGCACAAACGGCAAGCAAAACGGAGTCCAGAATGGCCTTGTACAATGAATCAAAAATCACACCGTTACTACTCTATGGGTACCAAAAAAAAGAATGAAAAAAACGTTTGTAATTCTCTTTGAAGTACTGATATGATATCGGCCAGAACGATAAATATGGCACGCCGGCGCAAACGGCAAGCAAAACGGAGTCCAGAATGGCCATGTGCAAGGAATAAAAAATCACACCGTTACTACTCTTTGGGTACAAAAAAAAGTACGAAAAAAAAAAACGGCAAGCAAAACGATAAATATGGCACGCCGGCGCAAACGGCATGCAAAACGGAGGCCAGAATGGCCTTGTACAAGGAATCAAAAATCTCACCGTTAAGTACTCTATGGGTACAAAAAAAAGTACGAAAAAAAAGTTTGTAATTCTCTTTGAAGTACTGATGTGATATCGACCAGAACGATAAATAAGGCACGCCGGTGCAAACGGCAAGCAAAACGGAGTCCAGAATGGCCTTGTACAAGGAATAAAAAATCACACCGTTAACTACTCTATGGGTACAAAAAAAAGTACGAAATAAAACGTTTGTAATTCTCTTTGATGTACTGATGTGATATCGACCAGAACGATAAATAAGGCACGCCGGCGCAAACGGAAAGCAAAACGGAGGCCAGAATGGCCTTGTACAAGGATTAAAAAATCACACCGTTAAGTATTCTATGGGTACAAAAAAAAAGTACGGAAAAAAACATTTGTAATTCTCTTTGAAGTACTGATTTGATATCGAGCAGAACGATAAATAAGGCACTCCGGCGTAAACGGCAAGCAAAACGGAAGCCAGAATGGCCTTGTACAAGGAATAAAAAATCACACCGTTAAGTACTCTATGGGTACAAAAAAAGTACGAAAATAAATGTTTGTAATTCTCTTTGAACTACTAATGTGATATCGACCAGAACGATAAATAAGGCACGCCGGCGCAAACGGCAAGCAAAACGGAAGCCAGAATGGCATTGTACAATGACTCAAAAATCACACCGTTAAGTACTCTATGGGTACAAAAAAAATATACCAAAAAAAAAAACGTTTGTAATTCTCTTTGAAGTACTGATGTGATAGCAACAAGAACGATAAATAAGGCACTCCGGCGCAAACGGCAAGAAAAATGGAGGCCCAAATGGCCTTGTACAAGGAATCAAAAATCACACCGTTAAGTACTCTATGGGTACAAAAAAAAGTACGAATACACTTTTGTAATTCTCTTTGAAGTACTGATGTTATATCGACCAGAACGATAAATAAGGCACTCCGGTGAAAACGGCAAGAAAAACGGAGGCCAGAATGGCCTTATACGAGGAATCAAAAATCACACCGTTACTACTCTATGGGTACAAAAAAAAGTATGAAAAAAAACGATTGTAATTCTGTTTGAAGTACTGATGTGATAACGACCAGAATGATAAATAAGTCATGCCGGCGCAAACGGCAAGCAAAACGGAGTCCAGAATGGCCTTGTACAATGAATCAAAAATCACACCGTTAAGTACTCTATGGGTACAAAAAAAAGTACGAAAAAAAAAACGTTTGTAATTCTCTTTCAAGTACTGATGTAATATCGACCAGAACGATAAATAAGGCACGCCGGCGCAAACGGCAAGCAAAACGGAGTCCAGAATGGCCTTGTACAATGAATCAAAAATCACACCGTTAAGTACTCTATGGGTACAAAAAAAAAGTATGAAAAAAAAACGTTTGTAATTCTCTTTCAAGTACCGATGTGATATCGACCAGAACGATAAATAAGGCACGCCGGCGCAAACGGAGTCCAGAATGGCCTTGTACAAGCTATAAAAAATCACACCGTTAAGTACTCTTATGGGTACAAAAAGAGTACGAAAAAAACGTTTGTAATTCTCATTGAAGTAATGATGTGATATCGACCAGAACGATAAATAAGGCACGCCGGCGTAAACGGCAAGCAAAACGGAGGCCAGGATGGCCTTGTACAAGGAATAAAAAATCACACCGTTAAGTAAGCTATGGGTACAAAAAAAGTATGAAAATAAACATTTGTAATTCTCTTTGAAGTACTCGATGTGATATCGACCAGAACGATAAATAAGGCACGCCGGTGCAAACGGCAACCAAAACGGAGGCCAGAATGGCTTTGTACAAGGAATCTAAAATCACACCGTTAAGTATTCTAAGGGTACAAAAAAATACGAAAAAAAATGTTTGTAATTCTCTTTGAAGTACGGGTCTGGTATCGACAAGAACGATAAATAAGGCACGCCGGCGCAAACGGCAAGCAAAATGGAGGCCAGAATGGCCTTGTACCAGGAATCAAAAATCTCACCATTAAGTACTCTATGGGTACAAAAAAAATTATGAAAAAAATGTTTGTAATTCTCTTTGAAGTACTGATGTGATATCGACCAGAACGATAAATAAGGCACGCAGGCGCAAACGGCAAGCAAAACGGAGGCCAGAATGGCCTTGTACAAGGAATCAAAAATCACACCGTTAAGTACTCTATGGGTACAAAAAAAAAGTACGAATAAAACATTTGTAATTCTCTTTGAAGTACTAATGTGATATCGACCAGAACGATAAATAAGGCACGCAGGCACAAACGGCAAGCAAAACGGAGGCCAGAATGGATACAAAAAAAATTACGAAAAAACGTTTGTAATTCTCTTTGAAGTACTGATGTTCTGGCCTCGTACAAGGAATTAAAAATCACACCGTTAAGTACTCTATGGGTACAAAAAAGAACGGTAAAAAACATATATAATTCTCTTAGAAGAACTGATGTTATATCCACCAGAACGATAAATAAGGCACGCCGGCGCAAACGGCAAGCAAAACGGAGGCCATAATGGCCTAGTACAAGGAATCCAAAATCACAACGTTAAGTGCTCTATGGGTACAATAAAAAGTTTAAAAAAATACGTTTGTAATTCTCTTTGAAATACTGATGTGATATCGACCAGAACGATAAATAAGGTATGCCGGCGCAAACAGAAAGCAAAACGGAGGCCAGAATGGCCTTGTACAATGAATCAAAAATCACACCGTTAAGTACTCAATGGGTACAAAAAAAGTACGAAAAAAAACGTTTGTATTTCTCTTTGAAGTACTGATGTGATATCGACCAGAACGATAAATAAGTCATGCCGGCGCAAACGGTAAGCAAAACGGAGGCCAGAATGGCCTTGTACAAGGAATAAAAAATCACACCGTTAAGTACTCTATGGGTACAAAAAAAGGTTTGAATTTCACTTTGAATTACAGATGTGATATCGACCAGAACGATTAATAAGGCAAGCCGGCGTAAACGGCAAGAAAAACGGAGGCCAGAATGGCCTTGTACAATGAATCAAAAATCACACCGTTAAGTACTCTATGGGTACAAAAAAAAGTACGAAAAAAACTTTTGTAATTCTCTTTGAAATTCTGTTGTGATATCGACTAGAAAGATAAATAAGGCACGCCGGCGCAAACGGAAAGCAAAACGGAGGCCAGAAGGGCCTTGTACATTGAATCAATAATCACACCGTTAAGTACTCTATGGGTACAAAAAAAACTTTTGTAATTCTCTTTGAAATACTGATGTGATATCGACAAGAACGATAAATAAGGCACGCCGGCGCAAACAGAATGCAAAACGGAGGCCAGAATGGCCTAGTACAAGGAATAAAAAATCACACCGTTAAGTACTCTATGGGTACAAAAGAGAGTACAAAAAAAACATTTGTAATTCTCTTTGAAGTACTGATGTGATATCGACCAGAACGATAAATAAGGCACGCCAGCGCAAACGGCAAGCAAAACGGAGGCCAGAATGGCCTTGTTCAAGGAATCAAAAATCACACTGTTACTACTCTATGGGTACAAAAAAAAAGTACGAAAAAAATGTTTGTAATTCTCTTTGAAGTACTGATGTGGTATCGACCAGAACGATAAATAAGGCACGCCGGCGCAAACTGCGAGCAAAACGGAGGCCAGAATGGCCTTGTACAAGGAAAAAAATCCCACTGTTAAGTACTCTATGGGTACAAAAAAATGTACGAAAAAAACGTTTGTAACTCTTTGAAGTACCGATGTGGTCCCGTACGAAAAAAAATGTTTGTAATTCTCTTTGAAGTACTAATTTGGTATCGACCAGAACGATAAATAAGGCACGCCGGCGCAAACGGCAAGCAAAACGGAGTCCAGAATAGCCTTGTACAAGGAATTAAAAATCACACCGTTAAGTACTCTATGGGTACAAACAAAAGTACGAAACAAAACGTTTGTAATTCTCTTTGAAGCATTGATGTGGTATCGACCAGAACGATAAATAAGGCACACCGGTGCAAACGGCAAGTAAAACGGAGGCCAGAATGGCCTTGTACAAGGAATCAAAAAATCACACCGTTAAGTACTCTTTGGGTACAAAAAAAGTACGAAAAAAAGTTTGTAATTCTCTTTGAAGTACTGATGTGGTATTGACCAGAACGATAAATAAGGCACGCGGGCGCAAACGACAAGCAAAACGGAGGCCAGAGTGGCCTTGTACAAGGAATAAAAAATCACACCGTTAAGTACTCTATGGGTACAAAAAAAAGTAAGAAAAAAAACGTTTGTAATTCTCTTTGAAGTACTGATGTGATATCGACCAGAACGATAAATAAGGCACGCCGGCGGAAACGGCAAGCAAAACGGAGGCCAGAATGGCCTTGTACAAGGAATCAAAAATCACACTGTTACTACTAATGGGTACAAAAAAAGTAGGAAAAAATATGTTTGTAATTCTCTGTGAAGCATTGATGAGATATCGACCAGAATGATAAATAAGGCACGCCGGCGGAACGGCAAGCAAAACGGAAGCCAGAATGGCCTTGTACAAGGAATCAAAAATCACACCGATAAGTACTCTATGGGTACAAAAAAAAGTACGAAAAAAACGTTTGTAATTCTTTTTGTAGTACTGATGTGATATCGACCTGAACAATAAATAAAGCACGCCGGCGGAAACGGATAGCAAAACGATGGCCAGAATGGCCTTGTACTAGGAATCAAAAATCACATCGATAAGTACTCTATGGGTACAAAAATAAGTACGAAAAGAATGTTTGTAATTCTCTTTGAAGTACTGACGTGATATCGAGCAGAACGATAAATAAGGCACGCCGGCGGAAACGGCAAGTAAAACGGAGGCCAGAGTGGCCTTGTACAAGGAATCAAAAATCACACCGTTAAGTACTCTATATGAACAAAAAAAGTACGAAAAAAAATGTTTGTAATTCTCTTTGAAGTACTGATGTGATATCGACAAAAACGATAAATAAGGCACGCCGGCGCAAACGGCAAGCAAAACGGAGGCCAGAATGGCCATATACAAGGAATCAAAAATCACACCGTTATTACTCTATGGGTACGAAAAAAAGTATGAAAAAAAAATGTTTGTAATTCTCTTTGAAGTACTGATGTGATATCGACCATAACAGTAAATAAGGCACGCCGGTGCAAACGGAAAGCAAAACGTAGTCCAGAATGGCCTTGTACAAGGAATAAAAATTCACACCGTTAAGTACTCTACGGCTACAAAAAAAAGTACGAAAACAAACGTTTTTAATTCTCTTTGAAGTACTCGATGTGATATCGACCAGAACGATAAATAAGGCACGCCGGCGCAAACGGCAAGCAAAACGGAGGCCAGAATGGCCTTGTACAAGGAATAAAAAATAACACCGTTAAGTACTTTATGGGTATAAAAAACAGTACAAAAATAAACGTTTGTAATTCTCTTTGAAGTACTGATGTGATATCGACCAGAACGATATATAAGGCACGCCGGCGCAAACGGCAAGCAAAACGGAAGCCATAATGGCTTTGTACAAGGAATAAAATATAACACCGTCAAGTACTCTATGGGTACAAAAAAATGTACGAAAAAAAACTTTTGTAATTCTCTTTGAATTACTGATGTGAGATCGACCAGAACGATAAATAAGGCACGCCGACGCAAACGGCAAGCAAAACAGAGACCAGAATGGCCTTGCACAAGGAATCAAAAATCACACCGTTAAGTACTCTGTGGGTACAAAAAAAGTATAAAAAAACGTTTGTAATTCTCTTTGAAGTACTCATGTGATGTCGTCTAGAACGATAAATAAGGCACGCCGGCGAAAACGGCAAGCAAAACGGAGGCCTGAATGACCTTGTACAAGGAATCTATGGGTAGAAAAAAAGTACGAAAAAATTGTTGGTAATTCTCTTTGAAGTAGTGATATGATATCGACCAAAACGATAAATAAATCATTCCGGTGCAAACGGCAAGCAAAACGGAGGCCAGAATGGCCTTGTACAAGGTGTCAAAAATCACACCGGTACTACTCTGTGGGTACCAAAAAAAGTACGGAAAAAAGGTTTGCAATTCTCTTTGAAGTACTGATGTAATATCGACCAGAACGATAAATATGGCATGCCGGAGCAAACGGCAAGCAAAACGGAGTCCAGAATGGCCTTGTACGAGGAATCAAAAATCACACCGTTACTACTCTATGGGTACAAAAAAATGTACGAAAAAAACATTTGTAACTCTCTTTGAAGTACTGATATAAGATCGACCAGAACGATAAATAAGGCAAGCCGGCGCAAACCGCAAGCAAAACAGAGGCCAGAATGGCCTTGTACAATGAATCAAAAATCACACTGTTAAATACTCTATGGGTACAAAAAAAAGTATGAAAAAAAACGTTTGTAATTCACTTTGAAGTACTGATGTGGTATCGTCCAGAACGATAAATAAGGCACGCCGGCGAAAACAGCAAGCAAAACGGAGGCCTGAATGGCCTTGTACAAGGATTCAAAAATCACACCGTTACTACTCTATGGGTAGAAAAAAATGTACAAAAAAATTGTTGGTAATTCTCTTTGAAGTACTGATGTGATATCGACAGAACGATAAATAAGTCATGCCGGCGCAAACGGCAAGCAAAACGGAGGCCATAATGGCCTTGTACAAGGAATCAAAAATCACAGTGTTACTACTCTATGGGTACAAAAAAAGTATGAAAAAAACGTTTGTAATTCTCTTTGAAGTACTGATGTGATATCGAGCAGAACGATAAATATGGCACGCTGGCGCAAAAGGCAAGCAAAACGGAGTCCACAATGGCCTTGTACAAGGAATCAAAAATCACACCATTACTACTCTATAGGTACAATAAAAAGTATGAAAAAAACGTTTGTAATTCTCTTTGAAGTACTGATGTGATATCGACCAGAATGATAAATAAGGTACGCCGGCGCAAACGGCAAGCAAAACGGAGTCCAGAATGGCCTTGTACAAGGAATCAAAAATCACACCGTTAAATACTCAATGGTTACAAAAAAAAGTACGAAAAAAAATGTTTGTAATTCTCTGGGAAGTACTGATGTGATATCGACAAGAACGATAAATAAGGCACGCTGGCGCAAACGGAAAGCAAAACGGAGGCCAGAATGGCATTGTACAAGGAATAAAAAATCACACCGTTAAGTACTCTATAGGTACAAAAGAGAGTATGAAAAAAAACGTTTGTAATTCTCTTTTAAGTACTCATGTGATATCGACCATATCGATAAATAAGGCATGCCGGCGCAAAGGGCAAGTAAAATGGAGGCCAGAATGGCCTTGTAAAAGGAATAAAAAATCACACCGTTAAGTACTCTATGGGTACAAAAAAAAGTACGATAAAAAACGTTTGTAATTCTCTTTGAAGTACTGCTGTGATATCGACTAGATAGATAAATAAGGCACTCCGGCGTAAAGGGCAAGCAAAACGGAGGCCAGAATGGCATTGTACTAGGAATGAAAAATCACACCTTTAAGTACACAATGGGTACAAAAAAAAAGTACGAAAAAAAATATTTGTAATTCTCTTTGAAGTACTGAAGTGGTATCGACCAGAACGATAAATAAGTTACGCCGGCGCAAAGGGCAAGCAAAACGGAGGCCAGAATGGCCTTGTACAAGGAATTAAAAATCACACCGTAGAGTACTCTATGGGTACAAAAAAATGTACGAAACAAAACGTTTGTAATTCTCTTTGAAGTACTGATGTGGTATCGACCAGAACGATAAATAAGGCACGCCGGCACAAACGGCAAGCAATACGGAAGCCAGAATGGCCTTGTACAAGGAATTAAAAGTCACACCGTTATGTACTCTATGGGTACAAAAAAAAGTACGAAAAAACGTTTGTAATTCTCTTTGAAGTACTGATGTGGTATCGACCAGAACGATAAATAAGGCACACCGGCGCAAACGGCAAGCAAAACGGAGGCCAGAATGGCCTTGTACAAGGAATCAAAAATCACACCGTTAAGTACTCTATGGGTACAAAAAAAGTATGAAAAAAAACATTTGTAATTCTCTTTGAAGTACTGATTTGATATCGACCAGAATGATAAATAAGGCACGCCGGCGCAAACGGTAAGCAAAACGTAGGCCAGAATGGCCTTGTACAAGGAATCAAAAATCACACTTTTACAACTCTATGGGTACAAAAAAAAAGAAAAAAAACGTTTGTAATTCTCTTTGAAGTACTGATGTGTTATCGACTAGAACAATAAATAAGGCACGCCGGCGGAAACGGCAAGCAAAACGGAGGCCAGAATGGCCATGTACAAGGAATCAAAAATCACACCGATTAGTACTCTATGGGTACAAAAAAAAAACGTTTGTAATTCTTTTTGAAGTACTGATGTGATATCGACCAGAACAATAAATAAGGCACGCAGGCGCAAACGGCAAATAAAACGGAGGCCAAAATGGCCTTGTAGAAGGAATCAAAAATCACACCGATAAGTACTCTATGGGTACAAAAAAAATTACGAAAAAAACGTTTGTAATTCTTTTTGAAGTACTGATGTGATATCGACCAAGGCAATAAATATGGCACGCCGGCGGAAACGGCAAGCAAAACGGAGGCCAGAATGGCCTTGTACAAGGAATCAAAAACCACACCGTTAAGTACACTATGGGTACAAAAAAAAGTACGAAAAAAGATGTTTGTAATTCTATTTGAATTACTGATGTGATATCGAGCAGAACGATAAATAAGGCACGCCGGCAGAAACGGCAAGCAAAACGGAGGCCAGAATGGCCTTGTACATGGAATCAAAAGTCACACCGTTAAGTACTCTACGGGTAACGAAAAAAACGTTTGTAATTCTCTTTGAAGTACTTATGTGATATCGACCAGAACGATAAATAAGGCACGCCGGCGGAAACGGCAAGCAAAATGGAGGCCAGAATGGCCTTGTACAAGGAATCAAAAATCACACCGTTAAGTACTCTATGGGAACAAAAAAAGTACGAATTTTTTTTTTGTAATTCTCTTGGAAGTACTGATGTGATATCGACAAGAACGATAAATATTGCACGCCGGCGCAAACGGAAAGCAAAACGGAGGCCAGAATGGCATTGTACAAGGAATAAAAAATCACACCGTTAAGTACTCTATGGGTACAAAAGAGAGTATGAAAAAAAACGTTTGTAATTCTCTTTGAAGTGCTGATGTGATATCGACCATATCATTAAATAAGGCACGCCGGCGCAAAGGGCAAGCAAAACGGAGGCCAGAATGGCCTAGTAAAAGGAATAAAAAATCACACTGTTAAGTACTCTATGGGTACAAAAAAAGTAAGATAAAAAACGTTTGTAATTCTCTTTGAAGTACTGATGTGATATCGACCAGACGATAAATAAGGCACTCCGGCGTAAAGCGCAAGCAAAACGGAGGCCAGAATGGCATTGTACTAGAAATTAAAAATCACACCGTTAAGTACTCTATGGGTACAAAAAAAAGTACGAAAAAAAATATCTGAAATTCTCTTTGAAGTATTGATGTGGTATCGACCAGAACGATAAATAAGGCACGCCGGCGCAAAGGGCAAGCAAAACGGAGGCCAGAATGGCCTTGTACAAGAAATTAAAAATCACACCGTTAAGTACTCTATGGGTACAAAAAAAAGTACGAAAAAAACGTTTGTAATTCTCTTTGAAGTACTGATGTGGTATCGACAAGAATGATAAATAAGGCACACCGGCGCAAACGGCAAGCAAAACGGAGGCCAGAATGGCCTTGTACAAGGAATCAAAAATCACACCGTTAAGTACTCTATGGGTACAAAAAAAGTATGAAAAAAAACATTTGTAATTCTCTTTGAAGTACTGATGTGATATCGACCAGAACGATAAATAAGGCACGCCGGCGCAAACGGTAAGCAAAACGGAGGCCAGAATGGCCTTGTACAAGGAATCAAAAATCACACTTTTACAACTCTATGGGTACAAAAAAAAGTAAGAAAAAAACGTTTGTAATTCTCTTTGAAGTACTGATGTGTTATCGACCAGAACAATAAATAAGGCACGCCGGTGGAAACGGCAAGCAAAACGGAGGCCAGAATGGCCTTGAACAAGGAATCAAAAATCACACCGATTAGTACTCTATGGGTACGAAAAAAAACGTTTGTAATACTTTTTGAAGTACTGATGTGATATCGACCAGAACAATAAATAAGGCACGCCGGCGCAAACGGCAAATAAAACGGAGGTCAGAATGGCCTTGTACAAGGAATCAAAAATCACACCGATAAGTACTCTATGGGTACAAAAAAAAGTACGAAAAAACGTTTGAAATTCTTTTTGAAGTACTGATGTGATATCGACCAGAACAATAAATAAGGCACGCCGGCGGAAACGGCAAGGAAAACGGAGGCCAGAATGTCCTTGTACAAGGAATCAAAAACCACACCGTTAAGTACACTATGGGTACAAAAAAAGTACAAAAAAAACGTTTGTAATTCTATTTGACGTACTGATGTGATATCGCGCAGAACGATAAATAAGGCTCGCCGGCGGAAACGGCAAGCAAAACGGAGGTCAGAATGGGCTTGTACATGGAATCAAAAGTCACACCGTTAAGTACTCTACGGGTATAAAAAATGTAAGAAAAAGACGTATGTAATTCTCTTTGAAGTACTAATGTGATATCGACTAGAACGATAAATAAGGCACGCTGGTGGAAACGGCAAGCAAAACGGAGGCCAGAATGGCCTTGTACAAGGAATCAAAAATCACACCGTTAAGTACTCTATGGGAACAAAAAAAGTACGAAAAAAACGTTTGGAATTCTCTTTGAAGTACTGATTTGATATCGACTAGAACGATAAATAAGGCACGCCGGCGCAAATGGCAAGCAAAACGGAGGCCAGAATAGCCTTGTACAAGAATCGAAAATCACACCGTTAATACTCTATGGGTACCAAAAAAAGTACGAAAAAAAAAGTTTGTAATCCTCTTTGAAGTACTGATGTGATATCGACCAGAACGATTAATAAGGCACGCCGGCGCAAACAGAAAGCAAAACGGAGTCCAGAATGGCCTTGTACAAGGAATCAAAAATCACACCGTACTACTCTATGGGTACAAAAAAAAGTACGAAAAAAAACGTTTGTAATTCTCTATGAAGTATTGATGTGACATCGACCAGAACGATAAAAAAGGCACGCCGGCGCAAACAGCAAGCAAAACGGAGGATAGAATGGCCTTGTTCAAGGAATCAAAAATCACACCGTTACTACTCTATAGGTACAAAAAAAGCACGAAAAAAATGTTTGTAATTCTCTTTGAAGTACTCATGTGGTATCGACCAGAACGATAAATAAGGCACGCCGGCACAAACGGCAAGCAAAACGGAGGATAGAATGGCCTGGAACAAGGAATCAAAAATCACACCGTTAAGCACTCTATGGGTACAAAAAAAAAACGAAAAAATACGTTTGTAATTCTCTTTGAAAAACTGATGTGGTATCGACCAGAACGATAAATAAGGCACGCCGGCGCACACGGCAAGCAAAATAGAGGCCAGAATGGCCTTGTACAAGGAAACAAAAATCACACCTTAAGTACTAATATGGGTACAAAAAAAGTATGAAAAAAAGCGTTCGTAATTCTCTTTGAAGTACTGATGTGATATCGACCAGAACGATAAATAAGGACCGACGGCAGAAACGGCAAGCAAAACGGAGGCCAGAATGGCCTTGTACAAGGAATCAAAAATCACACCGTTAAGTACTCTATGGGTACAAAAAAACGTTTGTAATTCTTTTGAAGTACTGATCTGATATCGACCAGAACAATAAATAAGGCACGCCGGCGCAAACGGCAAGCAAAACAGAGGCCAGAATGGCCTTGTACAAGGAATCAAAAATAACACCTATAAGTACTCTATGGGTACAAAAAAAGTACAAAAAAAATGTTTGTAATTCTTTTGGAAGTAGTGATGTGATATCGACCAGAACGAAAAAAAAACATTTGAAATTCTCTTTGAAGTACTTATGTGAATCGACCAGAACGATAAATAAGGCACGCCGGCGGAAACGGCAAGCAAAAAGGAGGCCAGAATGGCCTTGTACAAGGAATAAAAAAATACACCGTTAAATACTCTATGGGAACAAAAAAAGTACGAAAAATAATGTTTGTAATTCTCTTTGAAATACTTATGTGATATCGACCAGAACGATAAATAAGGCACGCCGGCACAAACGGCAATCAAAACGGAGGCCAGAATGGCCTGGTACAAGGAATCAAAAATCACACTGTTATTACTCAACGGGTACAAAAAAAAGTACGAAAAAAAATGTTTATTATTCTCTTTGAAGTATGTGAAAATATTACAGATATTACAGGATATGTTGTACACTTTATTTAATTACAAAAGACATATTAATTGTGATACATATAAACAATTAATATGTCAAACTCTAGTTTACTTTATGTCATAGACATAGCTTTTACTTTTACTTTTTGCATGCTTGCCGCCCACATCTACATACTCAAGTGGCCGCCCAAGCTAGCTTGCTAGTCTCTCTCAATTGTATCTATTTATACACCTCTCATATCAATGAATAAACTAAGTTGAAGTTTACTCTTGTGTTTATCACATTCTCAAACTCTCTTCATGGTATCGAGCCTTACCGAGTTTTAAAATCCATTTGCAAAACTCGGTTCTTTTTCGAAAAATGTCAACATTATCTCGAAGTTTCATCTTCTTCGGTAGACTCACAATTTGCCTCGACAGACCGGGATAAGCGAACACTCTTCTTTTACAAATCATAAACTTGATGGTAACAATTACTTGCTATGGTCAAGGTCTATGAAAATGTATATCTCCGGCCGGGGCAAGATGGGATATCCGTCCGGTTCCAAACCGCCCTCGCTCGAAACCGACCCCAAGTTTGAAGCATGGGACACGAAAAATAACCAAGTCATAACCATCCTCACGAGGTCTATGACAAAAGAGATCGAGTGAGAACTTCATGATGTATGACACTCGCTAAGGAAATGCGGGACAATGCCGAGACCTTTACTCAAAAAAGGACAATACATCCGAAGTCTATGAACTCGAAGCTCGATTCAAAATTGCGGACAAGGGGATATGTACGTAACTCAATACTTTAATCAACTATCTAAGGCATGGCAACACCTAGATATGTTGGAAACTCACCCCCGGAATGATGTTAAAGATCTTGCTCTCTTTAAAGACATTATCGAGAAAAAGAGAGTATTCAAATTCCTTACGGGACTGAATCCTACTCTTGATGATGTCAGAGGTAGAATTCTTGCTACTAAACCTCTTCCAAATCTCAAATCCATGTTTGCTGAGGTCAAACATGAGGAAAGCGAGGAGGAAAGTGATGCTTGAACTCCCCGCCGACAACCCTGCGAAGGTACCGCCTGCTAAAGGTTAATGAGACTTACGGGAAGCCTACCGAGAAAGCCGGAAAGGCGTTCGTGATCACCGCAAACGCACAAATCACACCAAGGACAATTGTTGGAAGCTACATGGCAAACCTACCCCCTCTAAAACCTCAAAACCAACCAGGGAAAGTCAAGGCAAACTTGTCGGTGAAGAGGAGAATGACGAAGAAGTGAATGCTCGGTTCTTTGCCTTTAAAGCCTTTATTGCTCAAAGCATCGGGAAGGTAGCTCCCCTACTTTGAAATGGCCACTCATGCTAAAACGGGTATATTTTACTCACCTCTTAGTAATGAGACTTGGATTGTTGATTCGGGGCTTCTTCCCATATGACCGGTAATAAAAACCTTATTACCCAATATATGCCATGCAACCAAATTCACGAGAATTAAGGCTGGCGATGGTTCGTTTCTTATGCAAAAGGTGTTGGGAAGGTTAAACTTACTAATCGGATATATCTACGAGAATGTCCTGTTTGTTCCAAAGTTAGATCGTAACCTTATATCGTCGGTAAACTCACTAAAGATCCGAATTGATTGTTGTTTTTAATAAGAATCGGTGCACATTCCGGGATCTTTCTTCTCGGAAGTGATTGGGCAAGCTAAACCCCTGCTCGGGATCGTTTGTGATCAACCCCGTCGAAGACGAAGGCGAAGACGAGAATCCGCCTCGGCGGCACTGCACTCAAAACCTAGACAATATCATGTTATGGCATTATAGACTAGGACATCCAAGTTTTGGTTATTTAAAGTCTTTAATCCCTGAATTGTTTAAAGGATGTAATCTTAATGATCTTCAATGTGATATTTGTCAATTTGCTAAACTCACCAAATCTGTGTATGCTAAGTTACCTCACTTGCCCTCTTCCCCTTTCACCTTAATTCACAGTGATGTATGGGGACCCTCAAGAGTGAAAAGTATAACGAGAAAAAGGTGGTTTGTAACCTTCATTGATGATCATACCGAAACACTTGGTCATTCTTAATGAAAGACAAATCGAAGTTGGACCTATCTTCCAAGAATTTTATCACATGGTCTCCACCCAATTTGATACTAAGATCAAGATCTTAAAGGCGATAATGCTCGGAATACTATGAGTCTAACCTCGGTAACTTCTTGACAAAAGAGGAATTGTTCATATCGGTAGTTGTGTGGAAACACCTCAACGAGAATGGGGTTCTTTGAAAGAAAGAACGGGCATCCGCTTGGAAATGGCCGGATCAATCATGTTCACTACACATGTTCCTAAATACATGTGGGGTGAAGCTATATTGACTTCGCAACATATTTAATCAACGAGACTTCCCGGCAGAGTGTTAGGTTTCAAAACTCCTCTCCAAACCCCGCCGACCACACACTCCTGCTCTCATCTTATTACCCAATTGCCTCCAAAGATCTTTGGTTGTCGTGTTTGTTTATATCCATGCTCAACACGAAGTAAACTTGATCCTAAAGCTCATAAGTGCATTTTCCTTGGATATGCACGGGACGAGAAAGGTTACAAGTGTTACTCTCCTACCGAAAAGAAATTTTACAATTCTATGGATGTGAAATTCTTTGAAAGGACTCCATATTACAGCAAACCTACTGAGCCAGTCACGATGGAAACCTGATTGAGATTGAACTAAGTCCGTTCCCTCAGCAAACCATTTACCCTCAGCAGAGTCCTAACCCTCAGCAGACTCATAACCTTCAGCATCCTGCGGATACTCACATTACTGACCCTCAACAGTCTGCTGACCCAGAGCCTGCTGAACCAGAACCTCAGCAACCTACTGAACCAGAGTCTGCTGGACCTCAGCTTATTGACTCTCAGCAGTCTACTGAAGTGGATGACAGACCTATTGCTCTAAGGAAAGGGAAAAGATCATGCACTGATCATTCTATTCATACTTATTTATCTTATGATCAGTTGTCTCCTGTCTTTGCCATGTTTACACGGGACACGGACTCTCACTCTATCCCTAGAAATATTCGGGAGGCCCTTCAAAATGATAAGTGGAAGGCTCGTCTTGTTAAAACGAGAGATGACTCGCTCTCCTGGATAATGATACTTGGGACCTCACAACTCTTCCCAAAGGCAAGAAAACGATTAGGTGCAGATGGTTATTCACTATCAAATACAATGCGATGGTAAAATTGACAAGTATAAAGCCGATTGGTAGCAAGGGGATTCATTCAAACTTATGGCATTGACTATAAGGAAACTTTTGCACCGGTAGCAAAGCTCAACACTTTGTCGTGGTACGATTTCCCTAGTTGTCCAACTTGGTCGGCCTCTTCACCAATTGGACATAAAAAATGCCTTTCTAAATGGGGACCTCACCGAGGAGGTTTATATGATTGTACCCCCTGGTTTTATCAATCCTCATACTCAAGGCAAGGTGTGCAACCGAGGAAATCTCTATATGGCTCCGAAGCAATCACCAAGGGCATGGTTTGGAAAACTCACTACCGTGGTTAAAGCCGCTGGATATCATCAATGCAACTCGATCACACCATGTTTGTCAAGACAACCAACCGAGAGGAGGTCAATTCTAATTGTATATGTGGATGATATCATCCTTCTTGGAGATGACTCTACCGAGATCCGAACTTGAAGACTCTGGCAAAGGTGTTCCAAGTTAAAGATCCGGGCTACCTCAAGTACTTTCTTGGTATGGAAGTAGCTAGAAACACCAATGGCATTTCAGTCTCCCAAAGGAAGTATGTCCTGGACCTCGAAGAAAGCGGCATCTTTGGGATGCAAACCTGCTGTATCCCCAGTAGACCCCAGTAACACCCTACTGCTGAAGGATGCAAGTTCTTAGATCTAAACGAGTTAGATCTACGCGCAGCGGATGGATCACGATTTACATATCATAAAACATAATCAAAGGATTTAACAACTACAAGGGGGTTGAGATCATGTTACCAATATTAGGAAGAGAAGCCAAGATCTTCCGATGTGTTCTCCAAACGGCGGTTGGTGGACACCCTTCTTGTTACACGAGCCTCCTTGATATGCAACCAGAAAAATCCCGAAGATTTTTCCAACTCGAACCCTAAGAATAGAGGCCGAAATTTTTCGGCCAATTTCTCTCGGTGAATAGTGACGTGAATAGTACCTTGCCATTAGACTTGAGAGAACTCTCTTTATATAGGAGAGTAATCAATGTCCTCCAAGGATTAAATAATTAAGTGATAATTATCACATTAATCCTTTTCCAAATAAAAGATAAATAAAATGATTATCCCAAACAAATTAAGATAAATCATATTATTATCTATTATTCCATGAATTATCATTTAACAAATAAAAGATAAATCACATGTTAAATAATTATCCAAGAAAACTAATTTCTCTCTAATTATTAGGACATTAATGGCGCCACATATTGGGTCAAAAAAAGCCCACATAAAATGTCTTTTATGTGTATTATATTATTTAGCCCAACTAAATAATATCCATGCATATCAATTAATTAGCCCAGCCAATTAATTATCACTGAGGCCCAAGTAACAAGATTACTAGTCCGAATTACAGAAGCCACATCGGGGACCATGGACCTATAACCAGTAGCTCCAATAATCAATTATTCATCGAACAGAATAAGTACATTAATTATTAATTCCGGGATTACGCCACCATAAACCCGAAACTGAACTCTACCGATTATAGATGTATACTTATACTCAACCCATAGAGTGAATAAGCGTCCATTGATATAATCACTACATACGGATTAACCCTCCATAGACTGTCCATTCTGAGAGGGAAGTCTCCGTGAACCCGACTCAGAATATCTTATCCTTATTTACCATCAACCCCCTAGTGATCAATTAGTTCACATATCTGACTAGTAGCTAATTAGTCTAAATATGAACCCGGCCGATCGATCACTTTCTTAAGGCTAACAAATAAGGGGACTGTCTCTCTACTTCCCGCGGGAAGGAATGGATTCCATGTACGTGAAAATCGAACTACTCACTCATCCGGAGATAGTGCCAATGAGAAGTGGCTTGGAACACATTATTTAAGTGAACCGTAACTAACACATCAAACACTACCCCGGGACAAGCAGCACCCTGTGATCACCTCAGGATTAAGGTTGATCCATATATGATCATCTAATGATTTAATAAGATTCCTCGATTACGGAATTATATCGAGAAATTCAGATTAAATCGGTCCAGTCCTATATGAATGCCATCATATATAAATGCCCCATGCACGTAGGTACCCTCTACCGACAGTCCGGATAAGACTATCACACCCTAAGGTGTTCTGGGCGCATTATTGGTGTTTTAATCAAGAGACCCTAAACTCTGATTAAGTTCACCACGGACTAACAGTTTAAGCATATCTCCACTAACTCAATCCTCACGTGTAATCCATACACTGAGTTAAGTGGTTACATACAGATATACTTAGGGTTTGCAGCAGTGTATTACTTTACAAGCACAAAGCAAGTAACTAAGGCGAGATAAATTCTGTCATCCATTATTAAAAACAATTACACAAATTGTCTTTCGGGCACTACACCTAACAATCTCCCACTTGCACGAAATGACAAGCAACGATTGTTTTTAGAGCACACCCTTTCTCATCTTATTCACAACACTCTCCCACTTGCTCTAAAAGAAGATGAGACATATCCATTAATGCCGTACCCTCCAAGCACTCGACTTGGTACACTGATTAGTTAGGTTGTCGACTCGAGACGATCTTTAGGATTGAAACGTTGCCGGTCCTTCCAATCAGGCGGTACTCTCTCTCAATATGCTTTTGACTTCTTGTGACCGAGAAGATCCTTCTAAGCTATCTCTTCACTTGTTTTCACAATGAAGTGATATCGGCTTATCAGACCTGGAATTACTCCCAGACCAAAAAGGAAATTCTAAGCACTATGAGTAAGCACTGAGCCCGAGATCAACTTAATGATCATCCTTAATCTGACTATAAGTCATAATCAGTGTAGTCAACCATATTCAAGTTTGCACCTGAATATACAAGCATATTACTCCTCGTTCTCTAAAGATACTTGAGGACGTACTAAAACCGTTGTTCATGCTCGAATCGGAGATTCGACTACTATTGACTTGTGATAACCTGACTTGCCGTTATCCCAGAGAGACTCCATCCCATTTTCTCTTTTATCCGGAGATTTAGAGAATCATTCCTGAGAGGTAAGGTAGGACTACTCTCGTTGAATGTTGCATATGTATATGCATAATCATCTTATTCAATAAGACGGATGGGATAGCCAATGACTCATTCTTGTGAATTTGACCGAATCAGATTCTTAGAATATAGTCCAATTCTCTCATCCAGAGAATCTTGGCTCGTCGATTTCCAACTTCAGATAGCACACCCATGTTGTTTCCAACCGTTTTAGTGTTATCATTTATGAACACTAATGCTACTACTTTACCAATATTGATATCCAGTCTAAGAAAAAACTTATCAATATTTTGGTCAAGTCCACATATTTTAAAACATGTGACTTTTAAATGACCGAGAGGTTCTCTTAAATCCACAAAGGATATAAGCCATGGCAGAGCCTCCTACCAAAAGTTCTTTCGAATGAATTAAGATATCGTTAGTCTCGCAAAAAAGGTCTTAGGGAATCACCCCTATCTTCTGCTTTGTAACGAATCCGTTATTCATTCTTAGCTAAAACCCTTCGTTCTAAATGAATTCAGATTCCGTTGTTCCGCAAGAAAGTCTCCGGGAATCACCCCTATTTTCTGCTTTCTAACGAAATCTAGCAAGACTGAGTGGTGAGAGAGTTCAAGGTCTGGTTAACTCTCTACTTGTCAGGGAATCAACCCTATACCACTCAACTTTGCGCTGAAAGTTTAAACTTTCCTATTCATTTGACTCTTTTCCGTGTAGATCCAATTGCTCCCACTGGGCCTGAGACACTCAGGTGGTTCTACAAGAGGTTGAACAGAACTGGAGTACCAAAACTCCATTCACAGGGTTAAGGTTTTCAAACCAACCTCTATAATCAGAATCCTATACAGCCCACAAAGAGCCACAGGTTATCAATCACCCCAGCAGACTATAAAGTCCACACAACCATAATGGGTCAATGGTTAAACCATACTCCCACTGCATTCTGGGTGGATTGGCATTCTGATCCAGTAGTATTTATCAGTGTAATCACCAACAACCGATGTTGGACGTGGTTGGTTAAATTCGATAGTAACTTCCTTTGGGTAACCGTACTCCAAGGTCTAAGGCTGTTACTTATAGATTCTATCAGAAGCCTTGTGACAGTCCAACTGTCACTTTCTTGATTCAAGAATCTTACAACCAACCTTCACTCGTCTCATTAAGGCATTTCACGAACAGTCAAAATCTGAACGTATGCACAAAATCTCCAGTCCTACCTTCAAGCATTAAATGCTAAATGCCTACATTTACGGAAGTGGTGTGAACCGAATTCACTCCTTATCCATAAATTCACTAGCATCTTCTAGGTAGACTCCTCGGTTTACATAATAATGTTAACCGTTATTTTGCAACCAATTATCTTAATCGAGTTTAGCAGTGTATTGTAGTACATCAATAACTATATAGGGCAAGTCTATGGTTTCTTTCTCAGTGAGAAACATTCCACTAGGAGGCAGGCCGAGCATCAGTCCCAAGACTATGCGATAGCCTATTTCTGAGCATGGAATACTCTATTCTCTGCTAAAATCAGAGACACCTCCTCGTATTCTCTCAATAAACCAACCAGTGTTTTGAGTAGTTATCAGACAGAATGTCACCACTCAAAATCTCCCACTAGCTTGTATCTCTCACTAGACCCCAAAGGTCATGGTGAACAAGCTATGTTACCCCTTCAAAACTATTACCCTTTCCCGATTGAAAAGGAAACTTAGTCATTGTTCCTTTGAGATAGTGTTCCAAGACTGGGAGATAGGAATCACCCTTAGCCAGTCAGCAGGTCTTGTCTCTAGGATATATGCACTAATTAATAGATATTGAAAGGTCGTTTATCTTAATACGGAAACCTTTTACCTTTAATAGTTTTAGATGTGTTACACATACTTATTCAGTTGTTCTAAGTGGTTCTGACTTTATCAAACAAAAGTCCGAGTCTCGGATTCGTACTACAAATGTCATATTCACTTTCTATGAGGCAACAATATATCGAGTTGAAAGTGAATCCAATTGTTTCAACGAATGTGTAAACAGAAAAATAAATTTTTCTGTGATATTCAAGGATAGAATCCGAAATTCATTTCCTTATATTACTCCCACTATTTTAGCTGAAATTACGGCCCGTTGTTACTCTATTAATCGTTAATGCACAGCTTCCTTGTTCTTCCAAAGAACTAAGCTACCGAGTCAAGTTGCTCGGTTAAGAAAGTCGCTAAGGATTCATTGGTTAGTGATCCGAAATCACTTTCCTTATCCTATACTTTCTTTAATTAATGTTCCGGTTTAGCCTCAAAACTTTAGTTGAGATGATTAACACTTATAGACATTCTTTCCCATTCTTAACTTTCCTGAAAAGGAAATAGTCTTGAACTAGCAGTTCGTTTGAGTAGACACTACTCGTGAACCGTGGGATGTCTAATGAAAGTGTTATCCAGTGGGACTGATTTTCTAATAAATTAGAAAAACATAATATAAAAGCTCCCACTAGTTTATCGGTTCCAAATACCGTCTAACTAGCGACACTTTAATTTATGATTCTCCAATTTTTCTATCAGAAAATTTCTCGTGTAGACACTACACAATTCACTAGAAGAATTTTATCGCCCCAATCATCTTTCAAACTAACTACGGTTGTCTCTCGTTCTGCACGAGTGACAACAGTGACATGCCTATTTACGTCACTTAAGTTTTGAAGGCTTCAAGAGAAATATCTCTTCCGAAAAATTAATCGCATGTGAGATTAATAAATACAACGTTCTAGTTACTTACCACTTTTTAACGAAGTCATTACTAGTCAATTTTACACTAGCAAGTCTAGCACCTAGCAGAGAGATATATATAACGAGTTGTAAATAAAATTGATAGAAAATAAATCCAAATCATACACTACTAAAATTTTAGGAACATAAACTAAGTACTTTATAGTCTATCCTACCGTTCCAAGGATTTAATCTAATGCCTCAGTGCCGCCTTAGGGTAGGTCAAAGAGGTTTCGATTAATATTGAAGATCAGATTGAGAATCGAACATCTCATTATGATCGTCAATCACCTTTCCTTTTTCAGCCAAGGTACTACCAAAAATACCCTTTATGAGTGTGACCTACTGTCTCAGATTTTTAGGTAGACCCCGAGTGTGCCGCCTTAGGGTCGGTCGGTGACCCGACGAGTACCCAAAATCCTATCCTTTCGGAGACCAAGCCTTGAATTTTGATAGCGGTGAAGGCCTTCCTTAGGGGCCGAAATCAAAGCCGGCACGAGGCGTCACCATTCTCTCACGTTGCTTGTGTCAACAAGTAGAGGCCGTGGGGTCGGCTGTCGCCTCTCCCGCTCCCACTCAATATTTTGAAAAAAGTGGTGGGTTTACTGATCACGTTTTTGGACTTGATGTTACATTAAGGAACAATAAATCATAGGCCCGAATGTTGTCGGTTAAGTGGGCTAGCCCACCCGACCTATTCGTTAGAACATATGTGGCCGTCGGACGGGTCAAGGCTAGGAGAGCTCCGTTGAGCCGTAGTGGCTCTTCGGATGGCTCAGTATTGCCAGACCCCCGTGCAAACGCCACACGTGGAGGGTGAAGTCAATTGAGCCGTAGCTACTGTTGACCACCCAACCGTGGTTAAACCACTTTCGAACTCGTTTGCCCGTGATTATCTAATCCTTAAACATCAAACTTTCACGGAGACACTACGGAACAAAAACGTAATCTCGTCTTAGGTAAGGTGGAATTCACCAAGAATCCAACACCTTAACCACGAGGTTTCGGGATTTTACTCCTTATGCTTTCGCAGAGTGGGATTCACCGAGAATCCATCACCCAACCTCGACGATTGAAAAAACCCGTGTTCCTCGGTTTTTACCCTAATTAGTTTCTAATTAATATCATACAATTAATTAAAACTAATCGCGTGTTTTTATACATGCCTAACTAATTCCTCAAATTAATTTCTACATGTATGCATATGGAGTGGAATTCATGATATGATGCATGTCATGGTAATTTTCCGGTTCTACTCATACAATCTAAACATGTATACTAGTGCGGAAAATAAAACCGAGATGGACCGTTGGCACCCCCGTACCTAATCTATTAGAAAAATAAATTACGAAACCCTAACTAGGGTTTACTACTTTCTAACAAAATCTGCAGCTGTTCAAAATCTTCGACGATCGGCAAAACAAACGAACTTGGATCGCGACGAAACTTTCCAGATCTGATCTTCATTCTTCGGACTTCAAGATGGACGGTCGGATCGGAGCTTTGACTTGTCAATCTTCCTCAGTGAGCCGACCAACTTGCTGCTGAAACAGACTCTTACAACAGCGCATCATATACTTCCCGAGGCCGATCGGGAATCGAGATGAATCCCGATCGACATGAAATTTTTATTCCACGTCCAAAACTCCATGATAAGCGATCTGACCGGTCGGATTTTAATTTGAACGGTCCAATCGTTCCCAGAAAATCGAAGAAGTCACAGTTAGGGTTTCTGTGAATCCTGCGTTTTTCTGTTACAGCTGCCTCTTCTCATCAAAGAACGGACATCCAAACGGACTCTGATCGACGCCAAATTTTGTGGGATTGTTCATCAACTTCCAGTCTAGATTCTGACCGGAGGGATCTTCGTTGTAACGGCTCAAACAACGGGAAAAACGAAAACACTATACAGCTACTAAACAGATCTACTGACAGGAAATTAAACTTGCAATAACAAATAAATTACATAATTTCCTATACTCATATGAACGAATTTTCATCGTTTATATGAGTTTACAATAGATCTAACGGGAAAACGGTGCCAACCCCAATCCATCTCTTCAACCATAGCAATTTAAAAATCATTAATGCATAATAATAAGTAAAATATCACCTACATGCATTCCACTCCTTTAAATCGTTTAATTACGATTATGACTATATAAATCGTGGAACCTTTCTCTGATACCACATGAAGGATGCAAGTTCTTAGATCTAAACGAGTTAGATCTACGCGCAGCGGATGGATCACGATTTACATATCATAAAACATAATCAAAGGATTTAACAACTACAAGGGGGTTGAGATCATGTTACCAATATTAGGAAGAGAAGCCAAGATCTTCCGATGTGTTCTCCAAACGGCGGTTGGTGGACACCCTTCTTGTTACACGAGCCTCCTTGATATGCAACCAGAAAAATCCCGAAGATTTTTCCAACTCGAACCCTAAGAATAGAGGCCGAAATTTTTCGGCCAATTTCTCTCGGTGAATAGTGACGTGAATAGTACCTTGCCATTAGACTTGAGAGAACTCTCTTTATATAGGAGAGTAATCAATGTCCTCCAAGGATTAAATAATTAAGTGATAATTATCACATTAATCCTTTTCCAAATAAAAGATAAATAAAATGATTATCCCAAACAAATTAAGATAAATCATATTATTATCTATTATTCCATGAATTATCATTTAACAAATAAAAGATAAATCACATGTTAAATAATTATCCAAGAAAACTAATTTCTCTCTAATTATTAGGACATTAATGGCGCCACATATTGGGTCAAAAAAGCCCACATAAAATGTCTTTTATGTGTATTATATTATTTAGCCCAACTAAATAATATCCATGCATATCAATTAATTAGCCCGACCAATTAATTATCACCGAGGCCCAAGTAACAAGATTACTAGTCCGAATTACGAAGCCACATCGGGGACCATGGACCTATAACCGGTAGCTCCAATAATCAATTATTCATCGAACGAATAAGTACATTAATTATTAATTCCGGGATTACGCCACCATAAACCCGAAACCGAACTCTACCGATTATAGATGTATACTTATACTCAACCCCATAGAGTGAATAAGCGTCCATTGATATAATCACTACATACGGATTAACCCTCCATAGATCTTGTCCATTCGAGAGGGAAGTCTCCGTGAACCCGACTCGAATATCTTATCCTTATTTACCATCAACCCCCTAGTGATCAATTAGTTCACATATCGACTAGTAGCTAATTAGTCTAAATATGAACTCGGCCGATCGATCACTTTCTTAAGGCTAACAAATAAGGGGGATTTGTCTCTCTACTTCCCGCGGGGAAGGAATGGATTCCATGTCCGTGAAAATCGAACTACTCACTCATCCGGAGATAGTGCCAATGAGAAGTGGCTTGGAACACATTATTTAAGTGAACCGTAACTAACACATCAAACACTACCCCGGGACAAGCGGCACCACTGTGATCACCTCGGGATTAAGGTTGATCCATATATGATCATCTAATGATTTAATAAGATTCCTCGATTACGGAATTATATCGAGAAATTCGGATTAAATCGGTCCGATCTATATGAATGCCATCATATATAAATGCCCCATGCACGTAGGTACCCTCTACCGACGGTCCGGATAAGACTATCACACCCTAAGGTGTTCGGGCGCATTATTGGTGTTTTAATCAAGAGACCCTAAACTCGATTAAGTTCACCACGGACTAACGATTTAAGCATATCTCCACTAACTCAATCCTCACGTGTAATCCATACACCGAGTTAAGTGGTTACATACGGATATACTTAGGGTTTGCGAGTGTATTACTTTACAAGCACAAAGCAAGTAACTAAGGCGAGATAAATTCTGTAATCCATTATTAAAAACAATTACACAAATTGTCTTTCGGGCACTACACCTAACAACTGCATGGTGACATTGCTGTCAGAAAAGAACAATATCAAAGGCTTGTAGGTAAACTCATCTACCTTTCTCACACAAGGCCTGATATTGCATATGGGGTTAGTCTGGTCAGTCAGTTCATGCACTTCCCTACTGAGCATCATTGGGATGCTGTGAATAGGATACTGAGATATTTAAAGTCCACTCCTGGCCAAGGCCTGCACTTCACCAAGTCTACTGATAGATCAATCAAGGTCTACACCGATGCCGATTGGGCTGGATGTCACATTGACGGACGATCTACCACAGCTATTGCTCATATGTATGGGGGAACCCGGTTACTTGGAGAAGCAAGAAACAACCTATCGTGTCAAGAAGATCTTGCGAAGCTGAACTCCGGGCACTTGTACTTGGCATTTGTGAAGCTCTATGGCTAAAAAGGGTACTGACTGAACTTCAGCAACCTCCTCAGCAACCTATCACACTCTGCTGTGATAATAATTCAGCCTTATGCATGGTGAAGATCCCGTCCATCATGATAAAACCAAGCATGTGGACATTGACGGACACTTTCGAAGGAAAAGATTGATGCCAAGATTATTCAACTCCAGTATGTTCCCTCGGCGGATCAGAATGCTGATATTCTTACCAAGGCTATTCCACCTCTTATGTTCAGCAGACTTAGTAGCAAACTTGGCTGCATCAACATATACAGCCCAGTTTGAGGGGGGTGTGAAAATATTACAGATATTACAGGATATGTTGTACACTTTATTTAATTACAAAAGACATATTAATTGTGATACATATAAACAATTAATATGTCAAACTCTAGTTTACTTTATGTCATAGACATAGCTTTTACTTTTACTTTTTGCATGCTTGCCGCCCACATCTACATACTCAAGTGGCCGCCCAAGCTAGCTTGCTAGTCTCTCTCAATTGTATCTATTTATACACCTCTCATATCAATGAATAAACTAAGTTGAAGTTTACTCTTGTGTTTATCACATTCTCAAACTCTCTTCAAAGTACTAATGTGATATCGACCAGAACGATAAATAAGGCACTCCGGCGCAAACGGAAAGCAAAAATGAGTCCAGAATGCCCTTGTACAAGGAATCAAATATCACACCGTACTATTCTATGGGTACAAAAAAAGTACGAAAAAAACATTTCTAATTCTCTTTGAAGTATTGATGCGATATCGACCAGAATGATAAATAAGGCACGCCGGCGGAAACGGCAAGCAAAACGGAGGATAGAATGGCCGGGTACAAGGAATCAAAAATCACACCGTTAATCACTGTATGGGTAAATAAAAAGTACGAAAAAAAAGTTTGTAATTCTCTTTGAAGAACTGATGTGGTATCGACCAGAACGATAAATAAGGCACGCCGGCGCAAACGGCAAGCAAAATGGAGGCCAGAATGGCCTTGTACAAGGAATCAAAAATCACACCTTAAGTACTATATGGGTACAAAAAAAGTACGAAAAAAAGTGTTTGTAATTCTCTTTTAAGTACTGATGTGGAATCGACCAGAACGATAAATAAGGCACGCCGGCGCAAACGGCAAGCAAAACGGAGGCCAGAATGGCCTTGTACAAGGAATCAAAAATCACACCGTTAAGTACTCTATTGGTACAAAAAAAGTACGAAAAAAAACGTTTGTAATTCTCTTTCAGGTACTGATGTGATATCGACCAGAACGATAAATAAGGCTCGCCGGCGCAAACGGCAAGCAAAACGGAGGCCAGAATGGCCTTGTACTAGGAATCAAAAACACACCGTTAAGTACTCTATGGGTACAAAAAAAAGTATGAAAAAACGTTTGTAATTCTCTTTGAATTACTGATGTGATATCGACCAGAACGAAAAATAAGGCACGCCGGCGCAAACGGCAAGCAAAACGGAGGCCAGAATGGTCTTGTACAAGACATAAAAAATCACACTGTTACAACTCTCTGGGTACAAAAAAAAGTAAGAAAAAAAACGTTTGTAATTCTCTTTGAAGTACTGATGTGATATCGACCAGAATGATAAATAAGGACTGCCGGCGGAAACGGCAAGCAAAACGTAGGCCAGAATGGCCTTGTACAAGGAATCAAAAATCACACCGTTAAGTACTCTATGGGTACAAAAAAAAAGTAAGAAAAAACCGTTTGTAATTCTCTTTGAAGTACTGATGTGATATCGAGCAGAATGATAAATAAGGCACGCCGGCGGAAACGGCAAACAAAACGGAGGCCAGAATGGCCTTGTACGAGGTATCAAAAGTCACACCGTTATTACTCTATGGGTACCAAAAAAAGTACGAAACAAAATGTTTGTAATTCTCATTGAAGTACTGATGTGATATCGACCAGTACGATAAATAAGGCACGCCGGCGCAAACGGAAAGCAAAATGGAGTCCAGAATGGCCTTGTACAAGGAATCAAATATCACACCGTACTACTCTATAGGTACAGAAAAAAGTACGAAAATAAACGTTTGTAATTCTCTTTGAAGTATTGATGTGATATCGACCAGAACGATAAATAAAGCACGCCGGCCCAAACAGCAAGCAAAACGGAGTATAGAATGGCCTTGTTCAAGGAATCAAAAATCACACTGTTACTACTCTATAGGTACAAAAAAAAAGTATGAAAAAAACATTTGTAATTCTTTTTGAAGTACTGATGAGGTATCGACCAGAACGATAAATAATGAACACCGGCGCAAACGGCAAGCAAAACGGAGGATAGAATGGCCTTGGTACAAGGAATCAAAAATCACACCGTTAAGCACTCTATGGGTACAAAAAAAAGAACGAAAAAAACGACTGTAATTCTCTTTGAAAAACTGATGTGGTATCGACCAGAACGATAAATAAGGCATGCCGGCGCTAACGGCAAGCAAAATGAAGGCCGAGGCCAGAATAAAAAATCACACCGTTAAGTACTATATGGGTACAAAAAAACTACGAAAAAGCGTTTGTAATTTTCTTTGAAGTGCTGATGTGGAATCGACCAGAACGATAAATAAGGCACGCCGGCGCAAACGGCAAGCAAAACGGAGGTCAGAATGGCCTTGTACAACGAATCAAAAATCACACCGTTAAGTACTCTATGGGTTCAAAAAAGAGTATGAAAAAAAGCGTTTGTAATTCTATTTGAAGTACTGATGTGGTATCGACCAGAACGATAAATAAGGCACGCCGGCGCAAACGGCAAGAAAAATGGAGGCCAAAATGGCCTTGTACAAGGAATCAAAAATCACACCGTTACTACTCTATGGTACCAAAAAAAGTACAGAAAAAACGTTTGTAATTCTCTTTGAAGTACTGATGTGATATCGACAAGAATGATAAACATGGCACGGCGGCGCAAACGGCAAGCAAAACAGAGTGCAGAATGGCCTTGTGCAAGGAATCAAAAATCACACTGTTACTACTCTTTGGGTTAAAAAAAGTACGAAAAAAAACGTTTGTAATTCTCTTTGAAGTACTGATTTGATATCGACCAGAACGATAAATAAGGCATGCCGGCGCAAACGGCAAGCAAAACGGAGTCCAGAATGACCTTGTACAATGAATCAAAAATCACACCGTTAAGTACTCTATGGGTACAAAAAAAAGTATGAAAAAAAATGTTTGTCATTCTCTTTCAAGTACTGATGTGATATCGACCAGAACGATAAATAATGCACGCCGGCGCAAACGGAGGCCTGAAAGGCCTTGTACAAGCTATAAAAAATCACACCGTTAAGTACTCTTATGGGTACAAAAAAAAGTATGAAGAAAAAAGTTTGTAATTCTCTTTGAAGTAATGATGTGATATCGACCAGAACGATAAATAAGGCACGCCGGCATAAACGGCAAGCAAAACGGTGGCCAGAATGGCCTTGTACAAGGAATAAAAAATCACACCGTTAAGTACTCTATGGGTACAAAAAAAGTATGAAAATAAACATTTGTAATTCTCTTTGAAATACTGATGTGATATCGACCAGAACGATAAATAAGGCACGCCGGCGCAAACGGCAAGCAAAACGGAGGCCAGAATGGCTTTGTACAAGGAATCAAAAATCACATCGTTAAGTATTCTAAGGGTACAAAAAAATACGAAAAAAACGTTTGTAATTCTTTTTGAAGTACGGGTCTGATATCGACAAGAACGATAAATAAGGCACGCCGGCGCAAACGGAAAGCAAAACGGAGGCCAGAATGGCCTTGTACAAGGAATCAAAAATCACACCGTTAAGTACTCTATGGGTACAAAAAAAAGTACGAAAAAAACATTTGTAATTCTCTTTGAAGTACTGATGTGATATCGACCAGAACGATAAATAAGGCACGCCGGCGCCAACGGCAAGCAAAACGGAGGCCATAATGGCCTTGTACAAGGAATCAAAAATCACACCGTTAAGTACTCTATGGGTACAAAAAAAAGTACGAAAAACACATTTGTAATTCTCTTTGATGTACTAATGTGATATCGACCAGAACGATAAATAAGGCACACCGGCGCAAACGGCAAGCAAAACGGAGGCCAGAATGACCTTGTACAAGGAATCAAAAATCACACCGTTAAGTACTCTGTGGATACAAAAAAAAATTATGAAAAAAACGTTGTAATTCTTTTTGAAGTACTGATGTGATATCGACCAGAACGATAAATAAGGCACGTCGCCTCAAACGGAAGCAAAACGGAGGCCAGAATGGCCTTGTACAAGGAATCAAAAATCACAACGTTAAGTACTCTATGGGTACAAAAAAAAGTACGAAAAAAATGTTTGTAATTCTCTTTGAAGTACTGATGTGATATCGACCCGAACGATAAATAAGGCACGCCGATAGAAACGGCAAGCAAAAACGTATATAATTCTCTTAGAAGAACTGATGTTATATCGACCAGAACGATAAATAAGGCACGCCTGCGCAAACGGCAAGCTAAATGGAGGCCAGAATGGCCTAGTACAAGGAATCCAAAATCATAACTTTAAGTGCTCAATGGGTACAATAAAAAGTTTAAAAAAATACGTTTGTAATTCTCTTTGAAGTACTGATGAGATATCGACCAGAATGATAAATAAGGCATGCCGGCGGAAACGGAAAGCAAAACGGAGGCCAGAATGGCCTTGTACAATGAATCAAAAATCACACCGTTAAGTACTCTATGGTTACAAAATAAATTACGAAAAAAACGTTTGTATTTCTCTTTGAAGTACTGATGTGATATCGACCATAACGATAAATAAGGTACGCCGGCGCAAACGGCAAGCAAAACGCAGGCCAGAATGGCCTTGTACAAGGAATCAAAAATCACACCGTTAAGTACTCTATGGGTACAAAAAAAGTACGAAAAAAAAAGTTTGAATGTCTCTTTGTAGTACTGATGTGATATCGACCAGAACGATAAATAAGGCAAGCCGGCGTAAACGGCAAGCAAAACGGAGGCCAGAATGGCCTTGTACAATGAATCAAAAAACACACCGTTAAGTACTCTATGGTTATAAAAAAAGTACGAAAAAAACTTTTGTAATTCTCTTTGAAATACTGTTGTGATATCGACCAGAAAGATAAATAAGGCATGCCGGCGCAAACGGCAAGTAAAACGGAGGCCAGAATGGCCATGTACAATGAATCAAAAATCATACCGTTAAGTACTCTATGGGTACAAAAAAAGTACGAAAAAAACTTTTGTAATTCTCTTTGAAATCTGATGTGATATCGACCAGAAAGATAAATAAGGCACGCCGTCGCAAACGGCAAGCAAAACGGAGGTCAGAATGCCCTTGTACAATGAATCAAAAATCACACCGTTAAGTACTCTATGGGTACAAAAAAAGTACGAAAAAAACTATTGTAATTCTCTTCGAAATACTGATGTGATATCGACAAGAACGATAAATAAGGCACGCCGGCGCAAACAGAAAGCAAAAAGGAGGCCAGAATGGCCTTGTACAAGGAATAAAAAATCACACCGTTAAGTACTCTATGGGTACAAAAGAGAGTACGAAAAAAAACGTTTGTAATTCTTTTTGAAGTACTGATGTGATATCGAACAGAACTATAAATAAGGCACGCCGGCGCAAACGGCAAGCAAAACGGAGGCCAGAATCGCCTTGTACAAGGAATCAAAAATCACATTGTAACTACTCTATGGGTACAAAAAAAAAGTACGAAAAAAACGTTTGTAATTCACTTTGAAGTACTGATGTGGTATCGACCAGAACGATAAATAAGGCACGCCGGCGAAAACTGCAAGCAAAACGGCGGCCAGAATGGCCTTGTACAAGGAATAAAAAATCCTACCGTTAAGTACTCTCTGGGTACAAATAAATGTACGAAATAAAACATTGGTAACTCTTTGAAGTACTGATGTGGTCCCGTACGAAAAAAAACATTTGTAATTCTCTTTGAAGTACTAATGTGGTATCGACCAGAACGATAAATAAGGCACGCCGGCGCAAACGGCAAGCAAAACGGAGGCTAGAATGTTCTTGTACAAGGAATTAAAAATCACACCGTTAAGTACTCTATGGGTACAACAAAAAGTACGAAACAAAACGTTTGTAATTATCTTTGAAGTACTGATGTGGTATCGACCAGAACAATAAATAAGGCACGCCGGCGCAAACGGCAAGCAAAACGGAGGCCAAAATGGCCTTGTACAAGGAATCAAAAATAACACCGTTAAGTACTCTGTGGTACAAAAAAAGTACAAAAAAAACGTTTGTAATTCTCTTTGAACCATAGATGTGGTATCGACCAGAACGATAAATAAGGCACACCGGCGCAAACGGCAAGTAAAACGGAGGCCAGAATGGCCTTGTACAAAGAATCAAAAATCACACTGTTACTAATAATGTGTACAAAAAAAGTAAGAAAAAATACGTTTGTAATTCTCTGTGAAGTACTGATGAGATATCGACCAGAACGATAAATAAGGCACGCCGGCGGAAACGGCAAGCAAAACGGAAGCCAGAATGGCCTTGTACAAGGAATCAAAAATCACACCGATAAGTACTCTACGGGTACAAAAAAAAGTACGAAAAAAACGTTTGTAATTCTTTTTGAAGTACTGATGTGATATCGACCTGAACAATAAATAAAGCACGCCGGCGGAAACGGCAAGCAAAACGAAGGCCAGAATGGCCTTGTACTAGGAATAAAAAATCACATTGATAAGTACTCTATGGGTACAAAAATAATTACGAAAAAAACGTTTGTAATTCTCTTTGAAGTACTGATGTGATATCGAGCAGAACGATAAATAAGGCACACCAACGGAAACGGCAAGCAAAACGGAGGCCAGAGTGGCCTTGTACAAGGAATCAAAAATCACACCGTTAAGTACTCTATAGGAACAAAAAAAAGTACGAAAAAAAATGTTTGTAATTCTTTTTGAATTACTGATGTGATATCGACCTGAACAATAAATAAAGCACGCCGGCGGAAACGGCAAGCAAAACGAAGGCTAGAATGGCCTTGTACTAAGAATCAAAAATCACATCGATAAGTACTCTATGGGTACAAAAATAAATACGAAAAACAACGTTTGTAATTCTCTTTAAGTACTAATGTGGTATCGACCAGAACGATAAATAAGGCACGCCGGCGCAAACGGCAAGCAAAACGGAGGCCAGAATGGCTTTCTACATGGAATTAAAAATCACACCGTTAAGTACTCTATAGGTACAAAAAAAAAGCACGAAACAAAAAATTTGTAATTCTCTTTGAAGTACTGGTGTGGTATCGACCAGAACAATAAATAAGGCATGCCGGCGCAAACGGCAAGCAAAACGGAGGCCAAAATAGCCTTGTACAAGGAATTAAAAATCACACCGTTAAGTACTCTGTGGGTACAAAAAAAGTACGAAAAAAACATTTGTAATTCACTTTGAAGCATTGATGTGGTATCGACCAGAACGATAAATAAGGCACACCGGCGCAAACGGGAAGTAAAACGGAGGCCAGAATGGCCTTGTACAAGGAATCAAAAATCACACCGATAAGTACTCTTTGGGTACAAAAAAAGTACGAAATAAAAGTTTGTAATTCTCTTTGAAGTACTGATGTGGTATTGATCAGAACGATAAATAAGGCACGCCGGCGCAAACGGCAAGCAAAACGGAGGCCATAATGGCCTTGTACAAGGAATCAAAAATCACACCATTAAGTACTCTATTGGTACAAAAAAAAGTAAGAAAAAAATGTTTGTAATTCTCTTTGAAGTACTGATGTGATATCGACCAGAACGATAAATAAGGCACGCCGGCGGAAACGGCAAGCAAAACGGAGGCCAGAATGGCCTTGTACAAGGAATCAAAAATCACACTATTACTACTAATGTGTACAAAAAAAGTAAGAAAAAATGCGTTTGTAATTCTCTGTGAAGTACTGATGAGATATCGACCAGAACGATAAATAAGGCACGCCGGCGGAAACGGCAAGCAAAACGGAAGCCAGAATGGCCTTGTACAAGGAATCAAAAATCACACCGATAAGTACTCTGTGGGAACAAAAAAAAAGTATGAAAAAAAAACGTTTGTAATTCTTTTTGAAGTACAGATATTATATCGACCTGAACAATAAATAAAGCACGCCGGCGGAAACGGCAAGCAAAATGAAGGCCAGAATGGCCTTGTACTAGGAATCAAAAATTACATCGATAAGTACTCTATGGGTACAAAAATAAGTACGAAAAAAAACATTTGTAATTCTCCTTGAAGTAATGATGTGATATCGAGCAGAACGATAAATAAGGCACGCCGGCGGAAACGGCAAGCAAAACGGAGGCCAGAGTGGCCTTGTACAAGGAATCAAAAATCACACCGTTAAGTACTCTATGGGAACAAAAAAAGTACGAAAAAAAATGTTTGTAATTCTCTTTGAAGTACTGATGTGATATCGACCAGAACGATAAATAAGGCACACCGGCGCAAACGGCAAGCAAAACGGAGGCCAGAATGGCCTTATACAATGAATCAAAAATCACACCGTTATTACTCTATGGGTACCAAAAAAAGTATGAAAAAAAATGTTAGTAATTCTCTTTGAAGTACTGATGTGATATCGACCAGAACAATAAATAAGGCACGCCGGCGCAAACGGAAAGCAAAACGGAGTCCAGAATGGCCTTGTACAAGGAATAAAAAATCACACCGTTAAGTACTCTACGGGTACAAAAAAAGTACGAAAAGAAACGTTTGTAATTCTCTTTGAAGTACTGATGTGATATCGACCAGAACGATAAATAAGGCACGCCGGCGCAAACGGCAAGCAAAACGGAGGTCGAATGGCCTTGTACAAGGAATAAAAAATCACACCGTTAAGTACAAAAATAAACGTTTGTAATTCTCTTTGGGTACGATTTGATAAAACGATAAATAAGGCAAAAACGTCAAGCAAAACGGACGAATGGCTTTTGAATCAAAAATCACACCGTTCTCTACGGGTACCAAAAAAAATACGAAAAAAATGTTTGTAATTTTCTTTGAAGTTCTGATGTGATATCGACCAGAACGATAAATAAGGCATGCCGGCGCACACGGCAAGCAAAACGGAGGCCAGAATGGCCTTGTACAAGGAATAAAAAATAACACCGTCAAGTACTCTATGGGTACAAAAAAAGTACGAAAAAAAACTTTTGTAATTCTCTTTGAAGTACTAATGTGAGATCGACCAGAACGATAAATAAGGCACGCCGGCACAAACGGCATGCAAAACAGAGACCAGAATGGCCTTGCACAAGGAATCAAAAATCACACCGTTAAGTACTCTATGGGTACAAAAAAAGTATGAAAAAAACGTTTGTAATTCTCTTCTAAGTACTCATGTGATGTTCTCTAGAACGATAAATAAGGCATGCCGGTGAAAACGGTAAGCAAAACGGAGGCCTGAATGGCCTTGTACAAGGAATCAAAAATCACACCGTTACTACTCTATGGGTACCAAAAAAAGTACGGAAAAATTGTTGGTAATTCTCTTTGAAGTAGTGATGTGATATCGACCAGAACGATAAATAAATCATTCCGGTGCAAACGGCAAGCAAAACGGAGGCCATAATAGCCTTGTACAAGGAGTCAAAAATAACACCGGTACTACTCTATGGGTACCAAAAAATGTATGAAAAAAACGTTTGTAACTCTCTTTGAAGTACTGATATAAGATCGACCAGAACGATAAATAAGGCATGCCGGTGCAAACCGCAAGCAAAACAGAGGCCAGAATGGCCTTGTACAAGGAATCAAAAATCACACCGTTAAGTACTCTATGGGTACAAAAAAAAGTATGAAAAAAAACGTTTGTAATTCACTTTGAAGTACTGATGTGATATCGTCCAGAACCATAAATAAGGCACGCCGGTGAAAACGGCAAGCAAAACGGAGGCCTGAATGACCTTGTACAAGGAATCAAAAATCACACTGTTACTACTCTATGGGTAGAAAAAAATGTATGAAAAAATTGTTGGTAATTCTCTTTGAAGTACTGATGTGATATCGACAAGAACGATAAATAAGTCATGCCGGCGCAAACGGCAAGCAAAACGGAGGCCATAATGGCCTTGTACAAGGAATCAAAAATCACACTGTTACTACTCTAAGGGTACAAAAAAAGTATGAAAAAAATGTTTGTATTTCTCTTTGAAGTACTGATGTGATATCGACCAGAACGATAAATATGGCACGCTGGCGCAAAAGGAAAGCAAAACGGAGTCCACAATGGCCTTGTACAAGGAATCAAAAATCACACTGTTACTACTCTATAGGTACAAAAAAAAGTATGAAAAAAACGTTTGTAATTCTCTTTGAAGTACTGATGTGATATCGACCAGAATGATAAATAAGGCACGCCGGCGCAAACGGCAAGCAAAACGGAGTCCAGAATGCCCTTGTACAAGGAATCAAAAATCACACCGTTAAATACTCAATGGTTACAAAAAAATTACGAAAAAAAAAGTTTGTAATTCTCTTGGAAGTACTGATGTGGTATCGACAAGAACGATAAATTAGGCACACCGGCGCAAACGGAAAGCAAAACGGAGGCCAGAATGGCATTGTACAAGGAATAAAAAAATCACACCGTTAAGTACTCTATGGGTACAAAAAAAAGTACGAAAAAATATGTTTGTAAATCTCTTTGAAGTACTGATGTGATATCGACCAGAACGATAAATAAGGCACTCCGGCGTAAAGGGCAAGCAAAACGGAGGCCAGAATGGCATTGTACTAGGAATACAAAATCACACCGTTAAGTACAATAGGGGTACAAAAAAAAGTACGAAAAAAAATATTTGTAATTCTCTTTGAAGTACTGATGTGGTATCGACCAGAACGATAAATAAGGCACGCCGCCGCAAACAGCAAGCAAAACGGAGGCCATAATGTCCTTGTACAATGAATCAAAAATCACACCGTTAAGTACTCTATGGGTACAAAAAAAGTATAAAAAAACGTTTGTAATTCTCTTTGAAGTACTGATGTGGTATCGACCATAACGATAAATAAGGCACGCCGGTGCAAACGGCAAGCAAAACTGCAGCCAGAATGGCCTTGTACAAGGAATCAAAAATCACACCGTTAAGTACTCTATGGGTACAATAAAAAGTATGAAAAAAAAACGTGTGTAATTCTTTTTGAAGTACTGATGTGGTATCGACCAGAACGATAAATAAGGCACGCCGGCGCAAACAGCAAGCAAAACGGAGGCCAAAATAGAATTGTACAACGAATCAAAAATCACACCGTTAAGTACTCTATGGGTACAGAAAAACGTTTGGAATTCTCATTGAAGTACTGATGTGGTATCGACCAGAACGATAAATAAGGCATGCCGGCACAAATGGCAAGCAAAATGGATGCCAGAATGGCCTTGTACAATGAATCAAAAATCACACCGTTAAGTACTCAATGGGTACAAAAAAAAGTAAGAAAAAAACGTTTGTAATTCTCTTTGAAGTACTGATGTGGTATCGACCAGAACGATAAAGAAGGCACGCCTGCGCAAACGGCAAGCAAAACGGAGGCCAGAATGGCCTCGTACAAGGAATGAAAAATCACACCGTTAAGTACTCTATGGGTACCAAAAAAAGTACAAAAAAAACGTTTGTAATTCTCTTTGTAGTACTGATGTGGTATCGACGAGAACGATAAATAAGGCACGCCGGCGCAAACGGCAAGCAAAACGGAGGCCAAAATGGCCTTGTACAAGGAATCAAAAATCACACCGTTAAGTACTCTATGGGTACAAAAAAAGTACGAAAAAAATCGTTTGTAATTCTCTTTGAAGTACTGATGTGGTATCGACCAGAATGATAAATAAGGCATGCCGGCGCAAACGGCTAGCAAAACGCAGGCAAGAATGGCCTTGTACAAGAAATCAAAAATCACACCGTTACTACTCTATGGGTACAAAAAAAGAATGAAAAAAACACTTGTAATTATCTTTGAAAGAACTAATGTGATATCGACCAGAATGATAAATAAGGCACGCAGGCGCAAACGGCAAGCAAAACGGAGGCCAGAATGGCCTTGTACAAGGAATCAAAAATCACACCGTTACTACTCTATGGGTACAAAAAAGTATGAAAAAAAAACGTTTGTAATTCTCTTTGAAGTATTGTTGTGGAATCGACCAGAACGATAAATATGGCACGCCGGCGCAAACGGCAAGAAAAATGGAGGCCAGAATGGCCTTGTACAAGGAATCAAAAATCACACTGTTAAGTACTCTATGGGTACAAAAAAAGTACGAAAAAAAATGTAATTCTCTTTGAAGTACTGATGTGGTATCGACCAGAACGATAAATTGGCACGCCGGCGCAAACGGCAAGCAAAACGGAAGCCAAAATGGCCTTGTACAAGGAAGCAAATATCACACCGTTAAGTACTCTATGGGTACAAAAAAAAGTCAGAAAAAAACATTTGTAATTCTCTTTGAAGTACAGATGTGGTATCGACCAGAACGATAAATAAGGCACGCCGGCGCAAACGGCAAGCAAAACGGAGGCCAGAATGGCCTTGTACAAGGAATGAAAAATCACACCGTTAAGTACTCTATGGGTACAAAAAAAGTACAAAAAAAACGTTTGTAATTCTCTTTGTAGTACTGATGTGGTATCGACGAGAACGATAAATAAGGCACGCCGGCGCAAACGGCAAGCAAAACGGAGGCCAGAATGGCCTTGTACAAGGAATCAAAAATCACACCGTTACTAATCTATGGGTACAAAAAAAGTACGAAAAAAAACTTTTCTAATTCTCTTTGAAGTATTGATGTGATATCGACCAGAACGATAAATAAGGCACGCCGGCACAAACGGCAAGAAAAACGGAGTCCAGAATGGCCTTGTACAAGGAATCAAAAATCACACCGTTACTACTCTATGGGTACAAAAAAAGAATGAAAAAAACGCTTGTAATTATCTTTGAAAGAACTAATGAATATCGACCAGAATGATAAATAAGGCACGCAGGCGCAAACGGAAAGCAAAACGGAGGCCAGAATGGCCTTGTACAAGGAATCAAAAATCACACCGTTACTACTCTATGGGTACAAAAAGTAAGAAAAAAAAACGTTTGTAATTCTCTTTGAAGTATTGTTGTGGAATCGACCAGAACGATAAATATGGCACGCCGGCGCAAACGGCAAGAAAAACGGAGGCCAGAATGGCCTTGTACAAGGAATCAAAAATCACACCGTTAAGTACTCTATGGGTACAAAAAAAGTACGAAAAAAAATATAATTCTCTTTGAAGTACTCATGTGGTATCGACCAGAACGATAAATAGGCACGCCGGCACAAACAGCAAGCAAAACGGAAGCCAAAATGGCCTTGTACAAGGAAGCAAATATCACACCGTTAAGTACTCTATGGGTACAAAAAAAAGTCAGAAAAAAAACATTTGTAATTCTCTTTGAAGTACTGATGTGGTATCGACCAGAACGATAAATAAGGCACGCCGGCGCAAACGGCAAGAAAACGGAGGCCAGAATGGCCTTGTACAAGGAATCAAAAATCATACCGTTAAGTACTCTATGGGTACAAAAAAAAGTATGAAAAAAAAACCTTTGTAATTCTCTTTTAAGTACTGTTGTGGCATCGACCAGAACGAAAAATAAGGCATGCCGGCGCAAACGGCAAGCAAAACGAATGCCAGAATGGCCTTTTACAAGGAATCAAAAATCACACCGTTAAGTACTCTACGGGTACAAAAAAAATACGAAAAAAATGTTTGTAATTCTCTTTGAAGTACTGATGTGGTGTCGACCAGAATGATAAATAACGCACGCCGGCGCAAACTGCAAGCAAAACGGAGGCCAGAATGGCCTTTTACAAGGAATCAAAAATCACACCGTTAAGTACTCTATGGGTACAAAAAAAGTACAAAAAAAACGTTTGTAATTCTCTTTGAAGTACTGATGTGATATCGACCATAACGATAAATAAGGCATGCCGGTGCAAACGGCAAGCAAAACGGAGGCAGGAATGGAATTGTATAAGGAATCAAAAATCACACCGTTAAGTACTCTATGGGTACAAAAAAAAGTACACAAAAAAATGTTTGTAATTATCTTTGAAGTACTGATGTGGTATCGACCAGAACGATAAATAAGGCATGCCGGCGCAAATGGCAAGCAAAACGGAGGCCAGAATGGCCTTGTACAAGGAATAAAAAATCACACCGTTAAGTACTCTATGGGTACAAAAAAAGTACGATAAAAACGTTGTTATGTTCTTTGAAGTACTGATGTGGTATCGACTAGAAAGATAAATAAGGCACGCCGGCGCAAACGGCAAGCAAAACGGAGGCCTGAATGGCCTTGTACAAGGAATCAAAAATCACACCGTTACTACTCTATGGGTACAAAAAAAGTATGACAAAAAATGTTTGTAATCCTCTTGGAAGTACTGATGTGATATCGACCAGAAAGATAAATAAGGTACGCCGGCGCAAACGGCAAGCAAAAAGGAGGCAAGAATGGCCTTGTACAAGGAATCAAAAATCACACCGTACGAAAAAAAAGTACTCTTTGAATTATGTGGGTACTAAAAAAGTACGCACAAAAAAAACGTTTGTAATGAAAAATCACACCGATAAGTCTTTGGGTACAAAAAAAAGTAACAAAAAACGTTTGTAATGTGGTATCGATGTGGTACCGAACGATAAATAAGGCACGCCGGCGCAAACGGCAAGCAAAACGGAGGCCAGAATGGCCTTGTACAAGGAATGAAAAATCACACCGTTAAGTACACTATGGGTACCAAAAAAAGTACAAAAAAAATGTTTTTAATTCTCTTTGAAGTACTGATGTGGTATCGACCAGAACGATAAATAAGGCACGCCGGCGCAAACGGCAAGCAAAACAGAGGCCAAAATGGCCTTGTACAAGGAATAAAAAATCACACAGTTAAGTACTCTATGGGTACCAAAAAAAGTACGAAAAAAGTTTGTAATTCTCTTTGAAGTACTGATGTTGTATCGACCAGAACGATAAATATGGCACGCTGGTGCAAACGGCAAGCAAAACGGAGGCCACAATGGAATTGTACAAGGAATAAAAAATCACACCGGTAAGTACTCTATGGGTACCAAAAAATGTACGGAAAAAAACGTTTGTAATTCTCTTTGAAATACTGATGTGGTATCGACCAGAACGATAAATAAAGAATGCCGGCGCAAACGGCAAGCAAAACGGATGCCAGAATGGCCTTGTACAAGGAATCAAAAATCACACCATTAAGTACTCTATGGGTAACAAAAAAAGTATGAAAAAAACGTTTGTAATTCTCTTTGAAGTACTGATGTGATATCGACAAGAACGATAAATAAGGCACGCCGGCGCAAACGGCAAGCAAAACGGAGGCCGGAATGGCCTTGTACAAGGAATCAAAAATCATACCGTTAAGTACTCTATGGGTACCAAAAAAAGTATGAAAAAAACGTTTGTAATTCTCTTTGAAGTACTGATGTGATATCGCCCAGAATGATAAATAAGGCACGCCGGTGAATACTGCAAGCAAAACGGAGGCCAGAATGGCCTTGAACAACGAATCAAAAATCACACCGTTAAGTACTCTGTGGGTACAAAAAAAAGTACGAAAAAAATGTTTGTAATTCTCTTTGAAGTACTGATGTGGTATCGACCAGAACGATAAATAAGGCACGCCGGCGCAAACGGCAAGCAAAACGGAGGCCAGAATGGCCTTGTACAACGAATCAAAAATCACACCGTTAAGTACTCTATGGGTACCAAAAAAAGTATGAAAAAAAATGTTTTTAATTCTCTTTGAAGTACTGATGTGATATTGACCAGAACGATAAATAAGGCTCGCCGGCGCAAACAGCAAGCAAAACGGAGGCCAGAATGACTTTGTACAAGGAATCAAAAATCACACTGTTACTAGTCTATGGGTACAAAAAAAGTATGAAAAAAAAGTTTGTACTTCTCTTTGAAAGAACTGATGTGATATCAAATAGAACGATAAATAAGGCACGCCGGCGCAAACGGCAAGCAAAACGGAGGCCAGAATGGCCTTGTACGAGGAATCAAAAATCACACCGTTACTAATCTATGGGTACAAAAAAAGTACGAAAAAAAACTTTTCTAATTCTCTTTGAAGTATTGATGTGATATCGACCAGAACGATAAATAAGGCACGCCGGCCCAAACGGCAAGAAAAACGGAGTCCAGAATGGCCTTGTACAAGGAATCAAAAATCACACCGTTACTACTCTATGGGTACAAAAAAAGTATGACAAAAAATGTTTGTAATCCTCTTGGAAGTACTGATGTGATATCGACCTGAACGATAAATAAGGCACGCCGGCACAAACGGCAAGCAAAACGGAGGACATAATGGAATTGTATAAGGAATCAAAAATCACACCGATAAGTACTCTATGGGTACAAAAAAAAGTAAGAAAAAATGTTTGTAATTCTCTTTGAAGTACTGATGTTGTATCGACCAAAATGATAAATATGGCACGCTGGCGCAAACGGCAAGCAAAACGGAGGCCACAATGGAATTGTACAAGGAATAAAAAATCACACTGTTAAGTACTCTATGGAATTGTACAAGGAATAAAAAATCACACTGTTAAGTACTGTATGGGTAAAAAAAAGTACAAAAAACGTTTGTAATTCTCTTTGAAGTACTGATTTGATATGATAAGAATGATAAATAAGGCACGCCGGCACAAACGGCAAGCAAAACGGAGGCCAGAATGGCCTTGTACAAGGAATCAAAAATCACACCGTTAAGTACTCTATGGGTACAAAAAAAGTACGAAAAAACGTTTGTATTGTTGTATCGACCAGAACGATAATATGGCACGCCGGCGCAAACGGCAAGCAAAACGGAGGCCACAATGGAATTGTACAGGGAATGAAAAATCACACCGTTCAGTACTCTATGGGTCCCAAAAAAAGTACGAAAAAAAAACGTTTGTAATTCTCTATGAAGTACTGATGTGGTATCGACCAGAACGATAAATAAGGCACGCCGGCGCAAACGGCAAGCAAAACGGAAGTCAAGAATGGCCTTGTACAAGGAATCAAAAATCACACCGTTAAGTACTCTATGGGTACAAAAAAAGTACGAAAAAAACGTTTGTTATTCTCTTTGAAGTACTGATGTGGTATCGACCAAAACGATAAATAAGGCATGCCGGCGCAAATGGCAAACACAACGGAGGCCATAAAGGCCTTGTACAAGGAATCAAAAATCACACCGTTAATTACTCTATGGTACCAAAAAAGTATGAAAAAAACGTTTGTAATTCTCTTTGAAGTACTGATGTAGTATCGACAATAACGATAAATAAGGCACGCCGGCGCAAACGGCAAGCATAACGGAGGCCGGAATGGCCTTGTACAAAGAATCAAAAATCACACCGTAAAGTACACTATAGGTACCAAAAAAAGTACGAAAAAATGTTTGTAATTCTCTTTGAATTACTGATGTGATATCGACCAGAACGATAAATAAGGCACGCCGGCGCAAACGGCAAGCAAAACGGAGGCCATAATGGCTTTGTACAAGGAATCAAAAATCACACCGTTACTACTCTATGGGTACAAAAAAAAGTATGAAAAAAAAACGTTTGTAATTCTCTTTGAAAGAACTGATGTGATGGAGGCAAGAATGGCCATGTACAAGGAATCAAAAATCACACCGTTAAGTAATCTATGGATAAAAAAAAGTACAAAAAACGTTTGTAATTCTCTTTGAAATACTGATTTGATATCGACCAGAATGATAAATAAGGCACGCCGGCGCAAACAACCTGCAAAACGGAGGCCAGAATGGCGTTGTACAAAGAATCAAAAATCACACCGTTAAGTACTCTATGGGTACAAAAAAACTACGAAAAAAACGTATGTAATTCTCTTTGAAATACAGATGTGGTATCGACCAGAATGATAAATAAGACACGCCGGCGCAAACGGCAAGCAAAACGGAGGCCAGAGTGGCCTTGTACAAGGAATCAAAAATCACACCGTTAAGTACTCAATGGGTACAAAAAGAAGTACGAAAAAAACTTATGTAATTCTATTTGAAGTACTGATGTGGTATCGACCAGAACGATAAATAAGGCATGCCGGCGCAAACGGTAAGCAAAACGGAGGCCAGAATGGAATTGTACAAGGAATCAAAAATCACACCGTTAAGTACTCTATGGGTACAAAAAATAGTACGAAAAAAATGTTTGTAATTCTCTTTGAAGTACTGATGTGGTATCGACCAGAACATTAAATAAGGCACGCCGGCGCAAACGGCAAGCAAAACGGAGGCCAGAATGGCCTTGTACAAGGAATCAAAAATCACACCGTTAAGTACTCAATGGTTACAAAAAAAAGTACGAAAAAAACATTTGTAATTCACTTTGAAGTACTGATGTGATATCGACCAGAACGATAAATAAGGCACGCCGGCGCAAACGACAAGCAAAACGGAGGCCAGAATGGCCTTGTACAAGAAATCAAAAATCACACCGTTAAGTACTCTATTATAGGTACAAAAAAGTACTAAAAAACATTTGTAATTCTCTTTGAAGTACTGATGTGGTATCGACCAGAACGATAAATAAGGCACGCCGGCGCAAACGGCAAGCAAAACGGAGGCCAGAATGGCCTTGTACAAGGAATCAAAAATCACACCGTTAAGTACTCTATGGGTACAAAAAAGTACGGAAAAAACGTATGTAATTCTCTTTGAAGTACTGATGTGGTATCAACCCCGAAGATAAATAAGGCACGGCGGCGCAAACGGCAAGCAAAACGGAGGCCAGAATAGCCTTCTACCAGGAATCAAAAATCACACCGTTAAGTACTCTATTGGTACAAAAAAAAGTACGAAAAAAACGTTTGTAATTCTCATTGAAGTACTGATGTGCTTTCGGCCAGAACGATAAATAAGGCACGCCGGCGCAAACAACAAGCAAAACAGAGGCCAGAATGGCCATGTACAAGGAAACAAAAATCACACCGTTAAGTACTCTATGAGTACAAAAAAACTACGAAAAAAAACATTTGTAATTTTCTTTGAAGTACTGATGTGATATCGACCAGAACGAAAAATAAGGCACGCCGGCACAAACGGCAAGCAAAACGGAGGCCAGAATGGCCTTGTACAAGGAATCAAAAGTCACACCGTTAAGTACTCTATGGGTACAAAAAAAGTAAAAAAAAAACGTTTGTATTGTTGTATCGACCAGAATGATAAATATGGCACGCCGGCGCAAACAGCAAGCAAAACGGAGGCCACAATGGAATTGTACATGGTATAAAAAATCACACCGTTAAGTACTCTCTGGGTACCAATAAAAGTACGAAAAAAAACGTTTGTAATTCTCTTTAAAGTACTGATGTGGTATCGACCAGAACGATAAATAAGGCACGCCGGCGCAAACGGCAAGCAAAACGGAGGCCAGAATGGCCTTGTACAAGGAATCAAAAATCACACCGTTAAGTACTCTATGGTTACAAAAAAAGTACAACAAAAACGTATGTAATTTTCTTTGAAGTACTGATGTGGTATCGACCAAAACGATAAATAAGGCATGCCGGCGCAAACAGAAAACAAAACGGAGGCCATAATGGCCTTGTACAAGGAATCAAAAATCACACCGTTAAGTACTCTATGGGTATCAAGAAAAGTATGAAAAAAACATTTGTAATTCACTTTGAAGTACTGATGTGGTATTGACCATAACGATAAATAAGGCACGCCGGCGCAAACGGCAAGCAAAACGGATGCCATAATGGCCTTGTACAAGGAATCAAAAATCTCACCGTTATGTACTCTATGAGTACCTAAAAAAGTACGAAAAAAATGTTTGTAATTCTCTTTGAAGTACAAATGTGGTATCGACCATAACGAGAAATAAGGCACGCCGGCGCAAACGGGAAGCATAACGGAAGCCGGAATAGCCTTGTACAAGAAATCAAAAATCACACCGTTAAGTACTCTATGGGTACCAAAATAAGTATGAAAAAAAATTGTTTGTAATTCTCTTTGAAGTACTGATGTGATATCGACCAGAACGATAAATAAGGCATGCCGGCGCAAACGGCAAGCAAAACGGAGGCCAGAATGGCTTTGTATAAGGAATCAAAAATCACACCGTTACTACTCTATGGGTACAAAAAAAAGTATGAAAAAAAACGTTTGTAATTCTCTTTGAAAGAACTGATGTGATATCGACCAGAACGATAAATAAGGCACGCCGGCACAAACGACAAGCAAAACGGAGGCCAGAATGACCTTGTTCAAGGAATCAAATATCACACCGTTACTACTTTATGGGTACAAAAAAAAGTAGAAAAAAAAACATTTGTAATTCTCTTTGAAGTACTGATGTGATATCGACCAGAACGATAAATAAGGCACGCCGGCGCAAACGGCTAGAAAAACGGAGCCCAGAATGGCCTTGTACTAGGAATCAAAAATCACACCGTTACTACTCTATGGGTACAAAAAAAATTATGAAAAAACGTTTGTAATCCTCTTGGAAGTGCTATTGTGATATCGACTAGAACGATAAATAAGGTACGCCGGCGCAAACGACAACCAAAACGGAGGCTAGAATGGCCTTGTAAAAGGAATCAAAAATCACACCGTTAAGTACTCTATGGGTACCAAAAAAGTACGAAAAAAGCATTTGTAATTCTCTTTGAAGTACTGATGTGGTATCGACCTGAACGATAAATAAGGCACGCCGGCGCACATGGCAACCAAAACGGAGGCTAGAATGGCCATTAACAAGGAATCAAAAATCACACTGTTTAGCACTCTATGGGTACAAAAAAAAGTACGAAAAAAGTGTTTGTAATTCTCTTTAAAGTACTGATGTGATATCGACCAGAACGATAAATAAGGCACGCCGGCGAAAACGGACACCAAAACGGAGGCCAGTATGGCCTTGTACAAGGAATCAAAAATCACACCGTTAAGTACTCTATGGGTACCAAAAAAAGTACGAAAAAAACGTTTGTAATTCTCTTTGAAGTGCTAATGCGATATCAACCAGAACGATAAATAAGGCACGCCGGCGCAAACGGCATGCAAAACGGAGGCTAGAAGGGCCTTGTACAAGGAATCAAAAATCACACCGTTAAGTACACTATGGGTACAAAAAAAGTATGATAAAAAACGTTTGTAATTCTCTTTGAAGTACTGATGTGATATCGACCAGAATGATATATAAGGCACGCCGGCGCAAACGGCAAGCAAAACGGAGGCCATAATGGCCTTGTACAAGGAATCAAAAATCACACCGTTAAGTACTCTATGGGTACAAAAAAAGTATGAAAAAATACGTTTGTAATTCTCTTCAAAGTACTGATGTGATATTGACCATAATGATTAATAAGGAACGCCAGTGCAAACGGCAAGCAAAACGGAGGACAGAATGTCCTTGTACAAGTAATCAAAAATCACACCGTTAAGTATTCTATGGGTACAAAAAAAGTACGAAAAAAACGTATGTAATTCTCTTTGAAGTTCTGATGTGGTATCGACCAGAACGATAAATAAGGCACGCCGGCGCAAACGGGAAGCAAAACGGAGGCCAGAATGACCTTGTACAAGGAATCAAAAATCACACCGTTAAGTACTCAATGGGTACAAAAAGAAGTACGTAAACAATGTTTGTAATTCTCTTTGTAGTGCTGATGTGATATCAACCAGAACGATAAATAAGGCACGCCGGCGCAAACGGCAAGCAAAACGGAAGCTAGAAGGGCCGTGTACAAGGAATCAAAAATCACACTATTAAGTACTCTATGGGTACATAAAAAGTATGATAAAAAACGTTTGTAATTCTCTTTGACGTACTGATGTGATATCGACCAGAATGATAAATAAGGCACGCCGGTGCAAACGGGAACCAAAACAGAGGCAAGAATGGCCATGTACAAGGAATCAAAAATCACACTGTTAAGTACTGTATGGGTAAAAAAAAGTACAAAAAAACGTTTGTAATTCTCTTTGAAGTACTGATTTGATATGATAAGAATGATAAATAAGGCACGCCGGCACAAACGGCAAGCAAAACGGAGGCCAGAATGGCCTTGTACAAGGAATCAAAAATCACACCGTTAAGTACTCTATGGGTACAAAAAAAGTATGAAAAAAGCGTATGTAATTCTCTTTGAAATACATATGTAGTATCGACCAGAACGATAAATAAGGCATGATGGCGCAAATGGCAAGCAAAACGGAGGCCAGAATGGGCTTGTACAAGGAATCAAAAATCACACCGTTAAGTACTCAATGGGTACAAAAAGAAGTATGAAAAAAACTTATGTAATTCTATTTGAAGTACTGATGTGGTATCGACCAGAACGATAAATAAGGCATGCGGCGCAAATGGCAGGCAAAACGGAGGCCAGAATGGAATTGTACAAGGAATCAAAAATCACCCCGTTAAGTACTCTATGGGTACAAAAAAAAAGTACGAAAAAAATGTTTTTAATTCTCTTTGTAGTACTGATCTGGTATCGACCAGAACATTAAATAAGGCACGCCGGCGCAAACGGCAAGCAAAACGGAGGCCAGAATGGCCTTGTACAAGGAATCAAAAATCACACAGTTAAGTACTCTATGGGTACAAAAAAAAGTAAGAAAAAAAACATTTGTAATTCGCTTTGAAGTACTGATGTGATATCGACCAGAACGATAAATAAGGCACGCCGGCGCAAACGGCAAGCAAAACGGAGTCCATAATGGCCTTGTACAAGAAATAAAAAATCACACCGTTAAGTACTCTATAGGTACAAAAAAAGTACTAAAAAATGTTTGTAATTCCCTTTGAAGTATTGATGTGGTATCGACCAGAACGATAAATATGGCACACCGGCGCAAATGGCAATCAAAACGGAGGCCAGAATGGCCTTGTACAAGTAATCAAAAATCACACCGTTAAGTACTCTATGGGTACAAAAAAGTATGAAGAAAAAACGTTTATAATTCTCTTTGAAGTACTAATGTGGTATCAACCATAACGATAAATAAGGCACGGCGGCCCAAACGGAAAGCAAAACGGAGGCCAGAATGGCCTTCTACAAGGAATCAAAAATCACACAGTTAAGTACTCTATTGGTACAAAAAAAAGTACGAAAAAAACGTTTGTAATTCTCTTTGAATTACTGATGTGCTTTCGGCCAGAACGATAAATAAGGCACGCCGGCACAAACGGCAAGCAAAACGGAGGCTAGAATGGCCTTGTACAAGGAATCAAAAATCACACCGTTAAGTACTCTCTGAGTACAAAAAAAGTACGAAAAAAAATGTTTGTAATTTTCTTTGAAGTACTGAAGTGATATCGACCAGAACGATAAATAAGGCACGCCGGCACAAACGGCAAGCAAAACGGAGGCCAGAATGGCCTTGTTCAAGGAATCACAAATCACTCCGTTAAGTACTCTATGGGAACAAAAAAAAATACGGAAAAAAAATTTGTAATTATCTTTGAAGTACTGATGTGGTATCGACAAGAATGATAAATAAGGCACGCCGGCGCAAACGGCAAGAAAAACGGAGGCCATAATAGCCTTGTACAAGGAATCAAAAATCACACCGTAAGAACTCTATGGCTACAAAAAAAAAGTACGAAGAAATGTGTTTGTAATTCTCTTTGAAGTACTGATGTGATATCGAACAGAACGATAAATAAGGCACGCCGGTGAATACTGCAAGCAAAACGGAGGCCAGAATGGCCTTGAACAACGAATCAAAAATCACACCGTTAAGTACTCTGTGGGTACAAAAAAAAGTACGAAAAAAATGTTTTTAATTCTCTTTGAAGTACTGATGTGGTATCGACCAGAACGATAAATAAGGCACGCCGGCGCAAACGGCAAGCAAAACGGAGGCCAGAATGGCCTTGTACAACGAATCAAAAATCACACCGTTAAGTACTCTATGGGTACAAAAAAAAAGTATGAAAAAAACGGTTGTAATTCTCTTTGAAGTACTGATGTGATATCGAACAGAATGATAAATAAGGCACATCGGTGCAAACGGCAAGCAAAACGGAGGCCAGAATTGCCTTGTACAAGGAATCAAAAATCACACCGTTAAGTATTCTATGGTTACAAAAAAAATGTATGAAAAAAAACATTTGTAATTCTCTTTGAAGTACTGATGTGATATCGATCAGAATGATAAATAAGGCACGCCGGCGCATACGGAAAGCAAAACGGAGGCCAGAATGGCCATGAACAAGGAATAAAAAATCACACCGTTACTACCCTTTGGGTACAAAAAAAAGTATGAAAAAAAAACATTTGTAATTCTCTTTGAAAGAACTGATGTGATATCGACCAGAACGATAAATAAGGCACGCCGGTGCAAACGGCAAGCAAAACGGAGGCCAGAATGGCCTTGTACAAGGAATCAAAAATCACACCGTTACTACTCTATGGGTACAAAAAAAGAACGAAAATGAATTGAAATTCTCTTTGAAGTAATTATGTGGTATCGACCAGAACGATAAATAAGGCACGCCTGCGCAAACGACAAGCAAAACGGAGGCCAAATTGGCCTTGTACAAGGAATGAAATATCACACCGTTAAGTACTCTATGGGTACAAAAAAAAGTAAGAAAAAAACGTTTGCAATTCTCTTTGAAGTACTGATGTAGTATCGACCAGAACGAGAAATAAGGCACACCGGCGCAAACGGCAAGCAAAACTGATGTGATCCTTACGAATCAAATCCTTTGTTTTGCCCAGGAAGAAACTGAATTGTAACCAATGAGAGCTATGGTCCGTATCTTAATCTAAGACTACGGTTGGAACGCCACAATGTAATGCTCGGTTACGCAGATAAGTTCTCAAAGGGGCGATCCTCCAATCCAAGAGAATCTCACACATAAACGTGCACAATTAAGACAAGCTTAATCAAATAATAAAATTTCATTCAAATATATGTTGTTCATAAAAGAGATAGTGTTGGCCTATATATAGGCTACAAAAACTGACTCAATGTTCACGTCTTCCAACGTGGGACGGAAAACTAATGAAAACTAAACGAACCTAAATGAAAAATGCGCCTCCCACTAGATGGGCTTCGCCAAATCACACTTCAGGCCCAGCTTGCCTTTATTGACACAAAACTGAAATAAAAACACTGATTAAACTAAGCGTTTTACTTAAGCCCAAAAGCGTAGTGAATGTATAATATTGAAGCTTCATCACTCTTTTTGGGCTGCCCATACTCTTCATGGATTTCTTTTAGCAAGGTATTCAAGGCTTCTCTCATTCTCTTCCATTGGAGCCTTGTCAAAGGTCCATCTCTAATGACCAATGGATCACTCTTCTTCATGGGTGCTAATAGATCTGGCTCCTCATCATAAAGCTCATCATATATCACATCATTCCTGCCCGGTTGGGAAGGATCTGTCCTCAGATCAAAGGGATTATCAAAAAGTGTCAAATCAGCCACGTTGACAGAAGGAGAAATATTCCAATCTGGTGGCAAGTCAATCTTGTAAACATTGTTGTTGATCCTCTCAAGCACTCGGAACGGTCCTTCACCTTTCATGTGCAGTTTGGTCTTGCGTTGCTTTGGGAACCTATCCTTGCGCATGTGTAACCAAACATAATCGCCAGGTTCAAAGATGACTTCCTTGCGACCCCTATTAGCTTGCTTAGCATACCGCACCGTGGCTGCCTCCACATTCTTCCTTGCTGTCTCATGTAGCTCATGAACAAGCGCGGCCATCTGCTCACCATCCAAGCCAACCTGCGCAACATCAGGTAAAGGAGCCAAGGTAAAAGGTGTTTCTGGATTGAAACCATAAACCATCTCAAAAGGAGTAAATTTATAAGCTGAATGTTTACACCTATTATAAGCAAATTCAGCGAAAGGTAAACAAGCTTCCCAATTCTTGAGATTTTTCTGAATGAGACAACGAAGAAACTGACCCAATACATGATTAACAACTTCAGTTTGACCATCAGTTTAAGGATGAATGCAGTAGAATAAAGCAACTTAGTTCCTAAACGAATCCACAAAACTCTCCAAAAATGACTAATAAACTTGGAATCCCTATCACTCACAATTGTTCTAGGCACACCATGCAATTTAACAACTTCCTTAAGAAACAAATCAGCAATATAAGAAGCATCATTAGTTTTAGAGCATGCAATAAAGTGTGCCATCTTAGTAAACCGATCCACCACCACAAACACAGAATCCTTACCACTCTTAGAACGGGGTAAGCCCAACACAAAATCCATAGATAAATCAGTCCAAGGCTGTGTAGGAATGGGAAGGGGCTGATACAAACCATGGGGGCTGGACGTAGATTTAGCAGCCTTACAAGTGATAAAAGCATCACAATATTTAGCAACATCAACATTCATACGAGGCCAAAAAAATGTGACTTAAGCATATCAAGCGTCTTAGTAATGCCAAAATGACCCATAAGACCACCAATATGTGCCTCACACACCAATAAGTCACGCATAGAACAACGAGGAATACAAATAACATGATCATGATACAAAAAACCCTCACGTCGAAAGAACCTACCTTCGGTTTTATTAGCAGTATTATGCCAAATAGCCTGGAAATCCTCATCAGAAGCATACAAATCCTTGATAAACTCAAAACCAAGGAATTTAGTTTGCATAGTGGTAATTAAAGCAGGTCTACGAGATAAAGCATCAGCTACCACATTATCTTGACCCTTCTTATACTTAATGATATAACGAAAGGACTCAATGACTTCAACCCAACGAACATGCCGAGGAATTAACTTACCCTGCCCTTTCAAGTACTTAAGTGATTCATGATCAGTGTGTATGATAAACTCTCTAGGACGTAAATAGTGCTGCCAAGTTTGAAGGGCTCTAACTAACGCAAACAATTCGTTATCATAAGTAGCATAATTCAAAGAGGCACCCTTAAGTTTCTCACTAAAATAAGCAATAGGTCTACCCTCTTGAGTTAAGACACCACCAATACCCACACCCGATGCATCACATTCAATCACAAAGTGCTTATTAAAATCAGGAAGTGTAAGTAAAGGGGCTGAAATTAAACGAGCTTTTAGAGTTTCTAAAGACTCTCTTTGTCGTGGACCCCAATAGAAGGGTACATTCTTCTTCACAAGCTCGTTAAGAGGGGCTGCAATGCTGCTGAAATCCTTGACAAAACGCCTATAGAAACTCGCCAATCCATGGAAACTACGCACATCAGCTGCCGTTTGTGGTGTAGGCCAATCCTCAATAGCCTTAATCTTATCACGATCAACTTCAACACCCTGTTCACTTACCACAAAACCAAGAAAAACGACTCTATCCAAACAAAAGGAGCATTTTTTAAGATTAGCATAGAGTTGAGCATTGCGAAGTGTAGACAAAACAGCACGTAGGTGAACTAGGTGATCATCTAAATTGTGGCTATAAATCAGAATATCATCAAATAAACTACCACAAATTTATTTATGAACTCTCGAAGCACCTCATTCATCAAACGCATGAAAGTACTAGGTGCATTAGTCAAGCCAAAGGGCATGACCAGCCACTCATATAACCCAAACTTGGTTTTAAAAGCTGTCTTCCATTCATCACCCTCTCTAATTCGAACTTGGTGATAGCCACTCTTAAGATCAATTTTAGTAAAAAATTTAGCACCCCTAAGTTCATCTAGCATGTCATCTAAACGAGGAATGGGATAACGATACTTTACCGTGATTTGATTAACGGCACGACTGTCCATGCACATTCTCCATTTACCTCCTTTCTTTTACACTACTAACACAGTTAAGTACTCTATGGGTACAAAAAAAGTACGAAAAAAAGTTGGTAATTCTCTTTGAAGTGCTGATGTGATATCTTCCAGAATGATAAATAAGGCAAGCCGGCACAAACGGCAAGCAAAAAGGACGCCAGAATGGCCTTGTACAAGGAATCAAAAATCACACCGTTAAGTACTCTATGGGTTCAAAAAAGTACGAAAAAAATAAATGTTTGTAATTCTCTTTGAAGTAGTGATGTGGTATCGACCAGAACGATAAATAAGGCACGCCGGCGCAAACGACAAGCAAAACGGAGGCCAGAATGGCCTTGTACAAGGAATCAAAAATCACACCGTTAAGTACTCTATAGGTACCAAGAAAAGTATGAAAAAAATGTTTGTAATTCTCTTTGAAGTACAGATGTGGTATCGACCATAACGATAAATAAAGCACGCCAGCGTAAACGGCAAGCAAAACGTAGGCCATAATGGCCTTGTACAAGGAATCAAAAATCACACCGTTAAGTACTCTATGGGTACCAAAAAAAGTATGAAAAAAAACGTTTGTAATTCTCCTTGAAGTACGGATGTGGTATCGACCAGAACGATAAATAAGGCATGCCAGCGCAAACGGCAAGCAAAACGGAGGCCAGAATGGCCTTGTACAACGAAACAAAAATCACACCGTTAAGTACTCTATGGGTACAAAAAAAAAGTATGAAAAAAATGGTTGTAATTCTCTTTGAAGTACTGATATGCTATCGAACAGAATGATAAATAAGGCACACCGGTGCAAACATCAAGCAAAACGGAGGCCTGAATGGCCTTGTACAAGGAATCAAAAATCACATCGTTAAGTACTCTACGGGTACAAAAAAAATTACGAAAAAAATGTTTGTAATTCTCTTTGAAGTACTAATGTGATATCCACCGGAATTATAAATAAGGCACGCCGGCGCAAACGGCAAGCAAAACGGAGGCCAGAATGGCCTAGTACAAGGAATCAAAAATCATCCCGTTAAGTACACTATAGGTACAAAAAAAGTACGAAAAAAATGTTTGTAATTCCCTTTGTAGTACTGATGTGATATCGACCAGAACGGTAAATAAGGCACGCCGGCGCACACGGCAAGCAAAACGGAGGCCATAATGGCCTTGTACAAGAAATCAAAAATCACACCGTTAAGTACTCTGTGAGTACAAAAAAAATTACGAAAAAAAACATTTGTAATTTTCTTTGATGTAACGATGTGATATCGACCAGAACGATAAATAAGGCACGCCGGCGCAAACGGCAAGCAAAACGGAGGCCAGAATGGCCTTGTACAAGGAATCAAAAATCACACCGTTAAGTACTCTATGGGTACAAAAAAAGTAAGAAAAAAAACGTATGTAATTCTCTTTGAAGTACCGATGTGGTATCGACCAGAACGATAAATAAGGCACACCGGCGCAAACGGCAAGCAAAATGGAGGCCAGAATGGCCATGTACAAGGAATCAAAAATCACACCGTTACTACTCTATGGGTACAAAAAAAGTAGGAAAAAAAAAGTTTGTAATTCTCTATGAAAGAACTGAAGTGATATCGACCTGAATGATAAATAAGGCACGCCGGCGCAAACGGCAAGCAAAACGGAGGCAAGAATGGCCTTGTAGAAGGAATCAAAAATCACCCCGTTGAGTACTCTATGGGTACAAAAAAAGTGAGCAAAAAATGTTTGTAATTCCCTATGAAGTACTGAGGTGATATCGACCAGAACGATAAATAAGGCACGCCGGCGCAAACGGCAAGCAAAACGGAGGCCAGAATGGCCTTGTACAAGAAATCAAAAATCACACCGTTAAGTACTCTATGAGTACAAAAAAAAGTACGAAAAAAAAATTTGTAATTTTCTTTGATGTACTGATGTGATATCGACCAGAACGATAATAAGGCACGCCGGCACAAACGGCAAGCAAAACGGAGGCCAGAATGGCCTTGTACAAGGAATCAAAAATCACACCGTTAAGTACTCTATGGGTACAAAAAAAGTAAGAAAAAAAACGTTTGTAATTCTCTTTGAAGTACTAATGTGGTATCGTCCAGAACGATAAATAAGGCACGCGGGCGCAAACGGCAAGAAAAACGGAGGTCAGAATGGCCAAGTACAAGGAATCAAAAATCACACCGTTACTACACTATGGGTACAAAAAAAGTATGAAATTTTTTTTTGTAATTCTCTTTGAAAGAACTGATGTGATATCGACCAGAACGATAAATAAGGCACGCCGGTGCAAACGGCAAGCAAAACGGATGCAAGAATGGCTTTGAACAAGGAATCAAAAATAACACCATCACTACTCTATGGGTACAAAAAAAGTACGAGAATAACCGTTTGTAATTCTCTTTGAAATACTGATGTGGTATCGTCCAGAACGATAAATAAGGCTCGCCATCGCAAACGGCAAGCAAAACGGAGGCCCGAGTGGCCTTGTACAAGGAATCAAAAATCACCCCGTTAAGTACTCTATGGGTACAAAAAGTAAGAAAAAAAACGTTTGTAATTCTCTTTGAAGTACTGATGTGGTATCGACCAGAACGATAAATAAGGCATGCCGGCGCAAACGGCAAGCAAAACGGAGGCCAGAATGGCCTTGTACAAGGAATCAAAAATCACACCGTTAAGTATGGGTACAAAAAAAGTACGAAAAAAAACGTTTGTAATTATCTTTGAAGTACTGATGTGATATCTTCCAGAACGATAAATAAGGCATGCCGGCGCAAACGGCAAGCAAAAAGGATGCCAGAATGGCCCTGTACAAGGAATCAAAAATCACACCGTTAAGTACTCTATGGGTATAAAAAAAAGTACGAAAAAACGTTTGTAATTCTATTTGAAGTAGTGATGTGGTATCGACCAGAACGATAAATAAGTCACGCCGGCGCAAACAGCAAGCAAAACAGAGGCCAGAATGGCCTTGTACAAGGAATCAAAAATCACACCGTTAAGTACTCTATGGGTACCAAAAAAATTATGAAAAAAACGTTTGTAATTCTCTTTGAAGTACTGATGTGGTATCGACCATCACGATTAATAAGGCACGCCAGCGCAGACAGCAAGCAAAACGGAGGCCATAATGGCCTTGTACAAGGAATCAAAAATCACACCGTTAAGTACTCTATGGGTACCAGAAAAAGTACGAAAAATAAATGTTTGTAATTCTCTTTGAAGTACTGATGTGATATCGACCAGAACAATAAATAAGGCACGCCGGCACAAACGGCAAGCAAAACGGAGGCCAGAATGGCTTTGTACAAGGAATCAAAAATCACACCGTTACTACTCTATGGGGACAAAAAAAGTATGAAAAAAAATGTTTGTAATTCTCTTTGAAAGAAGTGATGTGATATCGATCAGAACGATAAAAAAGGCACGCCGGCGCAAACGGCAAGCAAAACGGAGGCCAGAATGGCCTTGTATAAGAAATCAAAAATCACACCGTTACTACTCTATGGGTACAAAAAAAAGTACGAAAAAACGTTTGTAATTCTCTTTGAAGTACTGATGTGATATCGACCAGAACGATAAATAAGGCACACCGGCGCAAACGGCAAGAAAAAGGGAGTCCATAATGGCCTGGTACAAGGAATCAAAAATCACACCGTTACTACTCTATGGGTACAAAAGAAAGTATGAAAAAAAACATTTGTAATCCTCTTGGAAGTACTGATGTGATATCGACCAGAAGGATAAATAAGGCACGCCGGCGCAAACGGCAAGCAAAACAGAGGCCAGAATGGCCTTGTACAAGAAATCAAAAATCACACCGTTAAGTAATCTATGGGTAGAAAAAAAAGTATGAAAAAAATGTTTGTAAATGTCTTTGAAGTACTGATGTGGTATCGAACAGAACGATAAATAAGGCACGCTGGCACAAACGGCAAGCAAAACAGAGGCCAGAATGGCCTTGTACAAGGAATCAAAAATCACACCGTTAAGTACTCTATTGGTACAAAAAAAAGTATGAAAAAAAGCATTTGTAATTCTCTTTGAAGTACTGATGTGCTATCGACCAGAATGATAAATAAGGCACGCCGACGCAAACGGCAAGCAAAACGGAGGCCAGAATGGCCACCGTACAAGGAATCAAAAATAACACCGTTAAGTACTCTATGGGTACAAAAGAGTACGAAAAAAAACATTTGTAATTCTCTTTGAAGTACTGATCTGATATCGACCATAACAATAAATAAGGCACGCCGACGCAAACGGCAAGCAAAACGTAGGCCAGAATGGCCATGTACAAGGAATCAAAAATCACTCCGTTAAGTACTCTATGGGTACAAAAAAGTACGGAAAAAAACATTTGTAATTCTCTTTGAAGTACTGATGTGGTATCGACCATAACGATAAATAAGGCACGCCGGCGCAAACGGCAAGCAAAACGGTGGCCAGAATGGCTTTGTACAAGGAATCAAAAATCACCCCGTTAAGTACTCTATGGGTACAAAAAAAGTACGAAAAAAATGTTTGTAATTCCCTTTGAAGTACAGATGTGATATCGACCAGAACGATAAATAAGGCACGCCGGTGCAAACGGCAAGCAAAACGGAGGCCAGAATGGCTTTGGACAAGAAATCAAAAATCACACCGTTAAGTACTCTATGAGTACAAAAAAAGTACGAAAAAAACATTTGTAATTTTCTTTGATGTACTGATGTGATATCGACCAGAACGATAAATAAGGAACGCCGGCACAAACGGCAAGCAAAACAGAGGCCAGAATTGCCTTGTACAAGGAATCAAAAATCACACCGTTAAGTACTCTATGGGTACAAAAAAAGTAAGAAAAAAAACGTTTGTAATTCTCTTTGAAGTACTGATGTGGTATCGACCAGAACGATAAGTAAGGCACGCCGGCGCAAACGGCAAGCAAAACGGAGGCCAGAATGGCCATGTACAAGGAATCAAAAATCACACCGTTACTACACTATGGGTACAAAAAAAGTATGAAAAAAAAATTTGTAATTCTCTTTGAAAAAACTGATGTGATATCGACCAGAACGATAAATAAGGCACGCCTGTGCAAACGGCAAGCAAAACGGAGGCAAGAAGGCCTTGTACAAGGAATCAAAAATAACACCGTCACTACTCTATGGGTACAAAAAAAAAGTACGAGAATAACCGCTTGTAATTCTCTTTGAAATAATAATGTGGTATCGTCCAGAACGATAAATAAGGCACGGCGGCGCAAACGGCAAGCAAAACGGAGGCCAGAATGGCCATGTACAAAGAATCAAAAATAACACCATTAAGTACTCTATTGGTACAAAAAAAAGTACGAAAAAAAAACGTTTGTAATTCTCTTTGAAATACTGATGTGCTTTCGGCCAGAACGATAAATAAGGCATGCCGACGCAAACGGCAAGCAAAACGGGGGCCAGAATGGCCTTGTACAAGGAATCAAAAATCACACCGTTAAGTACTCTATGAGTACAAAAAAGTACGAAAAAAAATGTTTGTAATATTCTTTGAAGTACTGATGTGATATCGACCAGAAAGATAAATAAGGCACGCCGGCACAAACGGCAAGCAAAACGGAGGCCAGAATGGCCTTGTACAAGGAATCAAAAATCACCTCGTTAAGTACTCTATGGGTACAAAAAAAAGTACGAAAAAATGTTTGTAATTCCCTTTGAAGTACTGATGTGATATCGACCAAAACGATAAATAAGGCACGCCGGCGCAAACGGCAAGCAAAACGGAGGCCAGAACGGCCTTGTACAAGAAATCAAAAAGCATATCGTTAAGTACTCTATGGGTACAAAAAAATTACTAAAAAAATGTTTGTAATTCTCTTTGAAGTACAGATGTGGTATCGACCAGAACGATAAATAAGGCACGCCGGCGCAAACGGCAAGCAAAACGGAGGCCAGAATGGCCTTGTATATTAATCAAAAATCACACCGTTAAGTACTCTATGGGTACAAAAAAAAAGTACGAAAAAAAATGTTTGTAATTCTCTTTGAAGTACTGATGTGGTATCGACCAGAACGATAAATAAGGCACGCCGGTGCAAACGTCAAGCAAAATGGAGGCCAGAATGGCCTTGTAAAAGGAATAAAAAATCACACCGTTAAGTACTCTATGGGTATAAAAAAAATGTACGAAAAAAAAACTTTTGTAATTCTCTTTGAAGTACTGATGTGCTTTCGTCCAGAACGATAAATAAGGAAAGACAGTGCAAACGGCAAGCAAAACATAGGCAAGAAAGGCCTTGTACAAGGAATCAAAAATCACACCGTTAAGTACTCTATGGGTACAAAAAAATGTACAAAAAAAACGTTTGTAATTCTCTTTGAAGTACTGATGTGATATCGACCAGAATGAAAATTAAGGCACGCCAGAGCAAACGGCAAGCAAAACGGAGGCCAGAATGGCCTTGTACATGAATCAAAAATCACACCATTAAGTACTCTATAGGTACAAAAAAAAGTACGAAAAAACGTTTGTAATTATCTTTGAAGTACTGATGTGGTATCGACCAGAACGATAAATAAGGCACGCCAGCAGAAACGGCAAGCAAAATGGAGGCCAGAATGGCTTTGTACAACGAATCAAAAAACACACCGTTAAGTACTCTATGGCGCAAACGGCAAGAGAAACGGAGGCCAGAATGGCCTTGTACAAGGAATCGAAAATCACACCGTTACTCCTCTATGGGTACAAAAAAAGTACGAAAAAAACATTTGTAATTCTCTTTGAAGTACTGATGTGAACGAAAAAAAATGTTTGTAATTCTCTTTGAAGTACAGATGTGGTATCGACCAAAACGATAAATAAGGCACGCCAGCGCAAACGGCAAGCAAAACGGAGGCCAGAATGGCCTTGTACAACGAATCAAAAATAACACCGTTAAGTACTTTATGGGTACAAAAAAAGTACGAAAAAACGTTTGTAATTTTCTTTGAAGTACTTATGTGATATCGACCAGAACGATAAATAAGGCACGCCGGCGCAAACGGCAAGCAAAACGGAGGCCAGAATGGCCTTATACAAGGAATCAAAAATCACCCCGTTAAGTACTCTATGGGTACAAAAAAAAGTACGAAAAAAATGTTTGTAATTCCCTTTGAAGTACTGATGTGATATCGACCAAAACGATAAATAAGGCACGCCAGCGCAAACGGCAAGGAAAACGGAGGCCAGAATAGCCTTGTACAAGAAATCAAAAATCACACCGTTAAGTACTCTATGGGTACAAAAAAAGTACTAAAAAAAGTTCGTAATTCCCTTTGAAGTACTGATGTGATATCGACCAGAACGATAAATTAGGCACGCCGGCGCAGACGGCAAGCAAAACGGAGGCCAGAACGGCCATGTACAAGAACTCAAAAATCACATCGTTAAGTACTCTATGGGTACAAAAAATTTACTAAAAAAAACGTTTGTAATTCTCTTTGAAGTACTGATGTGGTATCGACCAGAATGATAAATAAGGCACGCCGGCGCAAACGGCAAGCAAAACGGAGGCCAGAATGGCCTTGGATAAGGAATCAAAAATCGCACCGTTAAGTACTCTATGGGTACAAAAAATAGTACGAAAAAAAACGTTTGTAATTCTCTTTGAAGTACTGATGTGGTATCGACTCAGACGATAAATAAGGCACGCCGGCGCAAACGTCAAGCAAAATGGAGGCCAGAATGGCCTTGTACAAGGAATAAAAAATCACACCGTTAAGTACTCTATGGGTATAAAAAAATGTACGAAAAAAAAACTTTTGTAATTCTCTTTGAAGTACTGATGTGCTTTCGACCAGAATGATAAATTATGCAAGCCTGTGCAAACGGCAAGCAAAACGTAGGTTAGAAAGGCCTTGTACAAGGAATCAAAAATCACACCGTTAAGTACTCTCTATTGTACAAAAAAATGTATGAAAAAAAACGTTGGAATTCTCTTTGAAGTACTGATGTGATATCGACCAGAAAGATAATTAAGGCACGCCGGAGCAAACGGCAAGCAAAACGGGGGCCAGAATGGCCTTGTACATGAATCAAAAATCACATCGTTAAGTACTCTATGGGTACAAAAAAAGTACGAAAAAAACGTTGTAATTCTCTTTGAAGTACTGATGTGGTATCGACCATAATGATAAATAAGGCACGCCAGCGGAAACGGCAAGCAAAACGGAGGCCGGAATGGCTTTGTTCAACGAATCAAAAAGCACACCGTTAAGTACTCTATGGGTCGGCACAAACGGCAAGAGAAACGGAGGCCAGAATGACCTTGTACAAGGAATCGAAAATCACACCGTTACTCCTCTATGGGTACAAAAAAAGTATGAAAAAAAAATTTGTAATTCTCTTTGAGATATTGATGTGATATCGACCAGAACGATAAATAAGGCGTGCCGGCGCAAACGGCAAGCAAAACGGAGGCCAGAATGGCCTTGTACAAGGAATCAAAAATCACACCGTTAAGTACTCTATGGGTACAAAAAAAAAGTATGAAAGCAAAACGGATTACAGAATGGCCTTGTACAAGGAATCAAAAATCACACCGTTACTACTCTACGGGTACAAAAAAAAGTACAAAAAAACACGTTTGCAATTCTCTTTGAAGTACTGATGTGATATCGACCATAACGATAAATAAGGCACGCCGGCGCCAACGGTAAGCAAAACGGAGGCCTGAATGGCCTTGTACAAGGAATCAAAAATCACACCGTTAAGTACTATATGGGTACAAAAAAAAGAACGAAAAAAATGTTTGTAATTCTCTTTGAAGTACTGATGTGATATCGACCATAATGATAAATAAGGCACGCCGGCGCATTCGGCAAGCAAAACGGAGGCCAGAATGGCCATGTACAAGGAATCAAAAATTACACTGTTAAGTACTCTATGGGTACAAAAAAAAGTACGAAAAAAAACGTTTGTTATTCTCTTTGAAGTACTGATGTGATATCGACCAGAACGATAAATAAGGCATGCCTGCGCAAACGGCAAGCATAACGGAGGCCAGAATGGCCTTGTACAAGGAATCGAAAATCACACCGTTAAGTACTCTATGGGTACAAAAAAAAGTATGAAAAAAAATGTTTGTAATTCTCTTTGAAGTACTGATGTGATATCAACCAGAACGATAAATAAAGCACGACGGCGCCAACGGCAAGCAAAACGGAGGCCAGAATGTCCTTGTACAAGGAATCAAAAATCACACCGTTAAATACTATATGGGTACAAAAAAAGTATGAAAAAAACGTTTGTAATTCACTGTGAAGTACTGATGTGGCATCGACCAGAACGATAAATAAGGCACGCGAAGGCACAAACGGCAAACAAAACGGAGGCCAGAATGGCCTTGTACAAGGAATCAAAAATCACACCGTTCAGTACTCTATGGGTACAAAAAAAAGTACGAAAAAACTTTTGTAATTCTCTTCGAAGTACTGATGTGATATCGACCAGAACGATATATAAGGCACGCTGGCGCAAACGGCAAGAGAAACGGAGGCCAGAATGGCTTTGTACAAAGAATCAAAAATCATACCGTTACTACTCTACGGGTACAAAAAAAGTAAGAAAAAAAAAACGTTTGTAATTCTCTTTGAAGTACTGATGTGATATCGACCAGAACGATAAATTAGACACGCCGGCACAAACGGCAAGCAAAACGGAGTCCAGAATGGCCTTGTACAAGGAATCAAAAATCACACCGTTACTACTCTATGGGTACAAAAAAAAAGTATGAAAAAAAGTTTGTAACTCTCTTTGAAGTACTGAAGTGATATCGACCAGAACGATAAATAAGGCACGCCGGCGCATACGGAAAGCAAAACGGAGGCCAGAATGGACTTGTTCAAGCAATCAAAAATCACACCGTTAAGTACTCTATGGGTACAAAAAAAAGTACGAAAAAATGCGTTTGTAATTCTCTTTGAAGTACTGATGTGATATCGAACATAACGATAAATAAGGCACGCGGTGCAAACTGCAAGCAAAACGGAAGCCAGAATGGCCTTGTACAAGGAATCAAAAATCACACCGTTAAGTACTCTATGGGTACAAAAAAAAGTATGAAAAAAAAAGTTTGTAATTCTCTTTGAAGTACTGATGTGGTATCGACCAGAACGATAAATAAGGCATGCCGGCGCAAACGGCAAGCAAAACGGAGGCCAGAATGGCCTTGTACAAGGAATCAAAAATCACACCGTTAAGTACTCTATGGGTACCAAAAAAAAGTATGAAAAAAAATGTTTGTAATTCTCTTTGAAGTACTGATGTGATATCGACCAGAATGATAAATAAGGCACGCCGGCGCATACGGCAAGAAAAATGGAGGCCAGAATGGCCATGTACAAGGAATCAAAAATTACACTGTTAAGTACTCTATGGGTACCAAAAAAAGTATGAAAAAAAGTTTGTAATTCTCTTCTGAGTACAGATGTGATATCGACCAGAACGATAAATAAGGCATGCCGGCGCAAACGGCAAGCAAAACGGAGGCCAGAATGGTTTTGTAGAAGGAATCGAAAATCACACCGTTAAGTACTCTATGGGTAAAAAAAAGTACGTAAAAAAACGTTTGTAATTCTCTTTGAAATACTGATGTGATATCGACCAGAACGATAAATGAGGCACGCCGGCACAAACGGCAAGCAAAACGGAGTCTAGAATGGCCTTGTACAAGGAATCAAAAATCACACCGTTACTACTCTATGGGTACAAAAAAAAAGTATGAAAAAAACGTTTGTAACTCTCTTTGAAGTACTGAAGTGATATCGACCAGAACGATAAATAAGGCACGCCGGCGCATACGGCAAGCAAAACGGAGGCCAGAATGGCCTTGTTCAAGCAATCAAAAATCACACCGTTAAGTACTCTATGGGTACAAAAAAAGTACGAAAAAATGCGTTTGTAATTCTCTTTGAAGTACTGATGTGATATCGAACAGAACGATAAATAAGGCATGCCGGTGCAAACTGCAAGCAAAACGGAGGCCAGAATGGCCTTGTACTAGGAATCAAAAATCACACCGTTAAGTACTTTATGGGTACAAAAAAAAGTACGAAAAAAAAAGTTTGTAATTCTCTTTGAAGTACTGATGTGGTATCGACCAGAACGATAAATAAGGCACGCCGGCGCAAACGGCAAGCAAAACGGAGGCCAGAATGGCCTTGTACAAGGAATAAAAAATCACACCGTTAAGTACTCTATGGGTACAAAAATAAGTAAGAAAAAAAATGTTTGTAATTCTCTTTGAAGTACTGATGTGGTATCGACCAGAACGATAAATAAGGCATGCCGGCGCAAACGGCAAGCAAAACGGAGGCCAGAATGGCCTTGTACAAGGAATCAAAAATCACACCGTTAAGTACTCTATGGGTACAAAAAAAAGTACGAAAAAAAATGTTTGTAATTCTCTTTGAAGTACTGATGTGATATCGACCAGAATGATAAATAAGGCACGCAGGCGCATACGGCAAGAAAAATGGAGGCCAGAATGGCCATGTACAAGGAATCAAAAATTACACTGTTAAGTACTCTATGGGTACCAAAAAAAGTACGAAAAAAAATTTTGTAATTCTCTTCTAAGTACAGATGTGATATCGACCAGAACGATAAATAAGGCATGCCGGCGCAAACGGCAAGCAAAACGGAGGCCAGAATGGCCTTGTAGAAGGAATCAAAAATCACACCGTTAAGTACTCTATGGGTAAAAAAAAGTACGTAAAAAAACGTTTGTAATTCTCTTTGAAATACTGGTGTGATATCGACCAGAACGATAAATGAGGCACGCCGGCACAAACGGCAAGCAAAACGGAGTCTAGAATGGCCTTGTACAAGGAATCAAAAATCACACCGTTACTACTCTATGGGTACAAAAAAAAAGTATGAAAAAAACGTTTGTAACTCTCTTTGAAGTACTGATGTAATATCGAACAGAACAATAAATAAGGCATGCCGGTGCAAACTGCAAGCAAAACGGATGCCAGAATGGCCTTGTACTAGGAATCAAAAATCACACCGTTAAGTACTTTATGGGTACAAAAAAAAGTACGAAAAAAAAAGTTTGTAATTCTCTTTGAAGTACTGATGTGGTATCGACCAGAAAGATAAATAACGCACGCCGGCGCAAACGGCAAGCAAAACGGAGGCCAGAATGGCCTTGTACAAGGAATCAAAAATCACACCGTTAAGTACTCTATGGGTACAAAAATAAGTAAGAAAAAAAATGTTTGTAATTCTCTTTGAAGTACTGATGTGGTATCGACCAGAACGATAAATAAGGCATGCCGGCGCAAACGGCAAGCAAAACGGAGGCCAGAATGGCCTTGTACAAGGAATCAAAAATCACACCGTTAAGTACTCTATGGGTACAAAAAAAAGTAAGAAAAAAAATGTTTGTAATTCTCTTTGAAGTACAGATGTGATATCGACCAGAATGATAAATAAGGCACGCCGGCGCATACGGCAAGAAAAACGTAGGCCAGAATGGCCATGTACAAGGAATCAAAAATTACACTGTTAAGTACTCTATGGGTACAAAAAAAAGTATGAAAAAAACGTTTGTAATTCTCTTCTAAGTACAGATGTGATATCGACCAGAACGATAAATAAGGCATGCCGGCGCAAACGGCAAGCAAAACGGAGGCCAGAATGGCCTTGTGCAAGGAATCGAAAATCACACCGTTAAGTACTCTATGGGTAAAAAAATGTACGAAAAAAACATTTGTAATTCTCTTTGAAGTACTGATGTGATATCGACCAGAACGATAAATAAGGCAAGCCGGCGCCAACGGCAAGGTCGGAGTCCAGAATGTCCCTGTAGAAGGAATCAAAAATCACACCGTTAAATACTATATGGGTACAAAAAAAGTATGAAAAAAAACGTTTGTAATTCACTTTGAAGTACTGATGTGGCATCGACCAGAACGATAAATAAGGCACGCCGGCACAAACGGCAAGCAAAACGGAGGCCAGAATGGCCTTGTACAAGGAATCAAAAATCACACCGTTCAGTACTCTATGGGTCCAAAAAAAAGTACGAAAAAAACGTTTGTAATTCTTTTCGAAGTACTGATGTGATATCGACCAGAACGATAAATAAGGCACGCTGGCGCAAACGGCAAGAGAAATGAAGGCCAGAATGGCTTTGTATAAGGAATCAAAAATCGCACCGTTACTACTCTACGGGTACAAAAAAAGTTAGAAAAAAAAACGTGTGTAATTCTCTTTGATGTAATAATGTGATATCGACCAGAACGATAAATTAGGCACGCCGGCACAAACGGCAAGCAAAACAGAGTCCAGAATGGCATTGTACAAGGAATCAAAAATCACACCGTTACTACTCTATGGGTACAAAAAAAGTATGAAAAAAACGTTTGTAACTCTCTTTGAAGTACTGAAGTGATATCGACCAGAACGATAAATAAGGCACACCGGCACATACGGCAAGCAAAACGGAGACCAGAATGGCCTTGTTCAAGGAATCAAAAATCACACCGTTAAGTACTCTATGGGTACAAAAAAAGTACGAAAAAAATGCGTTTGTAATTCTCTTTGAAGTACTGATGTGATATCGAATAGAACGATAAATAAGGCACGCCGGTGCAAACTACAAGCAAAACGGAGGCCAGAATGGCCTTGTACAAGGAATCGAAAATCACACCGTTAAGTACTCTATGGGTACGAAAAAAAGTTTGTAATTCTCTTTGAAGTACTGATGTGGTATCGACCAGAATGATAAATAAGGCACGGCGGCGCAAACGGCAAGCAAAACGGAGTCCAGAATGGCCTTGTACAACGAATCAAAAATAACACCGATAAGTACTCTATGGGTACAAAAAAAAGTACGAAAAAAACGTTTGTAATTCTCTTGGAAGTACTGATGTGATATCGACAGAACGATAAATAAGGCACGCCGGTGCAAACGGCAAGCGAAACGGAGGCCAGAATGGCCTTGTACAAGGAATCAAAAATCACCCTGTTAAGTACTCTATGGGTACAAAAAAAAAGTACGAAAAAAATGTTTGTAATTACCTTTGAAGTACTGATGTGATATCGACCAAAACGATAAATAAGGCATGCCGGCGCAAACTGCAAGCAAAACGGAGGCCTGAATGGCCTTGTACAAGAAATCAAAAATCACACCGTTAAGTACTCTATGGGTACAAAAAAAGTACTAAACAAAGTTCATAATTCCCTTTGAAGTACTGATGTGATATCGACCAGAACGATAAATAAGGCACGCCGGCGCAAACGGCAAGCAAAACGGGGGCCAGAACGGCTTTGTACAAGAAATCAAAAAACAAATCGTTAAGTACTCTATGGGTACAAAACAATTACTAAAAAAACATTTGTAATTCACTTTGAAGTAATGCTGTGGTATCGCCCAGAACGATAAATAAGGCACGCCGGCGCAAACGGTAAGCAAAACGGAGGACAGAATGGCCTTGTATAAGTAATCAAAAATCACACCGTTAAGTGCTCTATGGGTACAAAAAAAGTATGAAAAAACGTTTTGAAGTACTGATGTGGTATCGACCAGAACGATAAATAAGGCACGCCGGCGCAAAGGTCAAGCAAAATGGAGGCCAGAATGGCCTTGTACAAGGAATAAAAAATCACACCGTTAAGTACTCTATGGGTATAAAAAAATGTACGAAAAAAAACTTTTGTAATTCTCTTTGAAAAACTAATGTGCTTTCGACCAGAACGATAAATAAGGCAAGCCTGTGCAAACGGCAAGCAAAACGTAGGCTAGAAAGGCCTTGTACAAGGAATCAAAAATCAAACCGTTAAGTACTCTATAGGTACAAAAAAAACTTATGAAAAAAAACGTTTGTAATTCTCTTTGAAGTACTGATGTGATATCGACCAGAATGATAATTAAGGCACGCCGGAGCAAACGGCAAGAAAAACGGAGGCCAGAATGGCCTTGTACATGAATCAAAAATCACACCGTTAAGTACTCCATGGGTACAAAAAAAGTACGAAAAAAATGTTTGTAATTCTCTTTGAAGTACTGATGTGGTATCGACCAGAACGATAAATAAGGCACGCCAGCGGAAACGGCAAGCAAAACGGAGGCCAGAATGGCTTTGTACAACGAATCAAAAAACACACCGTTAAGTACTCTATGGGTCGGCGCAAACGGCAACAGAAACGGAGGCAGGAATGGCCGTGTACAAGGAATCGAAAATCACACCGTTACTCCTCTATGGGTTTAAAAAAAAGTATGAAAAAAAAATATTTGTAATTCTCTTTGAAGTACTGATGTGATATCGACCAGAACGATAAATAAGGCGTGCCGGCACAAACGACAAGCAAAACGGAGGCCAGAATGGCCTTGTACAAGGAATCAAAAATAACACCGTTAAGTACTCTTTGGGTACAAAAGAAAGTATGAAAGCAAAACGGAGTCCAGAATGGCCTTGTACAAGGAATCAAAAATCACACCGTTACTACTCTATGGGTACAAAAAAAAGTACAAAAAAACATGTTTGTAATTCTCTTTGAAGTACTGATGTGATATCGACCAGTACGATAAATAAGGCACGCCGGCGCCACCAGCCAACAAAACGGAGGCCAGTATGGACTTGTACATGGAATCAAAAATCACACCGTTAAGTACTCTATGGTTACAAAAAAAAGTACGAAAAAAAATGTTTGTAATTCTCTTTGAATTACTGTTGTGGTATCGACCAGAACGATAAATAAGGCACGCCGGTGCAAACGGCAAGCAAAATGGAGGCCAGAATGGCCTTGTACAAGGAATCAAAAATCACACCGTTAAGTACTCTATGGGTACAAAAAAAGTATGAAAAAAAATGTTTGTAATTCTCTTTGAAGTACTGAAGTGATATCGACCAGAATGATAAATAAGGCACGCCGGTGCATACGGCAAGAAAAACGGAGGCCAGAATGGCCATGTGCAAGGAATCAAAAATCACACCGTTAAGTACTCTATGGGTACAAAAAAAAGTACGAAAAAAATGTTTGTAATTCTCTTTGAAGTACTGATGTGATAGACCAGAACGATAAATAAGGCACGCCGGCGCCAACGGCAAGCAAAACGGTAGCCAGAATGTCCTTGTACAAGGAATAAAAAATCACACCGTTAAATACTATATGGGTACAAAAAAGTATGAAAAAAACGTTTGTAATTCACTTTGAAGTACTGATGTGGCATCGACCAGAATGATAAATAAGGCACGCCGGTGCAAACGGCAAGCAAAACGGAGGCCAGAATGGCCTTGTACAAGGAATCAAAAATCACACCGTTCAGTACTCTATGGGTACAAAAAAAGTATGAAAAATACGTTTGTAATTCTCTTCGAAGTACTGATGTGATATCGACCAGAACGATAAATTAGGCACGCCGGTGCAAACGGCAAGCAAAACGGAGTCCAGAATGGCCTTTTACAAAGAATCAAAAATCACACCGTTACTACTCTATGGGTACAAAAAAAGTATGAAAAAAACGTTTGTAACTCTCTTTGAAGTACTGAAGTGATATCGACCAGAACGATAAATAAGGCACGCCGGTACATACGGCAATCAAAACGGAGGCCAGAATTGCCTTGTTCAAGGAATCAAAAATCACACCGTTAAGTACTCTATGGATACAAAAAAAAGTATGAAAAAAATGCTTTTGTAATTCTCTTTGAAGTACTGATGTGATATCGAACAGAACGATAAATAAGGCACGTTGGTACAAACTGCAAGCAAAACGGAGACCAGAATGGCATTGTACAAGGAATAAAAAATCACAACGTTAAGTACTCTATTGGTGCAAAAAAAAGTACGAAAAAAAAGTTTGTAATTCTCTTTGAGGTACTGATGTGGTATCAACCAGAACGATAAATAAGGCACGCCGGCGCAAACGGCAAGAAAAACGGAGGCCAGAATGGCCTTGTACAACGAATCAAAAATAACACCGTTAAGTACTCTATGGGTACAAAAAAAAGTACGAAAAAAAATGTTTGTAATTCTCTTTGAAGTGCTGATGTGATATCGATCAGAACGATAAATAAGGCATGCCAGCGCCAACGGCAAGCAAAACGGTAGCCAGAATGTCCTTGTACAAGGAATCAAAAATCACACCGTTAAATACTATATGGGTACAAAAAAAGTATGAAAAAAAACGTTTGTAATTCACTTTGAAGTACTGATGTGGCATCGACCAAAACGATAAATAAGGCACGCCGGCGCAAACGGCAAGCAAAACGGAGGCCAGAATGGCCTTGTACAAGGAATCAAAAATCACACCGTTCAGTACTCTATGGGTACAAAAAAAGTAAGAAAAAAACGTTTGAAATTCTCCTCGAAGTACTGATGTGATATCGACCAGAACGATAAATAAGGCACGCTGGCGCAAACGGCAAGAGAAACGGAGGCCAGAATTGCTTTGTACAAGGAATCAAAAATCACACTGTTACTACTCTACGGGTACAAAAAAAGTAAGAAAAAAAACGTTTGTAATTCTCTTTGAAGTACTGATGTGATATCGACCAGAACGATAAATTAGGCACGCCGGTGCAAACGGCAAGCAAAACGGAGTCCAGAATGGCCTTTTACAAAGAATCAAAAATCACACCGTTACTACTCTATGGGTACAAAAAAAAGTATGAAAAAAACGTTTGTAACTCTCTTTGAAGTACTGAAGTGATATCGACCAGAACGATAAATAAGGCACGCCGGCACATACGGCAAGCAAAACGGAGGCCAGAATTGCCTTGTTCAAGGAATCAAAAATCACACCGTTAAGTACTCTATGGATACAAAAAAAGTACGAAAAAAGGCTTTTGTAATTCTCTTTGAAGTACTGATGTGATATCGAACAGAACGATAAATAAGGCACGTCGGTGCAAACCGCAAGCAAAACGGAGACCAGAATGGCCTTGTACAAGGAATCAAAAATCACAACGTTAAGTACTCTATGGGTGCAAAAAAAAGTACGAAAAAAAAAGTTTGTAATTCTCTTTGAAGTACTGATGTGGTATCGACCTGAACGATAAATATGGCACGCCGGCGCAAACGGCAAGAAAAACGGAGGCCAGAATGGCCTTGTACAACGAATCAAAAATAACACAGTTAAGTACTCTATGGGTCCAAAAAAAAGTACGAAAAAAACGTTTGTAATTCTCTTTGAAGTACTGATGTGATATCGACCAGAACAATAAATAAGGCACGCCGGCGCAAACGGCAAGCAAAACAGAGGCCAGAATGGCCTTGTACAAGGAATCAAAAATCACCCTATAGTACAAAAAAAAGTACGAAAAAAATGTTTGTAATTCGCTTTGTAGTACTGATGTGATATCGACCAAAACGATAAATAAGGCACGCCGGCGCAAACGGCGAGCAAAACGGAGGCCAGAATCGCCTTGTACAAGAAATCAAAAATCACACCGTTAAGTACTCTATGGGTACAAAAAAAGTACTAAAAAATAGTTCGTAATTCCCTTTGAAGTACTGATGTGATATCGACCAGAACGATAAATAAGGTACGCCGGCGCAAACGGCAAGCAAAACGGAGGCCAGAACGGCCTTGTACAAAAATAAAAAATCACATCGTTAAGTACTCTATGGGTACAAAAAAATTACTAAAAAAACATTTGTAATTCTCTTTGAAGTACTGATGTGGTATCGACCAGAACGATAAATAAGGCACGCCGGCGCAAAAGGCAAGCAAAACGGTGGCTAGAATGGCCTTGTATAAGGAATCAAAAATCACACCGTTAAGTACTCTATGGGTACAAAAAAAAGTACGAAAAAAAATGTTTGTAATTCTCTTTGAAGTACTGATGTGGTATCGACCAGAACGATAAATAAGGCACGCCGGCGCAAACGTCAAGCAAAATGGAGGCTGGAATGGCCTTGTACAAGGAATAAAAAATCACACCGTTAAGTACTCTATGCGTATAAAAAAAAGTACGAAAAAAACTTTTGTAATTCCCTTTGAAGTACTGATGTGCTTTCGACCAGAACGATAAATAAGGCAAGCCTGTGCAAACGGCAAGCATAACGTAGGCTAGAAAGGCCTTGTACAAGGAATCAAAAATCACACCGTTAAGTACTCTATGGGTACAAAAAAAAGTATGAAAAAAAATGTTTGTAATTCTCTTTGAAGTACTGATGTGGTATCGACCAGAACGATAAATAAGGCAAGCCTGTGCAAACGGCAAGCATAACGTAGGCTAGAAAGGCCTTGTACAAGGAATCAAAAATCAAAAATCACACTGTTACTACTCTACGGGTACAAAATAAAGTAAGAAAAAAAACGTTTGTAATTCTCTTTGAAGTACTGATGTGATATCGACCAGAACGATAAATTAGGCACGCCGGTGCAAACGGCAAGCAAAACGGAGTCCAGAATGGCCTTTTACAAAGAATCAAAAATCACACCGTTACTACTCTATGGGTACAAAAAAAAAGTATGAAAAAAACGTTTGTAACTCTCTTTGAAGTACTGAAGTGATATCGACCAGAACGATAAATAAGGCACGCCGGCACATACGGCAAGCAAAACGGAGGCCAGAATTGCCTTGTTCAAGGAATCAAAAATCACACCGTTAAGTACTCTATGGATACAAAAAAAGTACGAAAAAAGGCTTTTGTAATTCTCTTTGAAGTACTGATGTGATATCGAACAGAACGATAAATAAGGCACGTCGGTGCAAACTGCAAGCAAAACGGAGACCAGAATGGCCTTGTACAAGGAATCAAAAATCACAACGTTAAGTACTCTATGGGTGCAAAAAAAAGTTTGTAATTCTCTTTGAAGTACTGATGTGGTATCGACCTGAACGATAAATATGGCACGCCGGCGCAAACGGCAAGAAAAACGGAGGCCAGAATGGCCTTGTACAACGAATCAAAAATAACACAGTTAAGTACTCTATGGGTCCAAAAAAAAGTACGAAAAAAACGTTTGTAATTCTCTTTGAAGTACTGATGTGATATCGACCAGAACAATAAATAAGGCACGCCGGCGCAAACGGCAAGCAAAACAGAGGCCAGAATGGCCTTGTACAAGGAATCAAAAATCACCCTGTTAAGTACTCTATGGGTACAAAAAAAAGTACGAAAAAAATGTTTGTAATTCGCTTTGTAGTACTGATGTGATATCGACCAAAACGATAAATAAGGCACGCCGGCGCAAACGGCGAGCAAAACGGAGGACAGAATCGCCTTGTACAAGAAATCAAAAATCACACCGTTAAGTACTCTATGGGTACAAAAAAAGTACTAAAAAATAGTTCGTAATTCCCTTTGAAGTACTGATGTGATATCGACCAGAACGATAAATAAGGTACGCCGGCGCAAACGGCAAGCAAAACGGAGGCCAGAACGGCCTTGTACAAAAATAAAAAATCACATCGTTAAGTACTCTATGGGTACAAAAAAATTACTAAAAAAAACATTTGTAATTCTCTTTGAAGTACTGATGTGGTATCGACCAGAACGATAAATAAGGCACGCCGGCGCAAACGGCAAGCAAAACGGTGGCTAGAATGGCCTTGTATAAGGAATCAAAAATCACACCGTTAAGTACTCTATGGGTACAAAAAAAAGTACGAAAAAAAATGTTTGTAATTCTCTTTGAAGTACTGATGTGGTATCGACCAGAACGATAAATAAGGCACGCCGGCGCAAACGTCAAGCAAAATGGAGGCTGGAATGGCCTTGTACAAGGAATAAAAAATCACACCGTTAAGTACTCTATGCGTATAAAAAAAAGTACGAAAAAAACTTTTGTAATTCCCTTTGAAGTACTGATGTGCTTTCGACCAGAACGATAAATAAGGCAAGCCTGTGCAAACGGCAAGCATAACGTAGGCTAGAAAGGCCTTGTACAAGGAATCAAAAATCACACCGTTAAGTACTCTATGGGTACAAAAAAAAGTACGAAAAAAAATGTTTGTAATTCTCTTTGAAGTACTGATGTGGTATCGACCAGAACGATAAATAAGGCACGCCAGCAGAAATGGCATGCAAAACGGAGGCCAGAATGGCTTTGTACAATGAATAAAAAAACACACCGTTAAGTACTCTATGGGTCGGCGCAAACGGAAAGAGAAACGGAGGCCAGAATGGCCTTGTACAAGGAATCGAAAATCACACCGTTACTCCTCTATGGGTACAAAAAAAAGTATGAAAAAAAAATTTGTAATTCTCTTTGAAGTACTGATGTGATATCGACCAGAACGATAAATAAGGTGTGCCGGCACAAACGGCAAGCAAAAATCGTTTGTAATTTTCTTTGAAGTACTGATGTGGTACAAGGAATCAAAAATCACACCGTTAAGTACTCTATGGGTACAAAAAAAAGTACGAAAAAAAAAGTTTGTAATTCTGTTTGAAGTACTGGTGTGGTATCGACCAGAACGATAAATAAGGCACGCCGGCGCAAACGGCAAGCAAAATGGAGGCCAGAATGGCCTTGTACAAGGAATCAAAAATCACACCGTTAAGTACTCTATGGATACAAAAAAAAGTATGAAAAAAAAAATTGTAATTTTCTTTGAAGTACTGATGTGATATCGATCAGAATGATAAATAAGGCACGCCGGCGAATACGGCAAGCAAAACGGAGGAGAGAATGACCTTGTACAAGGAATCAAAAATCACACCGTTAAGTACTCTATGGGTACAAAAAAAAGTACGAAAAAAAATGTTTGTAATTCTCTTTGAAGTACAGATGGGATATCGACCAGAACAATAAATAAGGCATGCCGGCGCAAACGGCAAGCAAAACGGAGTCCTGAATGGCCTTTTACAAGGAATCAAAAGTCACACCGTTACTACTCTATGGGTATAAAAAAAGTACAAAAAAACATGTTTGTAATTCTCTTTCAAGTACTGATGTGATATCGACCAGAACGATAAATAAGGCACGCCGGCGCCAACGGCAAGCAATACGGAGGCTAGAATGACCTTGTACAAGGAATCAAAAATCACACCGTTAAGTACTCTATGGGTACAAAAAAAAGTACGAAAAAAATGTTTGTAATTCTCTTTGAAGTACTGATGTGGTATCGACCAGAACGATAAATAAGGCACGCCGGCGCAAACGGCAAGCAAAACGGAGGCCCGAATGGCCTTGTACAAGGAATCAAAAATCACACCGTTAAGTACTCTATGGGTACAAAAAAAAGTATGAAAAAAACGTTTGTAATTCTCTTTGAAGTACTGATGTGATATCGACCAGGCCAACGGCAAACAAAACGGAGGCCAGAATGGACTTGTACAAGGAATCAAAAATCATAGCGTTAAGTACTCTATGCGTACAAAAAAATGTCCGAAAAAAAATGTTTGTAATTCTCTTTGAAGTACTGATGTGATATCGACCGAACGATAAATAAGGCACGCCGGCGCAAATGGCAAGCAAAACGGAGGCCAGAATGGCCTTGTACAATGAATCAAAAATCACACCGTTAAGTACTCTATGGGTACAAAAAAAGTATGAAAAAAAATGTTTGTAATTCTCTTTGAAGTACTGATGTGATATCGACCAGAACGATAAATAAGGCACGCCGGCGCAACGGCAAGAAAAACGGAGGCTAGAATGGCCTTGTACAAGGAATCAAAAATCACACCGTTAAGTACTCTATGGGTACAAAAAAAAGTACGAAAAAAATGTTTGTAATTCTCTTTGAAGTACTGATGTGATATCGACCAGAACGATAAATAAGGCACGCCGGCGCAAACGACAAGCAAAATGGAGGCCGGAATGGCCTTGTACAAGGAATCAAAAATCACACCGTTAAGTACTCTATGGGTACAAAAAAAGTACAAAAAAAAATGTTTGTAATTAATTCCCTTTGAAGTACTGATGTGATATCGACCGAACGATAAATAAGGCACGCCGGTGCAAACGGCAAGCAAAACGGAGGCGAAACGGCTTGTACAAGGAATCAAAAATCACACCGTTAAGTACTCTATGGGTACAAAAAAAGTACGAAAAAAAACGTTTGTAATTCTCTTTGAAGTACCGATGTGGTATCGACCGAACGATAAATAAGGCACGCCGGCGCAAACGGCAAGCAAAACGGAGGCCAAAATGGCCTTGTACAAGTGAATCAAAAATCACACCGTTAAGTACTCTATGGGTACAAAAAAATTATGAAAAAAAAGTTTGTAATTCTCTTTGAAGTACCGATGTGGTATCGACCGAACTATAAATAAGGCACGCCGGCGCAAACGTCAAGCAAAACGGAGGCCGAATTGCCTTGTACAAGGAATAAAAAATCACACCGTTAAGTACTCTATGGGTATAAAAAAAAGTACGAAAAAAAAACTTTTGTAATTCTTTTTGAAGTACTAATGTGATATCGACCGAACGATAAATAAGGCAAGCGGCGTGCAAAAAATCGCAAGCAAAACGTAGGCTAGAAAGGCCTTGTACAAGGAATCAAAAATCACACCGTTAAGTACTCTATGGGTACAAAAAAAAGTATGAAAAAAAACGTTTGTAATTCTCTTTGAAGTACCGATGTGATATCGACCGAACGATAAATAAGGCACGCCGGCGCAAACGGCAAGCAAAACGGAGGCCGAATGGCCTTGTACAAGGAATCAAAAATCACACAGTTAAGTACTCTATGGGTACGAAAAAAAGTAAAAAAAAAATGTTTGTAATTCTCTTTGAAGTACCGATGTGATATCGACCGAACGATAAATAAGGCACGCCGGAAATGGAGGCGAATGGCTTTTTAAACGGCAAGCAAAACGGAGGAGAGAATGGCCTTGTACAAGGAATCAAAAATCACACCGTTAAGTACTCTATGGGTACAAAAAAAGTACGAAAAAACAATGTTTGTAATTATCTTTGAAGTACGATGTGATATCGACCGAACGATAAATAAGGCATGCCGGCGCAAACGGCAAGCAAAACGGAGGCCGAATGGCCTTGTACAAGGAATCAAAAATAACACCGTTAAGTACTTTATGGGTACAAAAGAAAGTACGAAAGCAAAACAGAGTCCCGAATGGCCTTGTGTAATCAAAAATTCGTTCTTACTCTATGGGTACAAAAAAAAGTACAAAAAAACACGTTTGTAATTCTCTTTGAAGTACTGACGTGATATCGACCAGAACGATAAATAAGGCACGCCGGCGCAAACGGCAAGAAAAACGGAGGCTAGAATGACCTTGTACAAGATATCAAAAATCACACCGTTAAGTACTCTATGGGTACAAAAAAAGTACGAAAAAAATGTTTGTAATTCTCTTTGAAGTACTGATGTGGTATCGACCAGAACGATAAATAAGGCACACCGGCGCAAATGGCAAGCAAAACGGAGGCCAGAATGGCCTTGTACAATGAATCAAAAATCACACCGTTAAGTACTCTATGGGTACAAAAAAGTATGAAAAAAAATGTTTGTAATTCTCTTTGAGGTACTGATGTGATATCGACCAGAATGATAAATAAGGCACGCCGGCGCATACGGCAAGAAAAACGGAGGCCAGAATGGCCATGTAAAAGGAATCAAAAATCACACCGTTAAGTACTCTATGGGTACAAAAAAAAGTACGAAAAAAATGTTTGTAATTCTCTTTAAAGTACTGATGTGATATGGACCAGAACGATAAATAAGGCATGCCAGCGAAAACGACAAGCAAAATGGAGGCCAGAATGGCCTTGTACAAGGAATCGAAAATCACACCGTTAAGTACTCTATGTGTACAAAAAAAAGTACGAAAAAAAATGTTTGTAATTCTCTTTGAAGTGCTGATGTGATATCGACCAGAACGATAAATAAGGCACGCCGGCGCCAACGGCAAGCAAAACGGTGGCCAGAATGTCCTTGTACAAGGAATCAAAAATCTCACAGTTAAATACTATATGGGTACAAAAAAAGTATGATAAAAACGTTTGTAATTCACTTTGAAGTACTGATGTGGCATCGACCAGAACGATAAATAAGGCACGCCGGCGCAAACGGCAAGCAAAACGGAGGCCAGAATGGCCTTGTACAAGGAATCCAAAATCACACCGTTCGGTACTCTATGGGTACAAAAAAAATTACGAAAAAAAAGTTTGTAATTCTCTTCGAAGTACTGATGTGATATCGGCCAGAACGATAAATAAGGCACGCTGGCGCAAACGGCAAGAGAAACGGAGGCCAGAGTTGCTTTGTACAAGGAATCAAAAATCACACCGTTACTACTCTACGGGTACAAAAAAAAGTAAGAAAAAAAATGTTTGTAATTCTCTTTGAAGTACTGATGTGATATCGACCAGAACGATAAATTAGGCACGCCGGTGCAAACGGCAAGCAAAACGGAGTCCAGAATGGCCTTGTACAAAGAATCAAAAATCACACCGTTACTACTCTATGGGTACAAAAAAAGTACGAAAAAAACGTTTGTAACTCTCTTTGAAGTTCTGAAGTGATATCGACCAGAACGATAACTAAGGCACGCCGGCGCATATGGCAAGCAAAACGGAGGCCAGAATTGCCTTGTTCAAGGAATCAAAAATCACACCGTTAAGTACTCTATGGGTACAAAAAAAGTACGAAAAAATGCGTTTGTAATTCTCTTTGAAGTACTGATGTGATATCGAACAGAACGATAAATAAGGCACGCCAGTGCAAACTTCAAGAAAAACGGAGGCCAGAATGGCCTTGTATAAGGAATCAAAAATCACAACGTTAAGTACTCTATGGGTGCAAAAAAAAGTACAAAAAAAAAGTTTGTAATTCTCTTTGAAGTACTGATGTGGTATCGGCCAGAACAATAAATAAGGCACGCCGGCGCAAACGGCAAGAAAAACGGAGGCCTGAATGGCCTTGTACAACGAATCAAAAATAACACCGTTAAGTACTCTATAGGAACAAAAAAGTACAAAAAAACGTTTGTAACTCTCTTTGAAGTACTGATGTGATATCGACCAGAACGATAAATAAGGCACGCCGGCGCAAACGGCAAGCAAAACAGAGGCCAGAATGGCCTTGTATAAGGAATCAAAAATCACCCCGTTAAGTACTCTATGGGTACAAAAAAAAGTACGAAAAAAATGTTTGTAATTCCCTTTGAAGTACTGATGTGATATCAACCAAAACGATAAATAAGGCACGCCGGCGCAAACGGCAATCAAAACGGAGGCCATAATGGCCTTGTACAAGAACTCAAAAATCACAACGTTAAGTACTCTATGGGTACAAAAAAAGTACTAAAAAAAGTTCGTAATTCCCTTTGAAGTACTGATGTGATATCGACCAGAACGATAAATAAGGCACGCCGGAGCAAACGGCAAGCAAAATGGAGGCCAGAACGGCCTTGTACAAAAATAAAAAATCACATCGTTAAGTACTCTATGGGTACAAAAAAATTACTAAAAAAAACGTTTGTAATTCTCTTTGAAGTACTGATATGGTATCGACCAGAACGATAAATAAGGCACGCCGGCGCAAACGGCAAGCAAAACGGAGGCCAGAATGGCCTTGTATAAGGAATCAAAAATCACACCGTTAAGTACTCTATGGGTACAAAAAAAAACTACAAAAGCAAAACGGAGTCCTGAATGGCCTTGTACAAGGAATCAAAAGTCACACCGTTACTACTCTATGGGTACAAAAAAAAGTACAAAAAAAACATGTTTGTAATTCTCTTTGAAGTACTGATGTGATATCGACCAGAACGATAAATAAGGCACGCCGGCGCCAACGGCAAGCAATACGGAGGCAAAAATGACCTTGTACAAGGAATCAAAAATCACACCGTTAAGTACTCTATGGGTACAAAAAAAAGTACGAAAAAAAATGTTTGTAATTCTCTTTGAAGTACTGATGTGGTATCGACCAGAACGATAAATAAGGCACGCCGGCGCAAACGGCAAGCAAAACGGAGGCCATAATGGCCTTGTACAAGGAATCAAAAATCACACCGTTAAGTACTCTATGGGTACAAAAAAAAGTATGAAAAAAAACGTTTGTAATTCTCTTTGAAGTACTGCTGTGATATCGACCAGAATGATAAATAAGGGACGCCAGCGCATACGGCAAGCAAAACGGAGGCAAGAATGACCATGTACAAGGAATCAAAAATCACACCGTTAAGTACTCTATGGGTACAAAAAAAAGTACGAAAAAAAATGTTTGTAATTCTCTTTGAAGTACAGATGGGATATCTACCAGAACGATAAATAAGGCATGCCGGCGCAAACGGCAAGCAAAATAGAGGCCAGAAAGGCCTTGTACAAGGAATCGAAAATCACACCGTTAAGTACTCTATGGGTACAAAAAAAGTACGAAAAAAAACATTTGTAATTCTCTTTGAAGTACTGATGTGATATCGACCAGAACGATAAATAAGGCACGCCGGCGCCAACGGCAAGCAAAACGGATGCCAGAATGTCCTTGTACAAGGAATCAAAAATCACACCGTTAAATACTATATGGGTACAAAAAAAGTATGAAAAAAACGTTTGTAATTCACTTTGAAGTACTGATGTGGCATCGACCAGAACGATAAATAAGGCACGCCGGCGCAAACGGCAAGCAAAACGGAGGCCAGAATGGCCTTGTACAAGGAATCAAAAATCACACCGTTCAGTACTCTATGGGTACAAAAAAAAGTACGAAAAAAACGTTTGTACTTCTCTTCGAAGTACTGATTTGATATCGACCAGAACGATAAATAAGGCACGCTGGCGCAAACGGCAAGAGAAACGGAGGCCATAATGACTTTGTACAAGGAATCAAAAATCACACCGTTACTACTCTACGGGTACAAAAAAGTAAGAAAAAAAAATGTTTGTAATTATCTATGAAGTACTGATGTGATATCGTCCAGAACGATAAATTAGGCACGCCGGCGCAAACGGCAAGCAAAACGGAGTCCATAATGGCCTTGTACAAGGAATCAAAAATCACACCGTTACTACTCTATGGGTACAATAAAAAAGTATGAAAAAAACGGTCGTAACTCTCTATGAATCGAAGTGATATCGACCAAAACGATAAATAAGGCACGCCAGCGCAAACGGCAAGCAAAACGGAGGCCAGAATGGCCTTGTACAAGGAATCAAAAATCACATCATTTAGTAATGTATGGGCACAAAAAAAAGTACAAAAAAAATGTTTGTAATTCTCTTTGAAGTACTGATGTGATATCGACCAGAACGACTCTATAGGTACAAAAAAAAGTACGAAAAAAAAAGTTGGTAATTCTCTTCGAAGCACTTATGTGATATCGACCAGAACGATAAATAAGGCACGCCGGCGCAAACGGCAAGCAAAACGGAGGCCATAATGGCTTTGTACAAGGAATCAAAAATCACACCGATACTACTCTATGGGTACAGAAAAAGTACGAAAAAAAGTTTGTAATTTTCTTTGAAGTACTGATGTGATATCGACCAGAACAATCAATAAGGCACGTCGGTGCAAACGGCATGCGAAATGGAGAGCAGAATGGCCTTGTGCAAGGAATCTAAAATCCCACCGGTAAGTAATCATTGGGTATAGAAAAATTAAGAAAAAAAAGGTTTGTAATTATCTTTGAAGTAACGATGTGATATCGACCACACCGATAAATAAGGGTCGGTGGTGCAAACGGCATGCGAAACGGACTATAGAATGGCCTTGTACAAGGAATCAAAAATCACACTGTTAAGTACTCTATGGGTACAAAAAAAGTATGAAAAAAACGTTTGTAATTCTCTTTGAAATAACAATGTGATATCCACCAGAAAGTAAAATAAGGCAAATAGGCGTAAACGGCATGCGAAACTGACATCCAAATGGCCTTGTACAAGGAATCAAAAATCACACTGTTAAGTAATCGGTGGTTATAAAAAAAGTATGAAAAAAAAATGTTTGTAATTATCTTTGAAGTAACGATGTGATATCGACCACAACGATAAATAAGGCACGGCGGTGCAAACGGCAAGTAAAACGGACACCCGAATGGCGTAAACGGCATGCGAAACGGATACCCGAATGGCCTTGTACAAGGAATCAAGAATCACACCGTTAAGTAATCGGTGGGTATAAAAAAAGTATGAAAAAAGGTTTGTAATTATCTTTGAATTAATATCGACCACTACGATAAATAAGGAACGGTGGTGCAAACGGCAAGCAAAACGGACGCCCGAATGACCCTGTACAAAAAAAGTAAGAAAAAAAAACGTTTGTAATTCTCTTTGAAGTAATGATGTGATATCGACCAGAACGATAAATTAGGCATGCCGGCACAAACGGAAAGCAAAACGGAGTCCAAAATGGCCTTGTACAAGGAATCAATAATCACACCGTTACTACTCTATGGGTACAAAAAAAAGTATGAAAAAAAGTTTGTAACTCTCTTTGAAATACTGAAGTGATATAGACCAGAACGATAAATAAGGCACGCCGGCGCATACGGCAACCAAAACGGAGGCCAGAATGGCCTTGTTCAAGGAATCAAAAATCACACCGTTAAGTACTCTATGGGTACAAAAAAAGTACGAAAAAAATGCGTTTGTAATTCTCTTTGAAGTACTGATGTGATATCGAACAGAACGATAAATAAGGCACGCCGGTGCAAACTACAAGCAAAACGGAGGCCAGAATGGCCTTGTACAAGGAATCAAAAATCACACCGTTATGTACTTTATGGGTACGAAAAAAAGTTTGTAATTCTCTTTGAAGTACTGATGTGGTATCGACCAGAATGATAAACAAGGCACGCCGGCGCAAACGGCAAGCAAAACGGAGGCCAGAATGGCCTTGTACAACGAATCAAAAATAACACCGATAAGTACTCTATGGGTACCAAAAAAAGTACGAAAAAAACATTTGTAATTCTCTTGGAAGTACTTATGTGATATCGACCAGAACGATAAATAAGGCACGCCGGTGCAAACGGCAAGCAAAACGGAGGCCAGAATGGCCTTGTATAAGGAATAAAAAATCACCCCGTTAAGTACTCTATGGGTACAAAAAAAGTACGAATTTTTTTTTGTAATTACCTTTGTAGTACTGATGTGATATCGGACAAAATGATAAATAAGGCACGCCGGCGTAAACGGCAAGCAAAACGGAGGCCAGAATGGCCTTGTACAAGAAATCAAAAATCACACCGTTAAGTACTCTATGGGTACAAAAAAAAGTACTAAAAAAAGTTCATAATTCCCTTTGAAGTATTGATGTGATATCGACCAGAACGATAAATAAGGCACGCCGGCGTAAACTACAACCAAAACGGAGGCCAGAACGGCTTTGTACAAGAAATCAAAAATCATATCGTTAAGTACTCTATGGGTACAAAAAAATTACTTAAAAACACGTTTGTAATTCTCTTTGAAGTACTGCTATGGTATCGACCAGAACGATAAATAAGGCACGCCGGCGCAAACGGCAAGCAAAACGGAGGCCAGAATGGCCTTGTATAAGTAATCAAAAATCACAATGTTAAGTACTCTATGGGTACAAAAAAAGTATGAAAAAAACGTTTGTAATTCTCTTTGAAGTACTGATGTGGTATCGACCAGAACTATAAATAAGGCACGCCGGCGCAAACGTCAAGCAAAATGGAGGCCAGAATTGCCTTGTACAAGGAATAAAAAATCACACCGTTAAGTATTCTATGGGTATAAAAAAATGTACGAAAAAAAAACATTTGTAATTCTTTTTGAAGTACTAATGTGCTTTCGACCAGAACGATAAATAAGGCAAGCCTGTGCAAACATCAAGCAAAACGTAGGCTAGAAAGGCCTTGTACAAGGAATCAAAAATGAAACCGTTAAGAACTCTATGGGTACAAAAAAACTTATGAAAAAAAACGTTTGTAATTTTCTTTGAAGTACTGATATATCGACCAGAATGATAATTAAGGCACGCCGGAGCAATCGGCAAGCAAAACAGAGGCCAGAATGGCCTGGTACATGAATAAAAAATCACACCGTTAAGTACTCTATGGGTACCAAAAAAAGTACGAAAAAAACGTTTCTAATTCTCTTGGAAGTACTGATGTGATATCGACCAGAACGATAAATAAGGCACGCCGGTGCAAACGGCAAGCAAAACGGAGGCCAGAATGGCCTTGTATAAGGAATAAAAAATCACCCCGTTAAGTACTCTATGGGTACAAAAAAAGTATGAAATTTTTTTTTGTAATTACCTTTGTAGTACTGATGTGATATCGATCAAAATGATAAATAAGGCACGCCGGCGTAAACGGCAAGCAAAACGGAGACCAGAATGGCCTTGTACAAGAAATCAAAAATCACACCGTTATGTACTCTATGGGTACAAAAAAAAGTACTAAAAAAAAGTTCATAATTCCCTTTGAAGTACTGATGTGATATCGACCAGAACGATAAATAAGGCACGCCGGCGCAAACTGTAAGCAAAACGGAGGCCAGAACGGCTTTGTACAAGAAATCAAAAATCATATCGTTAAGTACTCTATGGGTACAAAAAAATTACTTAAAAAAACGTTTGTAATTCTCTTTGAAGTACTGCTGTGGTATCGACCAGAATGATAAATAAGGCACGCCGGCGCAAACGGCAAGCAAAACGGAGGCCAAAATGGCCTTGTATAAGTAATCAAAAATCACACCGTTATGTACTCTATGGGTACAAAAAAAGTATGAAAAAAAAGTTTGTAATTCTCTTTGAAGTACTGATGTGGTATCGACCAGAACTATAAATAAGGCACGCCGGCGCAAACGTCAAGCAAAATGGAGGCCAGAATTGCCTTGTACAAGGAATAAAAAATCACACCGTTAAGTACTCTATGGGTATAAAAAAATGTACGAAAAAAAAAACTTTTGTAATTCTTTTTGAAGTACTAATGTGCTTTCGACCAGAACGATAAATAAGGCAAGCCTGTGCAAACAGCAAGCAAAACGTAGGCTAGAAAGGCCTTGTACAAGGAATCAAAAATCAAACCGTTAAGTACTCTATGGGTACAAAAAAACTTATGAAAAAAAACGTTTGTAATTCTCTTTGAAGTACTGATGTGATATCGACCAGAATGATAATTAAGGCACGCCGGAGCAATCGGCAAGCAAAACGGAGGCCAGAATGGCCTTGTACATGAATCAAAAATCACACCGTTAAGTACTCTATGGGTACAAAAAAAAGTACGAAAAAAATGTTTGTAATTCTCATTGAAGTATTGATGTGGTATCGACCAGAACGATAAATGAGGCACGCCAGCGGAAATGGAGGCCAGAATGGCTTTTTACAACGAATCAAAAAACACACCGTTAAGTACTCTATGGGTCGGACTAAACGGAAAGAAAAACGGAGGCCAGAATGGCCTTGTACAAGGAATCGAAAATCACACCGTTACTCCTCTATGGATACAAAAAAAGTACGAAAAAACAACATTTGTAATTATCTTTGAAGTACTGATGTGATATCGACCAGAACGATAAATTAGGCGTGCCGGCGCAAACGACAAGCAAAACGGAGGCCAGAATGGCCTTGTACAAGGAATCAAAAATAACACCGTTAAGTACACTATGGGTACAAAAGAAAGTACGAAAGCAAAACGGAGTCCTGAATGGCCTTGTACAAGTAATCAAAAATCACAGCGTTACTACTCTATGGGTACAAAAAAAAGTACAAAAAAACACGTTTGTAATTCTCTTTGAAGTACTGATGTGATATCGACCAGTACGATAAATAAGGCACGCCGGCGCCAACGGCAAACAAAACGGAGGCCAGAATGGACTTGTACAAGGAATCAAAAATCATAGCGTTAAGTACTCTATGCGTACAAAAAAATGTTCGAAAAAAAATGTTTGTAATTCTCTTTGAATTACTGATGTGGTATCGACCAGAACGATAAATAAGGCACGCCGGCGCAAATGGCAAGCAAAACGGAGGCCAGAATGGCCTTGTACAATGAATCAAAAATCACACCGTTAAGTACTCTATGGGTACAAAAAAGTATGAAAAAAAATGTTTGTAATTCTCTTTGAGGTACTGATGTGATATCGACCAGAATGATAAATAAGGCACGCCGGCGCATACGGCAAGAAAAACGGAGGCCAGAATGGCCATGTAAAAGGAATCAAAAATCACACCGTTAAGTACTCTATGGGTACAAAAAAAAGTATGAAAAAAATGTTTGTAATTCTCTTTAAAGTACTGATGTGATATGGACCAGAACGATAAATAAGGCATGCCAGCGAAAACGACAAGCAAAATGGAGGCCAGAATGGCCTTGTACAAGGAATCGAAAATCACACCGTTAAGTACTCTATGTGTACAAAAAAAAGTTCGAAAAAAAATGTTTGTAATTCTCTTTGAAGTGCTGATGTGATATCGACCAGAACGATAAATAAGGCACGCCGGCGCCAACGGCAAGCAAAACGGTGGCCAGAATGTCCTTGTACAAGGAATAAAAAATCTCACAGTTAAATACTATATGGGTACAAAAAAAAGTATGATAACAACGTTTGTAATTCACTTTGAAATACTGATGTGGCATCGACCAGAACGATAAATAAGGCACGCCGGCGCAAACGGCAAGCAAAACGGAGGCCAGAATGGCCTTGTACAAGGAATCAAAAATCACACCGTTCAGTACTCTATGGGTACAAAAAAATTACGAAAAAAAGGTTTGTAATTCTCTTCGAAGTACTGATGTGATATCGGCCAGAACGATAAATAAGGCACGCTGGCGCAAACGGCAAGAGAAACGGAGGCCAGAGTTGCTTTGTACAAGGAATCAAAAATCACACCGTTACTACTCTACGGGTACAAAAAAAGTAAGAAAAAAAATGTTTGTAATTCTCTTTGAAGTACTGATGTGATATCGACCAGAACGATAAATTAGGCACGCCGGTGCAAACGGCAAGCAAAACGGAGTCCAGAATGGCCTTGTACAAAGAATCAAAAATCACACCGTTACTACTCTATGGGTACAAAAAAAAGTATGAAAAAAACGTTTGTAACTCTCTTTGAAGTTCTGAAGTGATATCGACCAGAACGATAACTAAGGCACGCCGGCGCATATGGCAAGCAAAACGGAGGCCAGAATTGCCTTGTTCAAGGAATCAAAAATCACACCGTTAAGTACTCTATGGGTACAAAAAAAGTACGAAAAAATGCGTTTGTAATTCTCTTTGAAGTACTGATGTGATATCGAACAGAACGATAAATAAGGCACGCCAGTGCAAACTTCAAGAAAAACGGAGGCCAGAATGGCCTTGTATAAGGAATCAAAAATCACAACGTTAAGTACTCTATGGGTGCAAAAAAAAGTACGAAAAAAAAGTTTGTAATTCTCTTTGAAGTACTGATGTGGTATCGACCAGAACAATAAATAAGGCACGCCGGCGCAAACGGCAAGAAAAACGGAGGCCTGAATGGCCTTGTACAACGAATCAAAAATAACACCGTTAAGTACTCTATAGGAACAAAAAAAGTACAAAAAACGTTTGTAACTCTCTTTGAAGTACTGATGTGATATCGACCAGAACGATAAATAAGGCACGCCGGCGCAAACGACAAGCAAAACAGAGGCCAGAATGGCCTTGTATAAGGAATCAAAAATCACCCCGTTAAGTACTCTATGGGTACAAAAAAAAGTACGAAAAAAATGTTTGTAATTCCCTTTGAAGTACTGATGTGATATCAACCAAAACGATAAATAAGGCACGCCGGCGCAAACGGCAATCAAAACGGAGGCCATAATGGCCTTGTACAAGAACTCAAAAATCACAACGTTAAGTACTCTATGGGTACAAAAAAGTACTAAAAAAAGTTCGTAATTCCCTTTGAAGTACTGATGTGATATCGACCAGAACGATAAATAAGGCACGCCGGAGCAAACGGCAAGCAAAACGGAGGCCAGAACGGCTTTGTAGAAAAATAAAAAATCACATCGTTAAGTACTCTATGGGTACAAAAAAATTACTAAAAAAACGTTTGTAATTCTCTTTGAAGTACTGATATGGTATCGACCAGAACGATAAATAAGGCACGCCGGCGCAAACGGCAAGCAAAACGGAGGCCAGAATGGCCTTGTATAAGGAATCAAAAATCACACCGTTAAGTACTCTATGGGTACAAAAAAAACTACAAAAGCAAAACGGAGTCCTGAATGGCCTTGTACAAGGAATCAAAAGTCACACCGTTACTACTCTATGGGTACAAAAAAAAGTACAAAAAAACATGTTCGTAATTCTCTTTGAAGTACTGATGTGATATCGACCAGAACGATAAATAAGGCACGCCGGCGCCAACGGCAAGCAATACGGAGGCCAAAATGACCATGTACAAGGAATCAAAAATCACACCGTTAAGTACTCTATGGGTACAAAAAAAAAGTACGAAAAAAAATGTTTGTAATTCTCTTTGAAGTACTGATGTGGTATCGACCAAAACGATAAATAAGGCACGCCGGCGCAAACGGCAAGCAAAACGGAGGCCATAATGGCCTTGTACCAGGAATCAAAAATCACACCGTTAAGTACTCTATGGGTACAAAAAAAAGTATGAAAAAAAACGTTTGTAATTCTCTTTGAAGTACTGCTGTTATATTGACCAGAATGATAAATAAGGGACGCCAGCGCATACGGCAAGCAAAACGGAGGCAAGAATGACCATATACAAGGAATCAAAAATCACACCGTTAAGTACTCTATGGGTACAAAAAAAGTACGAAAAAAAATGTTTGTAATTCTCTTTGAAGTACAGATGGGATATCTACCAGAACGATAAATAAGGCATGCCGGCGCAAACGGCAAGCAAAATGGAGGCCAGAAAGGCCTTGTACAAGGAATCGAAAATCACACCGTTAAGTACTCTATGGGTACAAAAAAAGTACGAAAAAAAACATTTGTAATTCTCTTTGAAGTACTGATGTGATATCGACCAGAACGATAAATAAGGCACGCCGGCGCCAACGGCAAGCAAAACGGAGGCCAGAATGTCCTTGTACAAGGAATCAAAAATCACACCGTTAAATACTATATGGGTACAAAAAAAGTATGAAAAAAAACGTTTGTAATTCACTTTGAAGTACTGATGTGGCATCGACCAGAACGATAAATAAGGCACGCCGGCGCAAACGGCAAGCAAAACGGAGGCCAGAATGGCCTTGTACAAGGAATCAAAAATCACACCGTTCAGTACTCTATGGGTACAAAAAAAAGTACGAAAAAAACGTTTGTAATTCTCTTCGAAGTACCGATTTGATATCGACCAGAACGATAAATAAGGCACGCCGGCGCAAACGGCAAGAGAAACGGAGGCCATAATGACTTTGTACAAGGAATCAAAAATCACACCGTTACTACTCTACGGGTACAAAAAAGTAAGAAAAAAAAATGTTTGTAATTATCTATGAAGTACTGATGTGATATCGTCCAGAACGATAAATTAGGCACGCCGGCGCAAACGGCAAGCAAAACGGAGTCCAGAATGGCCTTGTACAAGGAATCAAAAATCACACCGTTACTACTCTATGGGTACAATAAAAAAGTATGAAAAAAACGGTCGTAACTCTCTATGAAGTACTGAAGTGATATCGACCAAAACGATAAATAAGGCACGCCAGCGCAAACGGCAAGCAAAACGGAGGCCAGAATGGCCTTGTACAAGGAATCAAAAATCACATCATTTAGTAATGTATGGGCACAAAAAAAAGTACAAAAAAAATGTTTGTAATTCTCTTTGAAGTACTGATGTGATATCGACCAGAACGACTCTATAGGTACAAAAAAAAGTACGAAAAAAAAAGTTGGTAATTCTCTTCGAAGCACTTATGTGATATCGACCAGAACGATAAATAAGGCACGCCGGCGCAAACGGCAAGCAAAACGGAGGCCATAATGGCTTTGTACAAGGAATCAAAAATCACACCGATACTACTCTATGGGTACAGAAAAAGTACGAAAAAAAGTTTGTAATTATCTTTGAAGTAACGATGTAAAACGGACACTAGAATGGCCTTGTACAAGGAATAAAAAGTCACACCATTAAGTACTCTATGGGTACAAAACAAAGTAATGAAAAAATGTTTGTAATTTTCTTTGAAGTACTGACGTGATATCGACCAGAAAGTTAAATAAGACAAATCGGCGTAAACGGCATGCGAAATGGACACCCGAATGGCGTTGTACAAGGAATAAGAAATCACACCGTTGAGTAATCGGTAGGTACAAAAAAGTATGAAAAAACAGGTTTGTAACTTTTTTTGAAGTGCTGATGTGATATCGACCACAACGATAAATAAGGCGCTGCGGTGCAAACGGCTTGCGAAACGGACACCCGAATGGCCTTGTACATGGAATCAAAAATCACACCGTTAAGTAATCGGTGGGTACAAAAAAGTACGAAAAAAGTTTGTAATTATCTTTGAAGTAACAATGTTATATCGACCACAACGATAAATAAGGCACGGCGGTGCAAACGGTGGGTAGAAAAAAATCACACCGTTAAGTAATCGGTGGGTAGAAAAAATGTACGAAAAAAAAGTTTGTAATTTTCTTTGAAGTACTGATGTGATATCGACCAGAACGTTAAAAAAGGCCCGGCGGCGTAAACGGCATGCGAAACGGACACCCGAACGGCCACGTACAAGGAATAAAAAATCACACAGTTAAGTAATCATTGGGTATAAAAAATGTACGAAAAAAGGTTTGTAATTATCTTTGAAGTAACGATGTGATATCGACCAGGATGATAAATAAGGCACGCCGGCGCAAACGACAGGCGAAACGGACACCCGAATGTCTGTGTACAAGGAATCAAAAATCACACCGTTAAGTCCGTGGGTACAAAAAAAGTAAGAAAAAAAGTTTTGTAATTTTCGCTGAAGTACTGATGTGATATCGACTAGAACGATAAATAAGACACTCTGGCGCAAACGGAAAGCAAAACGGAGACCTGAATGTCCTTGTACAAGGTATCAAAAATCACACCGTTAAGTACTCTGTGGGTACAAAAAAAAGTATGAAAAAAGGTTTGTAATTATATTTGAAGTACCGATGTGATATCGACCACAACGATAAATAAGGCACAGCGGTGCAAAAGGCAGGCAAAACGGACACTAGAATGGCCATGTACAAGGTATCAAAAATCACACCGTTAAGTATTCTTTGGGTACAAAAAAGGTATGAAAAAAACGGTTTGTAATTTTCTGTGAAGTAACGATGTGATATCGACCAGAAAGTAAAATAAGACACGTCGAAGCAAATGGCATGCAAAACGGACACCCGAATGGCTTTGTACAAGGAATCAAAAATCACACCGTTAAGTAATCTATGGGTATGAAAAATAAGGCTACGATTTTCTTCGACGTAACGATGTGATATCGATCAGAACAATAAATAAAGCACGCCGGCGCAAACGGCAGGTGAAACGGACACTAGAATGGCCTTGTACAAGAAATCAAAAATCACACCGTTATATACTCTTTGGGTACAAAAAAAAGTATGAAAAAAACATTTGTAATTCTCTTTGAAGTAACAATGTGATATCGACCAGAAAGTTAAATAAGACACGTCGGCGCAAACGGCATACAAAACGGACACCCGAATGGCCTTGTACAAGGGATCCAAAAATCACTCCGTTAAGTAATCTATGAGTACAAAAAAAAAGTACGAAAAAAAAAGTTGGTAATTTTCTTTGAAGTACAGATGTGATATCAACAAGAACAATAAATAAGGCACGCCGGCGCAAACGGCAAGCAAAACGGAGGCCAGAATGGGCTTGTACAAGGAATCAAAAATCACACCATTAAGTACTCTATGGGTACAAAAAAAGTACGAAAAAAAAGTTTGTAATTCTCTTTGAAGTACTGATGTCGTATCGACTGGAACGAAAAATAAGGCACGCTGGTGCAAACGGCAAGCAAAACAGAGGCCAGAATGGCCTTGTACAAGGAATCAAAAATCACACCGTTAAGTACTCTATAGGTACAAAAAAAGTATGAAAAAAAAACGTTTGTAATTCTCTTTGAAGAACTGATGTGGTATCGACCAGAACGATAAATAAGGCACGACGGCGCAAACGGCAAGCAAAACGGAGGCCAGAATGGCCAAGTACAAGTAATCAAAATCACACCGTTAAGTACTCTATGGGTACAAAAAAGTACGAAAAAAAGTTAGTAATTCTCTTTGAAATACTATAGTGATATCGACCAGATAAATAAGGCACGCCGGCGCAAACGGCAAGCAAAACGGAGGGCCGAATGGCCTTGTACAAGGAACCAAAAATCACACCGTTAAGTACTCTATGGGTAAAAAAAAGTATGAAAAAAACGTTTGTAATTCTCTTGGAAGTACTGATGTGATATTGACCAGAACGATAAATAAGGCACGCCGGCGCAAACGGCAGTGCAAACGGAGGCCAGAATGGCCTTGTAAAAGGAATAAAAAATCACACCGTTAAGTACACTATGGGTACCAAAAAAAGTACAAAAAAAATGTTTGTAATTCTCTTTGAAATAACGATGTGATATCGACGGCAACGATAAATAAGGCAAGTCGGTTCAAACGGCAGGCAAAACGGACATCCAAATGGCCTTGTACATGGAATCAAGGCAAGCAAAACGGAGGCCAGAATGGCCTTGTACAAGCAATCAAAAATCACACCGTTATTCTCCTTGAAGTACTGATGCGATATCGACCAGAACGATAATTAAGGCACGCCGGCGCAAACGGCAAGAAAAATGGAGGCCAGAATGGCCTTGTACAAGGAATCAAAATTCACACCGTTAAGTACTCTATGGGTACAAAAAAAAGTATGAAAAAAATGTTTGTAATTCTCTTTGAAGTACTGATGTGATATCGACTAGAACGATAAATAAGGCACGCCGGTGAAAACGGCAAGCAAAACAGAGGCCAGAATGGCTTAGTACAAGGAATCAAAAATCACACCGTTACTACTCTATGGGTACAAAAAAAGTATGAAAAAAACGTTTGTAATTCTCTTTGAAGTACTGATGTGATATCGACCAGAACGATAAATAAGGCACGCCGGCGCAAACGTCAAGCAAAACGAAGGCCAGAATGGCCGTGTACAAGGAATCAAAAATCACACCATTACTACTCTATGCGTACAAAAAAAGCACGAAAAAAAAAACGTTGTAATTCTCTTTGAAGTACTGATGTGATATCGACTAGAACGATAAATAAGGCACGCCGGCGCAAACGGGAAGCAAAACGAAGGCCATAATGGCCTTGTACTAGGAATAAAAAATCACACCGTTACAACTCTATAGGTAGAAAAAAAGTACGAAGAAACGTTTGTAATCCTCTTTGAAGTACAGATGTGATATCGACCAGAACGATAAATAAGGCACGCCGGCGCAAACGGCAAGCAAAATGGAGTCCGGAATTGCCTTGTACAAGGAATCAAAAATCACACCATTACTACTCTATGGGTACAAAAAAGTATGAAAAAAAACGTTTGTAATTCTCTTTGAAGTACTGATGTGATATCGACCAGAACGATAAACAAGGTACGCCGGCGAAAAAGGCAAGCAAAACGGAGGCCAGAATAGCCTTGTACAAGGAATCAAAAATCACACCGTTAACTACTCTATCGGTACAAAAAAAAGTATGAAAAAAAACGTTTGTAATTCTCTTTGAAGTACTGATGTGATATCGACTAGAACGATAAATAAGGCACTCTGGCGCAAACGGTAAGCAAAACGGAGGCCAGAATGACTTTGTACAAGTAATCAAAAATCACACTGTTACTACTCTATGGGTTCAAAAAAAAGTATGAAAAAAACGTTTGTAATTCTCTTTGAAGTACTGATGTGATATCGACCAGAACTATAAATAAGGCACTCCGGCGCAAATGGAAAGCAAAACGTAGGCCAGAATGGCCTTGTATAAGGAATCAAAAATCACACAGTTACTACTCTATGGGTACAAAAAAAAGTACGAAAAAAAACGTTTGATATTCTCTTTCAAGTACTGATGTGATATCGACCAGAACTATAAATAAGGCACTCTGGCGCAAACGGAAAGCAAAACGGAGGCCAGAATGGCCTTGTACAAGGAATCAAAAATCACACCACTACTATTCTGTGGGTACTAATAAAAAGTACCGTTACTACTCTATGGGTTCAAAAAAAAGAACGAAAAAAACGTTTGTAATTCTCTTTGAAGTACTGATGTGATATCGACCAGAACTATAAATAAGGCATGCCGGCGCTAGCGGCAAGCGAAACGCTGGCCAGAAAGGCCTTGTATAAGGAATCAAAAAACACACCGTTAAGTACTCTATGGGTACAAAAAAAATTATGAACAAAAATGTTTGTAATTCTCTTTGAAGTACTGATGTGATATCGACCAGAACGGTAAATAAGACACACTGGCGCAAACAGAAAGCAAAACGGAGACCTGAATGGCCTTGTACAAAGTATAAAAAATCACACCGTTAAGTACTCTGTGGGTACAAAAAAAGTTGGAAAAAGGTTTGTAATTATATTTGAAGTACCGATGTGATATCGACCACAACGATAAATAAGGCACGGCGGTGCAAAAGGCAGGCAAAACGGACATTAGAATGGCCATGTACCAGGTATCAAAAATCACACCGTTAGTATTCTTTGGGTACAAAAAAGGTATGAAAAAAACGGTTTGTAATTTTCTGTGAAGTAACGATGTGATATCGACTAGAAAGTAAAATAAGACACGTCGAAGCAAATGACATGCAAAACGGACACCCGAATGGCTTTGTACAAGGAATCAAAAATCACACCGTTAAGTAATCTATGGGTATGAAAATTAAGGCTATGATTTTCTTCGACGTAACGATGTGATATCGATTAGAACGATAAATAAGGCACGCCGGCGCAAACGGCAGGTGAAACAGACACTAGAATGGCCTTGTACAAGAAATCAAAAATCACACCGTTATATACTCTTTGGGTACAAAAAAAAGTATGAAAAAAACGTTTGTAATTCTCTTTGAAGTAACAATGTGATATCGACCAGAAAGTTAAATACGACACGTCGGCGTAAACGGCATACAAAACGGACACCCGAATGGCCTTGTACAAGGGATCCAAAAATCACTCCGTTAGTACTCTATGGGTACAAAAAAAAGTACGAAAAAAAAAGTTGGTAATTTTCTTTGAAGTACAGATGTGATATCAAGAAGAACAATAAATAAGGCACGCCGGCGCAAACGGCAAGCAAAACGGGGGCCAGAATGGGCTTGTACAAGGAATCAAAAATCACACCGTTAAGTACTCTATGGGTACAAAAAAAAAAGTACGAAAAAAAAAGTTTGTAATTCTCTTTGAAGTACTGATGTGGTATCGACTGGAACGATAAATAAGGCATGCTGGTGAAAACGGCAAGCGAAACAGAGGCCAGAATGGCCTTGTACAAGGAAACAAAAATCACACCGTTAAGTACTCTATAGGTACAAAAAAAGTATGAAAAAAAACGTTTGTAATTCTCTTTGAAGTACTGATGTGGTATCGACCACAACGATAAATAAGGCATGCAGGCACAAACGGCAAGCAAAACGGAGGCCAGAATGGCTTTGTACAAGGAATCAAAAATCACACCGTTACTACTCTACGGGTACAAAAAAAATACGAAAAAAAACGTTTGTAATTCTCTTTGATGTAATGATGTGATATCGACCAGAACGATAAATTAGGCACGCCGGCACAAACGGAAAGCAAAACGGAGTCCAAAATGGCCTTGTACAAGGAATCAAATATCACACCGTTACTACTCTATGGGTACAAAAAAAAGTATGAAAAAACGTTTGTAACTCTCTTTGAAGTACTGAAGTGATATAGACCAGAACGATAAATAAGGCACGCCGGCGCATACGGCAAGCAAAACGGAGGCCAGAATGGCCTTGTTCAAGGAATGAAAAATCACACCGTTAAGTACTCTATGGGTACAAAAAAAGTACGAAAAAATGTGTTTGTAATTCTCTTTGAAGTACTGATGTGATATCGAACATAACGATAAATAAGGCACGCCGATGCAAACTACAAGCAAAACGGAGGCCAGAATGGCCTTGTACAAGGAATCAAAAATCACACCGTTGAGTACTTTATGGGTACGAAAAAAAGTTTGTAATTCTCTTTGAAAAACTGATGTGGTATCGACCAGAACGATAAATAAGGCACGCCGGCGCAAAGGGCAAGAAAAACGGAGGCCAGAATGGCCTTGTACAACGAATCAAAAATAACACCGATAAGTACTCTATGGGTACAAAAAAAGTACAAAAAAACGTTTGTAATTCTCTTGGAAGTACTGATGTGATATCGACCAGAACGATAAATAAGGCACGCCGGTGCAAACGGCAAGCAAAACGGAGGCCAGCATGGCCTTGTACAAGGAATAAAAAATCACCCCGTTAAGTACTCTATGGGTACAAAAAAAGTACGAAAAAAATGTTTGTAATTACCTTTGAAGTACTGATGTGATATCGACCAAAATGATAAATAAGGCACGCCGGCGTAAACGGCAAGCAAAACGGAGGCCAGAATGGCCTTTTACAAGAAATCAAAAATCACACCGTTAAGTACTCTATGGGTACAAAAAAAGTACTAAAAAAAGTTCGTAATTCCCTTTGAAGTACTGATGTGATATCGACCAGAACGATAAATAAGGCACGCCGGCGCAAACGGCAAGCAAAACGGAGGCCAGAATGGCCATGTATAAGTAATCAAAAATCACACCGTTAAGTACTCTATGTGTACAAAAAAAGTATGAAAAAAACGTTTGTAATTCTCTTTGAAGTACTAAAAAAAGTTCGTAATTCCCTTTGAAGTACTGATGTGGTATCGACCAGAACGATAAATAAGGCACGCCGGCGCAAACGTCAAGCAAAATGGAGGCCAGAATGGCCTTGTACAAGGAATAAAAAATCACACCGTTAAGTACTCTATGGGTATAAAAAAATTGTACGAAAAAAAAACTTTTGTAATTCTCTTTGAAGTACTAATGTGCAAACAGCAAGCAAAACGTAGGCTAGAAAGGCCTTGTACAAGGAATCAAAAATCAAACCGTTAAGTACTCTATGGGTACAAAAAACCTTATGAAAAAAAATGTTTGTAATTCTCTTTGAAGTACTGATGTGATATCGATCAGAATGATAATTAAGGCACGCCGGAGCAAACGACAAGCAAAACGGAGGCCAAAATGGCCTTGTACATGAATCAAAAATCACACCGTTAAGTACTCTATGGGTACAAAAAAGTACGAAAAAAACGTGTGCAATTCTCTTTGAAGTATTGATGTGGTATCGACCAGAACGATAAATAAGGCACGCCAGCGGAAACGGCAAGCAAAACGGAGGCCAGAATGGCTTTGTACAAGGAATAAAAAAACACACCGTTAAGTACTCTATGGGTCGGCGCAAACGGCAAGAGAAACGGAGGCCAGCATGGCCTTGTACAAGGAATCAAAAATAACACCGTTAAGTACTCTATGGGTACAAAAGAAAGTACGAAAGGAAAACGGAGTCCCGAATGGCCTTGTACAAGGAATCAAAAATCACAGCGTTACTACTCTATGGGTACAAAAAAAAGTACAAAAAAACACGTTTGTAATTCTCTTTGAAGGTCTGATGTGATATCGACCAGTATGATAAATAAGGCACGCCGGCGCCAACGGCAAACAAAACGGAGGCCAGAATGGACTTGTACAAGGAATCAAAAATCACACCGTTAAGTACTCTATGCGTACAAAAAAAAGTACGAAAAAAAATGTTTGTAATTCTCTTTGAATTACTGATGTGGTATCGTCCAGAACGATAAATAAGGCACGCCGGCGCAAATGGCAAGCAAAACGGAGGCCAGAATGGCCTTGTACAATGAATCAAAAATCACACCGTTAAGTACTCTATGGGTATAAAAAAAATGTACGAAAAAAAAACTTTTGTAATTCTCTTTGAAGTACTGATGTGCTTTCGTCCAGAACGATAAATAAGGAAAGACAGTGCAAACGGCAAGCAAAACATAGGCAAGAAAGGCCATGTAAAAGGAATCAAAAATCACACCGTTAAGTACTCTATGGGTACAAAAAAAAGTACGAAAAAAATGTTTGTAATTCTCTTTGAAGTACTGATGTGGTATGGACCAGAACGATAAATAAGGCATGCCGTCACAAACGGCAAGCAAAATGGAGGCCAGAATGGCCTTCTACAAGGAATCAAAAATCACACCGTTAAGTACTCTATGGGTACAAAAAAAAGTACGAAAAAAAAATGTTTGTAATTCTCTTTGAAGTGCTGATGTGATATCGACCAGAACGATAAATAAGGCACGCCGCCACCAACGGCAAGCAAAACGGTGGCCAGAATGTCCTTGTACAATGAATCAAAAATCACACCGTTAAATACTATATGGGTACAAAAAAAGTATGAAAAAAAACGTTTGTAATTCACTTTGAAGTATTGATGTGGTATCGACCAGAACGATAAATAAGGCACGCCGGCGCAAACGGCAAGCAAAACGGAGGCCAGAATGGCCTTGTACAAGGAATCAAAAATCACACCGTTAAGTACTCTATGGGTACAAAAAAAAGTACGGAAAAAACGTTTGTAATTCTCTTTGAAGTGCTGATGTGATATCGACCAGAACGATAAATAAGGCACGCCGGCGCAAACGGCAAGACAAACGGAGGCCAGAATTGCTTTGTACAAGGAATCAAAAATCACACCGTTACTACGCTACGGGTACAAAAAAAGTAAGAAAAAAAAACGTTTGTAATTCTCTTTGAAGTACTGATGTGATATCGACCAGAACGATAAATTAGGCACGCCGGTGGAAACGGCAAGCAAAATGGAGTCCAGAATGGCCTTGTACAAAGAATAAAAAATCACACCGTTACTACTCTATGGGAAAAAAAGTATGAAAAAAACGTTTGTAACTCTCTTTGAAGTACTGAAGTGATATCGACCAGAACGATAAATAAGGCACGCCGGCGCATACGGCAAGAAAAACGGAGGCCAGAATTGCCTTGTTCAAGGAATCAGAAATCACACCGTTAAGTACTCTATGGGTACAAAAAAATACGAAAAAATGCGTTTGTAATTCTCTTTGAAGTACTAATGTGATATCGAACAGAACGATAAATAAGGCACGCCGGTGCAAACTTCAAGCAAAACGGAGGCCAGAATGGCCTTGTACAAGGAATCAAAAATCACAACGTTAAGTACTCTATGGGAGCAAAAAAAAGTATGAAAAAAAAGTTTGTAATTATCTTTGAAGTACTGATGTGGTATCGACCAGAACGATAAATAAGGCACACCGGCGCAAACGGAAAGAAAAACGGAGGCCAGAATGGCCTTGTACAACGAATCAAAAATAACACCGTTAAGTACTCTATGGGTACAAAAAAAAGTACGAAAAAAACGTTTGTAACTCACTTTGAAGTACTGATTTGATATCGACCAGAACGATAAATAAGGCACGCCGGTGCAAACGGCAACCAAAATAGAGGCCAGAATGGCCTTGTACAAGAAATCAAAAATCACACCGTTAAGTACTGTATGGGTACAAAAAAAGTACTTAAAAGTTCGTAATTCCCTGTGAAGTACTGATGTGATATCGACCGGAACGATAAATAAGGCACGCCGGAGCAAACGGCAAGCAAAACGGAGGCCAGAACGGCCTTGTACAAAAATCAAAAATAACATCGTTAAGTACTCTATGGGTACAAAAAAATTACTAAAAAAACATTTGTAATTCTCTCTGAAGTACTGATGTGGTATCGACCAGAACGATAAATAAGGCACGCCGGCGCAAACGGCAAGCAAAACGGAGTCCAGAATGGCCTTGTATAAGGAATCGAAAATCACACCGTTAAGTACTCTATGGGTACAAAAAAAAAGTACGAAAAAAAACATTTGTAATTCTCTTTGAAGTACTGATGTGGTATCGACCAGAACGATAAATAAGGCACGCCGGGGCAAACGTCAAGCAAAATGGAGGCCAGAATGGTCTTGTACAAGGAATAAAAAATCACACCGTTAAGTACTCTATGGTATAAAAAAATGTACGAAAAAAAGACTTTTGTAATTCTCTTTGAAGTACGGATGTGCTTTCGACCAGAACGATAAATAAGGCAAGCCTGTGCAAATGGCAAGCAAAACGTAGGCTAGAAAGGTCTTGTACAAGGAATCAAAAATCACACCGTTAAGTACTCTATGGGTACAAAAAAAGTACGAAAAAAAATGTTTGTAATTCTCTTTGAAGTATTGATGTGGTATCGACCAGAACGATAAATAAGGCATGCCAACAGAAATGGCAAGCAAAACGGAGGCCAGAATAGCTTTGTACAACGAATCAAAAAACACACCGTTAAGTACTCTATGGGTCGGCGCAAACGGAAAGAGAAACGGAGGCCAGAATGGCCTTGTACAAGGAATCGAAAATCACACCGTTAATCCTCTATGGGTACAAAAAAAAGTACGAAAAAAAATATTTGTAATTCGCTTTGAAGTACTGATGTGATATCGACCAGAACGATAATTAAGGCGTGCCGGCACAAACGACAAGCAAAACCGAGGCCGGAATGGCCATGTTCAAGGAATCAAAATCACACCGTTAAGTACTCTATGGGTACAAAAAAAAGTACAAAAGCAAAACGGAGTCCTGAATGGCCTTGTACAAGGAATCAAAAGTCACACCGTTACTACTCTATGGGTACAAAAAAAAAGTACAAAAAACACGTTTGTAATTCTCTTTGAAGTACTGATCTGGTATCGACCAGAACGATAAATAAGGCACGCCGGCGCAAACGGCTAGCAAAACGGAGGCCAGAATGGCCTTGTACAAGGAATCAAAAATCACACCGTTAAGTACTCTATGGGTACAAAAAAAAGTATGAAAAAAAACGTTTGTAATTCTCTTTGAAGTACTGATGTGATATCGACCAGAATGATAAATAAGGCACGCCAGCGCATACGGCAAGCAAAACGGAGGCAAAAATGACCATGTACAAGGAATCAAAAATCACACCGTTAAGTACTCTATGGGTACAAAAAAAAGTACGAAAAAAAATGTTTGTAATTCTCTTTGAAGTACAGATGGGATATCGACCAGAACGATAAATAAGGCATGCCGGCGCAAACGGCAAGCAAAACGGAGGGCCGAATGGCCTTGTACAAGGAATCGAAAATCACACCGTTAAGTACTCTATGGGTACAAAAAAAAGTACGAAAAAAACATTTGTAATTCTCTTTGAAGTACTGATGTGATATCGACCAGAACGATAAATAAGGCACGCCGGCGCCAACGGCAAGCAAAACGGAGGCCAGATTGTCCTTGTACAAGGAATCAAAAATCACACCGTTAAATACTATATGGGTACAAAAAAAGTATGAAAAAAAACGTTTGTAATTCACTTTGAAGTACTGATGTGGCATCGACCAGAACGATAAATAAGGCACGCCGGCGCAAACGGCAAGCAAAACGGAGGCCAGAATGGCCTTGTACAAGGAATCAAAAATCACACCGTTAAGTACTCTATGGGTACAAAAAAAAGTATGAAAAAAAACGTTAGTAATTCTCTTTGAAGTACTGCTGTGATATCGACCAGAATGATAAATAAGGCACGCCAGCGCATACGGCAAGCAAAACGGAGGCAAAAATGACCATGTACAAGGAATCAAAAATCACACCGTTAAGTACTCTATGGGTACAAAAAAAAGTACGAAAAAAAATGTTTGTAATTCTCTTTGAAGTACAGATGGGATATCGACCAGAACGATAAATAAGGCATGCCGGCGTAAACGGCAAGCAAAACGGAGGCCAGAAAGGCCTTGTACAAGGAATCGAAAATCACACCGTTAAGTACTCTATGGGTACAAAAAAAAGTACGAAAAAAACATTTGTAATTCTCTTTGAAGTACTCATGTGATATCGACCAGAACCAAATATAAGGCACGCCGGCGCCAACGGCAAGCAAAACGGAGGCCAGAATGTCCTTGTACAAGGAATCAAAAATCACACCGTTAAATACTATATGGGTACAAAAAAGTATGAAAAAAAACGTTTGTAATTCACTTTGAAGTACTGATGTGGCATCGACCAGAACGATAAATAAGGCACGCCGGCACAAACGGCAAGCAAAACGGAGGCCAGAATGGCCTTGTACAAGGAATCAAAAATCACACCGTTCAGTACTCTATGGGTACAAAAAAAAGTACGGAAAAAACGTTTGTAATTCTCTTCGAAGTACTGATTTGATATCGACCAGAACGATAAATAAGGCACGCTGGCGCAAACGGCAAGAGAAACGGAGGTCATAATGGCTTTGTACAAGGAATCAAAAATCACACCGTTATTACTCTACGGGTACAAAAAAGTAAGAAAAAAAATGTTTGTAATTATCTTTGAAGTATCGATGTGATATCGTCCAGAACGATAAATTAGGCACGCCGGCGCAAACGGCAAGCAAAACGGAGTCCAGAATGGCCTTGTACAAGGAATCAAAAATCACACAGTTACTACTCTATGGGTACAAAAAAAAGTATGAAAAAAACGGTCGTAACTCTCTTTGAAGTACTGAAGTGATATCGACCAAAACGATAAATAAGGCACGCCAGCGCAAACGGCAAGTAAAACGGTGGCCAGAATGGCCTTGTACAAGGAATCAAAAATCACACCGTTTAGTACTCTATGGGTACTAAAAAAAGTACAAAAAAAATGTTTGTAATTCTCTTTGAAGTACTGATGTGATATCAACCAGAACGACTCTATAGGTACAAAAAAAAGTACGAAAAAAAAAGTTTGTAATTCTCTTCGAAGTACTGATGTGTTATCGACCAGAACGATAAATAAGGCACGCCGGCGCAAACGGCAAGCAAAACGGAGGCCAGAATGGCTTTGTACTAGGAATCAAAAATCACACCGATACTACTCTATGGGTACAGAAAAAGTACGAAAAAAAGTTTGTAATTTTCTTTGAAATACTGATGTGATATCGACCAGAACAATCAATAAGGCACGTCGGTGCAAACGGCATGCGAAATGGAGAGCAGAATGGCCTTGTGCAAGGAATCTAAAATCCCACCGGTAAGTAATCATTGGGTATAGAATAATTATGAAAAAAAGGTTTGTAATTATCTTTGAAGTAACGATGTGATATCGACCACACCGATAAATAAGGGTCGGCGGTGCAAACGGCATGCGAAACGGACTATAGAATGGCCTTGTACAAGGAATCAAAAATCACACTGTTAAGTACTCTATGGGTACAAAAAAAGTTTGAAAAAAACGTTTGTAATTCTCTTTGAAGTAACAATGTGATATCCACCAGAAAGTAAAATAAGGCAAATAGGCGTAAACGGCATGCGAAACTGACATCCAAATGGCCTTGTACAAGGAATCAAAAATCACACCGTTAAGTAATCGGTGGTTATAAAAAAAGTATGAAAAAAAATGTTTGTAATTATCTTTGAAGTAACGATGTGATATCGACCACAACGATAAATAAGGCACGGCGGTGCAAACGGCAAGTAAAACGTACACCCGAATGGCGTAAACGGGATGCGAAACGCACACCCGAATGGCCTTGTACAAGGAATCAAGAATCACACCGTTAAGTAATCGGTGGGTATAAAAAAAAGTATGAAAAAACGTTTGTAATTATCTTTGAATTAATGATGTGATATCGACCATTACGATAAATAAGGCACGGCGGTGCAAACGGCAAGCAAAACGGACACCCGAATGGCCCTGTACAAGGAATCAAAAATCACGCCGTTAAGTACTCTATGGGTACAAAAAAAGAACAAAAAAAAATTTTGTAATTCTCTTTGAAGTAATTATGTGATATCGACCAAAAAGTTAAATAAGACAAATCGGCGTAAACGGCATGCGAAACGGACGCCCAAATATCCTTTTACATGGAATCAAAAATCACACCGTTGAGTAATTGGTGGGTACAAATAAAGCATGAAAAAAAGTTTGTAATTTTCTTCTACGCAACAATGTGATATCGACCAGAAAGTTAAATAAGACGCGTCGGTGCAAACGGCATGCAAAACGGACACCTGAATGGCCTTGTACAAGGTGTCAAAAGTCACAATATTAAGTACTCTGTGGGTACAAAAAAAGTATCAATTAAAGGTTTGTTATTATCTTTGAAGTACTAATGTGATATCTACCACAACGATAAATAAGGCACGGCGGTGCTAACGGCATGCAAAACGGACACTAGAATGGCCTTGTACAAGGAATAAAAAGTCACACCATTAAGTACTCTATGGGTACAAAACAAACTAATGAAAAAATGTTTGTAATTTTCTTTGAAGTACTGACGTGATATCGACCAGAAAGTTAAATAAGACAAATCGGCGTAAACGGCATGCGAAATGGACACCCGAATGGCGTTGTACAAGGAATAAGAAATCACACCGTTGAGTAATCGGTGGGTACAAAAAAGTATGAAAAAACAGGTTTGTAAATTTTTTTGAAGTGCTGATGTGATATCGACCACAACGATAAATAAGGCGCTGCGGTGCAAACGGCTTGCGAAACAGACACCCGAATGGCCTTGTACAAGGAATCAAAAATCACACCGTTAAGTACTCTATGGGTACAAAAAAAAGTATGAAAAAAAAGTTTGTAATTCTCTTTGAAGTACTGCTGTGATATTGACCAGAATGATAAATAAGGCACGCCAGCGCATACGGCAAGCAAAACGGAGGCAAAAATGACCATGTACAAGGAATCAAAAATCACACCGTTAAGTACTCTATGGGTACAAAAAAAAGTACGAAAAAAAATGTTTGTAATTCTCTTTGAAGTACAGATGGGATATCGACCAGAACGATAAATAAGGCATGCCGGCGCAAACGGCAAGCAAAACGGAGGCCAGAAAGGCCTTGTACAAGGAATCAAAAATCACACCGTTAAGTACTCTATGGGTACAAAAAAAAGTACGAAAAAAAACATTTGTAATTCTCTTTGAAGTACTGATGTGATATCGACCAGAACGATAAATAAGGCACGCCGGCGCCAACGGCAAGCAAAACGGAGGCCAGATTGTCCTTGTACAAGGAATCAAAAATCACACCGTTAAATACTATATGGGTACAAAAAAGTATGAAAAAAAAACGTTTGTAATTCACTTTGAAGTACTGATGTGGCATCGACCAGAACGATAAATAAGGCACGCCGGCGCAAACGGCAAGCAAAACGGAGGCCAGAATGGCCTTGTACAAGGAATCAAAAATCACACCGTTCAGTACTCTATGGGTACAAAAAAAAGTACGAAAAAAACGTTTGTAATTCTCTTCGAAGTACTGATTTGATATCGACCAGAACGATAAATAAGGCACGCTGGCGCAAACGGCAAGAGAAACGGAGGTCATAATGGCTTTGTACAAGGAATCAAAAATCACACCGTTATTACTCTACGGGTACAAAAAAGTAAGAAAAAAAATGTTTGTAATTATCTTTGAAGTACTGATGTGATATCGTCCAGAACGATAAATTAGGCACGCCGGCGCAAACGGCAAGCAAAACGGAGTCCAGAATGGCCTTGTACAAGGAATCAAAAATCACACAGTTACTACTCTATGGGTACAAAAAAAAAGTATGAAAAAAACGGTCGTAACTCTCTTTGAAGTACTGAAGTGATATCGACCAAAACGATAAATAAGGCACGCCAGCGCAAACGGCAAGTAAAACGGTGGCCAGAATGGCCTTGTACAAGGAATCAAAAATCACACCGTTTAGTACTCTATGGGTACTAAAAAAAGTACAAAAAAAATGTTTGTAATTCTCTTTGAAGTACTGATGTGATATCGACCAGAACGACTCTATAGGTACAAAAAAAAGTACGAAAAAAAAGTTTGTAATTCTCTTCGAAGTACTGATGTGTTATCGACCAGAACGATAAATAAGGCACGCCGGCGCAAACGGCAAGCAAAACGGAGGCCAGAATGGCTTTGTACAAGGAATCAAAAATCACACCGATACTACTCTATGGGTACAGAAAAAGTACGAAAAAAAGTTTGTAATTTTCTTTGAAGTACTGATGTGATATCGACCAGAACAATCAATAAGGCACGTCGGTGCAAACGGCATGCGAAATGGAGAGCAGAATGGCCTTGTGCAAGGAATCTAAAATCCCACCGGTAAGTAATCATTGGGTATAGAATAATTATGAAAAAAAGGTTTGTAATTATCTTTGAAGTAACGATGTGATATCGACCACACCGATAAATAAGGGTCGGCGGTGCAAACGGCATGCGAAACGGACTATAGAATGGCCTTGTACAAGGAATCAAAAATAACACTGTTAAGTACTCTATGGGTACAAAAAAAGTTTGAAAAAAACGTTTGTAATTCTCTTTGAAGTAACAATGTGATATCCACCAGAAAGTAAAATAAGGCAAATAGGCGTAAACGGCATGCGAAACTGACATCCAAATGGCCTTGTACAAGGAATCAAAAACCACACCGTTAAGTAATCGGTGGTTATAAAAAAAGTATGAAAAAAAATGTTTGTAATTATCTTTGAAGTAACGATGTGATATCGACCACAACGATAAATAAGGCACGGCGGTGCAAACGGCAAGTAAAACGTACACCCGAATGGCGTAAACGGGATGCGAAACGCACACCCGAATGGCCTTGTACAAGGAATCAAGAATCACACCGTTAAGTAATCGGTGGGTATAAAAAAAGTATGAAAAAACGTTTGTAATTATCTTTGAATTAATGATGTGATATCGACCATTACGATAAATAAGGCACGGCGGTGCAAACGGCAAGCAAAACGGACACCCGAATGGCCCTGTACAAGGAATCAAAAATCACACCATTAAGTACTCTATGGGTACAAAAAAAGAACAAAAAAAACTTTTGTAATTCTCTTTGAAGTAATTATGTGATATCGACCAAAAAGTTAAATAAGACAAATCGGCGTAAACGGCATGCGAAACGGACGCCCAAATATCCTTTTACATGGAATCAAAAATCACACCGTTGAGTAATTGGTGGGTACAAATAAAGCATGAAAAAAAGTTTGTAATTTTCTTCTACGCAACAATGTGATATCGACCAGAAAGTTAAATAAGACGCGTCGGTGCAAACGGCATGCAAAACGGACACCTGAATGGCCTTGTACAAGGTGTCAAAAGTCACAATATTAAGTACTCTGTGGGTACAAAAAAAGTATCAATTAAAGGTTTGTTATTATCTTTGAAGTACTAATGTGATATCTACCACAACGATAAATAAGGCACGGCGGTGCTAACGGCATGCAAAACGGACACTAGAATGGCCTTGTACAAGGAATAAAAAGTCACACCATTAAGTACTCTATGGGTACAAAACAAACTAATGAAAAAATGTTTGTAATTTTTTTTGAAGTACTGACGTGATATCGACCAGAAAGTTAAATAAGACAAATCGGCGTAAACGGCATGCGAAATGGACACCCGAATGGCGTTGTACAAGGAAAGAGAAATCACACCGTTGAGTAATCGGTGGGTACAAAAAAGTATGAAAAACCAGGTTTGTAACTTTTTTTGAAGTGCTGATGTGATATCGACCACAACGATAAATAAGGCGCTGCGGTGCAAACGGCTTGCGAAACAGACACCCGAATGGCCTTGTACAAGGAATCAAAAATCACACCGTTAAGTACTCTATGGGTACAAAAAAAAGTATGAAAAAAAGTTTGTAATTCTCTTTGAAGTACTGCTGTGATATCGACCAGAATGATAAATAAGGCACGCCAGCGCATACGGCAAGCAAAACGGAGGCAAAAATGACCATGTACAAGGAATCAAAAATCACACCGTTAAGTACTCTATGTGTACAAAAAAAAGTACGAAAAAAAATGTTTGTAATTCTCTTTGAAGTACAGATGGGATATCGACCAGAACGATAAATAAGGCATGCCGGCGCAAACGGCAAGCAAAACGCAGGCCAGAAAGGCCTTGTACAAGGAATCGAAAATCACACCGTTAAGTACTCTATGGGTACAAAAAAAAGTACGAAAAAAAACATTTGTAATTCTCTTTGAAGTACTGATGTGATATCGACCAGAACGATAAATAAGGCACGCCGGCGCCAACGGCAAGCAAAACGGAGGCCAGATTGTCCTTGTACAAGGAATCAAAAATCACACCGTTAAATACTATATGGGTACAAAAAAAGTATGAAAAAAAAACGTTTGTAATTCACTTTGAAGTACTGATGTGGCATCGACCAGAACGATAAATAAGGCACGCCGGCGCAAACGGCAAGCAAAACGGAGGCCAGAATGGCCTTGTACAAGGAATCAAAAATCACACCGTTAAGTACTCTATGGGTACAAAAAAAGTATGAAAAAAAAACGTTTGTAATTCTCTTTGAAGTACTGCTGTGATATCGACCAGAATGATAAATAAGGCACGCCAGCGCATACGGCAAGCAAAACGGAGGCAAAAATGACCATGTACAAGGAATCAAAAATCACACCGTTAAGTACTCTATGGGTACAAAAAAAAGTACGAAAAAAAATGTTTGTAATTCTCTTTGAAGTACAGATGGGATATCGACCAGAACGATAAATAAGGCATGCCGGCGTAAACGGAAAGCAAAACGGAGGCCAGAAAGGCCTTGTACAAGGAATCGAAAATCACACCGTTAAGTACTCTATGGGTACAAAAAAAAGTACGAAAAAAACATTTGTAATTCTCTTTGAAGTACTCATGTGATATCGACCAGAACAATCAATAAGGCACGTCGGTGCAAACGGCATGCGAAATGGAGAGCAGAATGGCCTTGTGCAAGGAATCTAAAATCCCACCGGTAAGTTATCATTGGGTATAGAATAATTATGAAAAAAAGGTTTGTAATTATCTTTGAAGTAACGATGTGATATCGACCACACCGATAAATAAGGGTCGGCGGTGCAAACGGCATGCGAAACGGACTATAGAATGGCCTTGTACAAGGAATCAAAAATCACACTGTTAAGTACTCTATGGGTACAAAAAAAGTTTGAAAAAAACGTTTGTAATTCTCTTTGAAGTAACAATGTGATATCCACCAGAAAGTAAAATCAGGCAAATAGGCGTAAACGGCATGCGAAACTGACATCCAAATGGCCTTGTACAAGGAATCAAAAATCACACCGTTAAGTAATCGGTGGTTATAAAAAAAGTATGAAAAAAAATGTTTGTAATTATCTTTGAAGTAACGATGTGATATCGACCACAACGATAAATAAGGCACGGCGGTGCAAACGGCAAGTAAAACGTACACCCGAATGGCGTAAACGGGATGCGAAACGCACACCCGAATGGCCTTGTACAAGGAATCAAGAATCACACCGTTAAGTAATCGGTGGGTATAAAAAAAGTATGAAAAAACGTTTGTAATTATCTTTGAATTAATGATGTGATATCGACCATTACGATAAATAAGGCACGGCGGTGCAAACGGCAAGCAAAACGGACACCCGAATGGCCCTGTACAAGGAATCAAAAATCACGCCGTTAAGTACTCTATGGGTACAAAAAAAGAACAAAAAAACTTTTGTAATTCTCTTTGAAGTAATTATGTGATATCGACCAAAAAGTTAAATAAGACAAATCGGCGTAAACGGCATGCGAAACGGACGCCCAAATATCCTTTTACATGGAATCAAAAATCACACCGTTGAGTAATTGGTGGGTACAAATAAAGCATGAAAAAAAGTTTGTAATTTTCTTCTACGCAACAATGTGATATCGACCAGAAAGTTAAATAAGACGCGTCGGTGCAAACGGCATGCAAAACGGACACCTGAATGGCCTTGTACAAGGTGTCAAAAGTCACAATATTAAGTACTCTGTGGGTACAAAAAAAAGTATCAATTAAAGGTTTGTTATTATCTTTGAAGTACTAATGTGATATCTACCACAACGATAAATAAGGCACGGCGGTGCTAACGGCATGCAAAACGGACACTAGAATAGCCTTGTACAAGGAATAAAAAGTCACACCATTAAGTACTCTATAGGTACAAAACAAAGTAATGAAAAAATGTTTGTAATTTTCTTTGAAGTACTGACGTGATATCGACCAGAAAGTTAAATAAGACAAATCGGCGTAAACGGCATGCGAAATGGACACCCGAATGGCGTTGTACAAGGAATAAGAAATCACACCGTTGAGTAATCGGTGGGTACAAAAAATATGAAAAAACAGGTTTGTAACTTTTTTTGAAGTGCTGATGTGATATCGACCACAACGATAAATAAGGCGCTGCGGTGCAAACGGCTTGCGAAACAGACACCCGAATGGCCTTGTACAAGGAATCAAAAATCACACCGTTAAGTAATCGGTGGGTACAAAAAAGTACGAAAAAAAAGTTTGTAATTATCTTTGAAGTAACAATGTTATATCGACCACAACGATAAATAAGGCACAGTGGTGTAAACGGCAGGCATAACGGACACCCGAATGTCCTTGTACAAGGAATCAAAAATCACACCGTTAAGTAATCGGTGGGTAGAAAAAAAGTACGAAAAAAAAGTTTGTAATTTTCTTTGAAGTACTGATGTGATATCGACCAGAACGTTAAATAAGGCCCGGCGGCGTAAACGGCATGCGAAACGGACACCCGAACGGCCATGTACAAGGAATCAAAAATCACACCGTTAAGTAATCATTGGGTATAAAAAATGTACGAAAAAAGGTATGTAATTATCTTTGAAGTAACGATGTGATATCGACCAGAATGATAAATAAGGCACGCCGGCGCAAACGACAGGCGAAACGGGCACCCGAATGTCTGTGTACAAGGAATCAAAAATCACACCGTTAAGTCGGTGGGTACAAAAAAAGTAAGAAAAAAAGTTTTGTAATTTTCTCTGAAGTACTGATGTGATATCGACTAGAACGATAAATAAGACACACTGGCGCAAACGGAAAGCAAAACGGAGACCTAAATGGCCTTGTACAAGGTATCAAAAATCACACCGTTAAGTACTCTGTGGGTACAAAAAAAAGTATGAAAAAAGGTTTGTAATTATATTTGAAGTACCGATGTGATATCGACCACAACGATAAATAAGGCACGGCGGTGCAAAAGGCAGTCAAAACGGACACTAGAATGGCCATGTACATGGTATCAAAAATCACTCCGTTAAGTATTCTTTGGGTACAAAAAAGGTATGAAAAAAAACGGTTTGTAATTTTCTGTGAAGTAACGATGTGATATCGACCAGAAAGTTAAATAAGACACGTCGAAGCAAATGGCATGCAAAACGGACACCCGAATGGCTTTGTACAAGGAATAAAAAATCACATCGTTAAGTAATCTATGGGTACGAAAAAAGTATGAAAAATAAGGCTATGATTTTCTTCGACGTAACGATGTGATATCGATCAGAACGATAAATAAGGCACGCCGGCGCAAACGGCAGGTGAAACGGACACTAGAATGGCCTTGTACAAGAAATCAAAAATCACACCGTTATATACTTTTTGGGTACAAAAAAAAAGTATGAAAAAAACGTTTGTAATTCTTTTTGAAGTAACAATGTGATATCGACCAGAAATTTAAATAAGACACGTCGGCGCAAACGGCACACAAAACGGACACCCGAATGGCCTTGTAGAAGGGATCCAAAAATCACTCCGTTAAGTACTCTATGGGTACAAAAAAAAGTACGAAAAAAAAAGTTGGTAATTTTCTTTGAAGTACAGATGTGATATCAACAAGAACAATAAATAAGGCACGCCGGCGCAAACGGCAAGCAAAACGGAGGCCAGAATGGGCTTGTACAAGGAATCAAAAAAAACACCGTTAAGTACTCTATGGGTACAAAAGGAAGTACGAATTTTTTTTTTGTAATTCTCTTTGAAGTACTGATGTGGTATCGACTGGAACGATAAATAAGGCACGTTGGTGCAAACGGCAAGCAAAACAGAGGCCAGAATGGCCTTGTACAAGGAATCAAAAATCACACCGTTAAGTACTCTATAGGTACAAAAAAAAGTATGAAAAAAAACGTTTGTAATTCTCTTTGAAGAACTGATGTGGTATCGACCAGAACGATAAATAAGGCACGCCGGCGCAAACGGCAAGCAAAACGGAGGCCAGAATGGCCATGTACAAGGAATCAAAAATCACACCGTTAAGTACTCTATGGGTACAAAAAAGTACGAAAAAACATTTGTAATTCTCTTTGAAATACTATAGTGATATCGACCAGAACGATAAATAAGGCACGCCGGCGCAAACGGCAAGCAAAACGGAGGCCAGAATGGCCGTGTACAAGGAACCAAAAATCACACCGTTAAGTACTCTATGGGTAAGAAAAGTATGAAAAAAACGTTTGTAATTCTCTTGGAAGTACTGATGTGATATTGACCAGAACGATAAATAAGGCACGCCGGCGCAAACGGCAGGGCAAACGGAGGCCAGAATGGCCTTGTACAAGGAATAAAAAATCACACCGTTAAGTACTCTATGGGTACCAAAAATACAAAAAAAATGTTTGTAATTCTCTTTGAAATAACGATGTGATATCGACGACAACGATAAATAAGGCAAGTCGGTTCAAACGGCAGGCAAAACGGACATCCAAATGGCCTTGTACATGGAATCAAGGCAAGCAAAACGGAGGCCAGAACGATAAATAAGGCACGCCGGCACAAACGGCAAGAAAAACGGAGGCCGGAATGGCCTTGTACAAGGAATCAAAATTCACACCGTTAAGTACTCAATGGGTACAAAAAAAAAGTATGAAAAAAATGTTTGTAATTCTCTTTGAAGTACTGATGTGATATCGACTAGAACGATAAAAAAGGCACGCCGGCGCAAACGGCAAGCAAAACAGAGGCCATAATGGCTTAGTACAAGGAATCAAAAATCACACCGTTACTACTCTATGGGTACAAAAAAAAGTATGAAAAAAACGTTTGTAATTCTCTTTGAAGTACTGATGTGATATCGACCAGAACGATAAATAAGGCACGCCGGCGCAAAAGGCAAACAAAACGAAGGCCAGAATGGCCGTGTACAAGGAATCAAAAATCACACCATTACTACTCTATGCGTACAAAAAAAAGTACGAAAAAAAACGTTTGTAATTCTCTTTGATGTACTGATTTGATATCGACTAGAACGATAAATAAGGCACGCCGGCGCAAACGCGAAGCAAAACGAAGGCCATAATGGCCTTGTACAAGGAATCAAAAATCACACGGTTACAACTCTATGGGTAGAAAAAAAAAGTACGAAAAAACATTTGTATTCCTCTTTGAACTACAGATGTGATATCGACCAGAACGATAAATAAGGCACGCCGGCGCAAACGGCAAGCAAAATGGAGTCCGGAATGGCCTTGTACAAGGAATCAAAAATCACACCGTTACTACTCTATGGGTACAAAAAAAAGTACGAAAAAAAAAAAAACGTTTGTAATTCTCTTTGAAGTATTGATGTGATATCGACCAGAACGATAAACAAGGTACGCCGGCGAAAACGGCAAGCAAAACGGAGGCCAGAATAGCCTTGTACAAGGAATCAAAAATCACACCGTTAAGTACTCTATCGGTACAAAAAAAAGTATGAAAAAAAATGTTTGTAATTCTCTTTGAAGTACTGATGTGATATCGACTAGAACGATAAATAAGGCACTCCGGCGCAAACGGTAAGCAAAACGGAGGCCAGAATGGCTTTGTACAAGTAATCAAAAATCACACCGTTACTACTCTATGGGTTCCAAAAAAAGTATGAAAAAAATGTTTGTAATTCTCTTTGAAGTACTGATGAGATATCTACCAAAACAATAAATAAGTCACGCCGGCGCAAATGGAAAGCAAAACGGAGGCCAGAATGGCCTTGTATAAGGAATCAAAATCCCACCGTTACTACTCTATGGGTACAAAAAAAAGTACGAAAAAAACGTTTGTAATTCTCTTTGAAGTACTGATGTGATATCGACCAGAACTATAAACACTACAAAAAAAAGCAGTTTTGCGACGGACTTTATTTCCGTCGCAAATTTACGTTTGCGACGGATGTTTTATTGTTTGCGACGGGACATTTGGCGGGACAGTTTGGTACCAATTTTTCCACTTGGCGGGACATTTTGCGACGGAATTTTTATTATTTTGCGACGTAATATTTAATAAAATTTTATAAAATTATTTTATTATTCTGAATTTAGATTTTGCGACGGAATTAGGGTTAGTTTGCGACGGACATTAAATTCCGTCGCAAAACGGCGGATATCAGTCGACTAATCCCCTTTTCTTCCTCATTTCTCTTCTTCTCCCCTCTTCTCTCCCGCCGCCCCCCCCCCCCCTGCTGAAGCTGTTCTTCCGGCGCCACCTCCTTCCACCACCGCCGCGGCCACCCACGGTTAACCTCTTCCCTCCCCCCTCCCACCCCCTCTCCCGAGACCCGATTCCCCCCCTCCCCCTCCCCCGCCGCCTATATATATGTATGTATTTTTTTTTTATATATATATATATATATATTATATATATATATATATATATATATATATATATATATATATATATATATATATATATATATATATATATGTATGTATATGTATATATATATTGTAGTATGTAATTTTTTTATATATAAATATATATATATATTGTAGTATGTAATTTTTTTATATATTTTTTTATATATATATATATATATATATATATATATATATATATATATATATATATATAGTGTATCATATGTAGTATATATTTATAGATATATATGTGTAGTAATTATAAGTTAGGAAAATGCTTACTTATGTGTATTAGTTAGATAAGTTAGGAAAATGCTTACATTATTGAAATGGTTGATATGGTTTGTTGAGATATTCTTGATATTGTCGATATTGAAATTGGGATAGATATGTATATTAGTTTAGAAACCGGATGTTGGTTGAATTGGTTTGTTGAATTTGGATTGAAATGATGATAAGTATGTGCTTACATGATAAGCATAACATACATAAGGTCCTCAAAGGGTGCTGTTCCTACCCGTTTGGAAAATGGTACTGGGGGGTACTTTGTTATCCGGAAAAGCCTCCGAATTATTTTGACGTCGAACCTTTGACCATGAATTGAAAATTTAGGTTAAAGTGTTGTTAGTTTCATAGTAAGTTGAGTAAAACCTGAGTTTGCAAAAGTGTTGAGACAACCTTCAAAGACTATTGTTAGTCTCATATTTTGTATGATATGATGTGTAGGATTGAAAATGAAGAGAATAGAACGTAGTTGGATGTACGAGAGGTTGGATGCTAACAAGAAATTTAACCCGGTATTTGTGAATGGTGTGGAGGAATTCATAAAACATGCAAAGCGAGTTAGATTCGTTTCGGGCAAATAATGGAATGATGAAGTGTCCATGTAGTAAGTGTAAGAACACTAAATTTTCGATCGAACATGACGTGAGATTACATTTAACTAAATATGGGTTTTGCGCAAACTACTATGATTGGGTGTGTCATGGTGAAGAGTTTCCCATTCCGATCAACGTTCAGCAAGAACGGAATGTGAACCCTTATCAGGACATGGTTAATGACGCATTACGTGATAGGATTGATCACGTAAGAGAAGAATTTCTTAACCAAGAGGAGAACAATGAGACACCAAACCACGAAGTTGCATCATTTTTTGAAATGCTTTGAAAAACGCGAGAGGAACCGTATGTGATGGAAGTAGTGTCTCCGTACGCAAGCGGCTTCTAGGTTGCTCACTTTGAAATGTGATCACAACCTCTCTCACAAATGCGTTGACGGGGTTACCGGTTTGATAGGAGATATTCTTCCGAAGAATAACTTAATGACCTCGAACTTCTATCAAACCAAAAAGTTGTTAAAGGCATTAGAGCTACCCCATGAGAAAATACACGTGTGTCCCACGGGGTGTATGTTATTTTGGGAGGAGGACGCGAATCTGGACAAGTGTCGGAAGTGTGACCATGATTGATATCAACCGAAAACGAACGCAAGAGGTCAACGTGTGCCTAAAAAGTGATGACTTATTTCCCGATTGGACCTAGACTCCAAAGGTTGTACGCCACGAAACATATAGGCAAGGAAATGAGGTGGCACGCGGAAAACCCCAGGACAAGCGGTATAATGGCCCACCCAAGTGATGCTGAAGCTTGGAAGCATTTTGACCAAATGCACCCTGAGTTTGCTAAGGAGCCTAGAAATGTGCGGTTAGGACTTTGCACAGACGGGTTTGCACCTTTTGGTAATTTTGGGAAGAACTACTCTTCGGCCGGTCATGGTTACACCATACAATCTTCCGCCCTGGTTGTGCATGAAAAGACAGTTTATATTCTTATCAGTGCTTGTACCGGGGCCGAAAAATCCGAAAGGAAACCTCGATGTTTATTTGCAACCATTGATTAAGGAGTTGAAGCAGCTGTGGGAAACAGGGATGTTTACTTACGATGTATCCACAAAACAAAATTTTCATATGAGGGAAATTTGCACTAATGTGGACTATCAATGATTTTCCTGCGTATGGCATGTTATCCGGGTGGACTACGGCTGGTGTGAAAGCTTGTCCCTATTGTGGTGATGGAAACAAGTCGTTCTGGCTCAAACATAGTGGTAAATGCACTTGGTTTGATTGTCATCGGCAGTTTCTCCCTGAAGACCATATTTTTCGCACTGATAAGGTTTTTTGAAGTCCAAATAGTATGAACACGCGACTCCACCCCGTAGATTGAGTGGTGAGGAGGTATGGGAATTTGTACAACACCTACCAAGCATCATTGATGGCTCAGATTCAGACTTGAAACGGCTTAAAAACTCCAAGAATGGTTGGTGGAAAAGAAGCATTTTTTGGGATCTTCCGTATTGGAAAACATTGCTGCTTCGACATTGCCTGGATGTGATGCATATTGAGAAAAACTTCTTTGAAAAATTGATTGACACGGTTATGGACGTTAAAGACAAAACTGCTTGTGGTCCAAAATCTGCTAAAGATTTGAAAGAGCTTTGCAGAAAGCGCCCCGATTGTACACTTGTTCTTGACAAGCAGAAAAGAAAAGTGTTGTGTGAATGGGTCACCAAGTTGAAATTCCACGACGGTTATGCTTCGGACCGAGTAGGTGCGTAGATCATGATCAATACATTCTACGTGGTTTGAAAAGCCATGATTGTCACGTTTTTATGGAACGTTTGTTGCCAGTTGCCCTTCGAGAATTGATTCCGAAAAATGAGTGGAATGCATTGACTGAGATAAGTCAATTCTTTCGAGACTTGTGTCTTTGCTACCCTAAAAATAGAAGACGTGATTCGTTTAGAGAATAACATTGCTGAGATTATTTGCAAGTTAGAGAAGATTTTGCCTCCAACGTTTTTTAACTCGATGGAGCATTTACCGGTACACTTGCCGTATGAGGTCAGAGTTGGTGGTCCCGTGCAATATCGATGGATGTATCCATTCGAAAGGTTTTTGAATCACTTAAAACAAAAGATTGGTAACAAAGCTTTCGTAGAGGGATCAATATGCAATGCGTATTTGTTGGAAGAGATTTCAAACTTCTGTTCTATGTATTACGATGATCATATTGAAACAAAAGCAAAGAATCTTGTTGTTGGTGAGACTTCGGCATCGCAATCGTTTCGATTTACCCGAGTTATTCCGTGATCATAATGGTACAACAACTCGGGAAGTGCAAGATGAGGTTCTTGGATAATAAAGAATATGACTTTGTGCACAAGTACGTATTGTCTAGCTGCGAAATCATGAAACCGTATGAAGCTGTAAGTACCTCATTACTACATATATACAATGCTTAACGGTTTTTTCTGAACAAATATACATTAACTGACAAAATGATTCATTCTTAGATTGTTCGAGCAATTTATTCGTGTTCAACCGCCTCAATTGACCACGACAGATATTTGGAATAAACATGAAAATGAATTTACCAAATGGTTTGTACAACAAGCATCATTGTTGAATGATGATTTGCTAAAAGCTTTGGCAAGTGGTCCTTCTCGTCAAGTCAAAACTTGGAAACGTTATTCGATTAACGGGTACAACTTTCGGACATTCAACCGGGCAACTGATATTGGTAAATCTTCAGTCAACAACGGAGTTTGTGTCATTTCCACGGTAGGTGCCGACTATTATGGCACTTTAAATGAAATCATTGAGTTGGTGTATTATGGACATTCGACTGTCTACAAAGCCGTATTGTTCAAATGTGATTGGTTTGATAATTCTGAACGGGGCATGAATGTGCATAAAGATTATAAGATAGTTGAAGTTCATCGTGGTAGGAAATATGGCGCTTTTGATCCATTTGTTCTGGCTTATCAAGTCGAGCAAGTCTACTATGCTCCATATCCAAGTTTGAAAAAAGACAAAGATCAATGGGTTTTCAAAACAAAGGCAAGATCGCCTATCGATGCTCCCGTCGAGGAAACCGTTTTCCAAGAACAAGTGATCAATGATGTTTCCCGATTATCTGATCCTCTTAACATTGTCCACCAAGATCTTGATGTCGATGTTGACTCCGATGTTGGGGATAATGACTTGGATGATGATGAGATGGCGGATTTCATTCAACAAGAAGTGGATGTTGAATCCGAGAATGAAGATGTAGAGGAAGAAGAATCGGTTGATGATCTAGATACTGATGAATAGGAGGAAGAACTCTTCCATTCTAGTAGTGATAGTGAATAATAATGTATTAAATATTTTATTTTGTCATTATAGTGAATAATAATGTATTAAACATTGTAATTTATTATTAATTAGTATAAACGCCTTTTTATTATAATTGCATTTAGATTAGTATAAACGTCATTTTCTGTGTCAAATAGATGTCAGGTAGAGGTAGAGGTAGAGGTAGAGGTAGACGCGGTAGGGGTAGTTCCCCCTCCCCCGGAGCGTCTTCCTCGACACAGACTCACGGTTTGGATGATGAGATACACCAGATGACCGAGGAGGATTTGGGTGTCATTGTCAATGGTGACCTTGGATTGCCGGTTTTGGATCCCGAGGGGAGATGGTAAGTTAATACATATCTTGCTTTAATTTGTTTGTATTTTTATTTATATTTTGATTAACCAAATATATTAACAACTTATTGTTTTCAATATGACAGGTTTACCGACAACTATGTCAAGAAAATGGCCAAGACCGCCATAATTTGCGGCTTCAACACTTTTGCCACCACGTGGCATAATGCCAGCCAGGAGCAGCAGGATAGGTGGTGGCACGCATTTAGGGTACGTCGTTCATATAAATATAACTATATATAAATATAACTATAATTATAACTATACATATAACATATATATAACTATGTTGCAGGGTCATTTCAGCTTCGAGTTACGCCACGAGCGCCTGGTTAGGGAAGCTTTTGAGTTGTATGCTATCAACAGGGTCCGTGATTATATGTATCGGGCTCAAACAAACCCCCATGCTCGGCTTTGGATGACCCCGGATATTCTCCGTCAGTTCGAGGAGTGGATTGGGAGTCCCGTAAGCAATTATTCAATATTTAATTAATAATACTTGTGTTTTATATATATATATGTATGTACTAACTTGTTTATCTTATGTCGGAATAGGCATTCAAGGAAACATCTGCGAAAAAGAAGATAAACCGAGCTTCTGGATCCGGTGAGGAAGGGAAGATCCCTGGGACACATGCTATGGGCAGACGCGGAGTTATCGATTTCGCTCGGGCCATGGAGGACAATAGAGAAGTGCCCCTATCAGTCGGAGATCTGGTGACTAGTTCGAAGAAGAAGAAGTCGGGCAACTTCGTCTCGAGGAAGTTTGAGAAAATCTTGGTACGTTATGTATTCTAAATATTATATATACATTATATATGTATCATGTAATTATTGTTACTAACAAATTTATATCATACTTTGCAGGACGTCTTCACCTCGAAGAAGGTGAAAGCCCAGGAGACGCGACGACACCCCCCGTCGACGAGTCGCGTCTTTATTACGAAGCCGCTGGTGGTTACGACAAGAAGGGGAGAGTTTTTGGCATGGGGTCAGCTGCCTCCATGTACTACGACAGGCCTGCTACTGCTCGACACTCATCCGCCGAGACATACTCTCCGGGCATACTCACCCGTCTCACCCGGGAGATGACGAGAGAAAGACAGATTAATGCGAAACACGGGCGAGGTTGGAGGAGCTAGAGAGAGACGAAAGCGTCGGGAAGACGGACTAGCGCGGATGGAGGAGTGGATTACCCGGCGGTTAGGCAAAGCATCCCTCCGGAGGGATGCAACCCGGGTACGAGCGGCACGAGAGATGACCGATCTGATCACGGACATGGAGGAGGTGACATGGGTTTAGGTAGTACACCGGGTCTGACTGGGTGACATATTGCTTTATACATTTTTATTTATTTTGGCATATCGTATCCCCTTTGACATATCGTTTTATCCCCTTTGACATATCCTCTTTGACATATCCCCTTTGACATATCCTCTTTGACATATCCCCTTTGACATATCGTTTTATTTATTTTGGTATCGTATCCCCTTTTATATTGTTGTTGTTGATAGCCGGTAGCAATTGTAATGCTACCGGGGAAAATTATGGCTGTTTTGCGGCGGTGGTTTGGCCGGCTACTGCAAAACAGCCATAATTTTCTGATTAATTTTAATTTTAGCGACGGAAATATTCCGTCGCAAAGTTGTATTTGCGACGGAAAAGTGTATTTGTGACGGATATGTAAGGATCTAAAAATAAATAAATTATTTAATAAAAAATATTTCCGACGGGTTATACAATTTGTGCGACGGATTATAAAATTTTTGCGACGGATTATATATTTTTGCGACGGATTATACAATTTTTTGCGACGGATTATACATTTTGTTGCGACGGAAATTATATTTTTAAAAAAAATAAAATTCGTTATTATCCGTCGCAACATTCGTCGCAAATAATTTGCGACGGATAAACCGTCGCAAAAACTCAGTTTTGCGACTAAAAAATGCAACGAATAAAAACCGTCGCAAATTAGGGTTTGCCACATAATAAGCCTAGTTTGCGACGGTAACCTTCCGTCGCAAAAAGTCCAGTTTTTTGTAGTGAAATAAGGCACTCCGGCGCAAATGGAAAGCAAAACGTAGGCCAGAATGGCCTTGTATAAGGAATCAAAAATCACACCGTTACTACTCTATGGGTACAAAAAAAAGTACGAAAAAAAACGTTTGATATTCTCTTTCAAGTACTGATGTGATATCGACCAGAACTATAAATAAGGCACTCTGGCGCAAATGGAAAGCAAAACGGAGGCCAGAATGGCCTTGTACAAGGAATCAAAAATCACACCGTTACTACTCTGTGGGTACTAATAAAAGTACCGTTACTAATCTATGGGTACAAAAAAAGAACGAAAAAAACGTTTGTAATTCTCTTTGAAGTACTGATGTGATATCGACCAGAACTATAAATAAGGCACGCCGACGCTAACGGCAAGGGAAACGCTGGCCAGAAAGGCCTTGTACAAGGAATCAAAAATCACACCGTTAAGTACTCTATGGGTACAAAAAAAATTATGAACAAAAATGTTTGTAATTCTCTTTGAAGTACTGATGTGATATCGACCAGAACGATAAATAAGGCATGTCCACGCAAACGGCAAGCAAAATGGAGTCCAGAATGGCCTGGTACAAGGAATAAAAAATTACACCGTTAAGTACTCTATGGGTACAAAAAAGTACAAAAAAAAACGTTTGTAATTCTCTTTGAAGTACTGATGTGATATCGACCAGAACGATAAATCAGGCACGCCGGTGCAAACGGCAAGCAAAACGGAGGCCATATTGGCCTTGTACAAGGAATCAAACCGTTAAGTACTCTATGGCTACAAAAAAAGTATGATAAAAAACGTTTGTATTTCTCATTGAAGTACTGATGTGATATCGACCAGAACAATAAATAAGGCACGCCGGCGCAAAAGGCAAGCAAAACGGAGGCCAGAATGGCCTTGTACAAGGAATCAAAAATCACACCGTTAAGTACTCTATGGGTACAAAAAAAGTACGAAAAAAACATTTGTAATTCTCTTTGAAGTCCAGGTATGATATCGACCAAAACGATAAACAAGGCATGCCAGCACAACCGGCAAGCAAAAAGGAGGCCAGAATGGCCTTGTACAAGGAATCAAAAATCACACCGTTAAGTACTCTATGGGTACAAAAAAAAGTATGAAAAAAACGTTTGTAATTCTCTTTGAAATACTAATGTGATATCGACTTGAACGATAAATAAGGCACGCCGGTGCAAATATCAATCAAAACGGAGGCCAGAATGTCTTTGTACAAGGAATCAAAAATTACACCGTTAAGTACTCTATGGGTACAAAAAAAAGTATGAAAAAAATCATTTGTAATTCTCTTTGAAGTACTGATGTGATATCGACCAGAACGATAAATAAGGCACGCCGGTGCAAACAAAAAGCAAAATGGAGGCCAGAATGTCCTTGTACAAGGAATCAAAAATCACACCGTTACTACTCTATAGGTACAATAAAAAGTATGAAAAAAAACGTTTGTAATTCTCTTTGAAGTACTGATGTTATATCGACCAGAACTATAAATAAGGCACCCCGGCGCAAACGGAAAGCAAAACGCATGCCAGAATGGCGTTGAGGAATCAAAAATCACACCGTTACTACTCTGTGGGTACAAGAAAAAGTACCGATACTACTCTATCGGTACAAAAAAAAAGTACGAAAAAAAACGTTTGTAATTCTCTTTGAAGTACTGATGTGATATCGACTAGAACAATAAATAAGGCACGCCGGCGCAAACGGCAAGCAAAACGTAGGCCAGAATGACCTTGTACAAGGAATCAAAAATCACACCATTAAGTACTCTATGGGTACAAAAAAAAGTATGAAAAAAAATGTTTGTAATTCTCTTTGAAGTACTGATGTGATATCGACCAGAACGATAAATAAGACACGCCGGCGCAAACGGAAAACAAAACGGAGGCCATAATGGCCTTGTACAAGGAATCAAAAATCACACCGTTAAGTACTCAATGGGTACAAAAAAAAGTATGAAAAAAACATTTGTAATTCTCTTTGAAGTACTGATGTGATATCGACCAGAACGACAAATAAGGCACGCCGACGCAAATGGCATGCAAAACGGAGGCCATAATGGCCTTGTACAAGGAATCAAAAATCACACCGTTAAGTACTCCATGGGTACAAAAAAAAGTATGATAAAAAAACGTTTGTAATTCTCTTGGAAGTACATATGTGATATCGACCAGAACGATAATAAGGCACGCCGGCGCAAACGGCAAGCAAAACGGAGGCCAGAATGGCCTTGTACAAGGAATCAAAAATCACACCGTTAAGTACTCTATGTGTACAAAAACAAAGTACGAAAAAAAAAACATGTACAATTCTCTTTGAAGTCCTGATATGATATCGATTAAAATGATAAATAAGGCACGCCAGCGCAAACGGGAAGCAAAACGGAGGCCAGAATGGCCTTGTACAAGGAATCAAAAATCATACCGTTAAGTACTCTATAGGTACAAAAAAAAGTATGAAAAAAACGTTTGTAATTCTCTTTGAAGTACTGACGTGATATCGACCAGAACGATAAATAAGGCACGCCGGCGCAAATGGCAAGCAAAACGGAGGCCAGAATGGCCTTGTACAAGGAATCAAAAATCACACCGTTACTACTCAATGGGTTCAAAAAAATTACGAAAAAACGTTTGTAATTCTCTTTGAAGTACTGATGTGATGTCGACCAGAACGATAAATAAGGCACGCCGGCGCAAACGGCAAGCAAAACGGAGGCCAGAATGGCCTTGTACAAGGAATCAAAAATCACACCGTTACTACTCTATGGGTACAAACATAACTATGAAAAAACGTTTGTAATTCTCTTTGAAGTACTGATGTGATTTCGACCAGAACAATCAATAAGGCACGTCGGTGCAAACGGCATGCGAAATGGAGAGCAGAATGGCCTTGTGCAATGAATCTAAAATCCCACCGGTAAGTAATCATTGGGTATAGAAAAATTATGAAAAAAAAGGTTTGTAATTATCTTTGAAGTAACGATGTGATATCGACCACACCGATAAATAAGGGTCGGCGGTGCAAACGGCATGCGAAACGGACTATAGAATGGCCTTGTACAAAGAATCAAAAATCACACTGTTAAGTACTCTATGGGTACAAAAAAAGTTTGAAAAAAACGTTTGTAATTCTCTTTGAAGTAACAATGTGATATCCACCAGAAAGTAAAATAAGGCAAATAGGCGTAAACGGCATGCGAAACTGACATCCAAATGGCCTTGTACAAGGAATCAAAAATCACACCGTTAAGTAATCGGTGGTTATAAAAAAAGTATGAAAAAAGTGTTTGTAATTATCTTTGAAGTAACGATGTGATATCGACCACAACGATAAATAAGGCACGGCGGTGCAAACGGCAAGTAAAACGGACACCCGAATGGCGTAAACGGCATGCGAAACGGACACCCGAATGGCCTTGTACAAGGAATCAAGAATCACACCGTTAAGAAATCGGTGGGTATAAAAAAAGTATGAAAAAAGGTTTGTAATTATCTTTGAATTAATGATGTGATATCGACCACTACGATAAATAAGGCACGGCGGTGCAAACGGCAAGCAAAACGGACACCCGAATGGCCCTGTACAAGGAATCAAAAATCACGCCGTTAAGTACTCTATGGGTACAAAAAAAGAACAAAAAAAAACTTTTGTAATTCTCTTTGAAGTAACTATGTGATATCGACCAAAAAGTTAAATAAGACAAATCGGCGTAAACGGCATGTGAAATGGACGCCCGAATATCCTTTTACATGGAATCAAAAATCACACCGTTGAGTAATTGGTGGGTACAAATAAAGCATGAAAAAAAGTTTGTAATTTTCTTCTACGTAACGATGTGATATCGACCAGAAAGTTAAATAAGACGCGTCGGTGCAAACGGCATGCAAAACGGACACCTGAATGGCCTTGTACAAGGTGTCAAAAGTCACAATATTAAGTACTCTGTGGGTACAAAAAAAGTATCAATTAAAGGTTTGTTACTATCTTTGAAGTACTGATGTGATATCTACCACAACGATAAATAAGGCACGGCGGTGCTAACGGCATGCAAAACGGACACTAGAATGGCCTTGTACAAGGAATACAAAGTCACACCATTAAGTACTCTATGGGTACAAAACAAAGTAATAAAAAAATGTTTGTAATTTTCTTTGAAGTACTGACGTGATATCGACCAGAAAGTTAAATAAGACAAATCGGCGTAAACGGCATGCGAAATGAACACCCGAATGGTGTTGCACAAGGAATAAGAAATCACACCGTTGAGTAATCGGTGGGTACAAAAAAGTATGAAAAACAGGTTTGTAACTTTTTTTGAAGTGCTGATGTGATATCGACCACAACGATAAATAAGGCGTTGCGGTGCAAATGGCTTGCGAAACAGACACCCGAATGGCCTTGTACAAGGAATCAAAAATCACACCGTTAAGTAATCGGTGGGTACAAATAAGTACGAAAAAAAAGTTTGTAATTATCTTTGAAGTAAAAATGTTATATCGACCACAACGATAAATAAGGCACAGCGGTGCAAACGGCATGCATAACGGACACCCGAATGTCCTTGTACAAGGAATCAAAAATCACACCGTTAAGTAATCGGTGGGTAGAAAAAAAGTACGAAAAAAATGTTTGTAATTTTCTTTGAAGTACTGATGTGATATCGACCAGAACATTAAATAAGGCCCGGCGGCGTAAACGGCATGCGAAACGGACACCCGAACGGCCATGCACAAGGAATAAAAAATCACACCGTTAAGTAATCATTGGGTATAAAAAATGTACGAAAAAATGTTTGTAATTATCTTTGAAGTAACGATGTGATATCGACCAGAATGATAAATAAGGCACGCCGGCGCAAACGACAGGCGAAACGGACACCCGAATGTCTGTGTACAAGGAATCAAAAATCACACCGTCAAGTCGGTGGGTACAAAAAAAGTAAGAAAAAAAGTTTTGTAATTTTCGCTGAAGTACTGATGTGATATCGACTAGAACGATAAATAAGACACACTGGCGCAAACGGAAAGCAAAACGGAGACCTGAATGGCCTTGTACAAGGTATCAAAAATCACACCGTTAAGTACTCTGTGGGTACAAAAAAAGTATGAAAAAAGGTTTGTAATTATATTTGAAGTACCGATGTGATATCGACCACAACGATAAATCAGGCACGGCGGTGCAAAAGGCAGTCAAAATGGACACTAGAATGGCCATGTACAAGGTATCAAAAATCACACCGTTAAGTATTCTTTGGGTACAAAAAAGGTATGAAAAAAAACGGTTTGTAATTTTCTGTGAAGTAACGATGTGATATCGACCAGAAAGTTAAATAAGACACGTCGAAGCAAATGGCATGCAAAACGGACACCCGAATGGCTTTGTACAAGGAATAAAAAATCACACCGTTAAGTAATCTATGGGTATGAAAAAAGTATGAAAAATAAGGCTATGATTTTCTTCGACGTAACGATGTGATATCGGTCAGAACGATAAATAAGGCACGCCGGCGCAAACGGCAGGTGAAATGGACACTAGAATGGCCTTGTACAAGAAATCAAAAATCACACCGTTATATACTCTTTGGGTACAAAAAAAAGTATGAAAAAAACGTTTGTAATTCTTTTTGAAGTAACAATGTGATATCGACCAGAAAGTTAAATAAGACACGTCGGCGCAAACGGCATACAAAACGGACACCCGAATGGCCTTGTACAAGGGATCCAAAAATCACTCCGTTAAGTACTCTATGGGTACAAAAAAAAGTACGAAAAAAAAAGTTGGTAATTTTCTTTGAAGTACAGATGTGATATCAACAAGAACAATAAATAAGGCACGCCGGCGCAAACGGCAAGCAAAACGGAGGCCAGAATGGGCTTGTACAAGGAATCAAAAAAAACACCGTTAAGTACTCTATGGGTACAAAAAAAAGTATGAAATTTTTTTTTTGTAATTCTCTTTGAAGTACTGATGTGGTATCGACTGGAACGATAAATAAGGCACGCTGGTGCAAACGGCAAGCAAAACAGAGGCCAGAATGGACTTGTACAAGGAATCAAAAATCATACCGTTAAGTACTCTATAGGTACAAAAAAAGTATGAAAAAAACGTTTGTAATTCTCTTTGAAGAACTGATGTGGTATCGACCAGAACGATAAATAAGGCACGCCGGCGCAAACGGCAAGCAAAACGGAGGCCAGAATGGCCATGTACAAGGAATCAAAAATCACACCGTTAAGTACTCTATGGGTACAAAAAAGTACGAAAAAAACGTTTGTAATTCTCTTTGAAATACTATAGTGATATCGACCAGAACGATAAATAAGGCACGCCGGCGCAAACGGCAAGCAAAACGGAGGCCAGAATGGCCGTGTACAAGGAACCAAAAATCACACCGTTAAGTACTCTATGGGTAAAAAAAGTATGAAAAAAACGTTTGTAATTCTCTTGGAAGTACTGATGTGATATTGACCAGAACGATAAATAAGGCATGCCGGCGCAAACGGCAGGGCAAACGGAGGCCAGAATGGCCTTGTACAAGGAATAAAAAATCACACCGTTAAGTACTCTATGGGTACCAAAAAAAGTACAAAAACAATGTTTGTAATTCTCTTTGAAATAACGATGTGATATCGACGACAACGATAAATAAGGCAAGTCGGTTCAAACGGCATGCAAAACGGACATCCAAATGGCCTTGTACATGGAATCAAGGCAAGCAAAACGGAGGCCAGAACGATAAATAAGGCACGCCGGAACAAACGGCAAGAAAAACGGAGGCCAGAATGACCTTGTACAAGGAATCAAAATTCACACCATTAAGTACTCTATGGGTACAAAAAAAAGTATGAAAAAAACGTTTGTAATTCTCTTTGAAGTACTGATGTGATATCGACTAGAACGATAAAAATGGCACGCCGGCGCAAACGGCAAGCAAAACAGAGGCCAGAATGGCTTAGTACAAGGAATAAAAAATCACACCGTTACTACTATATGGGTACAAAAAAAAGTATGAAAAAAACGTTTGTAATTCTCTTTGTAGTACTGATGTGATATCGACCAGAACGATAAATAAGGCACGCCGGCGCAAACGGCAAGCAAAACGAAGGCCAGAATGGCCGTGTACAAGGAATCAAAAATCACACCATTACTACTCTATGCGTACAAAAAAAAGTACGAAAAAAAAAGTTTGTAACTCTCTTTGATGTACTGATTTGATATCGACTAGAACGATAAATAAGGCACGCCGGCGCAAACGGGAAGCAAAACGAAGGCCATAATGGCCTTGTACAAGGAATCAAAAATCACACCGTTACAACTCTATGGGTAGAAAAAAAGTACAAAAAAACATTTGTAATCCTCTTCGAACTACAGATGTGATATCGACCAGAACAATAAATAAGGCACGCCGGCGCAAACGGCAAGCAAAATGGAGTCCGGAATGGCCTTGTACAAGGAATCAAAAATCACACCGTTACTACTCTATGGGTACAAAAAAAAGTACGAATAAAAACGTTTGTAATTCTCTTTGAAGTACTGATGTGATATCGACCAGAACGATAAACAAGGTACGCCGGCGAAAACGGCAAGCAAAACGGGGGCCAGAATAGCTTTGTACAAGGAATCAAAAATCACACCGTTAAGTACTCTACCGGTACAAAAAAAGTATGAAAAAAATGTTTGTAATTCTCTTTGAAGTACTGATGTGATATCGACTAGAACGATAAATAAGGCACTCCGGCGCAAACGGTAAGCAAAACGGAGGCCAGAATGGCTTTGTACAAGTAATCCAAAATCACACTGTTACTACTCTATGGGTTCAAAAAAAAGTATGAAAAAAATGTTTGTAATTCTCTTTGAAGTACTGATGAGATATCTACCAAAACAATAAATAAGTCACGCCGGCGCAAATGGAAAGCAAAACGGAGGCCAGAATGGCCTTGTATAAGGAATCAAAAATCCCACCGTTACTACTCTATGGGTACAAAAAAAGTACGAAAAAAACGTTGGTAATTTTCTTTGAAGTACTGATGTGATATCGACCAGAACTATAAATAAGGCACTCCGGCGCAAATGGAAAGCAAAACGTAGGCCAGAATGGCCTTGTATAAGGAATCAAAAATCACACCGTTACTACTCTATGGGTACAAAAAAAGTACGGAAAAAAACGTTTGATATTCTCTTTCAAGTACTGATGTGATATCGACCAGAACTATAAATAAGGCACTCTGGCGCCAACGGAAAGCAAAACGGAGGCCAGAATGGCCTTTTACAAGGAATCAAAAATCACACCGTTACTACTCTGTGGGTACTAATAAAAAGTACCGTTACTACTCTATGGGTACAAAAAAATAACGAAAAAAACGTTTGTAATTCTCTTTGAAGTACTGATGTGATATCGACCAGAACTATAAATATGGCACGCCGGCGCTAACGGCAAGCGAAACGCTGGCCAGAAAGGCCTTGTACAAGGAATCAAAAATCACACCGTTAAGTACTCTATGGGTACAAAAAAAATTATGAACAAAAATGTTTGTAATTCTCTTTGAATTACTGATGTGATATCGACCAGAACGATAAATAAGGCATGTCCACGCAAACGGCAAGCAAAATGGAGTCCAGAATGGCATGGTACAAGGAATAAAAAATCACACCGTTAAGTACTCTATGGGTACAAAAAAGTACAAAAAATAACGTTTGTAATTCTCTTTGAAGTACTGATGTGATATCGACCAGAACGATAAATAAGGCACGCCGGCGCAAACGGCAAGCAAAACGGAGGCCATATTGGCCATGTACAAGGAATCAAACCGTTAAGTACTCTATGGCTACAAAAAAAAGTACGATAAAAAACTTTTGTATTTCTCATTGAAGTACTGATGTGATATCGACCAGAACGATAAATAAGGCACGCCGACGCAAACGGCAAGCAAAACGGAGGCCAGAATGGCCTTGTACAAGGAATCAAAAATCACACCGTTAAGTACTCTATGGGTACAAAAAAAAGTACGAGAAAAAACATTTGTAATTCTCTTGGATGTCCAGATATGATATCGACCAAAACGATAAACAAGGCATGCCAGCACAACCGGCAAGCAAAAAGGAGGCCAGAATGGCCTTGTACAAGGAATCAAAAATCACACCGTTAAGTACTCTATGGGTACAAAAAAAAGTATGAAAAAAACGTTTGTAATTCTCTTTGAAATACTAATGTGATATCGACTTGAACGATAAATAAGGCACGCCGGCGCAAATATCAATCAAAACGGAGGCCAGAATGTCTTTGTACAAGGAATCAAAAATCATACCGTTAAGTACTCTATGGGTACAAAAAAAGTATGAAAAAAATCATTTGTAATTCTCTTTGAAGTACTGATGTGATATCGACCAGAATGATAAATAAGGCATGCCGGTGCAAATAGAAAGCAAAATGGAGGCCAGAATGTCCTTGTACAAGGAATCAAAAATCACACCGATACTACTCTATAGGTACAATAAAATGTATGAAAAAAAACGTTTGTAATTCTCTTTGAAGTACTGATGTTATATCGACCAGAACTATAAATAAGGCACCCCGGCGCAAACGAAAAGCAAAACGCATGCCAGAATGGCGTTGAGGAATCAAAAATCACACCGTTACTACTCTGTGGGTACAAGAAAAAGTACCGATACTACTCTATGGGTACAAAAAAAAGTACGAAAAAAAACGTTTGTAATTCTCTTTGAAGTACTGAAGTGATATCGACTAGAACAATAAATAAGGCACGCCGGCACAAACGGCAAGCAAAACGTAGGCCAGAATGACTTTGTACAAGGAGTCAAAAATCACACCATTAAGTACTCTATGGGTACAAAAAAAAGTATGAAAAAAATGTTTGTAATTCTCTTTGAAGTACTGATGTGATATCGACCAGAACGATAAATAAGACACGCCGGCGCAAACAGCAATTAAAACGGAGGCCATAATGGCCTTATACAAGGAATCAAAAATCACACCGTTAAGTACTCAATGGGTACAAAAAAAAGTTTAAAAAAAATATTTGTAATTCTCTAAGAAGTACTGATGTGATATCGACCAGGACGACAAATAAGGCACGCCGACGCAAATGGCATGCAAAACGGAGGCCATAATGGCCTTGTACAAGGAATCAAAAATCACACCGTTAAGTACTCCATGGGTACAAAAAAAGTATGATAAAAAACGTTTGTAATTCTCTTGGAAGTACAGATGTGATATCGACCAGAACGATAATAAGGCACGGCGGCGCAAACGGCAAGCAAAACGGAGGCCAGAATGGCCTTGTACAAGGAATCAAAAATCACACCGTTAAGTACTCTATGTGTACAAAAACAAAGTACGAAAAAAAAACATGTGCAATTCTCTTTGAAGTCCTGATATGATATCGATTAAAATGATAAATAAGGCACGCCAAAGCGCAAACGGGAAGCAAAACGGAGGCCGAATGGCCTTGTACAAGGAATCAAAAATCATACCGTTAAGTACTCTATAGGTACAAAAAAAGTATGAAAAAAAACGTTTGTAATTCTCTTTGAAGTACTGACGTGATATCGACCAGAACGATAAATAAGGCACGCCGGCGCAAATGGCAAGCAAAACGGAGGCCAGAATGGCCTTGTACAAGGAATCAAAAATAACACCGTTACTACTCTATGGGTTCAAAAAAATTACGAAAAAACTTTTGTAATTCTCTTTGAAGTACTGATGTGATATCTGTAACATCCCGACTTTTCGGAAAAGGGCAAAAGAGTCTTTTAACAAAAAAATTCAGATTTTTGTTTAATTTTAGTAAAGGATTTAAGTTTTTGTAATAATAATAATAATAATAATAATAATAATAATAATAATAAGTGGAAATAAAAGGGGAAGTTAATGTGGAGGTTTTTATTTCTAATAAAACCTCCCATTATCTAAGGGAGTTGGAGAATTCAGAAAAGAACGTTCAATCTTTATCTGAAAATAAGAAAAGAGAAGAAAACAAAAGACAATCTCCAAAGGATCTTCTTGATCGTCAGTCGGTTTTCTAAATCGTTTGAAGATTTAGAATCAGCGGGCAGAGAGGATCGTTTTGGTAGTAAGGTTTCAGAGTTTCGTAAAGGTATGGTTTTTGCTCTAAATCTAGAATCTTGAAGATTAGATCTTGTTTTGGTGTTCTAGTTGATCAATTCATAGTTTAGATTGTTTAGAAACCTTTGATCACAATTAATTTAGGTTTAATTGTTGATCAATTAGGTTTTAGTTGAAGTTTGCTAAAGAGTGTCTTTGCATCCTTCTTGTGGTGTTGCTTGGTTTTGCTTGCTAATAAGGTAAGAGGCTCTTCATAATGTTTAATTAAAGTTTTATGGTGTTAAGGTTGTGTTTTGGGTATGATTTGTGTTTAGAAATCATGCTAGTTGTTGTTGTTGTAATACAAAGTGTTATAGCAGGTTTAAGACATGTTTTGATGCTATTTGGATGTATATTTGATGTTTAAACTTGGTTGGGTTTGAGTAGAAATCGATAGAGTGCAGAAAACTGTGTTTTATGTAGTTTTGCCCAGTTTTGGCGCCCACCAAAGCTTTTGGCATGCCCCAAACCTGAACCAGAGAGTTTAGTGACTTTCTAGAATATTTTTGGCGCGCCCCAAAGGTTTTGGCGCCCCTAGACCTGGACAGAGAGTTTAATGAATTCTCTGAAGCAATTTTGGCACACGCCAAAGGTGTTGGCGCCCCCCAACACTGCTTAAATGTTATTTTGATTGTTTTAAGCTACGAGATGAGTTCTAAATGTTATTTCTTGATCGAATAACAATAAAATGAACATGAACAAGCCTGGATTAAGCTTCTGATGCGTTTAGTTCCGGCACCGAATGTACTCTTCAAGGGAGTTGAAGTTCGGGACCGTCGGAAGCGGGTCCGAATGGCTTGTGCTTCGTGGAATTAGTATTCCTCAATGTCCGTGTATGTGCTAGGGATTGTCCTTGTCTAGGGTCTAAGTAAGAGAGTAGTAATTGTGATGGAGCTTACTTGAAAATATTTAGGTGGCTAGTTAACAATTAATAATAAACATACTTGTGTAGTAAAAAGACTAAACATCGTAACACTCTTGGTAAGGCACCTAGCTATATCGTGATGTGTGGGCGGTCAGATAAAGTGAATAACTCTGCTGCCCTATAAACGGCTAAATGGCAGGGGGACTTCGCCGAACGTGTGCACCATCGGGCTTTCTCCCGTGGCTATCAGTGTGATCCACTGATAGGTTGCAAACGATACCTCGTGGTGGGTAGCACCATGCGTTGTGCCCTTGAGTGCCGATGTGACAAAGATAAGTTATGTTAGAAACGTTTAGTCACGACATGTTGATGGACATGGAGTGAACCCTAGATCGAGTCGGTCTCATAAAGATAACATAATAATAATTAATGAACCTTTCATTGTAAGTCTTGATTATACATTAGCTTCTTCCTTTTGCTAAGTACTTTGTACTTACCTCAATTGCATATGTTGTTTTGGTGTGCTTTTGGGGTGAGAAGACGAACGGAGTTAGCCTTGAGCTCATTGAAGAGTTCAATGACGATTCGGTTGACGTTGACGCCATGATGACGCTTTATTCTTACTTTCTATTATAGGTTGTACTAGATTTTGTACCTTTTGTTTTAAAGAACTCGTTGTACCTTCTTCTAAAAGAATCTTTGTAAGACAAGTGTTGTATCTTTCTTTTGTAGCATCGTACGTTGTAAGATTTATCTCTTTATTGTAAGGTATTCCTTTCTACCCCTAGTCGGTTTGTATTCTATTCTAGTAGCATTTATGAGTTTACCCGAGCCTTTTGGGCTTCCGTTGCTTTAATTATGATACGACGACGTAGGTGGCGTATAATATTGGATTTATTTAATGTTATACGCGCCGAACGTTCTCTTCCGGATAAGGGCTCGATATCCGGGAGCGGGGCGGTACAATATCGACCAGAACGATAAATAAGGCACGCCGCCGCAAACGGCAAGCAAAACAGAGGCCAGAATGGCCTTGTACAAGGAATCAAAAATCACACTGTTACTACTCTATGGGTACAAAAATAAGTATGAAAAAACGTTTGTAATTTTCTTTGAAGTACTGATGTGATATCGACCAGAACGATAAATAAGGCACGCCGGCGCAAACAGCAAGCAAATCGAAGGCCAGAATGGCCTTGTACAAGGAATCAAAAATCACACCGTTACTACTCTACGGGTACAAAAAAAAAGTAATAAAAATGTTTGTTATTCTCTTGGAAGTACTGATGTGATATAGACCAGAACGATAAATAAGGCACGCCTGCGCAAACGGCAAGCAAAACGGAGTCCAGAATGGCCTTGTACAAGGAATCAAAAATCACACCGTTACTACTCTATGGGTACAAAAAAAAACGTTTGTAATTCTCTTTGAAGTACTGATGTGATATCGACCAGAACGATAAATAAGGCACTCCGGCGCAAACGGCAAGCAAAACGGAGTCCGGAATGGCCTTATACCAGGAATCAAAAATCACACCGTTAGTACTCTATGGGTACAAAAAAGTACGAAAAAAAACGTTTGTAATTCTCATTGAAGTACTGATGTGATATTGACTAGAACGAAAAATAAGGCACGCCGGCGCAAACGGTAAGCAAAACGGAGTCCAGAATGGCTTTTTACAAGTAATCAAAAATCACACCGTTAAGTACTCTCTAGGTACAAAAAAAGTATGAAAAAAAAACGTTTGTAATTCTCATTGAAGTACTGATGTGATATCGACCAGAATGAAAAATAAGGCATGCCGACGCAAATGGCAAGCAAAACGGAGGCCAGAATGGCCTTGTACAAGGAATCAAAAATCACACTGTTAAGTACTCTATGGGTACAAAAAAAGTATGAAAAAAAATGTTTGTAATTCTCTTTGAAGTACTGATGTGATATCGACCAGAACGATAAATAAGGCACGCCGGCGCAAAGGGAAAGCAATACGGAGGCCAGAATGTCCTTGTACAATGAATCAAATATCACACCGATAAGTACTCTATGGGTACAAAAAAAGTATGAAAAAAAATGTTTGTAATTCTCTTTGAGTACGGATTTGATATTGACTAGAACGATAAATAAGGCACGCCGGCGCAAACGGTAAGAAAAACGGAGTCCAGAATGGCTTTGTACAAGTAATCAAAAATCACACCGTTAAGTACTCTCTGGGTACAAAAAAAAAGAAAAAAAAACGTTTGTAATTCTCTTTGAAGTACTGATGTGATATCGACCAGAACGATAAATAAGGCATGCCGACGCAAATGGCAAGCAAAACGGAGGCCAGAATGGCCTTGTACAAGGAATCAAAAATCACACCGTTAAGTACTCTATGGGTACAAAAAAAGTATGAAAAAAAATGTTTGTAATTCTCTTTGAAGTACTGATGTGATGTCGACCAGAACGATAAATAAGGCACGCCGGCGCAAACGGAAAGCAATACGGAGGCCAGAATGTCCTTGTACAAGGAATCAAAAATCACACCGTTACTACTCTATGGGTACAAAAAAAAGTACGAATAAAAACGTTTGTAATTCTCTTTGAAGTACTGATGTGATATCGACCATAACGATAAACAAGGTACGCCGGCGAAAACGGCAAGCAAAACGGGGGCCAGAATAGCTTTGTACAAGGAATCAAAAATCACACCGTTAAGTACTCTACCGGTACAAAAAAAGTATGAAAAAAATGTTTGTAATTCTCTTTGAAGTACTGATGTGATATCGACTAGAACGATAAATAAGGCACTCCGGCGCAAACGGTAAGCAAAACGGAGGCCAGAATGGCTTTGTACAAGTAATCCAAAATCACACTGTTACTACTCTATGGGTTCAAAAAAAAGTATGAAAAAAATGTTTGTAATTCTCTTTGAAGTACTGATGAGATATCTACCAAAACAATAAATAAGTCACGCCGGCGCAAATGGAAAGCAAAACGGAGGCCAGAATGGCCTTGTATAAGGAATCAAAAATCCCACCGTTACTACTCTATGGGTACAAAAAAAGTACGAAAAAAACGTTGGTAATTTTCTTTGAAGTACTGATGTGATATCGACCAGAACTATAAATAAGGCACTCCGGCGCAAATGGAAAGCAAAACGTAGGCCAGAATGGCCTTGTATAAGGAATCAAAAATCACACCGTTACTACTCTATGGGTACAAAAAAAGTACGGAAAAAAACGTTTGATATTCTCTTTCAAGTACTGATGTGATATCGACCAGAACTATAAATAAGGCACTCTGGCGCCAACGGAAAGCAAAACGGAGGCCAGAATGGCCTTTTACAAGGAATCAAAAATCACACCGTTACTACTCTGTGGGTACTAATAAAAAGTACCGTTACTACTCTGTGGGTACAAAAAAATAACGAAAAAAACGTTTGTAATTCTCTTTGAAGTACTGATGTGATATCGACCAGAACTATAAATATGGCACGCCGGCGCTAACGGCAAGCGAAACGCTGGCCAGAAAGGCCTTGTACAAGGAATCAAAAATCACACCGTTAAGTACTCTATGGGTACAAAAAAAATTATGAACAAAAATGTTTGTAATTCTCTTTGAATTACTGATGTGATATCGACCAGAACGATAAATAAGGCATGTCCACGCAAACGGCAAGCAAAATGGAGTCCGAATGGCATGGTACAAGGAATAAAAAATCACACCGTTAAGTACTCTATGGGTACAAAAAAGTACAAAAAATAACGTTTGTAATTCTCTTTGAAGTACTGATGTGATATCGACCAGAACGATAAATAAGGCACGCCGGCGCAAACGGCAAGCAAAACGGAGGCCATATTGGCCATGTACAAGGAATCAAACCGTTAAGTACTCTATGGCTACAAAAAAAAAGTACGATAAAAAACTTTTGTATTTCTCATTGAAGTACTGATGTGATATCGACCAGAACGATAAATAAGGCACGCCGGCGCAAACGGCAAGCAAAACGGAGGCCAGAATGGCCTTGTACAAGGAATCAAAAATCACACCGTTAAGTACTCTATGGGTACAAAAAAAAGTACGAGAAAAAACATTTGTAATTCTCTTGGATGTCCAGATATGATATCGACCAAAACGATAAACAAGGCATGCCAAAGACAACCGGCAAGCAAAAAGGAGGCGAATGGCCTTGTACAAGGAATCAAAAATCACACCGTTAAGTACTCTATGGGTACAAAAAAAAGTATGAAAAAAACGTTTGTAATTCTCTTTGAAATACTAATGTGATATCGACTTGAACGATAAATAAGGCACGCCGGCGCAAATATCAATCAAAACGGAGGCCAGAATGTCTTTGTACAAGGAATCAAAAATCATACCGTTAAGTACTCTATGGGTACAAAAAAAGTATGAAAAAAATCATTTGTAATTCTCTTTGAAGTACTGATGTGATATCGACCAGAATGATAAATAAGGCATGCCGGTGCAAACAGAAAGCAAAATGGAGGCCAGAATGTCCTTGTACAAGGAATCAAAAATCACACCGATACTACTCTATAGGTACAATAAAATGTATGAAAAAAAACGTTTGTAATTCTCTTTGAAGTACTGATGTTATATCGACCAGAACTATAAATAAGGCACCCCGGCGCAAACGAAAAGCAAAACGCATGCCAGAATGGCGTTGAGGAATCAAAAATCATACTCTGTGGGTACAAGAAAAAGTACCGATACTACTCTATGGGTACAAAAAAAAGTACGAAAAAAAACGTTTGTAATTCTCTTTGAAGTACTGAAGTGATATCGACTAGAACAATAAATAAGGCACGCCGGCACAAACGGCAAGCAAAACGTAGGCCAGAATGACTTTGTACAAGGAGTCAAAAATCACACCATTAAGTACTCTATGGGTACAAAAAAAAGTATGAAAAAAATGTTTGTAATTCTCTTTGAAGTACTGATGTGATATCGACCAGAACGATAAATAAGACACGCCGGCGCAAACAGCAATTAAAACGGAGGCCATAATGGCCTTATACAAGGAATCAAAAATCACACCGTTAAGTACTCAATGGGTACAAAAAAAAGTTTAAAAAAAATATTTGTAATTCTCTAAGAAGTACTGATGTGATATCGACCAGGACGACAAATAAGGCACGCCGACGCAAATGGCATGCAAAACGGAGGCCATAATGGCCTTGTACAAGGAATCAAAAATCACACCGTTAAGTACTCCATGGGTACAAAAAAAGTATGATAAAAAACGTTTGTAATTCTCTTGGAAGTACAGATGTGATATCGACCAGAACGATAATAAGGCACGGCGGCGCAAACGGCAAGCAAAACGGAGGCCAGAATGGCCTTGTACAAGGAATCAAAAATCACACCGTTAAGTACTCTATGTGTACAAAAACAAAGTACGAAAAAAAAACATGTGCAATTCTCTTTGAAGTCCTGATATGATATCGATTAAAATGATAAATAAGGCACGCCAGCGCAAACGGGAAGCAAAACGGAGGCCAGAATGGCCTTGTACAAGGAATCAAAAATCATACCGTTAAGTACTCTATAGGTACAAAAAAAGTATGAAAAAAAACGTTTGTAATTCTCTTTGAAGTACTGACGTGATATCGACCAGAACGATAAATAAGGCACGCCGGCGCAAATGGCAAGCAAAACGGAGGCCAGAATGGCCTTGTACAAGGAATCAAAAATAACACCGTTACTACTCTATGGGTTCAAAAAAATTACGAAAAAACTTTTGTAATTCTCTTTGAAGTACTGATGTGATATCTCGTAACATCCCGACTTTTCGGAAAAGGGCAAAAGAGTCTTTTAACAAAAAAATTCAGATTTTTGTTTAATTTTAGTAAAGGATTTAAGTTTTTGTAATAATAATAATAATAATAATAATAATAATAATAATAATAATAATAATAATAAGTGGAAATAAAAGGGGAAGTTAATGTGGAGGTTTTTATTTCTAATAAAACCTCCCATTATCTAAGGGAGTTGGAGAATTCAGAAAAGAACGTTCAATCTTTATCTGAAAATAAGAAAAGAGAAGAAAACAAAAGACAATCTCCAAAGGATCTTCTTGATCGTCAGTCGGTTTTCTAAATCGTTTGAAGATTCAGAATCAGCGGGCAGAGAGGATCGTTTTGGTAGTAAGGTTTCAGAGTTTCGTAAAGGTATGGTTTTTGCTCTAAATCTAGAATCTTGAAGATTAGATCTTGTTTTGGTGTTCTAGTTGATCAATTCATAGTTTAGATTGTTTAGAAACCTTTGATCACAATTAATTTAGGTTTAATTGTTGATCAATTAGGTTTTAGTTGAAGTTTGCTAAAGAGTGCTGCAGTCCTTCTTGTGGTGTTGCTTGGTTTTGCTTGCTAATAAGGTAAGAGGCTCTTCATAATGTTTAATTAAAGTTTTATGGTGTTAAGGTTGTGTTTTGGGTATGATTTGTGTTTAGAAATCATGCTAGTTGTTGTTGTTGTAATACAAAGTGTTATAGCAGGTTTAAGACATGTTTTGATGCTATTTGGATGTATATTTGATGTTTAAACTTGGTTGGGTTTGAGTAGAAATCGATAGAGTGCAGAAAACTGTGTTTTATGTAGTTTTGCCCAGTTTTGGCGCCCACCAAAGCTTTTGGCATGCCCCAAACCTGAACCAGAGAGTTTAGTGACTTTCTAGAATATTTTTGGCGCGCCCCAAAGGTTTTGGCGCCCCTAGACCTGGACAGAGAGTTTAATGAATTCTCTGAAGCAATTTTGGCACACGCCAAAGGTGTTGGCGCCCCCCAACACTGCTTAAATGTTATTTTGATTGTTTTAAGCTACGAGATGAGTCCTAAATGTTATCTCTTGATCGAATAACAATAAATGAACATGAACAAGCCTGGATTAAGCTTCTGATGCGTTTAGTTCCGGCACCGAATGTACTCTTCAAGGGAGTTGAAGTTCGGGACCGTCGGAAGGGTATGAATGGCTTGTGCTTTGTGGAATTAGTATTCCTCAATGTCTGTGTATGTGCTAGGGATTGTCCTTGTCTAGGGTCTAAGTAAGAGAGTAGTAATTGTGAGGGAGCTTACTTGAAAATATTTAGGTGGCTAGTTAACAATTAATAATAAACATACTTGTGTAGTAAAAAGACTAAACATCGTAACACTCTTGGTAAGGCACCTAGCTATATCGCGATGTGTGGCGGTCAGATAAAGTGAATAACTCTGCTGCCCTATAAACGGCTAAATGGCAGGGGGACTTCGCCGAACGTGTGCACCATCGGGCTTTCTCCCGTGGCTATCAGTGTGATCCACTGATAGGTTGCAAACGATACCTCGTGGTGGGTAGCACCATGCGTTGTGCCCTTGAGTGCCGATGTGACAAAGATAAGTTATGTTAGAAACGTTTAGTCACGACATGTTGATGGACATGGAGTGAACCCTAGATCGAGTCGGTCTCATAAAGATAACATAATAATAATTAATGAACCTTTCATTGTAAGTCTTGATTATACATTAGCTTCTTCCTTTTGCTAAGTACTTTGTACTTACCTCAATTGCATATGTTGTTTTGGTGTGCTTTTGGGGTGAGAAGACGAACAGGTTAGCCTTGAGCTCATTGAAGAGTTCAATGACGATTCAGTGACGTTGACGCCATGATGACGCTTTATTCTTACTTTCTATTATAGGTTGTACTAGATTTTGTACCTTTTGTTTTAAAGAACCTGTTGTACCTTCTTCTAAAAGAATCTTTGTAAGACAAGTGTTGTATCTTTCTTTTGTAGCATCGTACGTTGTAAGCTTTATCTCTTTATTGTAAGGTATTCCTTTCTACCCCTAGTCGGTTTGTATTCTTTTCTAGTAGCATTTATGAGTTTACCCGAGCCTTTTGGGCTTCCGTTGCTTTAATTATGATACGACGACGTAGAGGCTGGCGTATAATATTGGATTTATTTAATTTTATACGCGCCGAACGTTCTCTTCCGGATAAGGGCTCGGTATCCGGGAGCGGGGCGTTACAGTTGGTATCAGAGAGAAGCGTTCCTTGCTTTTCTAGGCTTCCCTTTCTTAAGATTAGATCTCTTTAGACCTCTTAGTAACCATTCTGACTTCCTTGATCTTTCAGAATGGTAGGAACCCGTAGAAGTTTCTTTACTAACCTAAGTTCTGTTCTCAAGATAAGGTATCTTGGATCTTTTAGAACCTTTCTGATCTCTCTTGTTCTTGGTGGTAATTTTCGTAAAGCTAATAACCCTTATACCGTGGTTAGTTTTCACTAGAGCCTAGTGAAGAGTCTTCTTAGGCGAAGGTTAGGTTGAGTTCAAAGCTCACATCTTTTATGTGGTGCCCTCAAGTTTGTTCCTTCTCAGATCCTTAATAGAATCCCTATCTTCTTTTGGAGCTTTCAGACTTTTCTCTCTTTGCTCTTTTCTTTGAGGATTTAAAGTTTCCTTATTGCGACATTTTGATTTAATCATTTCTCCTATTTTTATAAATTGATGTTATGCAAAACGAGTAAACGATTTTATTCATGTTTCTATAAGTCTTGTAATACCCTTTCTGGTGTTCCAAAAAAATTCTGTAAATTTTCAGTCACTTAGAAAATTGCCTTGTCTATAATTTCTCTTTTGGCATCAACTTAGTTTTCAATATGGATTGTTCATAAATTGCTTAACAAGGAGGAGTACTCTGTTCAGAAAATTCTGCAGCGGTACTCTTACTTATGAATCTGTTTTGAATGATCTAAAACCCTTAAAATGACTTGAATTTTTGATATGTTGTAGATAACTCTCTACCCTGAAAATTTTGTTTTGGAGTCAAGTGCAAATTCTTTCTGGTTTGAGTACAATCTGCAAAACGTTGCAGATTATAAATTTCTGAAATTTTTGACAGCTTGCAGCAGTCGACGAAAATATTTATTTTAACCAACTTATACTTTTCCAAGAATTCTGAATTTTGAGTAGCATATGTAAAACCTGCATACCGACGACTTTTGTTTTTACATCATGTTCAAAATCAGTTTGGTTTGTCCTGTGCAAGTCAACCATTCCATGGTTGATTTATGCATCCAAAACTTTTAAAACCATTTAAGTACTTGTTCATGAAAGGCTAGACAACATTCTTTCACCTTGGAAGTTTAGGTGTGGGGTTATAGGTGTTGGGAAGACTTTGAAGCATAAAACTTTTAACTTAGTGGTTATCCGTAATAAGAAGTTTAGTAGGTAGATATTAAGTGTTGTAGATTTAATACCTTTCTGTGACGAGAAACAATTATATGGTGATTTTCCAATACCACGTTTTCTTTAACGAGGTGGTCTTTTATAATCATTCGGTTTCATACTTGGCTACCTAAAATTTCAAATGTTTCCCCATTATTACTATTTGCAATCCATGTCCCAGCTAAATCATCCATTTGAAACTTTTTGAACTCGGTAAAAGTCCTTTCATTGCGAAGTTTTATTTTCCAAGTGTGCACATACTTTGATGTGTCTTATTTTTATTTTTTTTTATGAAGATGTTTTCATAGTGTCAAATTCTTGATTTAAGGAAGCAAGTTTCTCTTCCTTCGAACTATTTGAACTGGCAACTGCATATCCTTTCATTGCATCATGTTTAGCAAATTCAGGTCAATACACTTTTGCATCCTAGTGATTACCTTCAATGCATCCTCTACACGATATTTTAGTGCAGAAAACTTTTTATTTAAAGACTCAACTCTTTTATTAGAATTTTATACCATTTCGAAAAAAAAACGGTTGAAAGATCAAACTTTCTCAAAACATTCATTTTAATTACATATCCTTTTGTCTTCCGGTAAGAATACGTGAACAACAATTTCTTACCTAAGTGTCATTTAATAACTCCAGACTACTTTTAGAAAGATACATATATATACATATGTTCAAAAGTCCTGTCGATAATTACTTTCAAAGTACTGTATTTTCTTTTTTGCTTTTTTTTTACGAAATTTTGGAATATGCGAGTAGTCGAACCTCTTTTACGTATCATGCATGCCTTTTAAAGTTATGTTTTAATAAAGAATCTTAGCCTGCAACTTATTTTTGTTAAGAGTATTCCTTGACAAAATTTTGCCACAAGTGTTAAGTTATTCTGTCTTATTTTAAACCTCCCTTCTTCAAGTTGGAAGAAATGGCTTTCTGATTTTGTTTTAACAAAGGGTTATCCTCATTCCTTTGAACATTTGCACCCTTGATGCAAACCTTTTAACAATTTCACAATAGCCCTTCTTGTGTTAGTCTTTGAATGACACGAAAACATGCATTATTTGAAACTCTTATGTTTTCTTTACACAGTCGTCACTTATATTTTTTTTTCCACGAAGCACTTCTTCGATTTACCTTTATCATTGAACCTTTGGAGAAGATGTTCCCCGCTTTCAAAAAAAAAAAATTAACTGCAACGGTTGTTGAAAGAAATAGAAAATGCATTCTCTGAGTTCATTTACTTTCTTTTCCACGTTATCATTCATGACCTCTTCGCGACATTTCTCCAATTTACTTGGATTTTCATCAGGAAAACTTTCGAGAGAATATTACTCGTCTTCAATTTTTTTTTATATGTATATATATTTATGTACATAGTTGAATAAGATTTGAATCTTCTTCTATTTCTAGACCTTTTCTGTTGAACTCTTTAAGGCGAAGTAGGAAAATTTATTCTTTTGCATTCAATCATACCAATTACTTCAAAAAAAAAAATGTTTTCAATATGGATTATATAGGATGATCTTTTGGTTGCAACAAATGTCCCAGCCAGAGAACTTTTGTTTTATCGATTTTATCACAAGTGGCCTCATCTTGGTAAATTTTATATGTCATCCATTTTGTGTTATCCAAACAAATGTTTTACTATATGCATGTGAACCAAGTTCAAACCATCTTTCATTTTGTGTTACGCATCTCAAAATTTCCCATTTGTTATCTCCTTTAGTAGTTTCAGTTTTCAAAAGACTTTTATAACCATTTTTACCTTTCTTCTGGAATCAAGGTGAGAATAAGTTTAAAACATTGTTTCTTGTATATGTTTTGCTTAAAAATAAATTCTTTTACAACTCCAGTCTTCTGTTGTACTATAAAATTATGGTTGCTGATAAACTCACTGTCAAAAGTTGTTCTCTTGTCTATAGGAAAGCCTTATAAGTTTGGTAGAAGATGTTTATATGGTTTCCTTTTTGAAGACTAGTAAAGATTGAAGTATGTCTATGGTTTGGGTGTGCTATAGATGGTTTAGTGCTGGATTGATAACAAGACGGAGTTGAAGTTCCTTAAGTTAATAGCTAGTTTCTTGAAGGTAAGGCGGATGTATAGGTCAAAGTAACCTTCGTATAAGTGTGGAAACTGCTGTAAGGGTGACAAATGGACGAAGAATCTAGAAGAATAATACTTGTTAATTAGTGGATTGACATATGACTTTTGGGACAAAGTGTTATAGGAGGAGCTTAAGAAGTTAGGTTAGTAGAGTTGGGTAGATGAAAGGTGCAAATAAGCTAGAGAGGAACTTAAGTTGAGTTACAGGATCAACAGTGTTGAACGCGTCGAAGTCTTGATGTTGAAAATATTGAGGTTCAAATCAGTTGGAGATAACGTTTTGTTTTTAAAGTGAACTAGAAGTAGGCAAGCTGGTATCTAAGATGTAAGAGGAGTTGGTTCTGGAAAGTTTCGAGGGCGAAACTTCTTTAAGGGGGGAAGAATGTAACATCCCGACTTTTCGGAAAAGGGCAAAAGAGTCTTTTAACAAAAAAATTCAGATTTTGTTTAATTTTAGTAAAGGATTTAAGTTTTTGTAATAATAATAATAATAATAATAATAATAATAATAATAATAATAATAATAATAATAATAAGTGGAAATAAAAGGGGAAGTTAATGTGGAGGTTTTTATTTCTAATAAAACCTCCCATTATCTAAGGGAGTTGGAGAATTCAGAAAAGAACGTTCAATCTTTATCTGAAAATAAGAAAAGAGAAGAAAACAAAAGACAATCTCCAAAGGATCTTCTTGATCGTCGGTCGGTTTTCTAAATCGTTTGAAGATTCGAATCGGCGGGCGAGAGGATCGTTTTGGTAGTAAGGTTTCGAGTTTCGTAAAGGTATGGTTTTTGCTCTAAATCTAGAATCTTGAAGATTAGATCTTGTTTTGGTGTTCTAGTTGATCAATTCATAGTTTAGATTGTTTAGAAACCTTTGATCACAATTAATTTAGGTTTAATTGTTGATCAATTAGGTTTTAGTTGAAGTTTGCTAAAGAGTCTTTGCGATCCTTCTTGTGGTGTTGCTTGGTTTTGCTTGCTAATAAGGTAAGAGGCTCTTCATAATGTTTAATTAAAGTTTTATGGTGTTAAGGTTGTGTTTTGGGTATGATTTGTGTTTAGAAATCATGCTAGTTGTTGTTGTTGTAATACAAAGTGTTATAGCAGGTTTAAGACATGTTTTGATGCTATTTGGATGTATATTTGATGTTTAAACTTGGTTGGGTTTGAGTAGAAATCGATAGAGTGCAGAAAACTGTGTTTTATGTAGTTTTGCCCAGTTTTGGCGCCCACCAAAGCTTTTGGCATGCCCTAAACCTGAACCAGAGAGTTTAGTGACTTTCTAGAATATTTTTGGCGCGCCCCAAAGGTTTTGGCGCCCCTAGACCTGGACAGAGAGTTTAATGAATTCTCTGAAGCAATTTTGGCACACGCCAAAGGTGTTGGCGCCCCCCAACACTGCTTAAATGTTATTTTGATTGTTTTAAGCTACGAGATGAGTTCTAAATGTTATTTCTTGATCGAATAACAATAAAATGAACATGAACAAGCCTGGATTAAGCTTCTGATGCGTTTAGTTCCGGCACCGAATGTACTCTTCAAGGGAGTTGAAGTTCGGGACCGTCGGAAGGGTATGAATGGCTTGTGCTTCGTGGAATTAGTATTCCTCAATGTCTGTGTATGTGCTAGGGATTGTCCTTGTCTAGGGTCTAAGTAAGAGAGTAGTAATTGTGATGGAGCTTACTTGAAAATATTTAGGTGGCTAGTTAACAATTAATAATAAACATACTTGTGTAGTAAAAAGACTAAACATCGTAACACTCTTGGTAAGGCACCTAGCTATATCGTGATGTGTGGGCGGTCAGATAAAGTGAATAACTCTGCTGCCCTATAAACGGCTAAATGGCAGGGGGACTTCGCCGAACGTGTGCACCATCGGGCTTTCTCCCGTGGCTATCAGTGTGATCCACTGATAGGTTGCAAACGATACCTCGTGGTGGGTAGCACCATGCGTTGTGCCCTTGAGTGCCGATGTGACAAAGATAAGTTATGTTAGAAACGTTTAGTCACGACATGTTGATGGACATGGAGTGAACCCTAGATCGAGTCGGTCTCATAAAGATAACATAATAATAATTAATGAACCTTTCATTGTAAGTCTTGATTATACATTAGCTTCTTCCTTTTGCTAAGTACTTTGTACTTACCTCAATTGCATATGTTGTTTTGGTGTGCTTTTGGGGTGAGAAGACGAACGGAGTTAGCCTTGAGCTCATTGAAGAGTTCAATGACGATTCGATGACGTTGACGCCATGATGACGCTTTATTCTTACTTTCTATTATAGGTTGTACTAGATTTTGTACCTTTTGTTTTAAAGAACCTGTTGTACCTTCTTCTAAAAGAATCTTTGTAAGACAAGTGTTGTATCTTTCTTTTGTAGCATCGTACGTTGTAAGATTTATCTCTTTATTGTAAGGTATTCCTTTCTACCCCTAGTCGGTTTGTATTCTATTCTAGTAGCATTTATGAGTTTACCCGAGCCTTTTGGGCTTCCGTTGCTTTAATTATGATACGACGACGTAGAGGCTGGCGTATAATATTGGATTTATTTAATGTTATACGCGCCGAACGTTCTCTTCCGGATAAGGGCTCGATATCCGGGAGCGGGGCGGTACAATATCGACCAGAACGATAAATAAGGCACGCCGCCGCAAACGGCAAGCAAAACAGAGGCCAGAATGGCCTTGTACAAGGAATCAAAAATCACACTGTTACTACTCTATGGGTACAAAAATAAGTATGAAAAAACGTTTGTAATTTTCTTTGAAGTACTGATGTGATATCGACCGAACGATAAATAAGGCACGCCGGCGCAAACAAAGCAAGCAAATCGAAGGCCAGAATGGCCTTGTACAAGGAATCAAAAATCACACCGTTACTACTCTACGGGTACAAAAAAAAAGTAATAAAAATGTTTGTTATTCTCTTGGAAGTACTGATGTGATATAGACCAGAACGATAAATAAGGCACGCCGCGCAAACGGCAAGCAAAACGGAGTCCGAATGGCCTTGTACAAGGAATCAAAAATCACACCGTTACTACTCTATGGGTACAAAAAAAAACGTTTGTAATTCTCTTTGAAGTACTGATGTGATATCGACCAGAACGATAAATAAGGCACTCCGGCGCAAACGGCAAGCAAAACGGAGTCCGGAATGGCCTTATACCAGGAATCAAAAATCACACCGTTAGTACTCTATGGGTACAAAAAAGTACGAAAAAAAACGTTTGTAATTCTCTTTGAAGTACTGATGTGATATTGACTAGAACGAAAAATAAGGCACGCCGGCGCAAACGGTAAGCAAAACGGAGTCCAGAATGGCTTTTTACAAGTAATCAAAAATCACACCGTTAAGTACTCTCTGGGTACAAAAAAAAGTATGAAAAAAAAACGTTTGTAATTCTCATTGAAGTACTGATGTGATATCGACCAGAATGAAAAATAAGGCATGCCGACGCAAATGGCAAGCAAAACGGAGGCCAGAATGGCCTTGTACAAGGAATCAAAAATCACACTGTTAAGTACTCTATGGGTACAAAAAAAGTATGAAAAAAAATGTTTGTAATTCTCTTTGAAGTACTGATGTGATATCGACCAGAACGATAAATAAGGCACGCCGGCGCAAAGGGAAAGCAATACGGAGGCCAGAATGTCCTTGTACAATGAATCAAATATCACACCGATAAGTACTCTATGGGTACAAAAAAAGTATGAAAAAAAATGTTTGTAATTCTCTTTGAGTACGGATTTGATATTGACTAGAACGATAAATAAGGCACGCCGGCGCAAACGGTAAGAAAAACGGAGTCCAGAATGGCTTTGTACAAGTAATCAAAAATCACACCGTTAAGTACTCTCTGGGTACAAAAAAAAAGAAAAAAAACGTTTGTAATTCTCTTTGAAGTACTGATGTGATATCGACCAGAACGATAAATAAGGCATGCCGACGCAAATGGCAAGCAAAACGGAGGCCAGAATGGCCTTGTACAAGGAATCAAAAATCACACCGTTAAGTACTCTATGGGTACAAAAAAAGTATGAAAAAAAATGTTTGTAATTCTCTTTGAAGTACTGATGTGATGTCGACCAGAACGATAAATAAGGCACGCCGGCGCAAACGGAAAGCAATACGGAGGCCAGAATGTCCTTGTACAAGGAATCAAAAATCACACCGTTACTACTCTATGGGTACAAAAAAGTACGAAAAAAAACGTTTGTAATTCTCTTTGAAGTACAGATGTGATATCGACCAGAACTATAAATAAGGCACCCCGGCGCAAACGGAAAGCAAAATGGATGCCAGAATGGCCTTGTACATGGAATCAAAAATCACACCGTTACTACTCTGTGGGTACAAGAAAAAGTACCGTTACTACTTTATGGGTACAAAAAAAAGTACGAAAAAAAACGTTTGTAATTCTCTTTGCAGGACTGATGTGATATCGACAAGAACTATGAATAAGGCACGCCGGCGCAAAGGGCAAGCAAAACGCAGGCCAGAATGACCTTGTACAAGGAATCAAAAATCACACTGTTAAGTACTCTATGGGTACAAAAAAAAGTATGAAATTTTTTTTTGTAATTCTCTTTGAAGTACTGATGTGATATCGACCAGAACTATAAATAAGGCACGCCGGTGCAAATGGCAAGCAAAACGGAGGCTAGAATGGCCTTGTACAAGGAATCAAAAATCACACCGTTAAGTACTTTGTGGGTACAAAAAAAATTACGGAAAAAAAATTTAGTAATTCTCTTTGAAGTACTGATGTGATATCGACCAGAACGATAAATAAGCCACGCCGGCACAAACGTCAAGCAAAACGGAGGCCATAATGGCATTGTACAAGGAATCAAAAATCACACCATTAAGTACTCTATGTGTACAAAACAAAGTATGAAAAAAACACTTGTAATTCTCTTTGAAGTACTGATGTGATATCGACCAGAATGATCAATAAGGGACGCCGGCAGAAACGGAAATCAAAACAGAGGCCCTAATGGCCTTGTACAAGGAATCAAAAATCACACCGTTAAGTACTCTATGGGTACAAAAAAAAGTTTGATAAAAAACGTTGGTAATTCTCTTTGAAGTACTGATGTGATATCGACCAGAACGATAAATAAGGCACGCCAGCGAAATCGGCAAGCAAAACGGATGCCAAAGTGGCCTTGTACAAGGAATCAAAAATCACACCGTTAAGTACTCTATGTGAACAAAAAAAGTATGAAAAAACGTTTGTAATTCTCTTTGAAGTACTGATGTGATATCGACCAGAACAATAAATAAGGCAGGCCGGCGCAAACGGCAAGCAAAACGGAGGCCAGAATGGCCTTGTACAAGGAATCAAAAATCACACCGTTACTACTTTATGGGTACAAAAAAAAGTATGAAAAAAAATGTTTGTAATTCTCTTTGAAGTACTGATGTGATATCGACCAGAACGATAAATAAGGCACCCCGGCGGAAACGGCAAGCAAAACGAAGGCCAGAATGGCCTTGTACAATGAATCAAAAATCACACAGTTACTACTCTATAGGTACAAAAAAAATACGAAAAAAAATGTTTGTAATTCTCTTTGAAGCACTGATGTGATATCGAGCAGAACGATAAAAAAGGCATGCCGGCGCTAACGGCAAGCAAAACGGAGTCCGGAATGGCCTTGTACAAGGAATCAAAAATCACACCGTTACTACTCTATGGGAACAAAAAAATTACAAAAAAAATGTTTGTAATTCTCTTTGAAGTACTGATGTGATATCGACCAGAACGATAAAGAAGGCACGCCGGCGCAAACGGCAAGCAAAACGGAGGCCAGAATAGGCTTGTACAAGGAATCAAAAATCACACCGTAAAGTACTCTATGGGTACAAAAAAAATTACGAAAAAAAACGTTTGTAATTCTCTTTGAAGTACTGATGTGATATTGACTAGAACGATAAACAAGGCACGCCGGCGCAAACGGTAAGCCAAACGGAGGCCATAACGGCTTTGTACAAGTAATCCAAAATCACACCGTTAAGTACTCTATGAGTACAAAAAAAAGTATGAAAAAAAACGTTTGTAATTCACTTTGAAGTACTGATGTGATATCGACCAGAACGATAAATAAGGCACACCAGTGCAAATGGCAAGCAAAACGGAGGCCAGAATGGCCTTGTACAAAGAATCAAAAATCACACAGTTAAGTACTTTATGAGTACGAAAAAAAGTACGAAAAAAAACGTTTGTAATTCTTTTTGAAGTACGGATGTGATATCGACCAAACGATAAATAAGGCACGCCGGCGCAAATGGCAAGCAAAACGGAGGCCAGAATGGCCTTGTACAAGGAATCAAAAATCACACCGTTAAGTACTCTATGGGTTCAAAAAATAGTATGAAAAAAACGTTTGTAATTCTCTTTGAAGTACTGATGTGATATCGACCCGAACGATAAATAAGGCACACCGGCACAAACGGAAAACAAAACGGAGGCCAGAATGTCCTCATACAAGGAATCAAAAATCACACCGTTACTACTCTATGGGTACAAAAAAAGTATGAAAAAACGTTTGTAATTCTCTTTGAAGTACTGATGTGATATCGACCAGAATGATAAATAAGGCACGCCGGCGCAAACAACAAGCAAATCGAAGCCCAGAATGGCCTTGTACAAGGAATCAAAAATCACACCGTTACTACTCTACGGGTACAAAAAAAATGTTTTTTATTCTCTTGGTAGTACTGATGTGATATAGACCAGAACGATAAATAAGGCACGCCGGCGCAAACGGCAAGCAAAACGGAGTCCAGAATGGCCTTGTACAAGGAATCAAAAATCACACCGTTACTACTCTATGGGTACAAAAAAAAGTACGAAAAAAAACGTTTGTAATTCTCTTTGAAGTACTGATGTGATATAGACCAGAACGATAAATAAGGCACTCCGGCGCAACGGCAAGCAAAACGGAGTCCGGAATGGCCTTGTACCAGGAATCAAAAATCACACCGTTACTACTCTATGGGTACAAAAAAGTACGAAAAAAAACGTTTGTAATTCTCTTTGAAGTACTGATGTGATTTTGATTAGAACGATAAATAAGGCACGCCGGCGCAAACTGTAAGCAAAACGGAGTCCAGAATGGCTTTGTACAAGTAATCAAAAATCACACCGTTAAGTACTCTATGGGTACAAAAAAAGTATGAAAAAATATTAGTAATTCTCTTTGAAGTACTAATGTGATATCGACCAGAACGATAAATAAGGCACGCCGGCGCAAACGGAAAGCAATACGGAGGCCAGAATGTCCTTGTACAAGGAATCAAAAATCACACCGATAAGTACTCTATGGGTAAAAAAAAAGTACGAAAAAAAATGTTTGTATTTCTCTTTGAAGTACTGATGTGATACTGACTAGAACGATAAATAAGGCACGCCGGCGCAAACGGTAAGCAAAACGGAGTCCAGAATGGCTTTTTACAAGTAATCAAAAATCACACCGTTAAGTACTCTCTGGGTACAAAAAAAAAGAAAAAAAAACGTTTGTAATTCTCTTTGAAGTACTGGTGTGAAATCGATCAGAACGATAAATAAGGCATCCCGACGCAAATGGCAAGCAAAACGGAGGCCAGAATGGCCTTGGACAAGGAATCAAAAATCACACCGTTAAGTACTCTATGGGTACAAAAAAAGTACGAAAAAAAAAAACGTTTGTAATTCTCTTTGAAGTACAGATGTGATATCGACCAGAACTATAAATAAGGCACCCCGGCACAAACGGAAAGCAAAATGGATGCCAGAATGGCCTTGTACAATGAATCAAAAATCACACCGTTACTACTCTGTGGGTACAAGAAAAAGTACCGTTACTACTCTATGGGTACAAAAAAAAGTACGAAAAAAACGTTTGTAATTCTCTTTGCAGGACTGATGTGATATCGACAAAACTATAAATAAGGCACGCCGACGCAAAGGGCAAGCAAAACGCAGCCCAGAATGACCTTGTACAAGGAATCAAAAATCACACTGTTAAGTAATCTATGGGTACAAAAAAAGTATGAATAAGGTACGCCGGTGCAAACGGCAAGCAAAACGGAGGCTAGAATGGCCTTGTACTAGGAATCAAAAATCACACCGTTAAGTACTCTATGGGTACAAAAAAAATTACGGAATTTTTTTTTACTAATTCTCTTTGAAGTACTGATGTGATATCGACCAGAACGATAAATAAGGCACGCCGGCACAAACGGCAAGCAAAACGGAGGCCATAATGGCATTGTACAAGGAATCAAAAATCACACCATTAAGTATGAAAAAAACACTTGTAATTCTCTTTGAAGTACTGATGTGATATCGACCAGAATGATCAATAAGGGACGCCGGCAGAAACGGCAATCAAAACGGAGGCCATAATGGCCTTGTACAAGGAATCAAAAATCACACCGTTAAGTACTCTATGGGTACAAAAAAAAGTTTGATAAAAAACGTTGGTAATTCTCTTTGAAGTACTGATGTGATATCGACCAGAACGATAAATAAGGCACGCCAGCGAAATCGGCAAGTAAAACGGAGGCCAAAGTGGCCTTGTACAAGGAATCAAAAATCACACCGTTAAGTACTCTATGTGAACAAAAAAAAGTATGGAAAAAACGTTTGTAATTCTCTTTGAAGTACTGATGTGATATCGACCAGAACGATAAATAAGGCAGGCCGGCGCAAACGGCAAGCAAAACGGAGGCCAGAATGGCTTTGTACAAGGAATCAAAAATCACACAGTTACTACTCTATGGGTACAAAAGAAGTATGAAAAAAAACGTTTGTAATTCTCTTTGAAGTACTGATGTGATATCGACCAAAATGATAAATAAGGCACGCCGGCGCAAACGGCAAGCAAAACGGAGGCCAGAATGGCCTTGTAGCGGAATCAAAAATCACACCATTACTACTCTACGGGTACAAAAAAAAAGTATGAAAAAAAATGTTTGTAATTCTCTTTGAAGTACTGATGTGATATCGACCAGAACGATAAATAAGGCACGCCGGCGCAAACGGCAAGCAAAACGAAGGCCAGAATGGCCTTGTACAAGGAATCAAAAATCACACAGTTACTACTCTATGGGTACAAAAAAAAGTACGAAAAAAAATGTTTGTAATTCTCTTTGAAGTACTGATGTGATATCGAGCAGAACGATAAAAAAGGCACGCCGGCGCTAACGGCAAGCAAAACGGAGTCCGGAATGGCCTTGTACAAGGAATCAAAAATCACACCGATACTACTCTATGGGTACAAAAAAATTACGAAAAAAATGTTTGTAATTCTCGTTGAAGTACTGATGTGATATCGACCAGAACGATAAATAAGTCACGCCGGCGCAAACGGCAAGCAAAACGGAGGCCAGAATGAGCTTGTACAAGGAATCAAAAATCACACCGTAAAGTACTCTATGGGTACAAAAAAAATTACGAAAAAAAATGTTTGTAATTCTCTTTGAAGTACTGATGTGATATTGACTAGAACGATAAATAAGGCACGCCGGCGCAAACGGTAAGCCAAACGGAGGCCATAACGGCTTTGTACAAGTAATCCAAAATCACAAAGTACTCTATGAGTACAAAAAAAAGTATGAAAAACAACGTTTGTAATTCTCTTTGAAGTACTGATGTGATATCGACCAGAACGATAAATAATGCACGCCAGTGCAAATGGCAAGCAAAACGGAGGCCAGAATGGCCTTGTACAAGTAATAAAAAATCACACTGTTAAGTACTCTATGGGTTCAAAAAAAAGTATGAAAAAAGACGTTTGTAATTCTCTTTGAAGTACTGATGTGATATCGACCAAACGATAAATAAGGCATGCCGGCGCAAATGGCAAGCAAAACGGAGGCCAGAATGGCCTTGTACAAGGAATCAAAAATCACACCGTTAAGTACTCTATGGTTTCAAAAAAAAGTATGAAAAAAACGTTTGTAATTCTCTTTGATGTACTGATGTGATATCGACCCGAACGATAAATAAGGCACACCGGCACAAACAGCAAATAAAACGGAGGCCAGGATGTCCTCATACAAGGAATCAAAAATCACACCATTAAGTACTCTATGGGTACAAAAAAAAAGTACGACAAAAAACGTTTGTAATTCTCTTTGAAGTCCTGATATGATATCGACCAAAATGATAAATAAGGCACGCCGGCGCAAACGGCAAGCAAAACGGAGGCCAGAATGGCCTTGTACAAGGAATCAAAAATCGCACCATTACGTACTCTATGTGAACAAAAAAAAGTATGAAAAAAAACGTTTGTAATTCTCTTTGAAGTACTGATGTGATATCGACCAGAACGAAAATAAGGCACGCCGGCGGAAACGGTAAGCAAAACAGAGGCAAGAATGGCTTTGTACAAGTAATCAAAAATCACACCGTTACTTCTCTATGGGTACAAAAACGAGTATGAAAAAAATGTTTGCAATTCTCTTTGAAGTACTGATGTGATATCGACAAGAACGATAAATAAGTCACGGCGGCGCAAACGGTAAGCAAAACAGTGGCCAGAATGGCCTTGTACAAGGAATCAAAAATCACAACGTTAAGTACTCTATAGGTACAAAATAAATTTCGAAAAAAAACCTTTGTAATTCTCTTTGAAGTACTGATGTGATATTGACCAAAACGACAAATAAGGCATGCCGGCGCAAACGGAAAACAAAACGGAGGCCATAATGGCCTTGTACAAGGAATCAAAAATCACACCGTTAAGTACTCTATGGGTACAAAAAAAAGTATGATAAAAAACGTTTGTAATTCTCATTGAACTACTAGTGTGATATCGACCAGAACGATAAATAAGGCACGCCGGCGGAAACGGCAAGCAAAACGGAGGCCATAATGGCCTTTTACAAGGAATCAAAAATCACACCGTTAAGTACTCTATGGGTACAAAAAAAGTACGAAAAAAAATGTTTGTAATTCTCTTTGAAGTACTTATGTGATATCGACCAGAACGATAAATAAGGCATGCCGGCGCAAACGGCAAGCAAAATGGAGTCCGGAATGGCCTTGTACAATGAATCAAAAATCACACCGTTACTACAATATGGGTACAGAAAAAAGTACAAAAAAAAAACGTTTGTAATTCTCTTTGAAGTACTGATGTGATATCGACCAGAACGATAAATAAGGTACGCCGGCGCAAACGGCAAGCAAAACTGAGGCCAGAATGGCCTTGTACAAGGAATCAAAAATCACACTGTTAAGTACTCTATGGGTACAAAAAAAAGTATGAAAAAACATTTGTAATTCTCTTTGAAGTCCAGATATGATATCGACCAGATCGATAAATAAGGCACGCCGGTGCAATCTGCAAGCAAAACGGAGGCCAGAATGGCCTTGAACAAGGAATCAAAAATCACACCGTTAAGTACTCTATGGGTACAAAAAAAAGTATGAAAAAAACGTTTGTAATTCTCTTTGAAGTAATGATGTGATATTGACTAGACCGATAAATAAGGCACGCCGGCGCAAATGGCAAGCAAAACGGAGGCCAGAATGGCTTTGTACATGGAATCAAAAATCACACTGTTAAGTACTCTAAGAAAAACTTTTGTAATTCTCTTTGAAGTACTGATGTGATATCGACCAGAACGATAAATAACACTTGCACACGTGGCTCATACCAGCCCTTTGCTGACGCCTCGTTTTTCATTGTGTGGTTTTGTTTTTTTTCCTTTAATAAATATATGTACAGGTTTTTGATCGAGATCCGAGGAAGAAAAGAAATTTATGTTGTGGATTAGACTGCGCATATTGAGTTAGTTAGTCATGAATCTTGTGATTTTATTTGTTGTAATTTTTGTAATGGAAATATTATTATTGAATTGATGTAAAAATTAACTTGTGGATTTATAATGTTAAATTGTGGATTTAGAGGTTTATCTTGGAATTTCTAGTCTTGTATTGAAGTCGCGGCGAGAGCTTCGCAACCCCTCCTAGAATGACCCCAGTGGACCTAGGGGTCGGGTGTAGGGTATTACAGGTGGTATCAGAGAAAGGTTCTTCAAGGAGATATAAGTTTGACAAGTAATATTTAATGATCTAGTCCAGCTATGAGGATGAATCGACATTTAGGAAATGATTTTATAGAATATGTTTAGTGAAATGATTTTTTTTCAGGTATTGATCAAGTGGAACTAGAAAGACAATAAGGTATGAGTTCATAAGTCGTGACATTTAGACATTGTCGATAGTAAGTTTTAATCCATGATTAGGACAACTATTTCGCATGCCCTGTATATTTTTATTTTTATTTTTTTAAAACGGTCTAGCAACAAATGTATTTTAAATTTCTATATTTTTAGAATATATTTTTATAAAATGCAACAGAGTCATGCTTTAAGCGTTTAATTTTTATTTTTATATAACTGTTATGTTGCATTAGTTTTCATGTTTTTTTTAAAAGGTGTTAAAATTTGTTTCCTCAAAAAATAAAAAATAAATCATTTTTAATATTTTTTTTAAAGTAGGTGAATAATATATTTTAAAGAATATCTTGCAAAGAATTTTAACTCAACCACTTAATATTTCTTAGATTTATAGAACTTTCAATTGTTACATTTTGTTCCATGGAAGTCTAAATTAACTATCTATGTTAAAGTTCAAAAGGGTTCTATTTTTTTCGAAAGCATTATTGTTTTATACATCCTCATTTCAAACATAACTTTCAAATTTTCACGAAACACCATTTTTATGTGTTTAAAATTTATTTTCTGTTGTGCTTTAAAAAAATTGGTTTTGTGTAAAAGAAAATCTCAATAGCTATTTTTTCATAACAAAAATAGTTATTTTTGACACTATCGAAATTTCAAATTCTATTTTCTCTCAAAGGAAGGAAAAAGTTTCTCCAACTCTAATTCTTATTTGAAATGTCAAATGATTTTGATACAAAAGTGTGAAACTAGTCTTTTTATTGGATCATATACGGAATTTTGGGTTATATAATGTAAAGGTCATTGTTGTTTGGAGATTATTTTTTTCATGTGGAATATAGCATAGAGATAAGAATGTCACAAGAGGTATAAGAGAGGGAAGTTCGAGGACGAACTTCTTTTTAAGGGGGGGAGAATTGTAACGCCCCAATTTTCGGTCGTTTATACCCGAGATTTAGTTCATTTATTTTTCTTTACTTCAAAAAAAATAATATTTTTTATGGTTATTAAATTTTTTGGTCGCCAAATTACATGATACCTCTTTTTGTATAGGTTGAATGCCAGCATATAATTGTATTTAAAATATATTTTTAGCATACTTAATTTCCTTAAGAAAATATCTAATATATTGTTCTACCTTGTGTGATATTTGTTACATTAGAATATGATGTGAGTGAACAGACTTTTATTTATTTATTTATTCTTAGAACTAAAATATTATATAAAACTATTATTTTGAAAACCATTATTGTTCATTAATTTAAGGATCATAAATTTACTTTAAGCTAGTTATAATTAGCATTTCACTTACTTCGGTTATATACTTGGGCTATTTCAAAATGATATCCGTTACAATTTGGAAATAAGGATATTAAGCAGTATTAATTGTTTACATTATTTATGGTTAGTTTTTGTTTCACACAAGAAACGGATGATGTAACTGCAATGTATTGAATATCACTTTGGCGTCATTAGTATAAATGATGTTAGAAGTTTTCTGCAATCCCCAATTGTCGTTTCTTTTAGTCCTTTCCATCGGCATCATCAAAGCCACATTTCCATATCATCTTCCTTTCTATGTATTGTCCTCCATACCATCTTCTTACACAATTTGTTTCTCCAGCCATTTGTCCTGTCCGTAGATTTCTGCCCCGCAAAGTGCCACGAGCCTGTAGCCACAATACACGAAAAGACATTGAGCACATACAACCATATTATCCATATCCGACCGTTATTAACTTCAAACCATTACAGCCACCTCAAGGCCCAAGCAACCATTTCTGGTAGCCGAATCAACCCGACATTATCGCTCAACCCTTCGAAATGTGTCACCACTATACATTTGTAGAAACTGAGACTACATTATTTCCATGTTAATCAATCTGTTAGTTATCAGCCTTTTATCAATTATCACCATTCCACTAGCGCATGGGCATAAGTGCTTTTGGAGATGCCATCAACTTAATTATACGAGGACCTAGAATTCTTTGAAAGGAGATTCTTTTTGTTCAGAATTTTTGAATTGACAAGAAGGCATCATTTGATAAAGAATTGCAGACTATAAGATTCGTACATGACTTGATGGGATTTTAGGACTTTGAATCTAAAATGTGAATTGCCTAAGATTGGTGAAATTGTTTGGGTAGAGGAGAGGATTTACAGGCAAGTGGACATTGTGTTTATAAGGGTGAGAAGTGAATGTAGGAAAAGCAGGCTTACACGTAAAAAGTTTATTAAGAGTTGACGAGGGAGGGGACCAAATAAATATACGAAACTGGCTCAGAAGGATTTTTTTCAAGCACTCGTTCATAAGGAGTGAACAAGGATACGCCTTTCAACACTACAGCTCGTGTAATTAATTAAGCTCGGATATTAGGTGAGTCTTTTATTTTGATATAAAGCCAAAAGTGTGTTTTCTATTATTTTCAAATATTTTGTGTATATATATCGAATGAACTTTTAAACTCGGAAGTCATTTTCAAATGATTTCTTTAAAAATTAAATGACTTGATTTGAGCTAGTGCACGTTTTTATAAATAAATAAAACTGATACTTGGAATTGACGGATAATATTTGCTCGCTCGCTCGCTCGCTCGTGACACGAAAGTGTCAAAGCTCTAGTGGCTAGGGGGATTAGAGCTATTGCTCTTGGAGAACGGCTAGTCACCGGTCTCGGGGCCTCTTGACTCGAAGTCTTTCCGACAGTAGCTAGAGTGCTCGCTCGTAAGAGCGGGGACGGTACCTTTTCCCCGAAGATTCATGCTACAGCCGGGAAAGCAAGGGCTGACGGTTGGTGCGTGGGTCCTAGGGCTTGGACAGGGTTGGCTGGAGCCGTGTAGGAGGTTTGCACGGTGAATGTTGATTCTTTTCCCTGACAATTGGCCGGAGTTGTCAGGCATGGCTAGTTCTCGTGGAGGGCGGTTGAAATCCCTGGGTACAAATGGTGTTAGGGTGGTACTTGACTCATCGGCTCGGCCAAAGCTGGTGCTTGTAAAATAAACTCGACATGTTTTTCCTTAATGCTCGTGCACTATAAAACTTTTAAAATTGACTTATTATTATTTTTTGCTCCGTCTTTTATTTTTATTTTTCAAGAAATATTTACTAACTCGTTTTGCAAGATTAATAAAGGTTTCCGCTACAAATTTTTATAAAAGTTGTTTATATATATATATATATTATATATATATATATATATATATATATATATATATATATATATATATATATATAGTATAACACTTGCACACGTGACTCATACCGGCCCTTTTTGCGATGCCTCGTTTTTCTTTGTGTGGTTTTTTTTTTCCTTTTATAAATATATGTACAGGTTTTTGATCGAGATCCGAGGAAGAAAAGAAATTGATGTTGTGGATTGGACTGCGCATATTGAGTTCGTTAGTCATGAATCTTGTGATTTTATTTGTTGTAATTTTTGTAATGCAAATATTATTATTGAATTGATGTAAAAATTAACTTGTGGATTTATAATGTTAAATTGTGGATTTAGAGGTTTATCTTGGAATTTCTAGTCTTGTATTGAAGTCACGGCGAGAGCTTCGCAAACCCCTCCTAGAATGACCCCAGTGGACGTAGGGGTCGGGAGTAGGGTATTACAATATCAACCAAAATGATAAATAAGGAACGCCAGCGCAAACGGAAAGCAAAACGGAGGCCATAATGGCCTTGTACAAGGAATCAAAAATCACACCGTTAAGTACTCTATGGGTACAAAAAAAAGTATGAAAAAAACGTTTGTAATTCTCTTTGAAGTACTGATGTGATATCGACTAGAACGATAAATAAGGCACGCCGGTGCAAATGGCAAGCAAAACGGAGGCCAGAATGGCTTTGTACATGGAATCAAAAATCACACCGTTAAGTACTCTATGGGTACAAAAAAAAAGTATGAAAAAAAACATTTTTAATTCTCTTTGAAGTACTGATGTGATATCGACCTGAACGATAAATAAGGCAAGCCGACGCAAACGGAAAGCAAAATGGAGGCCATAATGTCCTTGTACAAGGAATCAAAAATCACACCGTTACTACTCTATGGGTACAAAAAAAGTATGAAAAAAAAAGTTTGTAATTCTCTTTGAAGTACTGATGTGATATCGACCAGAACAATAAATAAGGCTCCCCGGCGCAAACAGAAAGCAAAACGGATGCCAGAATGGCATTGTACAAGGAATCAAAAATCACACCTTTACTACTCTCTGTGTACAAGAAAAAGTACCGCTACTACTCTATGGGTACAAAAAAAAGAACGAAAAAAACGTTTATAATTCTCTTTGAAGTACAGATGTGATATCGACCAGAACTATAAATAAGAAACGCCGGCGCAAACGGCATGCAAAACGCAGGCCAGAATGGCCGTGTACAAGGAATCAAAAATCACACCGTTAAGTACTCTATGGGTACAAAAAAAGTATGAAAAAAAATGTTTGTAATTCTCTTTGAAGTACTGATGTGATATCGACCAGAACGATAAATAAGGCACACCGGCGCAAACGGCTAGCAAAACGGAGGCCATAATGGCATTGTACAAGGAATCAAAAATCACACCGTTAAGTACTCAATGGGTACAAAAAAATTATGAAAAAAAACATTTGTAATTCTCTTTGAAGTACTGATGTGATATCGACCAGAACGATAAATAAGGCACGCCGGCGCAAACGGCAAGCAAAACGGAGGCCATAATGGCCTTGTACAAGGAATCAAAAATCACAACGTTAAGTACTCTTTGGGTACAAAAAAAAGTATGATAAAAAACGTTTGTAATTCTCTTTGAAGTACAGATGTGGTATCGACCAGAACGATAAATAATGCACGCCGGCGCAAACGGCAAGCTAAACGGAGGCCAGAATGGCCTTGTACAAGGAATCAAAAATCACACCGTTAAGTACTCTATAGGTACAAAAAAAAAATTGAAAAAAAACATTTGTAATTCTCTTTGAAGTACTGATGTGATATCGACTAGAACGATAAATAAGGCACGCCGGCGCAAATGGCAAGCAAAACGGAGGCCATAATGGCTTTGTACAAGGAATCAAAAATCACACCGTTACTACTCTATGGGTACAAAAAAGTATGAAAAAAAACGTATATAATTCTCTTTGAAGTACTGATGTGATATCGACCAGAACGATAAATAAGTCACGCCGGCGCAACCGGAAAGAAAAACGGAGGCCAAAATGTCCTTGTACAAGGAATCAAAAATCACACCGTTACTACTCTATGGGAACAAAAAAAAACAAAAAAAATGTTTGTAATTCTCTTTGAAGTACTGATGTGATATCGACCAGAACTATAAATAAGGCACCCCGGCGCAAACGGAAAGCAAAACGGAGGCCTGATTGGCCTTGTACAAGGAATCAAAACTCACACCGTTACTACTCTGTGGGTACAGGAAAAAGTACCGTTACTAGTCTATGGGTACAAAAAAAAGTACAAAAAAAAACGTTTGTAATTCTCTTTGAAGTACTGATGTGATATCGACCAGAACTATAAATAAGGCATGCCGGCGCAAACGGCAAGCAAAACTGAGGCCAGAATGGCCTTGTACAAGGAATCAAAAATCACACCGTTAAGTACTCTATGGGTACAAAAACAAGTATGAAAAAAAATGTTTGTAATTCTCATTGAAGTACTGATGTGATATCGACCAGAACGATAAATAAGGCATGCCGGCGCAAACGGCAAGCAAAACGGAGGCCAGAATGACATTGTACAAGGAATCAAAAATCACACCGATAAGTACTCTATGGGTACAAAAAAAAGTACAAAAAAAAACGTTGGTAATTCTCCTTGAAGTACTGATGTGATATTGACTAGAACGATAAATAAGGCACGCCGGCGCAAACGGTAAGCAAAACGGAGGCTAGAATGGCTTTGTACAAGTAATCAAAAATCACACCGTTAAGTACTCTCTGGGTACAAAAAAAGTATGAAAAAAAATGTTTGTAATTCTCTTTGAAGTACTGATGTGATATCTACCAGAACGATAAATAAGGCAAGCCGGCGCAAATGGCAAGCAAAACGGAGGCCAGAATGGCCTTGTACAAGGAATCAAAAATCACACCGTTAAGTACTCTATGGGTACAAAAAAAAGTGCGAAAAAAAATGTTTGTAATTCTCTTTGAAGTACTGATGTGATATCGACCAGAACGATAAATAAGGCACGCCGCCGCAAACGGAATGCAAAATGGAGGCCATAATGGCCTTGTACAAGGAATCAAAAATCACACCGTTAAGTACTCTATGGGTATAAAAAAAAGTATGAAAACAACACTTGTAATTCTCTTTACTGATGTGATATCGACCAGAATGATAAATAAGGCACGCCGGCGCAAACGGCAAGAAAAACGGAGGCCGTAATAGCCTTGTACAAGGAATCAAAAATCACACCGTTAAGTACTCTATAGGTACAAAAAAAGTATGATAAAAAATGTTTGTAATTCTCTTTGAAGTACTGATGTGATATCGACCAGAAAGATAAATAAGGCACGCCAGCGCAATCGGCAAGCAAAACGGAGGCCAGAGTGGCATTGTACAAGGAATCAAAAATCACACCGTTAAGTACTCTATGTGAACAAAAAAAGTATGAAAAAAAAACTTTTTTTATTATCTTTGATGTACTGATGTGATATCGACTAGAACGAAAAATAAGGTAGGCCGGCGCAAACGGCAAGCAAAACGGAGGCCAGAATGGCTTGGTACAAGGAATAAAAAATCACACCGTTACTACTCTATGTGTACAAAAAAAGTATGAAAAAAATGTTTGTAATTCTCTTTGAAGTACTGATGTGATATCGACCAATACAATAAATAAGGCATGGCGGTGCAAATGGCAAGCAAAACGGAGGCCAGAATGGCCTTGTACAAGGAATCAAAAATCACACCGTTACTACTCTATAGGTACAAAAAAAGTATGAAAAAAAATGTTTGTAATTCTCTTTAAAGTACTGATGTGATATCGACCAGAACGATAAATAAGGCACGCCGGCGCAAACGGCAAGCAAACCGAAGGCCATAATGGACTTGTACAAGGAATCAAAAATCACACAGTTACTACTCTATGGGTACAAAAAAAAGTACGAAAAAAATGTTTATAATTCTCTTTGAAGTTCTGATGTGATATCGACCAGAACGATAAATAAGGCACGCCGGCGCAAACGGCAAGCAAAACGGAGTCCGGAATGGCCTTGTACAAGGAATCAAAAATCACACCGTCACTACTCTATAGGTACAAAAAAATACGGAAAAAATTTGTAATTCTCTTTGAAGTATTGATGTGATATCGACCGAACGATAAATAAGGCACGCCAGCGCAAACGGCATGCAAAACGGATGCTAGAATGGCCTTGAACAAGGAATAAAAAATCACACCATAAAGGACTCTATGGGTACAAAAAAAAGTATGAAAAAAAATGTTTGTAATTCTCTTTGAAGTACTAATGTGATATCGACCAGAACGATAAATAAGGCACGCCGGCGCAAATGGCAAGCACAACGGAGGCCAGAATGGCCTTGTACAAGGAATCAAAAATCACACCGTTAAGTACTCTATGGGTACAAAAAAAGTATGAAAAAACATTTGTAATTCTCTTTGAAGTACTAATGTGATATCGACCAGAACGATAAATAAGGCACACCGGCGCAAACGACAAGCAAAACGGAGGCCAGAATGTCCTCGTACAAGGAATCATAAATCACACCGTTAAGTACTCTATGGGTACAAAAAAGTACGACAAAAAACGTTTGTAATTCTCTTTGAAGTCCTGATATGATATCGACCAAAATGACAAATAAGCCACGCCGGCGCAAACGGCAAGCAAAACGGAGGCCAAAATGGCCTTGTACAAGGAATCAAAAATCACACCGTTAAGTACTCTATGTGAACCAAAAAAGTATGAAAAAAAATCGTTTGTAATTCTCTTTGAAGTACTTATGTGATATCGACCAGAACGATAAATAAGGCACGCCGGTGCAAACGGCAAGCAAAACGGAGTCCGGAATGGCCGTGTACAAGGAATAAAAAATCACACTTTTAATACTCTATGGGTACAAAAAAAAGTACGAAAAAAACGTTTGTAATTCTTTTTGAAGTACTGATGTGATATCGACCAGAAAGAAAATAAGGCACGCTGGCGGAAACGGTAAGAAAAACAGAGGCCAGAATGGCTTTGTACAAGTAATCAAAAATCACACCGTTACTTCTCTATTGGTACAAAAAAGAGTAAGAAAAAAATGTTTGTAATTCTCTTTGAAGTACTGATGTGATATCGACCAGAACGATAAATAAGTCACGCCGGCGCAAACGGAAAGAAAAACGGAGGCCAAAATGTCCTTGTACAAGGAATCAAAAATCACACCGTTACTACTCTATGGGAACAAAAAAAAACGAAAAAAAATGTTTGTAATTCTCTTTGAAGTACTGATGTGATATCGACCAGAACTATAAATAAGGCACCCCGGCGCAAACGGAAAGCAAAACGGAGGCCTGATTGGCCTTGTACAAGGAATCAAAACTCACACCGTTACTACTCTGTGGGTACAGGAAAAAGTACCGTTACTAGTCTATGGGTACAAAAAAAAGTACAAAAAAAAAACGTTTGTAATTCTCTTTGAAGTACTGATGTGATATCGACCAGAACTATAAATAAGGCATGCCGGCGCAAACGGCAAGCAAAACTCAGGCCAGAATGGCCTTGTACAAGGTATCAAAAATCACACCGTTAAGTACTCTATGGGTACAAAAACAAGTATGAAAAAAAAATGTTTGTAATTCTCTTTGAAGTACTGATGTGATATCGACCAGAACGATAAATAAGGTAAACCGGTGAAAACGGAAAGCAAAACGGAGGCCAGAATGGCCTGGTACAAGGAATCAAAAATCACACCGTTAAGTACTCTATGGGTACAAAAAAAGTATGAAAAAAAAACGTTTGTAATTCTCTTTGAAGTACTGATGTGATATTGACCAGAACGAAAAATAAGGCATGCCGGCGCAAACGAAAAACAAAACGGAGGTCATAATGGCCTTGTATAAGGAATCAAAATTACACCGTTGAGTACTCTATGGGTTCAAAAAAAGTATGAAAAAAACGTTTGTAATTCTCTTTGAAGTACTGATGTGATATCGACCAGAACGATAAATAAGGCACGCCGGCGCAGACGGCAAGCAAAACGGAGGCCAGAATGGCCTTGTACAAGGAATCAAAAATCACACCGTTAAGTACACTATGGGTACAAAAAAAGTACGAAGAAAAAGTTTGTAATTCTTTTTGAAGTATTGATGTGATATCGACCAGAACGATAAATAAGGCATGCCGGCGCAAACTGCAAGCAAAACGGAGTCCGGAATGGCCTTGTACAATGAATCAAAAATCACACCATTACTACTCTATGGGTACAAAAAAAAGTACGAAAAAAACGTTTGAAATTCTCTTTGAAGTACTGATGTGATATTGGCCAGAACGATAAATAAGGTACGCCGGCGCAAACGGCAAGCAAAACGGATGCCAGAATGGCCCTGTACAAGGAATCAAAAATCACACCGTTAAGTACTCTAAGGGTACAAAAAAAAGTATGAAAAAAACGTTTGTAATGCACTTTGAAGTACTGATGTGACATCGACCAGAATGATAAATAAGGCACGCTGGTGCAAACGGCAGGCAAAACAGAGACCAGAATGGCATTGTACAAGGAATCAAAAATCACACCGTTACTACTCTATGGGTACAAAAAAAGCATGAAAAAAAATGTTTGTAATTGTCTTTGAAGTACCGTTGTGATATCGACCAGAACAATAAATAAGGCACGTCGGCGCAAACGGCAAGCAAAACGATGGCCAGATTGGCCTTGTACAAGGAATCAAAAATCACACCGTTACCACATTATGGGTACAAAAAAAAACGAAAAAATGTTTGTATTTCTCTTTGAAGTACTGATGTGATATCGACCAGCACGATAAATAAGGCACGCCGGCGCAAACGGCAAGCAAAACAGAGTCCAGAATGGCCTTGTACAAGGAATCAAAAATCACACCGTTACTACTCTATAGGTACGAAAAAAGTACGAAAAAAACGTTTGTAATTCTCTTTAAAGTACTGATGTGATATCAACCAAAACGATAAATAAGACACGCCGCCGCAAGCGGCAAGCAAAATGGAGGCCAGAATGGCCTTGTACAAGGAATCAAAAATCACACCGTTAAGTACTCTATGGGTACAAAAAAAAGTACGAAAAAAAAAGGTTTGTAATTCTCTTTAAAGTACCGAAGTGATATCGACTAGAACGATAAATAAGGCACGCCGGCGCAAACGGTAAGCAAAACGGAGTCCAGAATGGCTTTGTACAAGTAATCAAAAATCACACCGTTACTACTCTATGGGTACAAAAAAAGTATGAAAAAAATGTTTGTAATTCTATTTGAAGTACTGATGTGATATCGACAAGAACGATAAATAAGTCACGCTGGCGGAAACGGAAAGCAAAACGGAGGCCGGAATGGCCTTGTAATAAAAAATCACACCGTTACTACTCGTTGGGTACAAAAAAAACATTTGTAATTATCTTTAAAGTACTGATTTGATATCGACCAGAACTATAATTAAGGCAACCCGGCGCAAACGGAAAGCAAAACGGGGGCCAGAATGGCCTTGTACAAGGAATCAAAAATCACACCGTTACTACTCTATGGGTACAAAAAAAGTATCGTTACTACTCTATGGGTACAAAAAAAAGTACGAAAAAAACGTTTGTAATTCTTTTTGAAGTACTGATGTGATATCGGCCAGAACTATAAATAACGCACGCCGGCGCAAACGGCAAGCAAAACGCAGGCCAGAATGGCCTTGTACAAGGAATCAAAAATCACACCTTTAAGTACTCTATGGGTACAAAAAAAAGTATGAAAAAAATGTTTGTAATTCTCTTTGTAGTACTGAGGTGATATTGACCAGAACGATAAATAAGGCACGCCGGCGTAAACAGCAAGCAAAACGGAGGCCAGAATGGCCTTGTACAAGGAATCAAAAATCACACTATTAAGTACTCTATGTGATCAAAAAAAAAGTATGAAAAAAATGTTTGTAATTCTCTTTGAATTACTGATGTGATATCGACCAGAACGATAAATAAGGCACGCCGGTGCAAACGGCAAGCAAAACGGAGTCCGGAATAGCCTTGTACAAGGAATCAAAAATCACACTGTTACTACTCTATGGGTACAAAAAAAGTACGGAAAAAAACTGATGTGAATCATGATCCGTTAACCATTCATGTTGGGCCTGAAACCAGATTGCGAAGAAAGAATAGAGAAAAAGCTCTAAAAATAATGGTGACAACCACATTGGAGGAGCCCAAGTCCAACAAGCAAGAAACTAAGGCTAACATATTCATTTTAAGTATTATTGGGCTGGCTGAATAAAAGCCCAATATTTTGGCTATTATTATACTATTTAATATATATTTTATTATGCAATATTAAATAATCAACAAGACAAGTACATGGCTGATTTTGGATAAAAGGAGGCGCCATTTTGAAGTTCAAGAATACAAGAATTCAAGTCTTGGAAGAAAACAAGTTCATGTACAAGCATTAAATAAGATACATTGAATCTAGATTCAATGAATCTAGCTAGTCTTGCATATGGCCGAAAATTAGCATCCATGTATCTGAATTTGAAGTGTTTTTCTTATGTATCTAGCTTCTTACAATGTATCATTGAAGCCTATAAATAGCCTTTTACTTGTAACTTCTAAAACAAAAAAAAACTTTGATCAATATAACTATTTGAGTTTTCTCCAAAGTGTTTACTTTTGGTGTGTGTTTCTGGATAGAACACTAAAATTAGGATTTATCAACAAACTTGAGCAAGTTGTTGTGGCATCCAAATCGATCCAAGGTCCTTCGAAACAAGATTTCTAAGCTTCCAAGGACATTTCCAAGAATCCCTAGAAACAAGATTTCTAGGCTTTTCAAGGAAGCTCTTATCTTTGTTTTACTAATTTATCTTTTATTCAAAACAACTTTACATCAATCTGATCCTATTTATCATCTTTATAAAACAGATTCGTATCAGTTGGTATCAGAGACTATAGATTGAAGTAATCTTGTTTTCAAAGCTCCTTAAAAAAAATTATTCTCTGTTGCATATTATCGTATGTATCTGAAGAACCATAGTATGCATATGATCGTGTGTATTTGAAGAACACTTTATTTCGCATGAGCATCTCTATATTTATATATATATATTTATAAATAAAAAAAGGTGCACAAGTAAATCGTGTGTATTTTAAAAATAATTTGTTCCGCACAAGCATACTGTTCCGTACGAGCAACAAGTCAAAAAAAAAGGGCATTCGGCCATAGTCAAAAAAAAATAATCAGAAATTTTTGAGTCTCTTGATCTAGTATCTTTGGAAGCTCAAGAGTTTGTGAACTTTATTGAAAGATATGAATTTTAAAGTCTATTCAAATCCATACACAATAGGAGACTCCGATGGAGATCAAAGTGCTGCTCGTCTTCCTAGAGCCGCAAGGGATGTAGAACTTTTTCTACAAGCCCAAAGAGGGCCAAAACAGAATATATGAACAACGATTTGAAGAACTAAGAAATAACATGGCAATACTCATGGCACGCTTGGAGGTAAATGAACCAAATGAAGACCGTGGTGGTAGAGGAGGCCGTGGTGGTCGAGGTGGCCGTGGTGCTCAACATAGGGCTGTTAGACATATTGCACATGAACCTGAACCATACGAGGAAAATGATCAAGATGAGGCTGATCTAGATGATGAGGTAAGGAGTATTAAGCAAAGGATTCCATCATTTAAATGTACATCTGATCCTAATGACTATTTTGCATGGATATTACATACGGAGCAAATCTTTGTATGTCATCACTATTCTGAACGTATGAAAGTTGCCCTAGCCACTAGTGAATATGAAGAGTCTCCTATGTTGTGGTTTATGCATACTAATGAAAAGCGCAGGAAAAATAGACAAAATCCTATCAACTCATGGACTATTTTGAAAGCGGAGATGCATAGAAGATGGGTACCGGAATCTTATAGACGTGAACAAGTGAGACATTTGCAAACTTTGGAACAAGGTGACAAATCAGTTATGGATTTTCATGGAGCACTCGAATTAGCATTAAGGAGGACAACAACGGAGGAAGATGAAGAGCATACTATGGCACGTTTTCTTGGAGGATTACGGGCAGAAATTGGCTATCATGTGGAACGGATGAATTGTAGGACTTATGATGATATGTTGCATGCTGCAATCACTATTGAAAAGCAAAACAAGCAAAAGAAATCAGCCTATTCAAGTCGGAGTGCTGGAGGTTCTTTCACTAAGTCTTCTTATTCAAAAACCGAAGGAGGTAAGTTTTCTCGTCCAAATTCTTCTAAGTACACCCCTTCTCAATCTAATTCTGAATCACAAATCAAGAAATTTGATTTTGAAAAGGGTAAGTCAGTTGCAACTTCCAGTAGCACTTTTAAATGTTTTAAATGTCAAGGTGTTGGTCATAAGGCAAATGAATGTCCGAACAAACGTATGTACATATCCGTTGGTGAGAACATGTATGAATCTGCATCTGAAACTGAAAATGAACGTAATAATGTTGATAATGATTCGGAGGACATAATTGAGGATGAGGGACTTGATTTTGATGACCGAACAATGCTTGTGTCCAAAAAGATGTTAAGTGCTGTTGTAAACTTTGATAACAGTGAACTTCAACGTGAGAACATTTTTCAAACCCGTTGTTTGATTAAAGGAAAGTTGTGCATGCTAATAATTGATTCTGGAAGTTGTACCAATGATGTGAGTACCGATGTTGTGGAGAAATTAGGACTTAACACGATTAAACACCCACAACCCTATAAACTTCAATGGTGGAAAGACCGTGAATCAATTAAAGTGGTAAGTCAGGCTTATGTCCCGTTTTCATTGACTAAATATGAGGACCGTATTCTTTGTGATATTATACCAATGACCGTGACTCATATACTTTTGGGACGACCTTAGCAATTTGATAAAAGAGTGATTTATGATGGGTACACAAACAAATACTCTTTCATGGATAATGGTAAACGTTTTACCTTGGCATCTTTGACACCTGAAGAGGCACACATGGATCAAGTAAAATTTAATAAAAAGAGGCTTAATGAGGCTGTTAAAGTTGACACTAAACTTGTGGACTCAAATAATGCCAAGGCCAATCTGAAAATGACTAAGAGATTTGAAATTGTGGAACCACAACCGAAAGTTGGGAAGTCTATACATTTGACTTTGAAATCTGAAAGGTTTCCTATTCTTTTCATGTATCAAGATACAAGTGAATTAATTCCACACACAAGTGAAGAAAATCTGTTTGACTTCCCTTCCCCTTTACTAATTTTTGTAAGTGATCTAACAAGTTCTCTTCCTATTGTTGTGTGCTCAGTTTTACAGGAATTTGAAGATGTGTTTCCCGAGGAATAACCTAAGGGTTTACCGCCTTTGAGAGGAGTGGAACATGCAATTGACTTCATTCCTGGAACTGTTCTACCCAACCGACCAGCCTACCGAGTCAATCCAACCGAGGCACAAGAAATTCAAAGGCAAGTCATGGAATTATTAGCAAATGGTAAGATCAGAAAATCCATGAGTCCTCGTGATGTTCCTGTCTTGATTGTGCCGAAAAAGAATGGAGAATGGAGGATGTGTATGGATTACCGAGCCATCAACCAAATCACGGTAAAATATCGTTTTCCTATTCCCCGTCTTGATGACATGATAGATGAGTTGCATGGTTCTAAATTCTTTACAAAAATTGATTTGAAAAGTGGTTATTATCAAGTAAGGATTCGAAAGGGTGATGAGTGGAAAACTGCATTTAAAACCATGTTTGGATTATATGAGTGGTTAGTAATGCCATTTGGGCTTACCAACGCACAAAGCACCTTCATGCGACTAATGAACGAGGTTTTGCATGAGTTTATTGGCAAATTTGTAGTTGTGTATTTTGATGATATACTCATTTACAGCATTGATATGGAATCGCATTTAACACATTTGAGGGCTGTTTTGAACACACTAAGGCAAGCTAAACTCTATACTAACTTAAAGAAATGTTCATTTTGCATGGATAGAGTTGTTTTTCTTGGATTTGTTGTAAGTGGACAGGGTATTGAAGTTGGCAAGGAGAAAGTGAAAGCTGTGGTTGATTGGCCTGAACCAAAAAGTGTTGCGGAGGTTAGATCTTTTCATGGCCTTGCAAGTTTCTATAGACGATTTGTGAGAAATTTCAGCACCATTGCAGCACCCCTCAACGAGTTGGTCAAAAAGCATGTGCTATTTCATTGGGGTCAAAAAGAAAGGGAAGCCTTTGAAACTCTTAAAACTCTTTTAATCTCTACACCCCTTCTTGCTCTGCCTGATTTTTCTAAAATGTTTGAAATTGAATGCGATGCTTCGGGTGTTGGGATTGGTGGTGTGTTAACTCAAGATGGCAAACCGATTGCATATTTAGTGAAAAGTTAAAAGGAGCAAGTCTGAATTATGCAACTTATGATAAGGAATTATATGCATTAGTTCAATGCTTGCGTACTTGGCAACATTACTTGCATCCTAAAGAGTTTGTTATACATTCTGATCATGAATCTTTGAAATAATTAAAGGGATAATCAAAATGTCCTGATATGATATCGACCAAAACGATAAATAAGGCACACCGGTGCAAACGGCAAGCAAAACGGAGGCCAGAATGGCCTTGTACAAGGAATCAAAAATCACACCGTTAAGTACTCTATGGGTACCAAAAAAGGTATGAAAAAAAAAGTTTGTAATTCTCTTTGAATTACTGATGTGATATCGACCAGAACGATAAATAAGGCACGCCGGCGCAAATGGCAAGCAAAACAGAGGCCAGAATGGCCTTGTACAAGGAATCGAAAATCACACCGTTAAGTACTCTATGGGCACAAAAAAAGTATGAAAAAAATGCTTGTAATTCTCTTTGAAGTACTGATGTGACATCGACCAGAACGATAAATAAGGGACGCCGGTGCAAACGGCAAGCAAAACAGAGGCCAGAATGGCCTTGTACAAAGAATCAAAAATCACACCGTTAAGTACTGTATGGGTACAAAAAAAGTACGAAAAAAACGTTTGTAATTCTCTTTGAAGTCCTGATATGATATCGACCAAAACGATAAATAAGACACGCCGGCGCAAACGGCAAGCAAAACGGAGGCCAGAATGGCCTTATACAAGGAATCAAAAATCACACCTTTAAGTACAATATATGAACAAACAAAAGTATGAAAAAAAACGTTTAATTCTCTTTGAAGTATTGATGTGATATCGACCAGAACGATAAATAAGGCACGCCGGCGCAAACGGCAAGCAAAACGGAGTCCAGAATGGCCTTGTACAAGGAATCAAAAATCACACCGTTAAGTACTCTATGGGTACAAAAAAAAGTATGAAAAAAACTTTTGTAATTCTCTTTGAAGTACTGATATGATATCGACCAGAATGATAAATAAGGCCCGCCGGCGCAAATGGCAATCAAAAAGGAGGCCAGAATGGCCTTGTACAAGGAATCTAAAATCACACCGTTAAGTACTCTATGTGAACATAAAAACGTACGAAAAAAACGTTTGTAATTTTCTTTGAAGTACTGATGATATATCAACCAGAACGATAAATAAGGCACGCCGGAGCAAACGGCAAGCAAAACGGAGGCCAGAATGGCCTTGTACAAGGAATCAAAAATCACAACGTTAAGTACTCTATGTGTACAAAAAAAATTATGAAAAAAAATGTTTGTAATTCTTTTTGAAGTACTGATGTGATATCGACCAGAACGATAAATAAGGCACGCCGGCGCAAACGGCAAGCAAAACGAAGTCCAGAATGGCCTTGTACAAGGAATCAAAAATCACACTGTTAAGTACTCAATGGGTACAAAAAAAAGTACGAAAAAAAATGTTTGTAATTCCCTTTGAAGTACTGATGTGATATCGACCAGAACGATAAATAAGTCACGCCGGCGCAAACAGCAAGCAAAACGGAGGCCAGAATGGCCATGTACAAGGAATCAAAAATCACACCATTACTACTCTATGGGTACAAAAAAAAGTACAAAAAAAAACGTTTGTAATTCTCTTTGAAGTACTGATGTGATATCGACCAGTACGATAAGTAAGTCACGCGGGCTCCAACGGCAAGCCAAACGGAGGCCAGAATGGCCTTGTACAAGGAATCAAAAATCACACCGTTACTACTCTATGGGTACAAAAGAAAGTATGAAAAAAAAGTTTGTTATTCTCTTTGAAGTACTGATGTAATATCGACCAGTACGATAAGTAAGTCACGCCGGTGCAAACTGCAAGCAAAACGGAGGCCAGAATTGCCTTGTACAAGGAATCAAAAATCACACCATTACTACTCTATGGGTACAAAAGTAAGTACGAAAAAAAACCGTTTGTAAGTCTCTTTGAAGTACTGATATGATATCGACCAGAACGATAAATAAGGCATGCCGGCGCGAACGGCAAGCAAAACGGAGGCCAGAATGGCCTTGTACAAAGAATCAAAAATCACACCGTTAAGTACTCTATGGGTTACAAAAAAAGTATGAAATAAAATGTTTGTAATTCTCTTTGAAGTACTGATGTGGTATCGACCAGAACGATAAATAAGGCACGCCGGCACAAACGGCAGGCAAAACAGAGGCCAGAATGGCCTTGTACAAGGAATAAAAAATCAACCGTTAAGTACTCTATGGGTACAAAAAAAGTACGAAAAAAAACGTTTGTAATTCTTTTGAAGTACTAAAGTGGTATCGACCAGATCGATAAATAAGGTACGATGCCGCAAACGGCAAGCAAAACGGAGGCCAGAATGGCCTGGTACATGGAATCAAAAATCACACCGTTAAGTACTCTATGGGAACACAACAAATGTACGAAAAAAAACGTTTGTAATTCTCTTTCAAGTACTGATGTGATATCTACCAGAACGATAAATAAGGCACGCCGGCGCAAACAGCAAGCAAAACGGAGGCCAGAATGGCCTTGGACAAGTAATCAAAAATCACACCGTTAAGTACTCTATGGGTACAAAAAAAAGTATGAAAAAACACGTTTGTAATTCTTTTGAAGTACTGAAGTGGTATCGACCAGAACGATAAATAAGGCACGACGGCACAACCGGCAAGCAAAACGGAGGCCATAATGGCCTTGTACATGGAATCAAAAATCACACCGTTAAGTACTCTATGGGTACAAAAAAAAGAAAGAAACAAAACGTTTGTAATTCTCTTTCAAGTACTGATGTGATATCGACCAGAACGATAAATAAGGCACGCCGGCGCAAACAGCAATCAAAATGGAGGCCAGAATGGCCTTGTACAAGGAATCAAAAATCACACCGTTAAGTACTCTATGGGTACAAAAATAAGTACGAAAAAAACATTTGTAATTCTCTTTGAAGTACTGATGTGATATCGACCAGAACGATAAGTAAGTCACGCCGGCGTAAACGGCAAGCAAAATGGAGGCTAGATTGACCTTGTACAAGGAATCAACAATCACACCGTTCCTACTCTATAGGTACAAAAAAAAGTACGAAAAAAAAAGTTTGTAACACTCTTGGAAGTACTGATGTGATATCGACCAGAACGATAAATAAGTCACGCCGGACGGCAAGCAAAACGGAGGACAGAATTGCCTTGTACAAGGAATCCAAAATCACACCGTTACTACTCTATGGGTACAAAAAAAGTATGAAAAAAACGTTTGTAATTCTCTTTGAAGTACTGATGTGATATCGACCAAAACGATAAATAAGGCTCGACGGAGCAAACGGCAAGCAAAACGGAGCCAGAAATGCCTTGTTCAAGGAATCAAAAATCACACCGTGACTACTCTATGAGAAAAAAAGTATGAAAAAATGTTTGTAATACTCTTTGAAGTACTGTTGTGATATCGACCAGAACGATAAATAAGTCACGCCGGACAGCAAGCAAAACGGAGGCCAGAATGGCCTTGTACAAGGAATCAAAAATCACACTGTTACTACTCTATAGGTACAAAAAAAAGTATGAAAAAAATGTTTGTAATTCTCTTTGAATTACTTATGTGATATCGACCAGAACGATAAATAAGGCACGCCGGCGCAAACGGCAAGCAAAACGGAGGCCAGAATGGCCTTGTACATGGAATCCAAAATCACACCGTTAAGTACACTATGGGTACAAAAAAAAGTACGAAAAAAAATGTTTGTAATTTCTCTTTGAAGTACTGATGTGGTATCGACCAGAATGATAAATAAGGCATACCGGCGCAAACGGGTACAAGGAATCAAAAATCACACCGTTACTACTCTATGGGTACAAAAAAATGTAGGAAACAAAACGTTTGTAATTCTCTTTGAAGTAGTGATGTGATATCGACCAGAACGATAAATAAGGCACGCCGGAGCAAATGGCAAGCAAAACGGAGGCAGAATGGCCTTGTACAAGGTATCAAAAATCACACAATTACTACTCTATAGGTACAAAAAAAAGTACGAAAAAAAATGTTTGTAATTTTCTTTGAAGTACTGATGTCATATCGACCCGAACGATAATTAAGGCACGCCGGCGCAAACGACAAGCAAAACGGGGTCTAGAATGGCCTAGTACAAGGAATCAAAAATCACACCATTACAATTCTATGGGTAAATAAAAAAGTATGAAAAAAAACCTTTGTAATTCTCTTTGAAGTATTGATGTGATATCGACCAGAACGATAAATAAGGCACGCGGGAGCAAACGGCAAGCAAAATGGAGGCAGAATGGCCTTGGACAAGGAATCAAAAATCACACCGTTACTACTTTAGGGGTACAGAAAAAAGTACAAAAAAAATGTTTGTAATACTCTTTGAAGTAATGACGTGATATCGACCAGAACGAGAAATAAGTCACGCCGGACGGCAAGAAAAACGTAGGCCAGAATGGCCGTGTACAACGAATAAAAAATCACACCGTTACTACTCTCTGGATACAAAAAAAAGTATGAAAAAAAAACATTTGTAATTCTCTTTGAAGTACTGATATGATATCGACCAGAACGATAAATAAGGCACGCCGGCGCAAATGGAAAGCAAAACGGAGGCCAGAATGGCCTTGTACAAGGGATCAAAAATCACACCGTTAAGTACTCTATGGGTACAAAAAAAAGTACGAAAAAAATGTTTGTAATTCTCTTTGAAGTACTGATGTGGTATCGACCAGAACGATAAATAAGGCACGCCGGCGCAAACGGGTACAAGGAATCAAAAATCACACCGTTACTACTCTATGGGTACAAAAAAAAGTACGAAAAAAAACGTTTGTAATTCTCTTTGGAGTACTGATGTGATATCGACTAGAACGATAAATAAGGCACGCCGGAGCAAACAGCAAGCAAAACGGAGGCAGAATGGCCTTATACAAGGAATCAAAAATCACACCATTACTACTCTATAGGTACAAAAAAAAGTACGAAAAAAAAATGTTTGTAATTCACTTTGAAGTACTGATATGATATCGACCAGAACGATAAATAAGGCACGCTGGTGCAAACGACAAGCAAAATGGAGGCAGAATTGCCTAGTACAAGGAATAAAAAATCACACCATTACTATTCTATGGGTACAAAAAAAGTACGAAAAAAACGTTTCTAATTCTCTTTGAAGTACTGATGTGATATCCACCAGAACGATAAATAAGGCACGCCGGCGCAAACGGCAAGCAAAACAGAGGCCAGAATGGCCTTCTACAAGGAATTAAAAATCACACCGTTAAGTACACAACGGGTACCAAAAAAAGTATGAAAAAAATGTTTGTAATTCTCTTTGAAGTACTGATGTGGTATCGACCAGAACGATAATTAAGGCACACTGGCGCAAACGGCAAGCAAAACGGAGGCACGCCGGTGCAAACGGTACAAAAAAAAGTATGAATTTTTTTTTTTAATTCTCTATGAAGTACTGATGTGGTATCGATCAGAACGATAAATAAGGCACGCCGGCGGAAACGGCAAGCAAAACGCAGGCCAGAATGGCCTTGTACAAGAAATCAAAAATCACACCGTTAAGTACTCTACGGGTACAAAAAAAAGTATGAAAAAAAACATTTGTAATTCTCTTTGAAGTACTGATGTGGTATCGACCAGAACGATAAATAAGGCATGCCGGTGCAAACGGCAAGCAAAACGGAGGCCATAATGGCCTTGTACAAGGAATCAAAAATCACACCGTTAAGTACTCTATGGGTACAAAAAAAAGTACGAAAAAAAATGTTTATAATTCTCCTTGATGTACTGATGTGGTATCGACTAGAACAATAAATAAGGCACGCCGGCGCAAACGGCAAGCAAAACGGAGGCCTGAATGGCCTTGTGCGAGGAATCAAAAATCACACCGTTAAGTACTCTATGAGTACAAAAAAAAAGTAAGAAAAAATGTTTGTAATTCTCTTTGAAGTACTGATGTGGTATCGACCAGAACGATAAATAAAGCACGCCGGCGCAAATGGCAAGCAAAACGGAGGCCTGAATGGCCTTGTCCAAGGAATCAAAAATCACACAATTAAGTACTCTATGGGTACAAAAAAAGTATGAAAAAACGTTTGTAATTATCTTTGAAGTACTGATTGGATATCGACCAGAACGATAAATAAGGCACACCGGTGCAAACGGCATGCAAAACTGAGGCCATAATGGCCTTGTATAAGGAATCAAAAATCACACCGTTAAGTACTCTATGGGTACAAATTTTTTTTGAAAAAAAACGTTTGTAATTCTCTTTGAAGTATTGATGTGGTATCGATCAGAACAATAAATAAGGCATGCTGGCACAAACGGGAAGCAAAACGGAGGCCAGAATGGACTTGTACATGGAATCAAAAATCACACCGTTACTACTCTATGGGTACAAAAAAAGTACGGAAAAAATATTTGTAAATCTCTTTGAAGTGCTGATGTGATATCGACCAGAACGATAAATAAGGCACGCCGGCGTAAACGGCAAGCAAAACGGAGGCCAGAATGGCCTGGTGGTACAAGGAATCAAAAATCACACTACTCTATGGGTACAAAAAAAGTACGAAAAAAACCGTTTGTAATTCTCTTTGAAGTACTGATGTGAAATTGACCAGAACGATAAATAAGGCACGCCGGCGCAACCGGCAATCAAAATGTAGTCCAGAATGGCCTTTTACAAAGAATCAAAAATCACACCGCCACTACACTATGGGTACAAGAAAAAGTACGAAAAATAGCGCTTGTAATTCTCTTTGAAATACTGAAGTGATATCGACCAGAATGATAAATAAGGCACGCCGGCACAAACGGCAATCAAAACGGAAGCCAGAATGGCCTTGTACAAGGAATAAAAAATCACACCGTTAAGTACTACTCTAGGGTTACAAAAAAAATTACGAAAAAAAAGTTTGTAATTCTCTTTGAAGTACTAATGTGATATCGACTAGAACGATAAATAAGGCACGCCGGCGCAAATGGCAAGCAAAACGGAGGTCAGAATGGCTTTGTACAAGGAATCAAAAATCACACCGTTACTACTCTATGGGTACAAAAAAAACTACGAAAAAAAACGTTTGTAATTCTCTTTAAAGTACTGATGTGATATCGACCAGAACGATAAATAAGTCATACCGGCGCAAACGGCAAGCAAAATGGAGGCCAGAATAACCTTGTACAATGAATAAAAAATCACACCGTTACTACTCTATGTGTACAAAAAAAAGTACGAAAAAAAACGTTTGTAATACTCAGAATGGCCTTGTACAAGGAATCAAAAATCACACCGTTAAGTACTCTATTGGTACAAAAAAAAGTACAAAAATAAAGTTTATACTTCTCTTTCAAGTACTGATGTTGTATCGACCAGAACGATAAATAAGGCAAGGCGGCAGAAACGGCATGCAAAACGGAAGCCAGAATGGCCTTGTACAAGGAATCAAAAATCACACCGTTAGGTACTCTATGGGTACAAAAAAAAGGAAAAAAAAACGTTTGTAATTCTCTTTGAAATACTGATGTGATATTGAACAGAACGACAAATAAGGCACGCCGGTGCAAACGGCAAGCAAAACGGAGGCCAGAATGGCCTTGTACAAGGAATCCAAAATCACACTGTTAAGTACTCTATGGGTACAACAAAAAGTACGAAAAAAATGTTTGTAATTCTCTTTGAAGTACTGATGTGATATCGACCAGAACGATAAATAATGCACACCGGCGCAAACGGCAAGCAAAACGGAGGCCAGAATGGCCTTGTACAAGGAATCAAAAATCACACCGTTAAGTACTCTATGGTACAAAAAAAGTACGAAACAAAACGTTTGCAATTCTTTTTGAAATACTGATGTGATATCGAACAGAACGAGAAATAAGGCACGCCGTCGCAAACGGCTTGGAAAACGGAGGCCAGAATGGCCTTGTACAAGGAATCCAAAATCACACCGTTAAGTACTCTATGGGTACAAAAAAAACGTTTTTACTTCTCTTTGAAGTACCATTGTGATATCGACCAGAACGATGAAAAAGGCACGCCGGCGCAAACGGCAATCAAAACGGAGGCCAGAATGGCCTTGTAGAAGGGATCAAAAATCACCCCGTTAAGTACTCTACGGGAACAAAAAAAGTTCGAAAAAAACGTTTTGTAATTCTCTTTGAAGTACTGAAGTGGTATCGACCAGAACGATAAATAAGGCACGCCGGCGCAAACGTCAAGCAAAACGGAGGCCAAAATGGCCTTGTACAAGGAATCAAAAATTACACCGTTAAGTACTTTATGGGTACAACAAAAAGTACGAAAAAAACGTTTGTAATTCTCTTTGAAATACTGATGTGATATCGAACAGAACGAGAAATAAGGCAAGACGGCGCAAACGGCAAGCAAAACGGAGGTCAGAATTGATTTGTACAAGGAGTTAAAAATCACACCGTTACTACTCTAAGGAAACAAAAAAAAGTACGGAAAAAACGTTTGTAATTCTCTTTAAAATACTGATGTGATATCGACCAGAACGATAAATATGGAACTCCGGCGCAAACGGCAAGCAAAACAGAGGCCAGAATGGCCTTGTACAAGGAATCAAAAATCACACCGTTAAGTAATCTATGGGTGCAAAAAAAAGTACGAAAAAAATGTTTATAATTCTCTTTGAAGTACTGTTGCGGTATCTACCAGAACAATGAATAAGGCACGCCGGCGCAAACGGCAAGCAAAACGGAGGCCAGAATGGCCTTGTGCAAGGAATCAAAAATCACACCGTTAAGTACTCTATGGGTACAAAAAAAAGTAAGAAAAAAAACATTTGTAATTCTCTTTGGAGTACTGATGTGGTATCGACCAGAACAATAAATAAGGAACGCCGGCGCAAACGGCAAGCAAAACGGAGGCCAGAATGGCCTTGTACAAGGAATCAAAAATCACACCGTTAAGTACTCTATGGGTACAAAAAAAGTACGAAAAAATGTTTGTAATTCTCTTTGAAGTACTGATTTTATATCGAGCAGAACGATAAATAAGGCATGCCGGCGCAAACGGCAAGCAAAACGGAGGCCAGAATGGCCTTGTATAAGGAATCAAAAATCACACCGTTAAGTACTCTATGGGTACAAAAAAAGTACGAAAAAAACATTTGTAATTCTCTTTGAAGTACTGATGAGGTATCGACCAGAACGATAAATAAGGCACGCCGGCGCAAACGGAAAGCAAAACGGAGGCCAGAATGGCCTTGTATAAACACTGTTAAGTACTCTATGGGTCCAAAAAAAAGTACGAAAATTAACGTTGGTAATTCTCTTTGAAGTACTGTTGTGGTATCTACCAGAACAATGAATAAGGCACGCCGGCACAAACGGGAAGCAAAACGGAGGCCAGAATGGCCTTGTACAAGGAATCAAAAATCACACCGTTACTACTCTATAGGTACAAAAAAAGTACAGAAAAAAATGTTTGTAATTCTCTTTGAAGTACTGATGTGATATTGACCAGAACGATAAATAAGGCACGCCTGCGCAAACGTCAAGCAAAACGGAAGCCATAATGGCCTTGTACAAGGAATCAAAAATCACACCGTTAAGTACTCTTTGGGTACAACAAAAAGTACGAAAAAAATGTTTGTAATTCTCTTTGAAGTACTGATGTGATATCGACCAGAACGATAAATAATGCACGCCGGTGCAAACGGCAAGCAAAACGGAGGCCAGAATGGCCTTGTACCAGGAATCAATAATCACACCATAAAGTACTCTATGGGTACAAAAAAAGTACGAAAAAAACGTTTGTACTTCTCTTTCAATTACTGATGTGGTATCGACCAGAACGATAAATAAGGCAAGCCTGCAGAAACGGCATGAAAAATGGAAGCCAGAATGGCCTTGTACAAGGAATCAAAAATCACACCGTTAAGTACTCTATGGGTACAAAAAAAAGGAAAAAAATGCTTGTAATTCTCTTTGAAATACTGATGTGATATCGAACAGAACGAGAAATAAGGCACGCCGGTGCAAACGGCAAGCAAAACGGAGGCCAGAATGGCCTTGTACAAGGAATCCAAAATCAAACCGTTAAGTACTCTATGGGTACAACAAAAAGTACGAAAAAAATGTTTGTAATTCTCTTTGAAGTACTGATGTGATATCGACCAGAACGATAAATAATGCACGCCGGTGCAAACTGCAAGCAAAACGGAGGCTAGAATGGCCTTGTACAAGGAATCAAAAATCACACCGTTAAGTACTCTATGGGTACAAAAAAAAAGTACGAAAAAAAACGTTTGTAATTCTCTTTGAAATACTGATGTGATATCGAACAGAACGAGAAATAAGGCACGCCGGCGCTGATCGGGGTCAATCAGGTTATAATATACTTGACCACCATAAACCAATACTAGCAAGAGGACTAGGCCCATCGTAGTATAGCTATAGTGAATCAAGGTCGATCCCACAGGGAACCAATTGTGGGTCATTTCATATATAAACAATTAATTATACATGTCAAGGACATAAAGGCGGTCTACAACCAACATAGGACAAGAAAAGGTAAAGGACTCGACGCGACACAACACAAATAACGTAATTAACCTCCCAATTATAGTCTTTATCGTTTGGACCTAGATAATTTATATAATAAACTGAACTTATTAACTGTCAATCCGTTTGTATCTATCTTAGATTGGCTACGGGAGTCATCCTCTTTAACTTGACTTAGCACCGGTTAGGTTGCTAGATCACTGTGCTACATTACGTGACTTCACCTTTTGGGTATCCATCTCATATAACTTGCACGCTTACGACACTAAGGATGTCGATATTAATCGTACACCTCGTCTAGGCAACATTCCTATGGTTAGGCGTACTTATACTTCCTAAACGATTACTCAAGCTCTCGTCCAACTAGCAATTACCAAGTTATAGTCTCGTGCTAATCTACGACGTACGTATAATCAGGTGCATGCAATTCCCAAATATAAACCTACCTAGATATTGCTGAACGTCCGTGAAGAGCAATTCATAAGCCTACCTAAGAGTTTTATATTGGTATTTCCTTTTTACACGTTTTAATTAAACTAAGCGAGTAACGTAGCCATAGCCATACCTACCGAGATAATAAATTCAACTAGGCTAAACCTACCATAAAGACGTGGCGAAATAAGCGATGAAACGGGGCTCGGTCGACCGAGTGTAAGGCCTCGGTCGACCGAATGACACCTTTCGGTCACCCGAACGATTTCAACCCGAATACATCTTAGAATATATCTCTCGGCGTTTCATCATACGAACGATTAAACAAGAATTCGCACGTATTCATATAAACTAACATAGATACGCATTAATTAAATCAAGTAGATTCATGAATAAATACTAAGTGTATGACGTAGGTTATGGGATCCCCATAGACAAGGAGTCGCCACATCCCTAACGTCATAGCCTAGATCTACATCATCTAGCTATGATTAACTAATTCAAACGATAAAGCATAATTGGGAGGGATTAATTACTTAAAAGAAAGAAACAGAAAATAAAGGCTTACATATTGCAGCCCTTAAATTGCTGGAAACCCTCAAATTATTCTACATTGTATGAAAGTTATATTATGAATTGCAAGATTGAAGAAAGAATGAAGGGATGATTTACAATTTCTCGCAGCTGCCGCTTATATAGGAGTTTCTGCCGACTTATGAAGGATCTAGAAGGTAAATACGAAAAAATCCGATAAGTGACCGAGATGACACACTCGGTCGACCGAAGCTATTTTTGGCACATTTTAAATATTTTCTTCGTCTGTCTTGCTCCCCACTGCACGCTTCGTGTTGATCTGATTAACCTTTCGTTTAATGCTCCGATTTTCATTCTCTATTATCTTGAGACCATTGATTAATTAACATTAATCCTCCCGATTTGTTGTGATCTGCAAAATAAACATTTATAGCACAATAAATCGGCCTTTTAATAATAAAAACAGTTAAATACCCAATATCATATTAATAATCACTTAACATTAAATAATAAATATAAACGAGTGATTCAATATGAAATATACATTATTAATCTCGATTTAAGGTCAACGTTGATGACTTTTACGGGTATAATTTGACCGTCATCAACTACCCCCCACTTAGACTTTGATCGTCCCGAACAAAGCATCAATAAGTCATTCCCCAAGACAACATTTTCTATGGTCAAATCCTGCTTACACAAGAAACTCAAGTCAACTCATACTAGTCATGCTCATAAGATATCCATTATTCACTACTTACTATGAATCGAAGTGATGTGTGCATGTGCATTTAGTTTTATATATTCGTGGCAAGATTAGAGTTTATGCTAACTTCGCAATCTCAACATACCAACCTCAGCATTCATACTTCTTATGCCTCGCAATGGTTAGAGCACTAGAGCAATAAGCAAGAGCGTATCTATAGGGATTTTGGACTTGGAGACCGAGTACTACTCAAAGCCTCTTAAAAGTTGAATTTCTTCAATTCTTCATATTTTTCAAATACTATCAATCTCAAGGAAGAAAACTTTTTAGAGTATCCCTCTATCTTAGATCATGTATAGCATCGAATATTACCACAAGCGCGGGGCTACTTTGGTAATTCACTACAAGCCCAGTGTCTAACATTTTGCTAAAACACAGGTACGTCTCAAGCTTATTACTCTGCTTTAATGGCTAAAAGATAAGAATGCATCAGTAGATAAATATTGATACTAAGTTCACATAACCAATCATCTATGCAATGTACACATAATCTCTTCAGTTATTATGATTTGCGCGGTATACTCGATTCACATATTAAGTAATTGAATAATAAATAACTACTTGCAAAAACGGGCATGAATATCCTTAAATTAACTTAACATAAGTATAAAATGATCACGTACTCATATAACTTGGTTTATTTCCTATCAATTCTTAGCTAGGAACTCACAATTCTAAGGGTACGAGATAAATAATATGGTATGTATTCAAATTTTCAAATTTTCAATTTTTCTACCATTTCATTCAAATTTCAATTATAACATAACATAGCTAAGTCTCCTACCCCCCACTTAAACATGGCATTGTCCTCAATGACAAAAATAAATGAGAATTTAAGAAAAAGACTTAGCTCTGGAATGGGTCCAAGTAAAGGAAAAAGATCGGAGTAAATTTCAGCACGTCGTGGAGAGATTGCCACATCCTGTATAAGCAAACAAACTCCACGAAACCGTCAAATACCATGTCTATGGAAGTAATAAAATAATGTGGCAGTAATGAGGTATAAATACCTAAAAACAGTTTAAGCCACTTTATTTTATACAACCATTGACAAGGGAAACCAAAAAGAAAAATACTAAATAGAAAGAAAAATAAACAAGCAAATAAAGATGGTGGTCTTCATCTACAACCTCCACCGCCTAAATATTCTTAAAACCGGGTGGAGAAGACAAAGATCAAAAAGCAGTACCCCATGTGGGAAAACACGAGGTTGACTGGAACAAAAAGGTATTCAATCCAGCATAAAAGAGAAACTCGGTACGGTATAACACGAGGTTGACTGGAATAAAAACGATAAAAAAAGGCACGCCTGCGCAAACGTCAAGCAAAACGGAAGCCAGAATGGCCTTGTACAAGGAATCAAAAATCACACCGTTAAGTACTATTTGGGTACAACAAAAAGTACGAAAAAAATGTTTGTAATTCTCTTTGAAGTACTGATGTGATATCGACCAGAACGATAAATAATGCACGCCGGCGCAAACGGCAAGCAAAACGGAGGCCAGAATGGCCTTGTACCAGGAATCAATAATCACACCGTAAAGTACTCTATGGGTACAAAAAAAGTACGAAAAAAAACGTTTGTACTTCTCTTTCAAGTACTGATGTGGTATCGACCAGAACGATAAATAAGGCAAGCCGGCAGAAACGGCATGAAAAACGGAAGCCAGAATGGCCTTGTACAAGGAATCAAAAATCACACCGTTAAGTACTCTATGGGTACAAAAAAAAGGAAAAAAAATGCTTGTAATTTTCTTTGAAATAATGATGTGATATCGAACAGAACGAGAAGTAAGGCACGCCGGTGCAAACGGCAAGCAAAACGGAGGCCAGAATGGCCTTGTACAAGGAATCCAAAATCAAACCGTTAAGTACTCTATGGGTACAACAAAAAAGTACGAAAAAAATGTTTGTAATTCTCTTTGAAGTACTGATGTGATATCGACCAGAACGATAAATAATGCACGCCGGCGCAAACGGCAAGCAAAACGGAGGCTAGAATGGCCTTGTACAAGGAATCAAAAATCACACCGTTAAGTACTCTATGGGTACAAAAAAAAGTACGAAAAAAACGTTTGTAATCCTCTTTGAAATACTGATGTGATATCGAACAGAACGAGAAATAAGGCACGCCGGCGCAAACGGCAAGCAAAATGGAGGCCAGAATGGCCTTGTACAAGGAATAAAAAATCACACCGTTAAGTACCGTATGGGTAAAAAAAAACCGTTTGTAATTCTCTTTGAAGTACTAATGTGATATCGACCAGAATGATAAATAAGGCACGCCGGAGCAAACGGCAAGCAAAATGGAGGCCAGAATGGCCTTGTACAAGGAATCAAAAATCACCCCGTTAAGTACTCAATGGGTACAAAAAAGTACGAAAAAAACATTTTTACTTCTCTTTGAAGTACCATTGTGATATCTACCAGGACGATAAAAAAAAGGCACGCCGGCGCTAACGGCAAGCAAAATCGAGGCCAGAATGGCCTTGTACAAGGAATAAAAAATCGCACCGTTAAGTACTCTATGGGTACAAAAAAAAGTACGAAAAAAAACGTTTGTAATTCTCTTTGAAGTACTGATGTGATATATAAAAGGAGGCCAGAATGGCCTTGTACAAGGAATCCAAAATCAAACCGTTAAGTACTTTATGGGTACAACAAAAAGTACAAAAAAAATGTTTGTAATTCTCTTTGAAGTACTGATGTGATATCGACCAGAATGATAAATAATGCACGCCGGCGCAAACGGCAAGCAAAACGGAGGCCAGAATGGCCTTGTACAAGGAATCAAAAATCACACCGTTATGTACTCTATGGGTACAAAAAAAGTACGAAAAAAAAACGTTTGTACTTCTCTTTCAAGTACTGGTGTGGTATCGACCAGAACGATGAATAAGGCAAGCCGGCAGAAACGGCATGAAAAATGGAAGCCAGAATGGCCTTGTACAAGGAATCAAAAATCACACCGTTAAGTACTCTATGGGTACAAAAAAAGGAAAAAAAATGCTTGTAATTCTCTTTGAAATACTGATGTGATATCGAACAGAACGAGAAATAAGGCACGCCGGTGCAAACGGCAAGCAAAACGGAGGCCAGAATGGCCTTGTACAAGGAATCCAAAATCAAACCGTTAAGTACTCTATGGGTACAACAAAAAGTATGAAAAAAATGTTTGTAATTCTCTTTGAAGTACTGAGGTGATATCGACCAGAACGATAAATAATGCACGCCGGCGCAAACGGCAAGCAAAACGGAGGCTAGAATGGCCTTGTACAAGGAATCAAAAATCACACCGTTAAGTACTCTATGTGTACAAAAAAAAGTACGAAAAAAAATGTTTGTAATTCTCTCTGAAATACTGATGTGATATCGAACAGAAAGAGAAATAAGGCACGCCGGCGCAAACGGCACGCAAAACGGAGGCCAGAATGGCCTTGTACAAGGAATCAAAAATCACACCGATAAGTACTGTATGGGTACAAAAAAAATCGTTTGTAATTCTCTTTGAAGTACTGATGTGATATCGACCAGAATGATAAATAAGGCACGCCGGAGCAAGCGGCAAGCAAAATGGAGGCCAGAATGGCCTTGTACAAGGAATCAAAAATCACCCCGTTAAGTACTCAATGGGTACAAAAAAAGTACGAAAAAAACATTTTTACCTCTCTTTGAAGTACCATTGTGATATCTACCAGGACGATAAAAAAGGCACGCCGGCGCAAACGGCAATCAAAACGGAGGCCAGAATGGCCTTATACAAGGAATAAAAAATCACACCGTTAAGTACTCTATGGGTACAAAAAAAAGTTCGAAAAAACCTTTGTAATTCTGTTTGAAGTACTAGAGTGGTATCGACCAGAACGATAAGTAAGGCATGGCGGCGCAAACGTCAGGCAAAACGGAGGCCGGAATGGCCTTGTACAAGGAATCAAAAATCACACCGTTACGTACTCTATGGGTACAAAAAAAGTATGAAAAAACGTTTGTAATTCTCTTTGAAGTACTGATTGTATATCGACCAGAACGATAAATAATGCACGCCGGCGCAAACGGCAAGCAAAACGGAGGCCAGAATTTCCTTGAATAAGGAATCAAAAATCACACCGTCAAGTACTCTATAGGAACAAAAAAAGTACGAAAAAAAACATTTGTAATTCTCTTTGAAGTACTGATGAGGTATCGACCAGAACGATAAATAAGGCACGCCGGCGCAAACGGGAAGCAAAACGGAGGCCAGAATGGCCTTGTACAAACACCGTTAAGTACTCTGTGGGTCCAAAAAAAAGTACGAAAATTAATGTTTGTAATTCTCCTTGAAATACTGATGTGGTATTGACCAGAACGATAAATAAGGCACGCCGGCACAAACGGGAAGCAAAACGGAGGCCAGAATGGCCTTGTACATGGAATAAAAAATCACACCGTTACTACTCTATGGGTACAAAAAAAAGTACTGAAAAAAATGTTTGTAATTCTCTTTGAAGTACTGATGTGATATTGACTAGAACGATAAATAAGGCACGCCGGCGCAAACGTCAAGCAAAACGGAAGCCAGAATGGCCTTGTACAAGGAATCTAAAATCACACCGTTAAGTACTCTTTGGGTACAACAAAAAGTACGAAATTTTTTTTTGTAATTCTCTTTGAAGTACTGATGTGATATCGACCAGAACGATAAATAATGCACGCCGGCGCAAACGGAAAGCAAAACGGAGGCCAGAATGGCCTTTTACAAGGAATCGAAAATCACACCGTTAAGTACTCTATGGGTACAAAAAAGTACGAAAAAAAACGTTTGTAATTCTCTTTGAAGTACTGATGTGATATCGACCAGAATGATAAATAAGGCACACCGGTGCAAATGGCAAGAAAAACGGAGGCCAGAATGGCCTTGTACAAGGAATCAAAAATCACACCGTTATGTACTCTATGGGTACAAAAAAAAGTATGAAAAAATCGTTTGTACTTCTCTTTGAAGTACTGATGTGGTATCGACCAGAACAATAAATAAGGCACGCCGGCGCAAACGGCAAGCAAAACGGAAGCCAAAATGGCCCTGTACAAGGAATCAAAAATCACACCGTTAAGTACTCTATGGGTACAAAAAAAATTCGGAAAAAAGCGTTTGTAATTCTCTTTGAAATACTGATGTGATATCGAACAGAACGAGAAATAAGGCACGCCGGTGCAAACGGCAAGCAAAACGGAGGCCAGAATGGCCTTTTACAAGGAATCCAAAATCACACCGTTAAGTACTCTATGGGTACAACAAAAAGTACGAAAAAATGTTTGTAATTATCTTTGAAGTACTGATGTGATATCGACCAGAACGAGAAATAATGCACGCCGGTACAAACGGCAAGCAAAACGGAGGACAGAATGGCCTTGTACAAGGAATCAAAAATCACACCATTATGTACTCTATGGGTACAAAAAAAAGTATGAAAAAAACGTTTGTACTTCTCTTTCAAGTACTGATGTGGTATCGACCAGAACGATAAATAAGGCAAGCCGGCTGAAACGGCATGCAAAATGGAAGCCAGAATGGCCTTGTACAAGGAATCAAAAATCACACCGTTAAGTACTCTAAGGGTACAAAAAAAGGAAAATAACGCTTGTAATTCTCTTTGAAATACTGATGTGATATCGAACGATAAATAAGTCATATACTGGCGCAAATGGCATGCAAAACGGAGGCCAGAATGGCCTTGTACAAGGAATCAAAAATTACACCGTTACACCTCTATGTGTACAAAAAAAAAGTACGAAAAAAAAGGTTTGTAATTTTCAGAATGGCTTTGTACAAGGAATCAAAAATCACACCGTTATGTACTCTATGGGTACAAAAAAAAGTACGAAAAAAAACGTTTGTACTTCTTTTTGAGTACTGATGTGGTATCGACCAGAACAATAAATAAGGCACGCCGGCGCAAACGGCAAGCAAAACGGAAGCCAAAATGGCCTTGTACAAGGAATCAAAAATCACACCGTTAAGTCCTCTGTGGGTACAAAAAAAAATTCGAAAAAAAAAGTTTGTAATTCTCTTTGTAGTACAGAAGTGGTATCGACCAGAACGATAAATTAGGCACGCCGGAGCAAACGGCAAGCAAAACGGAGGCCAGAATGGCTTTGTACAAGGAAATAAAAATCACACTGTTACTACTCTATGGGTACAAAAAAAGTACGAAAAAAAATATTTGTAATTATCTTTGAAATACTGTTGTGATATTGACCAGAACGATAATTAAGGCATGCTGGCGCAAACGGCAAGTAAAACGGAGGCCATAATGGCCATGTACATTGAATCAAAAATCATACCGTTAAGTACTCTATGGGTACAAAAAAAAGTATGAAAAAAATGTTTGTAATTCTCTTTGAAGTACTGGAGTGATATCGACCAGAATGATAAATAAGGCACACCGGCGCAAACGGCAAGCAAAACGGAGGCCAGAATGGCCTTGTACAAAGAATCAAAAATCACACCATTAAGTACTCTATGGTTACAAAAAAAAGTATGGAAAAAAACGTTTGTAATTCTCTTTGAAGTACCGATGTGATATCGAAGGATAAATAAGTCATATTGGCGCAAACGGCAAGGAAAACGGAGGCCAGAATGGCCTTGTACAAGGAATCAAAAATCACAACGTTACTACTCTATGTGTACAAAAAAAGTACGAAAAAAACGTTTGTCATTTTCAGAATGGCCTTGTACAAGGAATAAAAAAATCACACCGTTATGACTCTATGGGTACAAAAAAAAAGTACAAAAAAAACGTTTGTACTTCTCTTTGAAGTACTGATGTGGTATCGACCAAAACAATAAATAAGGCACGCCGGCAAACGGCAAGCAAAACGGAAGCCAAAATGGCCTTGTACAATGAATTAAAAATCACACCGTTAAGTACTTTATGGGTACAAAAAAAAATCGAAAAAAAACGTTTGTAATTCTCTTTGTAGTACTGAAGTGGTATCGACCAGAACGATAAATTAGGCACGCCGGCGCAAACGGCAAGCAAAACGGAGGCCAGAATGGCTTTGTACAAGGAATTAAAAATAACACTGTTACTACTCTATGGGTACAAAAAAAGTACGAAAAAAACGTTTGTAATTATCTTTGAAATAGTGTTGTGATATTGACCAGAACGATAATTAAGGCACGCTGGCGCAAACGGCAAGTAAAACGGAGGCCGTAATGGCCATGTACATTGAATCAAAAATCATACCGTTATGTACTCTATGGGTACAAAAAAAAGTACAAAAAAAAATGTTTGTAATTCTCTTTGAAGTACTGGAGTGATATCGACCAGAATGATAAATAAGGCACACCGGCGCAAACGGCAAACAAAACGGAGGCCAGAATGGCCTTGTACAAAGAATCAAAAATCACACCATTAAGTACTCTATGGTTACAAAAAAAAAGTATGGAAAAAAACGTTTGTAATTCTCTTTGAAGTACCGATGTGATATCGAAGGATAAATAAGTCATACTGGCGTAAACGGCAAGGAAAACGGAGGCCTGAATGGCCTTGTACAAGGAATCAAAAATCACACCGTTACTACTCTATGTGTACAAAAAAAGTACGAAAGAAAACGTTTGTCATTTTCAGAATGGCCTTGTACAAGGAATAAAAAATCACACCGTTATGACTCTATGGGTACAAAAAAAAAGTACAAAAAAAACGTTTGTACTTCTCTTTGAAGTACTGATGTGGTATCGACCAAAACAATAAATAAAAGGCACGCCGGCAAACGGCAAGCAAAACGGAAGCCAAAATGGCCTTGTACAATGAATTAAAAATCACACCGTTAAGTACTTTATGGGTACAAAAAAAAAATCGAAAAAAAACGTTTGTAATTCTCTTTGTAGTACTGAAGTGGTATCGACCAGAACGATAAATTAGGCACGCCGGCGCAAACGGCAAGCAAAACGGAGGCCAGAATGGCTTTGTACAAGGAATTAAAAATAACACTGTTACTACTCTATGGGTACAAAAAAAAGTATGAAAAAAAACGTTTGTAATTATCTTTGAAATACTGTTGTGATATTGACCAGAACGATAATTAAGGCACGCTGGCACAAACGGCAAGTAAAACGGAGGCCAGAATGGCCTTATACATGGAATCAAAAATCACACCGTTAAGTACTCTACTGGTACAACAAAAAGTATGAAAAAAATGTTTGTAATTCTCTTTGAAGTACTGATGTGATATCGACCAAAACGATAAATAATGCACGCCGGCGCAAATGGCAAGCAAAACGGAGGCCAGAATGGCGTTCTATAAGGAATCAAAAATAACACCGTTAAGTACTCTATGGGGTACAAAAAAATTTACCAAAAAAATGTTTGTAATTCTCTTTGAAATACTGATGTGATATCGAACAGAACAAGAAATAAGGCACGCCGGCGCAAACGACAATCAAAACGGAGGGTAGAATGGCCTTGTACCAGGAATCAAAAATCACACCGTTAAGTACTCTATGGGTACAAAAAAAACGAAAAAAAACGTTTGTAATTCTCTTTGAAGTACTGATGTGATATCGACCAGAACGATAAATAAGGCACGCCGGCGCAAACGGCAAGCAAAACGGAGGCAAGAATGGCCTTGTACAAGGAATAAAAAATCACCCCGTTAAGTACACAATGGGTACAAAAAAAGTACGAAAAAAGAATCAAAACGGCAAGCAAAACGGTGGCCAGAATGGTCTTGTACAAGGAATCAAAACTCATACCGTTAATTATTCTATGGATACAAACAAAAGTACGAAAAAAACGTTTGTAATTCTAATGTGATATATGATGAGCTTTATGATGAGGAGCCAGATCCATTAGCACCCATGAAGAAGAATGATCCATTGGTCATTAGAGATGGACCTTTGACAAGGCTCTAAAGGAAGAGAATGAGAGAAGCCTTGAATACCTTGGTGAGAGAAATCCATGAAGAGTTTGGGCAGGCCAAAAGGAGTGATGAAGCTTTAATATTATACATTCACTACGCTTTTGGGCTTAAGGAAAACGCTTAGTTTAATCAGTCTTTTTATTTCAGTTTTGTGTAAATAAAGGCTAGTTGGGCCTGAAGTGTGGTTTGGCGAAGCCCATCTAGTGGGAGGCGCATTTTTCATTTAGGCTTGTTTAGTTTTCATTAGTTTTCCGTCCCACATTGGAAGATGTGAACATTGAGTCAGTTTTTGTAGCCTATATAGGCCAGCACTATCTCTTTTATGAACAACATATATATTGAGTGAAATTATATTATTTGATTAAGCTTGTCTTAATTGTGCATGTTTATGTGTGAGATTCTCTTGGATTGGAGGATCGCCCCTTTGAGAACTTATCAGCGTAACCGAGCATTACGTTGTGGCGTTCCAACCGTAGTCTTAGATTAAGATACGGATCATAGCTCTCATTGGTTACAATTCAGTTTCTTCTTGGGCAAAACAAAGGATTTGATTCGTAAGGATCACATCAAATTCTCTTTGAAGTACTTATGTGATATCGACTAGAACGATAAATAAGGCACGCCGGCACAAACGGCAAGCAAAAGGGAGGCCATAATGGCTTTGTACAAGGTATCAAAAATCACACCGTTACTACTCTATGGGTACAAAAAAAAAGTACAAAAAAAAATGTTTGTAATTCTCTTTGAAGTACAAATGTGATATCAACCATAACGATAAATAAATCACGCCGGCGCAAACGGCAAGCAAAACAGAGGCCAGAATGGCCTTGTACAAGAAATCAAAAATCACACCGTTACTACTCTATGGGTACAAAAAAAACTAAGAAAAAACGTTGGTAATTCTCAGAATGGCCTTGTACAAGAAATCAAAAATCACACCGTTAAGTATTCTATGGGTACAAAAAAAAGTATGAAAAAAAACTTTTGAAATTCTCTTTGAAGTACTAATATGGTACTGACCAGAACGAAAAATAAGGCACGCCGGTGCAAACGGCAAGCAAAACGGAGGCCAAAATGGCCTTGTACAAGGAATCAAATATCATACCGTTAAGTACTCTATGAGTACAAAAAAAGTATGAAAAAAAACGTTTGTAATTCTCTATGAAGTACTGATGTGATATCGAACAGAACGATAAATAAGGCACGCCGGCGCAAACGGCTAGCAAAACGGGGGCCAAAATGGCCTTGTACAAGGAATCAAAAATCACACCGTTAAGTACTCTATGGGTACAAAAAAAAGTACGAAAAAAACGTTTGTAATTCTCTTTGAAGTATTGATATGGTATCGGCCAGAATGATAAATAAGACACACCGGCGCAAACGGCAAGCAAAACAGAGGCCAGAATGGCCGTCTACAAGTAATCAAAAAGCACACCGTTAAGTACTCTAAGGGTACAAAAAAAAAGTACGAAAAAAACGTTGGTAATTCTCTTTGAAATACTGACATGGTATCGACCAGAACGATAAATAAGGCACGCCTGTGCAAATGGCAAGCAAAACGGAGACAGAATGGCCTTGTACAAGGAATCAAAAATCACACTGTTAAGTACTCTATGGGTACCAAAAAAAGTATGGAAAAAATGTTTGTAATTCTCTTTGAAGTACTGATGTGGTATCGACCAGAACGATAAATAAGGCACGCCGGTGAAAACGGCAAGCAAAACGGAGGCCAGAATGGCCTTGTACAAGGAATCAAAAATCACAATGTTAAGTACTCAATGGGTACAAAAACAAGTACGAAAAAAAAACGTTTGTAATTCTCTTTGAAGTACTGATGTGATATCGACCACAATGATAAATAAGGAACGCCCGCGCAAATGGCAAGCAAAACGGAGGCCAGAATGGCCTTGTACAAGGAATCAAAACTCACACCGTTAAGTACTCTATGGGTACAGAAAAAAGTATGAAAAAAAACGTTTGTAATTCTCTATGAAGTACTGATGTGATATCGAACAGAACGATAAATAAGGCACGCCGGCGCAAACGGCTAGCAAAACGGGGGCCAAAATGGCCTTGTACAAGGAATCAAAAATCACACCGTTAAGTACTCTATGGGTACAAAAAAAAGTAAGAAAAAAAACGTTTGTACTTCTCTTTGAAGAAATGATGTGGTATCGACCAGAACGATAAATAAGGCACGCCGGCCCAAACAGCAAGCACAACGGAGGACGGAATGGCCTTGTACAAGGAATCAAAAATCACACCGTTACGTACTCTATGGGTACAAAAAAAGTATGAAAAAACGTTTGTAATTCTCTTTGAAGTACTGATTGTATATCGACCAGAACGATAAATAAGGCACGCTGGCGCAAACGGCAAGTAAAACGGAGGCCAGAATGGCCTTGTATAAGGAATCAAAAATCACACCGTTAAGTACTCTATGGGAACAAAAAAAGTACGAAAAAAACTTGTAATTCTCTTTGTAGTACCGATGAGGTAACGACCAGAACGATAAATAAGGCACGCCGGCGCAAACGGGAAGCAAAACGGAGGCCAGAATGGCCTTGTACAAACACCGTTAAGTACTCTATGGGTCCAAAAAAAAGTACGAAAATTAACGTTTGTAATTCTCTTTGAAATACTGATGTGGTATTGACCAGAACGATAAATAAGGCACGCCGGTACAAACGGGAAGCAAAACGGAGGCCAGAATGGCCTTGTACAAGGAATCAAAAATCACACCGTTACTACTCTATGGGTACAAAAAAAGTACTGAAAAAAATGTTTGTAATTCTCTTTGAAGTACTGATGTGATATTGACCAGAACGATAAATAAGGCACGCCGGCGCAAACGTCAAGCAAAACGGAAGCCAGAATGGCCTTGTACAAGGAATCTAAAATCACACCGTTAAGTACTCTTTGGGTACAAGAAAAAGTACGAAAAAAAATGTTTGTAATTCTCTTTGAAGTACTGATGTGATATCGACCAGAACGATAAATAATGCACGCCGGCGCAAACGGAAGCCAAAATGGCCCTGTACAAGGAATCAAAAATCACACCGTTAAGTACTCTATGGGTACAAAAAAAATTCGGAAAAAAGCGTTTGTAATTCTCTTTGAAATACTGATGTGATATCGAACAGAACGAGAAATAAGGCACGCCGGTGCAAACGGCAAGCAAAACGGAGGCCAGAATGGCCTTTTACAAGGAATCCAAAATCACACCGTTAAGTACTCTATGGGTACAACAAAAAGTACAAAAAAAAAACGTTTGTAATTCTCTTTGAAGTACTGATGTGATATCGAACGATAAATAAGTCATATACTGGCGCAAACGGCAAGCAAAACGGAGGCCAGAATGGCCTTGTACAAGGAATCAAAAATCACACCGTTACTACTCTATGTGTACAAATAAAAGTACGAAAAAAAGGTTTGTAATTTTCAGAAAGGCCTTGTACTAGAATCAAAAATCACACCGTTATGTACTCTATGGGTACAAAAAAAAGTATGAAAAAAACGTTTGTACTTCTCTTTGAAGTACTGATGTGGTATCGACTAGAACAATAAATAAGGCACGCCGGCGCAAACGGCTAGCAAAACGGAAGTCAAAATGGCCATGTACAAGGAATCAAAAATCACACCGTTAAGTACTCTATGGGTACAAAAAAAATTCGGAAAAAATCGTTTGTAATTCTCTTTGAAATACTGATGTGATATCGAACAGAACGAGAAATAAGGCACGCCGGTGCAAACGGCAAGCAAAACGGCGGCCAGAATGGCCTTTTACAAGGAATCCAAAATCACACCGTTAAGTACTGTATGGGTACAACAAAAAGTACAAAAAAATGTTTGTAATTATCTTTGAAGTATTGATGTGATATCGACCAGAACAATAAATAATGCACGCCGGCACAAACGGCAAGCAAAACGGAGGACAGAATGGCCTTGTACAAGGAATCAAAAATCACACCGTTATGTACTCTATGGGTACAAAAAAAAGTATGAAAAAAAACGTTTGTACTTCTCTTTCAAGTACTGATGTGGTATCGACCAGAACGATAAATAAGGCAAGCCGGCGGAAACGGCATGCAAAACGGAAGCCAGAATGGCCTTGTACAAGGAATCAAAAATCACACCGTTAAGTACTCCAAGGGTACAAAAAAAACGGAAAAAAACGCTTGTAATTCTCTTTGAAATACTGATGTGATATCGAACGATAAATAAGTCATATACTGGCGCAAACGGCAATCAAAACGGAGGCCAGAATGGCCTTGTACAAGGAATCAAAAATCACACCGTTACACCTCTATGTGTACAAAAAAAAGTACGAAAAAAAAGGTTTGTAATTTTCAGAATGGCCTTGTACAAGGAATCATAAATCACACCATTATGTACTCTATGGGTACAAAAAAAAGTATGAAAAAAAACGTTTGTACTTCTTTTTTAGTACTGATGTGGTATCGACCAGAACAATAAATAAGGCACGCCGGCGCAAACGGCAAGCAAAACGGAAGCCAAAATGGCCTTGTACAAGGAATAAAAAATCACACCGTTAAGTCCTCTATGGGTACAAAAAAAAATTCGGAAAAAAAGTTTGTAATTCTCTTTGTAGTACTGAAGTGGTATCGACCAGAAAGATAAATTAGGCACGCCGGCGCAAACGGCAAGCAAAACGGAGGCCAGAATGGCTTTGTACAAGGAATTAAAAATCACACTGTTACAACTCTAAGGGTACAAAAAAAAGTACGAAAAAAAACGTTTGTAATTATCTTTGAAATACTGTTGTGATATTGACCAGAATGATTATTATGGCACGCTGGCGCAAACGGCAAGTAAAACGGAGGCCAAAAGGCCATGTAGATTGAATCAAAAATCACACCGTTAAGTACTCTATGGGTACAAAAAAAAGTACGAAAAAAAAGTTTGTAATTCTCTTTGAAGTACTGGAGTGATATCGACCAGAATGATAAATAACGCACGCCGGCGCAAACGGCAAGCAAAACGGAGGCCAGAATGGCCTTGTACAAAGAATCAAAAATCACACCATTAAGTACTCTACGGTTACAAAAAAAGTATGGAAAAAAACGTTTGTAATTCTCTTTGAAGTACCGATGTGATATCGAATGATAAATAAGTCATACTGGCGCAAACGGCAAGGAAAACGGAGGCCAGAATGGCCTTGTACAAGGAATCAAAAATCACACCGTTACTACTCTATGTGTACAAAAAAAGTACGAAAAAAAACGTTTGTCATTTTCAGAATGGCCTTGTACAAGGAATAAAAAATCACACCGTTATGTACTCTATGGGTACAAAAAAAAGTACAAAAAAAAACGTTTGTACTTCTCTTTGAAGTACTGATGTGGTATCGACCAAAACAATAAATAAGGCACGCCGGCAAACGGCAAGCAAAACGGAAGCCAAAATGGCCTTGTACAATGAATCAAAAATCACACCGTTAAGTACTCTATGGGTACAAAAAAAATTGAAAAAAAGCGTTTGTAATTCTCTTTGTAGTACTGAAGTGGTATCGACCAGAACGATAAATTAGGCACACCGGCGCAAACGGCAAGCAAAACGGAGGCCAGAATGGCTTTGTACAAGGAATTAAAAATAACACTGTTACTACTCTATGGGTACAAAAAAAAGTACGAAAAAAAACGTTTGTAATTATCTTTGAAATACTGTTGTTATATTGACCAGAACGATAATTAAGGCACGCTGGTGCAAACGGCAAGTAAAACGGAGGCCAGAATGGCCTTATACATGGAATCAAAAATCACACCGTTAAGTACTCTACTGGTACAACAAAAAGTATGAAAAAAATGTTTGTAATTCTCTTTGAAGTACTGATGTGATATCGACCAAAACGATAAATAATGCACGCCGGCGCAAATGGCAAGTAAAACGGAGGCCAGAATGGCGTTCTATATGGAATCAAAAATAACACCGTTAAGTACTCTATGGGGTAAAAAAATTTACCAAAAAAATGTTTGTAATTCTCTTTGAATTACTGATGTGATATCGAACAGAACGAGAAATAAGGCACGCCGGCGCAAACGACAATCAAAACGGAGGGCAGAATGGCTTTGTACCAGGAATCAAAAATCACACCGTTAAGTACTCTATGGGTACAAAAAAAACGAAAAAAACGTTTGTAATTCTCTTTGAAGTACTGATGTGATATCGACCAGAACGATAAATAAGGCACGCCGGCGCAAACGGGAAGCAAAACGGAGGCAAGAATGGCCTTGTACAAGGAATAAAAAATCACCCCGTTAAGTACACAATGGGTACAAAAAAAAGTACGAAAAAAGAATCAAAACGGCAAGCAAAACGGTGGCCAGAATGGTCTTGTACAAGGAATCATAACTCATACCGTTAATTATTCTACGGATACAAACAAAAGTACGAAAAAAACGTTTGTAATTCTGATGTGATATATGATGAGCTTTATGATGAGGAGCCAGATCCATTAGCACCCATGAAGAAGAATGATCCATTGGTCATTAGAGATGGACCTTTGACAAGGCTCTAAAGGAAGAGAATGAGAGAAGCCTTGAATACCTTGGTGAAAGAAATCCATGAAGAGTTTGGGCAGGCCAAAAGGAGTGATGAAGCTTTAATATTATACATTCACTACGCTTTTGGGCTTAAGGAAAACGCTTAGTTTAATCAGTCTTTTTATTTCAGTTTTGTGTAAATAAAGGCTAGTTGGGCCTGAAGTGTGGTTTGGCGAAGCCCATCTAGTGGGAGGAGAATTTTTCATTTAGGCTTGTTTAGTTTTCATTAGTTTTCCGTCCCACATTTAGGCTTGTCTTAATTGTGCATGTTTATGTGTGAGATTCTCTTGGATTGGAGGATCGCCCCATTGAGAACTTATCAGCGTAACCGAGCATTACATTGTGGCGTTCCAACCGTAGTCTTAGATTAAGATACGGATCATAGCTCTCATTGGTTACAATTCAGTTTCTTCCTGGGCAAAACAAAGGATTTGATTCGTAAGGATCACATCAAATTCTCTTTGAAGTACTTATGTGATATCGACTAGAACGATAAATAAGGCACGCCGGCACAAACGGCAAGCAAAAGGGAGGCCATAATGGCTTTGTACAAGGTATCAAAAGTCACACCGTTACTACTCTATGGGTACAAAACAAAAGTACGAAAAAAAATGTTTGTAATTCTCTTTGAAGTACAAATGTGATATCAACCATAACGATAAATAAATCACGCCGGCGCAAACGGCAAGCAAAACGGAGGCCAGAATGGCCTTGTACAAGGAATAAAAAATCACACCGTTACTACTCTATGGGTACAAAAAAAACTATGAAAAAACGTTGGTAATTCTCAGAATGGCCTTGTACAAGAAATCAAAAATCACACCGTCAAGTACTCTATGGGTACAAAAAAAAATTATGAAAAAAAACGTTTGAAATTCTCTTTGAAGTACTAATGTGGTATTGACCAGAACGAAAAATAAGGCACGCCGGTGCAAACGGCAAGCAAAACGGAGGCCAAAATGGCCTTGTACAAGGAATCAAATGGCCTTGTACAAGGAATCAAATATCATACCGTTAAGTACTCTATGAGTACAAAAAAAAGTATGAAAAAAAACGTTTGTAATTCTCTATGAAGTACTGATGTGATATCGAATAGAACGATAAATAAGGCACGCCGGCGCAAACGGCTAGCAAAACGGGGGCCAAAATGGCCTTGTACAAGGAATCAAAAATCACACCGTTAAGTACTCTATGGGTACAAAAAAAAGTACGAAAAAAACGTTTGTAATTCTCTTTGAAGTATTGATATGGTATCGGCCAGAATGATAAATAAGACACGCCGGCGCAAACGGCAAGCAAAACAGAGGCCAGAATGGCCTTCTACAAAGAATCAAAAATTACACCGTTAAGTACTCTATGGGTACAAAAAAAAGTATGGAAAAAACGTTTGTAATTCTCTTTGAAGTACTGATGTGGTATCGACCAGAACGATAAATAGGGCACGCCGGTGAAAATGGCAAGCAAAACGGAGGCCAGAATGGCCTTGTACAAGGAATCAAAAATCACAATGTTAAGTACTCAATGGGTACAAAAACAAGTACGAAAAAAAACGTTTGTAATTCTCTTTGAAGTACTGATGTGATATCGACCACAATGATAAATAAGGAACGCCCGCGCAAACGGCAAGCAAAACGGAGGCCAGAATGGCCTTGTACAAGGAATCAAAACTCACACCGTTAAGTACTCTATGGGTACAGAAAAAAGTATGAAAAAAAATGTTTGTAATTCTCTTTGATGTACTGATGTTGTATCGACCAGAACGATAAATAAGGCTTGCCGGCGCAAACGGGAAGCAAAACGGAGGCCAGAATGGCCTTGTACAAGGAATCAAAAATCACACCGTTAAGTAATCTATGGGTACAAAAAAAGTATGAAAAAAAATGTTTGTAATTATCTTTGAAGTACTGATGTGGTATCGACCAGAATGATAAATAAGGCACGCCGGCGCAAACGGCAAGTAAAACGGAGGCCAGAATGGCCTTGTACAATGAATCAAAAATCACACCGTTAAGTACTCAATGGGTACAAAAAAAAGACCGAAAAAAAATGTTTGTACGTTTGTAATTCACTTTGAAGTACTGATGTGGTATCAACCAGAACGAAAAATAAAGCACGCCAGTGCAAACGGCAAGCAAAACGGAGGCCAGAATGCCCTTGTACAAGGAATCAAAAATCACACCGTTAAGTATTCTACGGGTACAAAAAAAGTACGAAAAAAACGTTTGTAAATCTCTTTGTGGTATCGACCAGACGATAAATAAGGCACGCCGGAGCAAACGGCAAGCAATACGGAGGCCAGAATGGCCTTGTACAAGAAATCAAAAATCACACCGTTAAGTACTATATGGGTACAAAAAAAAGTATGAAAAAAAACATTTGTAATTCTCTTTGAAGTACTGATGTTGTATCGACCAGAACGATAAATAAGGCACGCCGGAGCAAACGGCAAGCAATACGGAGGCCAGAATGGCCTTGTACAAGGAATCAAAAATTACACCAGTAAGTACACTATGGGTACAAAAAAAAGTACGAAAAAAACGTTTGTAATTCTCTTTGAAGTACTGATGTGATATCGACTAGAACGATAAATAAGGCACGCCGGCACAAACATGAAGCAGAACGGAGGCCAGAAGGAATCAAAAATCACACGATTAAGTACTTTATGGGTATAAAAAAAGTATGAAAAAACGTTTGTAATTCTCTTTGAAGTACTGATGTGATTTCGACCAGAGCGATAAATAAGGCACGCCGGCGCAAACGGCAAGCAAAACGGAGGCCAGAATGGCCTTGTACAAGGAATTAAAAATCGCAACGTTAAGTACTCTATAGGTACAAAAAAAAAAGTACGAAAAAAATCGTTTGTAATTCTCTTTGAAGTACTGATGTGATATCGACCAGAACGATAAATAAGGCTCGCCGGCGCAAACGGAAAGCAAAACGGAGGCCAGAATGGCCTTGTACAAGGAATTAAAAATCACACCGTTAAGTACTCTATGGGTACAAAAAAAAGTAAGAAAAAAACGTTGGAAATTCTCTTTGAAGTACTGATGTGATATCGACCGAACGATAAATAAGGCACGCGGGTGCAAACGGCAAGTAAAACGGAGGCCAGAATGGCCTTGTATAAGGAATCAAAAATCACAATGTTAAGTACTATAGGTACAGAAAAAAGTATGAAAAAAAACGTTTGTAATTCTCTTTGAAGTACTGATGTGATATCGACCAGAATGATAAATAAGGAACGCAAGCGCAAACGGCAAGCAAAACAGAGGCCAGAATGGCCTTGTACAAGGAATCAAAAATCACACTGTTAAGTACTTTATGGGTACAGAAAAAAGTATGAAAAAAAACGTTTTTAATTCTCTTTGAAGTACTGATGTGATATCGACCGGAACGATAAATAAGGCACGTGGGCGCAAACGGCAAGTAAAACGGAGGCCAGAATGGCCTTGTACAAGGAATCAAAAATCACAATGTTAAGTACTCTATCGACTAGAATGATAAATAAGGCACGCCGGCACAAACAGGAAGCAGAACGGAGGCCAGAATGGAATTGTACAAGGAATCAAAAATCACACGATTAAGTACTCTATGGGTATAAAAAAAAGTATGAAAAAATGTTTGTAATTCTCTTTGAAGTACTGATGTGATATCGACCAGAGCGATAAATAAGGCACGCCGGCGCAAACGGCAAGCAAAACGGAGGCCAGATGGCCTTGTACATGGAATTAAAAATCACACCGTTAAGTAGTACTCTATAGGTACCAAAAAAAGAACGAAAAATATCGTTTGTAAATCTCTTTGAAGTACTGATGTGATATCGACCAGAACGATAAATAAAGCACGCCGGCGCAAACGGCAAGCAAAACGGAGGCCAGAATGTCCTTGTACAAGGAATTAAAAATCACACCGTTAAGTACTCTGTGGGTACAAAAAAAAGTAAGAAAAAAACGTTGGTAAATCTCTTTGAAGTACTGATGTGATATCGACCGGGATGATAAATAAGGCACGCGGTCGCAAACGGCAAGTAAAACGGAGGCCAGAATGGCCTTGTATAAGGAATAAAAAATCACACCGTTACTACTCTTTGGTACAAAAAAAAGTACGAAAAAAACATTCGTAATTCTCTTTGAAGTACTGATGTGATATCGATCAGAACGGTAAATAAGTCCTGCGGGCTCAAACGGCAAGCAAAACGGAGGCCAGAATGGCCTTGTACAAGGAATAAAAAATCACACCGTTACTACTCTATGGGTACCAAAAAAAGTACGAAAAATCTTTTGTAATTATCTATGAAGTACTGATGTGATAACGACCAGAACGATAAATAAGGCACGCCGGCGCAAACGACAAGAAAAACGGAGGACAGAATGGCCTTGTACAAGGAATCAAAAATCACACCGTTAAGTACTCTATGGGTACAAAAAAAGTACAAAAAAAAACTTTTGTAATTCTCTTTGAAGTACTGATGTGATATCGACCAGAACGATAAATAAGGCAAGCCGGCGCAAACGGCAAGCAAACGGAGGCCAGAATGGCCTTGTACGAGGAATCTAAAATCACACCGTTAAGTACTCTATGGGTACAAAAAAAGTATGAAAAAAGCGTTTGTAATTCTCGATGAAGTACTGATGTGGTATCGACCAGAACGATAAATAAGGCACGCCGGCGCAAACGGCAAGCAAAACGGAGGCCAGAATGGCCTTGTACAAGGAATCAAAAATCACACCGTTAAGTACTATATGGGTACAAAAAAACGTACAAAAAAAACATTTGTAATTTTCTTTGAAGTACTGATGTGGTATCGACCAGAACGATAAATAATGCACGCCGGCGCAAACGGCAAGCAAAACGGAGGCCAGAATGGCCTTGTACAAGGAATCAAAAATCACACCGTTAAGTACACTATGAGTACGAAAAAAAGTACGAAAAAAGCGTTTGTAATTCTCTTTGAAGTACTCATGTGGTATCAACCACTACGATAAATAAGGCCCGCCGGCGCAAACGGAAATCAAAACGGAGGCCAGAATGGCCTTGTACAAGGAATCAAAAATCACACCGTTAAGTACTCTATGGGTACAAAAAAGAGTACGAAAAAAGCGTTTGTAATTTTCTTTGAAGTACTGATGTGATATCGACCAGAACGATAAATAAGGCACGCCGGCACAAACGGAAATGAAAACGGAGGCCAGAATTGCCTTGTACAAGGAATCAAAAATCACACCGTTAAGTACTCTTTGGGTTCAAAAAAAAGTATGAAAAAAACGTTTGTAATTCTCTTTGAAGTATTGATGTTATATCGACCAGAATGATAAATAAGGCACGCCGACGCAAACGACAAGCAAAACGGAGGCCAGAATGGCCTTGTACAAGGAATCAAAAATCACACCGTTAAGTACTCTTTGGGTTCAAAAAAAAGTACGAAAAAAACGTTTGTAATTCTCTTTGAAGTACTCATGTGATATCAATCAGGATGATAAATAAGGCACGCCGGAGCAAACGGCAGGCCAAAGGGAGGCCAGAATGACCTTGTACAAGGAATAAAAAATCACACCGTTAAGTACTATATGGGTACCAAAAAAAGTACGAAAAAATGCTTCTAATTATCTTTGAAGTAACGATGTGATATCGACCACAACGATAAATAAGGCACGTGGGTGCAAACGGCAGGCAAAACAGACATCCAAATGGCCTTGTACATTGAATCAAAAATCACACCGTTAAGTAGTACTCTATAGGTACCAAAAAAAGAACGAAAAATATCGTTTGTAATTCTCTTTGAAGTACTGATGTGATATCGACCAGAACGATAAATAAGGCACGCCGGCGCAAACGGCAAGCAAAACGGAGGCCAGAATGTCCTTGTACAAGGAATTAAAAATCACACCGTTAAGTACTCTGTGGGTACAAAAAAAAGTAAGAAAAAAACATTGGTAAATCTCTTTGAAGTACTGATGTGATATCGACCGGGATGATAAATAAGGCACGCGGGCGCAAACGGCAAGTAAAACGGAGGCCAGAATGGCCTTGTATAAGGAATAAAAAATCACACCGTTACTACTCTTTGGTACAAAAAAAAGTACGAAAAAAACATTTGTAATTCTCTTTGAAGTACTGATGTGATATCGATCAGAACGGTAAATAAGTCCTGCGGGCTCAAACGGCAAGCAAAACGGAGGCCAGAATGGCCTTGTACAAGGAATAAAAAATCACACCGTTACTACTCTATGGGTACCAAAAAAAGTACGAAAAATCTTTTGTAATTATCTATGAAGTACTGATGTGATAACGACCAGAACGATAAATAAGGCACGCCGGCGCAAACGACAAGAAAAACGGAGGACAGAATGGCCTTGTACAAGGAATCAAAAATCACACCGTTAAGTACTCTATGGGTACAAAAAAAAGTATGAAAAAAAACTTTTGTAATTCTCTTTGAAGTACTGATGTGATATCGACCAGAACGATAAATAAGGCAAGCCGGCGCAAACGGCAAGCAAACGGAGGCCAGAATGGCCTTGTACGAGGAATCTAAAATCACACCGTTAAGTACTCTATGGGTACAAAAAAAGTATGAAAAAAGCGTTTGTAATTCTTGATGAAGTATTGATGTGGTATCGACCAGAACGATAAATAAGGCACGCCGGCGCAAACGGCAAGCAAAACGGAGGCCAGAATGGCCTTGTACAAGGAATCAAAAATCACACCGTTAAGTACTATATGGGTACAAAAAAATGTACAAAAAAAACATTTGTAATTTTCTTTGAAGTACTGATGTGGTATCGACCAGAACGATAAATAATGCACGCCGGCGCAAACGGCAAGCAAAACGGAGGCCAGAATGGCCTTGTACAAGGAATCAAAAATCACACCGTTAAGTACACTATGAGTACAAAAAAAAGTACGAAAAAAAGCGTTTGTAATTCTCTTTGAAGTACTCATGTGGTATCAACCACTACGATAAATAAGGCCCGCCGGCGCAAACGGAAATCAAAACGGAGGCCAGAATGGCCTTGTACAAGGAATCAAAAATCACACCGTTAAGTACTCTATGGGTACAAAAAAAGGGTACGAAAAAAGCGTTTGTAATTTTCTTTGAAGTACTGATGTGATATCGACCAGAACGATAAATAAGGCACGCCGGCACAAACGGAAATGAAAACGGAGGCCAGAATTGCCTTGTACAAGGAATCAAAAATCACACCGTTAAGTACTCTTTGGGTTCAAAAAAAAGTATGAAAAAAACGTTTGTAATTCTCTTTGAAGTATTGATGTTATATCGACCAGAACGATAAATAAGGCACGCCGACGCAAACGACAAGCAAAACGGAGGCCAGAATGGCCTTGTACAAGGAATCAAAAATCACACCGTTAAGTACTCTTTGGGTTCAAAAAAAAGTACGAAAAAAACGTTTGTAATTCTCTTTGAAGTACTCATGTGATATCAATCAGGATGATAAATAAGGCACGCCGGAGCAAACGGCAGGCCAAAGGGAGGCCAGAATGACCTTGTACAAGGAATAAAAAATCACACCGTTAAGTACTATATGGGTACCAAAAAAAGTATGAAAAAATGCTTCTAATTCTCTTTGAAGTAACGATGTGATATCGACCACAACGATAAATAAGGCACGTGGGTGCAAACGGCAGGCAAAACAGACATCCAAATGGCCTTGTACATGGAATCAAAAATCACACCGTTAAGTAATCGGTTGGTACAAAAAAAGTATGAAAAAAAGTTTGTAATTTTCTTTGAAGTACTGATGTGATATCGGCCAGAAAGTAAAATAAGACACGTCGGTGCAAACGGCATGCAAAACGGACACCCGAATGGCCTTGTACAAGGAATCAAAAATCACAACGATAAGTAATCATTGGGTTTTTAAAAAGTCCGAAAAAAAAGGTTTGTAATTCTCTTTGAAGTAACTATGTGATATCGACCAGAAAGTTAAATAATACGAATCGGCGTAAACGCCATCCGAAACGGACACCCGATGGCCTTGTACAAGGAATCAAAAATCACACCGTTAAGTACTCTATGGGTACAGAAAAATGTACGTAATAAAAGGTTTGTAATTATCTTTAAAATAATGATGTGATATCGACCAGAACGATAAATAAGGTGCGGCGGTACAAACGGCAGGCAAAACGGACACCCGAATGTCCTTGTACAAGGAATCATAAATCACACCGTTAAGTAATCGGTGGGTACAAAAAAAGAAGGGAAAAAAAGTTTGTAATTATCTTTGATGTAACGATGTGATATCGACCACAACGATAAATAAGGCACGGCGGTGCAAACGGTAGGCAAAACGGACACTAGAATGGCCTTGTACAAGGAATAAAAAATCACACCGTTAAGTAATTATTGGGTATAAAAAACAATACGAAAAAAAGGTTTGTAATTATCTTTGAAGTAACGATGTGATATCGACCACAACGATAAATAAGGCACGGCGGTGCAAACGGCAGGCGAAACGGACATCCGAATGTCCTTGTACAAGGAATAAAAAATCACACCGTTAAGTAATCGGTGGGTACAAAAAAAGTACGAATTTTTTTTTGTAATTTTCTTTGAAGTACTAATGTGATATCGACCAGAACGATAAATAAGGCACGCCAGCGCAAAACGGACACCCGAATGGCCTTGTATAAGGAATCAAAAATCACACCGTTAAGTACTCTATCGGTACAAAAAAGTATGAAAAAAAACGTTGGTAATTTTCTTTGAAGTACTTATGTGATATCGACCAGAACGATAAATAAGGCACACCGGCAGAAAATGGACACCCAAATTGCCTTGTACTAGGAATCAAAAATCACACCGTTAAGTACTCTATGGGTACAAAAAAAGTAAGAAAAAAAATGTTCGTAATTCTCATTGAAGTACTGATGTGATATCGACCAGAACGATAAATAAGGCACGCCGGTGCAAACGGCAAGAAAAACGGAGGCCAGAATGGCCTTGTACAAGGAATCAAAAATCACACCGTTAAGTACTCTACGGGTACAAAAAAAAAGTACGAAAAAAACATTTGTAATTCTCTTTGAAGTACTGATGTGATATCGACCAGAACGATAAATAAGGAATGCCGGCGCAAACGGCAAGCAAAACGGAGGCCAGAATGGCCTTGTTCAAGGAATCAAAAATCACACCGTTAAGTACACTATGGGTACAAAAAAAAAGTATGAAAAAAAACGTTTGTAATTATCTTTGATTTAATGATGTGGTATCGACCAGAACGATAAATAAGGCACGCGGGAGCAAACGGCAAGCAAAACGGAGGCCAGAATGGCCTTGTACAAGGAATCAAAAATCACACCGTTAAGTACTCTATGGGTACAAAAAAAAAGTATGAAAAAAAACGTTTGTAATTATCTTTGAAGTACTGATGTGGTATCGACCAGAACGATAAATAAGGCACGCCGGCGTAAACGGCAAACAAAACAGAGGCCAGAATGGGCTTGTACAAGGAATCAAAAATCACACCGTTAAGTACTCTATGGGTACAAAAAAAAAGTACGAAAAAAAACGTTTGTAATTCTCTTTGAAGTACTGATGTGGTTTCGACCAGAACGATAAATAAGGCACGCCGGAGCAAACAGCAAGCAAAATGGAGGCCAGAATGGCCTTGGACAAGGAATCAAAAATCACATCGTTAAGTACTCTATGGGTACAAAAAAAAGTATGAAAAAAACGTTTGTAATTCTCTTTGAAGTACTGATGTGATATCGACCAGAACCATAAATAAGGCACACCGGCACAAACAGCAAGCAAAACGGAGGCCTGAATGGAATTTTACAAGGAATCAAAAATCACATCGTTAAGTACTCTGTGGGTACAAAAAAATTGCGAAAAAAAAAATGTTTGTAATAATCTTTCAAGTACTGATGTGATATCGACCAGATCGATAAATAAGGCACGCCGGCACAAACGGCAAGCAAAACGGGGGCCATAATGGCCTTGTACAAGTGAGCAAAAATCACACCGTTAAGTACACTATAGGTACAAAAAAGGTACGAAAAAAACGTTTGTAATTCTCTTTGAAGTACCGATGTGGTATCGACTAGAACGATAAATAGGGCACGCCGGAGCAAACGGCAAGCAAAACGAAGGCCAGAATGGCCTTGTACAAGGAATCAAAAATCACACCGTTAAGTACTCTATGGGTACAAAAAAAAGTATGAAAAAAACGTTTGTAATTCTCTTTGAAGTACCGATGTGATATCGACCAGAATGATAAATAAGGAACGCCAGCGCAAACGGCCACCAAAACAGAGGCCAGAATGGCCTTGTACAAGGAATCAAAAATCACACCGTTAAGTACTCTATGGGTACAGAAAAAAGTATGAAAAAAAAACGTTTGTAATACTCTTTGAAGTACTGATGTGATATCGATCGGAACGATAAATAAGGCACGCGCGCGCAAACGTCAAGTAAAACGGAGGCCAGAATGGCCTTGTACAAGGAATCAAAAAATCACAATGTTAAGTACTCTATCGACTAGAACGATAAATAAGGCACGCCGGCACAAACAGGAAGCAGAACGGAGGCCAGAATGGAATTGTACAAGGAATCAAAAATGACACGATTAAGTACTCTATGGGTATAAAAAAAAGTATGAAAAAAAACGTTTGTAATTCTCTTTGAAGTACTGATGTGATATCGACCAGAGCGATAAATAAAGCACGCCGGCGCAAACGGCAAGCAAAACGGAGGCCAGATGGCCTTGTACATGGAATTAAAAATCACACCGTTAAGTAGTACTCTATAGGTACAAAAAAAAGTACGAAAAAAATCGTTTGTAATTCTCTTTGAAGTACTGATGTGATATCGACCAGAACGATAAATAAGGCACGCCGGCGCAAACGGCAAGCAAAACGGAGGCCAGAATGGCCTTGTACAAGGAATTAAAAATCACACCGTTAAGTACTCTATGGGTACAAAAAAAGTAAGAAAAAAACGTTGGTAATTCTCTTTGAAGTACTGATGTGATATCGACCGGGACGATAAATAAGGCACGCGGCCGCAAACGGCAAGTAAAACGGAGGCCAAAATGGCCTTGTATAAGGAATCAAAAATCACACCGTTACTACTCTATAGTACAAAAAAAAGTACGAAAAAAACATTTGTAATTCTCTTTGAAGTACTGATGTGATATCGACCAGAACGGTAAATAAGTCCTGCGGGCGCAAACGGCAAGCAAAACGGAGGCCAGAATGGCCTTGTACAAGGAATAAAAAATCACACCGTTACTACTCTATGGGTACCAAAAAAAGTACGAAAAATCTTTTGTAATTATCTATGAAGTACTGATGTGATAACGACCAGAACGATAAATAAGGCACGCCGGCGCAAATGACAAGAAAAACGGAGGCCAGAATGGCCTTGTACAAGGAATCAAAAATCACACCGTTAAGTACTCTATGGGTACAAAAAAAAGTACGAAAAAAAACTTTTGTAATTCTCTTTGAAGTACTGATGTGGTATCGACCAGAACGATAAATAAGGCACGCCGGCGCAAACGGCAAGCAAAACGGAGGCCAAAATGGCCTTGTACGAGGAATCAAAAATCACACCGTTAAGTACTCTATGGGTACAAAAAAAAGTACGAAAAAAGCGTTTGTAATTCTCTATGAAGTACTGATGTGGTATCGACCAGAACGATAAATAAGGCACGCCGGCGCAAACGGCAAGCAAAACGGATGCCAGAATGGCCTTGTACAAGGAATCAAAAATCACACCGTTAAGTACTATATGGGTACAAAAAAAACATTTGTAATTTTCTTTGAAGTACTGAAGTGGTATCGACCAGAACGATAAATAAGGCACGCCGGCGCAAACGGCAAGCTAAACGGAGGCCAGAATGGCCTTGTACAAGGAATAAAAAATCACACCGTTCAGTACTCTATGAGTACAAAAAAAAGTACGAAAAAAATGCGTTTGAAATTCTCTTTGAAGTATTGATGTGGTATCAACCACAACGATAAATAAGGCCCGCCGGCGCAAACGGAAATCAAAACGGAGGCCAGAATGGCCTTGTACAAGGAATCAAAAATCACACCGTTAAGTACTCTATGGGTACAAAAAAGAGTATGAAAAAAGCGTTTGTAATTTTCTTTGAAGTACTGATGTGATATCGACCAGAACGATAAATAAGGCACGCCGGCGCAAACGGAAATGAAAATGGAGGCCAGAATTGCCTTGTACAAGGAATCAAAAATCACACCGTTAAGTACTCTTTGGGTTCAAAAAAAAGTATGAAAAAAACGTTTGTAATTCTTTTTGAAGTATTGATGTTATATCGACCAGAACAATAAATAAGGCACGCCGACGCAAACGACAAGCAAAACGGAGGCCAGAATGGCCTTGTACAAGGAATCAAAAATCACACCGTTAAGTACTCTTTGGGTTCAAAAAAAAGTACGAAAAAAAAACGTTTGTAATTCTCTTTGAAGTACTCATGTGATATCAAACAGGATGATAAATAAGGCACGCCGGAGCAAACGGCAGGCCAAAGGGAGGCCAGAATGACCTTGTACAAGGAATAAAAAATCACACCGTTAAGTACTCTATGGGTACCAAAAAAAGTCGAAAAAAATGCTTCTAATTCTCTTTGAAGTAACGATCTGATATCGACCACAACGATAAATAAGGCACGTGGGTGCAAACGGCAGGCAAAACAGACATCCAAATGGCCTTGTACATGGAATCAAAAATCACACCGTTAAGTAATCGGTTGGTACAAAAAAAGTATGAAAAAAAGTTTGTAATTTTCTTTGAAGTACTGATGTGATATCGGCCAGAAAGTAAAATAAGACACGTCGGTGCAAACGGCATGCAAAACGGACACCCGAATGGCCTTGTACAAGGAATCAAAAATCACAACGATAAGTAATCATTGGGTTTTTAAAAAGTCCGAAAAAAAAGGTTTGTAATTCTCTTTGAAGTAACTATGTGATATCGACCAGAAAGTTAAATAATACGAATCGGCGTAAACTCCATGCGAAACGGACACCCGAATGGCCTTGTACAAGGAATCAAAAATCACACCGTTAAGTACTCTATGGGTACAGAAAAATGTACGTAATAAAAGGTTTGTAATTATCTTTAAAATAATGATGTGATATCGACCAGAACGATAAATAAGGTGCGGCGGTACAAACGGCAGGCAAAACGGACACCCGAATGTCCTGCAAAAATAATATTTCGTTTTACTACATGCTATGCGCGTCGTAAGTACTTCCCGCCAACTGATTCGCGTTTTTACGACGTGCATTTTGCACGTCATAAAATTTTACGACGTACGAAATGCACGTCGTAAATTATTACGACATACAAAACGCACGTCATAAATCATTTCATCTCGAATATGAAAATATATGTGCATTGAATACCATAAACCTATATATTTGCGGTGCTTCCCAGCTTTGGTTCCAAACTTATATAATAATTATAAATAAACATAGACAATTCAAATGGGACATGTCAACTCAGCCACATGAAAACAGAAGATATGGAAACATCAGCAACTTTGTCTCTTGGATTAAAATAAAGACTACATCAGCACACATTCTAGTAGAACTTTTGGTACATAGCAGAATTCATAAAAGCAACAAAACCACAGAACATACTAGTAGATGTACTCTCTAAAGCAACATCAATGAGACATAAATGGAAAAAAACATTACTACTACTGCTACGTTCTCCCAAAGCAAGCATAGAAAGAAAGGGTGTCCTAAACCTTATTGGCCAGCCATCAGATCACAGTAATGGGACTGATCCTATCGCTTAGATGGTCTCTTATCGTCTGTCCTCTTCTTCATCAAGGTCATCTTCTTCGTCGTCTTCTGGCTCAAAATCACTGGCATCCTCGTCTAATTCATCATGAGGTATTGGTTTGATAAGGTACTTTGTCCCCAAGTCCTTCTACAATGGAAGATAATAACAGCAAAGACAATTAATATTATAAGTACTCATCAATGTACATCAAGGGAAATGCTATGGGCAAAAGCAGATCTAATATAGGCAAATTGAACATTAATTTGCAAAACCAACTAAACTCCAAAACTATGGGCAGAAACTTAACTTATTTCAAATGAAATAAGTAAACCTTAGGACTATAAGCTTCAAACATAATACAGAATCAACGTTGACAAATAAGAATAACATTAGCAAAGCTCAAATTTAAACTCATACTGGAGCAGGACACTATAGACTGTGGTATATAAACACTAAACACTGCAAAGGGCAAGTCTACACCATGCTTTCACCTATTAATTTTTCTGTTGAGAGGAAGAACTAAAAGTGCTAAGGCAACTATACATATGCTTTACCTTGTGCTTTCATCTTCTAAGTACAAATGGAAGTAATGGCAAATTTACAAACTAAACAGAAATTCAAACAAAAGCCGATTTACCTTGTGCTTTAATCTTCTAAGTACGAATGGCATCAGTGCTTAATGAAGCCGGTTTATTATCAAAATATTTTCTTCCTCAGATAGAAGGGTCTGCTTATATTAAGAATAGAATTAGTATATACAACAGTAAGATGTATCACAAGAGAGACAGAGAGACATAGAGAAATGCTAATATCAGGCTGTCAAACCAAATTAGCCCCTCATCTCATGAAATTCGAAACATAAAGCTCAATGAGAGCAGGGACAAAACTAGTTCAAATAATGCCACCCATGTTATTCCCCACACAAAAAAATGTTTCTTCCAAAATGTTAAACCAATGAGAAGTTAAGAAGTGCCCACGGCTCCTCAAGATTGTTCTGCGTAAAATGAAGATGTAAAATCAACAAAAAGACAAAGGTATTATATTCATATATAAATATGTATTGAAAACCCCAAAAACAGCCAGAATAAAAGAAAGAAAAGGCATTCTACACAGCCCCAACTCGTTAAACATCGGACGACCGGAAGAGAATATTGGCTAATAATTCATCCATTAATTATTAACTAATGTAGTTGTCAAAAATATTTGTTCATTTATATCGGATGTAGTTTCATTTCCAAAACAACATTTATTGTGCTTTCCCCATTCTACCCTTATTTGTTTTATGGTGAGAGGTTAAAATGAAAACTGCATTAATATGATTAAATATGATTTAGTATCAGACTTACTCCCTTAATTTCCCACCCACAACAATAGATGGTTGGTCAGCAACATGCTCCTTTACACTGGATCAAAGCACAAGAAATCGATTATACTAATGATGAAACAAATATAAAAATGAAGTAAAGGTGAAATTTTCCTATCAGGATCCAAGATATATTCACTAATTGAAATGTTAACAAATATTCTAGCAAGAAAGAATAGACAGAGAGAGAAAGGAAAGAATTGGGACACGTTAAGCATTGAGTTTCTAGACATGCCCAACTGAAACCAGAGTTCAATCTTAGGTACTTGCTCATACATACCATTTCATCAGCAAGTATTCTATTTATGCCATCTCATAAAGCAAGCCAGACGCCAGTTTAAACCAGCAAGCTAATAATCTCTCATTTTTCCTTGAATACCTGCCATATATCAAATAAAGCACTACTAAACGAGACTTCAAATTTCCATTAATTGAGTATTTGCAAACATCTAACTGCTAAACTAAACATTTTTTGTAGATTATCACCTAGATAATACACCTAGACATGAAATTAATAAATTCTGATGAATTATAGCCCATCTAAGGGCAACAAAACAGCCACAAACTATGAAAGTATCTAGTAATAATAGTGGTAATTTAAACAAAACGTACAGAAATGATTTTACGATACACCACATTTTCTGATGACATCTGTTGTGCGAGGAGTCTTGTGTACCCAGCACCAGAAATACCGTCTTCCCCATCTTTAAGACATTCTTCTACTTCTTCAGTAATCTTCGAAGCATGTCTACCCCTATTTATGAGTAAAACACACAAAATTAGTGTCCAGATAGTCTTGAAATGATACCCGATCTCACACACACACATGTTAAGCAGGAGTTTGAAAATGAAAGTAGCATAAGGGTATTTTTGTGTGAAATGAAACAAAGAAATAACAACCTTCACTTACTCATATAATTTCTTATCTTTTCCCAAGCCAAGAGCCGTTCCAAAGTAGAGCCAAGACTTTTTGGACCTCCTGATACCTCAAGAGAACTAGGTTCAAACCTTTATTTAACAGCTAAAGGTGGCTTTGAAGTCCAGCTTCAGCTCAAATTACTAAAAACTCCGCTCGAATGATTGATGTATAACATTTATATGATAAAAATTACGATATTTTATATATTTTATTAACTCTTTCTATATAAAATATAAGAAATTATAACGATAATCTTATGAAATATTAATAGTAATGAATAAATCTAAATACTATAAAAATCTAGTAAAAGTAATAAAACGATATAAATTTTGTACCGGTTTAGTAACCGGAGTGTCGTGTCAGATTTACGTGGGTATTTTTGGTATTTTATTGCAGATTTTTAGGTAAACCAAGACCCCGAGTGACGACACTTTTTGAAGTAAAATCATATCTTTTGAAGGAAGTAAGGAAGTGCCACGAGATTTAAAGTTCAAGTGGATTAACGGTTCGTAGTACTATTATCGAATTTTATTCTCGACGAACAAATGGCCCATCAAAAAGGCATTTTCTGAAGAAGAGTCCTTCATGGAAGTTATAGATATCTTCAAGAGCTTTCCAACGCTTCTTGAATTATGTCATTTGGAGATCCAGAGCTCAAGTTATGATTTTATCAAGTTTCATATCAAGTTATGGAAAAAAAACTACCCGGATCAATCCGGAATAACCTCGGATCGATCCGGCCTGTCAGTTGGAAACATAATGATGATCAGCATGTGATTCTGCAGAGAATAATCCGGTAGATAATATTTTTTATTCCCGGATCGATCCGGCATCACCTCGGATCGATCCGGCCCTGGAAAATTTGGCCTACAAATTCAGCAGGCTTGCAGGCAGAAAAGGGGGTACCAATATATATATTGGAAAATTAGGGATAAAGACACAATCTGAAATATTATTAAGCAACAGGACAACTACATATTTTTTATAGGGAGAAGGACAACTGCATAATTTTTATAGCGAGAAGGACAAACAGTGAATCCCGAAAATCAGTGAATCTCCCTAGTGAATCCCGAAATCAGTGAATTTCGATAGTGAATTTTGACAGTGAATCCCGAAAATCAGTGAATCCCGACAATGAATTTTGAAAATTAGTGAATTTCGACAGTGAATTTCGGCAGTGAATCGAAACAAGTGAATTTCGAACACAAGTGAATTTCGATAGTGGATAAATAGTTTTGTCCTTTATGCAAAAGTTTCAAAAGACTGTCCTTCTACTTAATTGATGAAATATTTTTGTCCTTCTCCCTCATTCCCCCTATATATATACTAGCTTATATATATCCTCTAATCTTTTAATTAGTAGTAGTAATGTACATATTAGTAGGCATTCTGCCATAAATAATGTAGAAGTTGTAGTATCGTTGTAATGCTTGGACGGTTATCGGGAGTTCAATGTTGAAGAAGTTGTTGTAATTTCCGGAAGAATACGGCCTCTAAATCAGCAGTTGTAACCTGGTAAAATTCTAAAGTTTTATGTTCGTTGTTTTTATGTTTTTCGTTATAATGTTAATAGGCTAAATCTATAACTAGCCAAGATATGTAATTGAAATATTTCGATCTTTTTGGTAAAATGGATGATGACTATAATTAAAATTGATTAAAATTGAATTTGATGAATCTTTTTCTACTTGAAATATAATGAAAATATTCGTATTGACGTAATTAACCAAGATGAATCGCAACATATAACCTAACGATGAACTGACCAGAGAAGTTAGGATATGAGATAAAAGATAGAAAAACCGGAGGGTAAAAATGGCCGTGCGAAAGCGTGACAACGGAATCCTATTTCCTACCCGGGGGCAGATTTGTCTTGGGAAAGATGAATCTTATTAAATTTGTGCTCAAGATCGTAATAATGTTAAAATCAACGGTTTAATTGAAACTAACACCGGAAAGTTAAATCGATCCGCCCGACAACCGGAGCCTTTTGAATAACATCGGCCGTCCGACAAACAGAATAACCTCTTTTATCCGGGGTAGATTTGTACTCGGTACCTGTTCAGACTAACTGAGATTAGCATGGGGCAGTTGTGGAGATTGAACTGATGACAATTTGACATATGACAGTTTCGTACGCTCGTGTGAGAGGGGATTGTTGAGCTGAGGAGTGCACCGTTTCACTTATTCAATTGGACCTAATAAAAAGGAAGAACGAGCACATCCATTAAGCTAAAAAGATTGAATAATCCAATTACATATATCTTGGCTAGTTCTATAATAATTATTAGTATTTAATATATTGGTATCTATATATCTATATATTTATATATATATATATAGTTTATTCATGTATTACTATATATATATTTATGTATTTATATATATTATGTTAGTTTAGTTTTAATTTATGTATTTATTTTCTGTTTATTAGTATATTAGTGACTCATATGATAAACCTGCGATTTAGATCAAGTTAATAATAGTTGTTTGGTGTTTAACCACACTTAAAAGAATTACCTTGTTTCCCTGAGGATTCGACACCTGACTCACCACACTAGCACTATAGTTTGACCCGATACACTGTCGGTTAAGGACTGGAATAGCATTAGAAAAGGCCACGTCAGCTTTCTGGCGCAGTTGCCGGGGAACGTCGCTTATTTTTTTCTTTGTGTCTATGGTTACTACTTGTATCAGCTCAAAATTCTCGAGAATAAGTCAACACTTTTTCTTATCTCATTTCTATTTTATTTTTCGTTGGTATCTACTTTCTTTTAGTTACCAATTTTCTTTTTTCACCAAAGTCGAGTATTTTCTATTTTTCGTTAGTTGATGACCAGAAGCGGTAAGGCCCCACTCACTCCTTATAAGCCTGGCATAAACACTTACGAAAGGCAGTTAAGAGTAGAGAGTAAACGTGGTCATACTAGTCAGGGAAATCCTGACGAATCATCTTCAAACAGAAATATGAGAATGGCCGAAATCAGTGATGAAACACCTGAACAAGGGCTAGAACATGCTCAAGGGCATGGACAACACCCTGTTAACCCTAATAATAATCAAAATCCTAATAATAGGAATAATCAGAATCGGAACCAGAATAATCGTAATAACCCACCAAACCCGAGACCTATCTGTGATCAGACCATAAGAAGGAACCAGACTAATAATCCCATACTTTTACCAAATGAAGGAGCGAATAATTTCGAAATTAAATCTCATCTTTTTGGTTTAATTGACACAAGAGCCCAATTTCTAGGAGAGGATGATGAAGATCCACAACATCATCTCTATCTTTTTGAAGAACTGTGCAATACAGTCAAAAGTCAAGGTGCTCATAAGGAACTAACGAGGATGACTATGTTTCCTTTTTCTTTAAAAGGACGAGCCCGAGATTGGTTTATGTCTCTTCCACATCCTTCACTTACTAGTTGGGAGGATATTCAAACTGAATTTCTGAAACAATATTTCACTCCAGGACGAAATTTGGAATTAAAAGTCAAGGTTGCTAACTTTAGACAAGGATCTGAAGAAACGCTTGGGAATGCCTGGGAAAGATTTAAAAAATTGTTAAGAGCCTGTCCCGACCATGGTTATTCCTTAGATATGCAAATTCAACTTTTCTGTCGTAAATTACGAAAAGATTCACGTGCGGATGTACATCATGCATGTGGTGGTTCTTTATTGATGAGTGAAGCACAAATAATTTACGATGCTATAGAAAAGATTTCCAAGAATAACAGAATGTGGGAAACTGGCTCTAGCACCATAAAAGTAGCTTTTGCGGGAGAATGTACATCTAATACAAAAGTTCTAGCACATTTCGAGAATTTGAGTAGGAAATTTGATGGCCTACAATCTAACAAAAACCAAAGTTCAGAAAATAGTACACCAACTGAATACTCAAATCAGGATAATATGCCATTAGGGATCGAAGAACCAAAAGGATACTCGAGAGAAGAGGTAAGTTTTCTTCAGCAGCATAGGAATTTGAACAATGCATATTCAAACTCGTTTAATGCTATTAGAAGAGACCACCCAACTTTTCGATGGTCTGAAAACCCTAGTAAGCAAGGACAACCGCCATATCTAGTTCCATACAGGAATTCGTCTAATAATCAAGTTTATCAGGGAGATACCTCTAATCAGAATTTACAATCATTACCCAGATCCTATCCTCAACACACCACTCAAAGTATACCAGTAACTCAAAGTTCAACTCAGCCTGCAGAAGGGGTTGAAAAATGGGAGAAACTAATGAAAAATATGATGGGTGTGGTGTCTACTCAAGCTAAAAATATGGAAACAATGATGACTTCTATTGGTACAGTCACTAAAGATATGAGTACAATAAAAACATCTATGAGTGGCCATGATACTAGAATGAGAACGATAGAAGCCTCATTAAGGAATATGGAAGATCATTTGAGTCGGGAAGGTGAACGTAAAAACAGTAGACCACCAGGAGGATTACCAAGTAACACTGAAAGAAATCCGAGAGAGGTAAATGATGTAGTTACTAGAAGTAGAAAACTCTGTGGTACTAATGGAGTAGAAAACTTCGGAAATAATGAAGTAGAAAATGATTTAGATGGTAAGAATGATGAAACTAAAGATGAACATGAATTCACTGATGAGGAAGAAGAAATTATAGAGAATTTCTTGAAAGGAAATAGAAGTTTGAAACCTGAGAATGAAGGTGAAAAATGGGTAAAAATCCCTAGGATTTTGAAAGATCCCATGGATAAAGATTTAAGGACTTTATTCAAGGAACATGTTAGAATAGAAGATAATGAAAACAAGGATGAAAAACAAGAAGAACTGAAGGAATCTGAAGTAGAGATTGATTCAGGGAATGTTTTAAAAGAAAAAACTCAAGATCATGATACTTGGCGATCAAGTAATACTCAAAAGTTTAAGGAGAAAGGAAAAGAGAAAATGACTTTTGGATCAAAGGTTATAGATTTAGAATCTTTACCTTACCCACCTAAAGATCAAATTAAAAAGATTAAAACTGATAAGAAGTATGCTCGTTTCCTTGATACTTTTCGTCATATTCATGTTAATATCCCTGTTATCGAAGCTCTAATTAGTATGCCTGGCTTATGGAAAGTTTTTGAAAGATATCTGTCAAACAAGAAAAAATTAGAGGAATATGAGAATATATGCCTAAATGAAGAATGTTCTCATAGCTTTTTTGCAAGATAAGTTACCACCTGGCGAAAGATCCTGGAAGTTTTACCATCCAATGTGAAATTGGAGGATTTCTGTTTAAGAAGGTCTTATGTGATCTTGGAGCTAGTATAAATCTCATGTCTTATGAGGATTATAGAAAGCTAGGCATAGGAAAGTTTACAAAGACTGAAATGACTCTGCAAATGGCAGATAGATCGATTAAATACCCTAAAGGAATTATTGAGGACGTATTTGTTAAAGTAGACAAGTTCTATTTTCCAGTAGATTTTGTAGTTATGGAAATGGAAGAAGGATATTCAGCGCCACTTATCTTAGGTCTACCATTTCTAGCTACAGGAAGAACTTTAATAGATGTCCAGAAAGGAGAGTTAATTCTGAGAGTCAATGAAGATGAAGTTGCTTTCAATATTTTCAAAGCTATGAACCATCCATACAGATCACCGAATCATGTTCTTTTATAGAAGATATTCATTCTCGTCTATGATGTTCGTTACCAACTTTTGAAGACAGATTAGAAGAATGCTTAACTCGTCTATCTATAAGGAAGATGAGAAAGACACCGAAATGAAAGAGATAATCCTTTCTCTAGATAAAGGAAGTTTTACTTTTAAACCATCATGGCATAAGTATTTGGAATTAGAACTAGAAGGACCAGTTCTTAAACCATCACTGTAAGATCCACCTAAGAATCTGGAATTGAAACCGTTACCTTTAAATCTGAAATATGCTTTTCTTGAAACTAATAATCTACTACCGGTTATTATTTCATCATCTTTATCTGAGCAACAAGAAGATCAATTACTTAGAATGTTGAAAAAGCATAAGAAAGCTTTTGGATGGACGGTTGCCGATATTCGAGGTATTAGCCCTGAGATTTGCGTTCATAAGATAATTCTGAAGGAAGATGCTAAACCTTGTATTCAACCGCAACGCCGCCTCAAACCAAATTTGCAGCTAATTGTTAAGAAAGAGGTTATTAAACTATTAGAAATGGGGATAATTTTTCCCATATCAGATAGTGAATGGGTAAGTCCAACTCAAGTGGTACCAAAGAAAGGAGGTTTCACAGTAAAGGAAAATGAAAAAAATGAATGGATCCCGACAAGAGGGATTACCGGTTATCGAATGTGCATTGATTTTCGGAAACTGAACGATCATACTAAGAAAGATCATCATCCACTTCCATTCATAGTGCAAATGTTGGAACGCTTAAGTGGACATAAGTATTACTGTTTCTTAGATGGTTATTCAGGATATTTACAGATATTCATTGCTGCAGGAGATAGAGAAAAAACTACTTTCACTTGTCCTTATGGAACTTTTGCTTATAAAAGAATGCCGTTTGGTTTATGTAATGCACCAGCTACGTTTCAAAGGTGTATGATGGCTATATTTTCTGACATGGTTGAGAAATTCTTAGAAATTTTTATGGATGACTTTAGTGTTTACGGAGACTCATTTGATGTTTGTTTGTTACACTTAGAACGAGTGTTACAACGCTGTGAAGATACCAATCTATTACTAAACTGGGAAAAATGTCATCTAAAGGTATCAGAAGGAATTGTTTTAGGTCATAGAATCTCTGAAAAAGGTATTGAAGTTGATAAAGCTAAAGTCGAAGTAATTGAAAAATTACCTCCACCAGTTAATTTAAGAACTCTAAGAGGATTTCTCGGACATGCAGGTTTTTATAGAAGATTCATTTGCAGATTTTTCAAAAATAGCAAAGCCTCTAAGTCATTTACTTGAAAAGGAAGTACCTTTTAACTTTGATAGTAGATGTATGGAAGCTTTTCAGACCCTAAAAGCGAGGATAACTACTGCACCAGTGCTAGTAGCACAAGATTGGAGTTTGCCGTTTGAGATTATGTGTGATGCAAGTGATTTGGCTGTAGGAGCTGTTTTAGGTCAAAGATATAACAAAATTCTCAAAGCTATTTACTATGCATCTCACACATTAAACACTGCTCAACTAAATTATGCAACTACAGAAAAAGAACTGTTGGCTGTGATTTTTGCCTTAGATAAGTTTAGATCGTATATCGTTGGATCTAAGGTTATTATCTTTAGAGACCATTCAACCCTGAAGTATTTACTAAGTAAGAAAGATGCTAAACCACGTCTTCTTAGATGGATTCTCTTACTTCAAGAATTTGATGTTGAAATTAAAGATAAAAAAGGAAGTGAAAATGTAGTAGCAGATCATCTAAGTAGAATGGAAAATGATGAAGAAATGGGAAATGAAATTAAAGATTCATTCCCTGATGAACAACTATTTAGAATAGATAATCCTTCAACCATGCAGTTATTAAAGAATAGAATTCCTTCTAAGGAAATGTCACCTTGGTTTGGAGATATCATTAATTACTTAACCTGTGATTATATTCCGTCTCATTGGACTTGGCAACAGAAAAAGAAGTTCTTTTATGACTTAAAATTTTATTACTGGGAGGAACCAGACCTTTTCCGTAAGTGTTCAGATGGGATAATCAAGAAAATGTGTGCCGATAATGAAATTTTAAGTGTTTTATCGTTTTGTCATGATCGTGAGGCAGGAGGTCATCATGGAGGATGGAAAACTGCTTTTAAAGTTTTACAATGTGGTTTTTATTGGCCTACACTATATAGAGATGCATATAAATATGCAAAATCTTGTGAATCATGCCAAAAATGGGGAAATATATCGAAGAAACATGAAATGCCTCTTCAACCAATTTTAGAATGTGAGTTATTTGATGTTTGGGGTATAGATTTCATGGGACCTTTTCCTATATCTTTTGGAAAAAGATTTATTCTTGTAATGGTAGATTATGTTTCAAAATGGGTAGAAGCTGAAGCTCTTCCAACTAATGATACCAAAGTTGTCATACGATTCCTTAAAAAGAATATATTTACTAGGTATGGCATTCCGAGGGCTATCATTAGTGATAGAGGGTCACATTTTTGCAATAGACCATTTACTAAGATAGTTGAAAAATATGGTGTAACACATAAGTTAGGAACGCCCTATCATCTGCAAACAAGTGGTCAGGTAGAGGTGTCTAATAGAGAAATTAAAAGAATTATAGAAAAGACAGTGGACTCAAATCGTAAAAACTGGGCAGTTAAATTAGATGATGCATTATGGGCGTACAGAACAGCCTTTAAAACACCAATTGGTTGTTCTCCCTACAAACTAGTTTTTGGTAAATCTTGTCATCTCCCAGTTGAATTAGAACACCGGGCCTTTTGGGCTATTAGATTTTTGAATTTCGATCCTAAGGCTATCGGTGATAATAGATTACTTCAGTTAACAGAACTAGAAGAATTTCGTCTTGATGCTTATGAAAATGCTCGAATCTACAAGGAACGCACAAAATCCTTTCACGATAAGAGAATCTATAGTCGTGAGTTCCATGTAGGTGATCGAGTGTTATTGTACAATTCACGTTTAAAGTTATTTCCAGGTAAGCTTAAATCAAGATGGACAGGTCCATTTAAAATAACAAGGGTTTACAAATCTGGAGCTGTTGAACTAACTAATGGAAATACAACCTTTATAGCCAATGGCCACAGGGTAAAGCTGTTTGTGGAAGGTGAAGGGATCTCATTGAAAAAGGAAGTAATGTTGCTAAACGATCCGCCGCAAAACTAAAAGCAGAGAAACTGAAATCAGCCGAATACCAGGTGCTATCTATCTTTACTTACTTTCTGTGTTTTATATGTTTGAACTACTTTCGTCTTTTACCGGATAGACATAAAAGAACTGGATGTCTTTTTTAGATAGAATAGGAGTTTTTATTTTACTTTTGAAGTTAGGCCTTGATAAAGATGTCGCGTTTAAAATAGAAGCTTTAGTTCTTGAGAAAAACAAGCAATTGTTGAGAGAGATCAGATTGAAAGATGTATGTAATGGAAAATCGAGAAGTTCGATAAAGAGAAGAGCAAAGTTTTTAATGCGATGCAGAATCTGTGGAAAAAGTGAGCATGGTGGGAAATGTGGAGAAAGCACAACCAAATCTCAGGATGAGTGTTTGAATGTTGTTAAGAAGGGAACGATTAGGTGGTTATCCGAAAATCCCGATGGAGATCAAAGAGAAATTTCGAACGCCTCATTTCTCAAGGTTAGGTTGATAGAACGTTATATCAGAACTCTGGAAGATTTAGAAATAGAGGAATTAGGACCCCTATAAGTTTTATAATATTTATAAGATTTTATATAACTTTTGAAAATTTTATATATAGGATCTTTATGAAATTATTTAAAAGTTTTATAAAATTTTTATAAAAGGTTTTATTTAAAAATTAGCAGAAATATTATTAAGGTTTTATAAAGATTTTATTAAGTTTTATTAAGTTTAAATAAAAAAAAATAAAAAATAAAAAAAAATTTGGTCGGATCGATCCGACATAACCCCGGATCGATCCGGGAACTAAAAACCTAAAAAGAACGGGTTCTTCCCTTCTTCTTCCTCTTCCACTTTTTTTCTGAATAAACAGCCGCCCCTCCCCATTTCCCCCTCGATTTTTTTTCCTTCAAAATCATCACTAAAAATCACTCTCACACCACCCCAATCCTTATACTCTTCTCATTTTCCTCTCCTCTCTTCAATTTTTCATTTTTATTGGAGAAATTTTCAAGAAAAGCTTCAACTTTCACTCCGGTGATATTCATCTTTTCCGGCCAACTCTTCAACCTTTTAAGCACTATAAGGTAACATTGTAGTCATTTATTTTTTTTGTTAATTTCGTTTTTTATGCAACTTTTTATTTGATTTCAACTGTTTTGTTACTCATTTGTGTTGTGTTGTGTTGTGTTGTTTGTTTTGTTGTTTTGTGTTGTTTTGTTATTGTGTCACTATAGTAGAATGGCCGAATCATCAAAAGCCACTAAAAAACGTAAGCCACATATCCCTACCCAAATCCCGGTCATAGAGACAAGGCCTTTAACAGAGGAAGAATTGGCCGTTAGTTTTGATAGAACCGCGTCTAGAGCAGCTAAAAATGCCTTAAAGAATAAATTTGGAAAGTGTTCAGTTGCAATAGAGAGGGGTTTAGATTTCAAGGATTTGGGAAGGGAAGTGAAGGAAATTTTTGAAAGGCGACAGTGGCTGGAGTTAGCCAGTTTAAGGGAAGGTGAAGTTAACACAACCTTAGTAGCTGAATTTTATTCTCTGGTAGCAACTCATAATGCAACAGAGAATGGTGAGTTAACTTCGGTAAACCTAAGAACCAGGACAGTGCCGTTTAGTCCTCAGATTATAAATGCTATATATGGTATCCCTGATATACCAGAGAATGAGGATTATTATACGGTATGGAATCTAGATGAGCCTGCAGATTTTGACCATATAGTCTCAACAGCCCAGCACGAGTTAGATCCCACAGCTATATGGCATGAAAATAGGTTTTCCTATGGAAAATGTATAAGGGATATGAGAGCTATTAAACGTTTTATCAGTTCGACTCTTTACCCTTCTCATCATTTGACATCTTTTGGTAAAGAGGATTTGTGTATTGCTTGGGCTATGGTCAATGATATACCTGTGGATGTAGGCAAGGTAATGTATAAACGGGCCAAGGAATTTGTCTCAACTGCTAAACCAGGCAGTCACATGCCTTTTCCTTGTTTTATTTCTTCCTTGTGTCGCCAGATAGGTGTTCCTGAGCTCCCAAATGATAATCTGATTATGGTTGATGAAACACTGATAGGCCCTAGTTTGCCACTTAGGCCGGCGGGAAGAATAGATTTTATGAACCCAAACCGCCACCGACCTCAGCCTATTCCACCTGTTTCTCAATCCACCACTGTTCCTCCATCATCTAGTCAATCACAAACTCAGCTTCTAAACACCATCACATACGACATGTTTCAATCTTTAGCCTATGATGTTCATCGTGCCAATGCCAATATGGCCGTTTATGCGGAAAGGAATAGGTTGTGGTCTGAAGATTTAAGGCAAGGCATGCGTGGTATATATCAGATGAATATACTTTCGAATCCTGCCTACGCCGAATTGAACATTCCGCAATGCCAATCCGAGCCATATACCTTGCCCGACACAATTCCACCGATGCCACCTCGATCAAATTTCCAACAAATGCCACATTCTTTTGGATATCAAACTAGTGGTATAGGGGATTTTTCGACAGGTACTACGGCAGCAGCTACATCTGGTTGGGGAGGATTTGGAGCATTTAACCATACCACGACGGGATGGGAAAGCACTCATACTGATGTCACGACAGGGATGAGCTCGATGGAATTCGATGGCTCGGTTAGGATGTCGACACATTTTCAAGAACCATTTCATGAATCGACTTATGATCCAGCTAATTCTCAAGCCATGCCGAGTTCAAGCTTTGTCGAGATGAGTGATGATGAGGAGTGATTTAAACCATTTTCTGGTTGTTGACACTTAAAACAATTTATTTTCGTACAACTAGTTTTTGATTTTATTTTCGTATGATTTTATTTTATTTTCGTATGATTTTATTTTATTTTCGTTTGATTTTATTTTCCGCACCGTGTAGTAAATTTTGTCGTTACCAATATTCTATAAAAATAACATAACAAAATAAGAAACCTAAGTTATGGAGCAAAAATATTAAACTAGAAAATTCTGGGCAACTTTCATGCTACAACCAACTATGTCCGTGAATAGTAGTCACCGGATCGATCCGACCTGATCCCGGATCGATCCGGCGTGAGTATACCGACCTGACATAAATTTTAGTTGAGAGGCCGGATCGATCCGGCCCTTTCCAGGATCGATCCGGGAAGTACAAAAACGCCAAAAAGGAGATCTTTTCTACTTTTGCATGATAGGTACATTTCTATAAAAGGAAATAGCAGATGCCTTCACAATTGCTCATTCCTTTTTAACTTCTATCTGTATAAGCTTTCCTATCTGTAATAAAAATATCTAATCATTCATCCCCCTCTGTTAATAGTTATGAACCACATACTCCTGACAGTGTGGTTCCCGAAAGTCAGGCCTCCTGTTTTCATAACGACCTTCCGAGACGTCTAAATTTTGTTCAATCTCCTATTCTGATGGAGAAAGGTTTAAACACTGAAAAAATCGATCAGTGGGGACGAAATCTAATCCGAGGTTGCGGATGGAAAAAGCTGATTAGGAATCCCAGAGGTAGAATTAACATTTCGATTGTTAGAGATTTTTATGCATCTCTTTCAGATGTAATGACGGTAGCCTCGTCTCATCTTATCACTGTTAGGGGCATCGTTATATCCTTTTCTCCAGTCATTATAAATCAAATCTTTCAAATCCCACCATGTACCTTTGATCAAAACCCACACTTCGAGTTTCTATGGGAACTCAGAAATGCTTATAATGTTGTCAATCGTACTGCAAAAGCCTTTCAATATGTGTTTCCACTGTTTGATCATAACTATGATTCTTCAACTCTGGCTTTACCCCCTCATCTGAGGGCATGGAAACGCTTCATTAATTCCCGGATCTATCCAACTAGATATTTTTTTGGGGTTACGGATGACGAGATACTTCTGTTGTATGCACTCACTGTGGGGGCATATATTGACTGGGGAATATTGATGTTCAAAACGGCAATTAATTTTGCAGTGGAGAGGCGTAATAGGGGAAGGCCACTACCGTTCGCTTGGCTTATATCTCAACTTTGTGTTCATCTAAATCAAGTGCCTGAGTTTAGTACGGACGAGATTTTTCCATCTCGTGGTTCTCAGTTGGGACTACTTCTGGTAGATACTCCCGGATGTTCGTCAACAGTTTGACGTGTTGTTTGAGTTGGTAGAAATCAGTTGGTAGTTGTCAGTTGGAAGTTTTTTAAGTTGGTAGTCAATTAAGTTAGTAGTTTAATCTCTTGTTTAATCAGTTTTCTTTAAGTTTGTAATAGTTTTCATAATGTTTAATATATCTGTGGTTTTCTTTAATTAAAGTAATATATGTTAAGAAAAAATAATAATAATCAAAATTATATAAAATTTTAATTTTTCTTTCGAACCTACTTTTTTATTACTCACTGAACATCGGGACGATGCCATTTCGTAAGTGGGGAGTAGAGGTAAGTTAGTAACTAAAAATTAAAATTTCTCATATAAATTTATATTTAATTGCTTAATACTTAGTTTAATTTTCCTTGAATAAATTTAAGTAGATAATATATAATTAATATGAATAAAAATAATATAAATTGGTAAGAATAGATTTTAATTAAGTAAAGTAAATTAGATATATTATAATTATATTATATATGTCAGTTTTAGATTTTTATAAGATTTTAAGTATATGTAACTATACATAAATATTATCAAGTAATTTTCTTATGAAATTTAGTAAATATACTTATATATATAATGAAATAATTTTCTTTTCAAAACGAAATATGAATATGGAATCAGACTAGGAATGATGAGATTTTTGGCATAACTTTGATCAGCTATAGCCAAATAGCCTAACCAAACGTAAATTTCCAATTTTTGTCCCCATCTCAGCCTTGTAGAGTGGCCAGACCTCACTCGAAATAGCCATTTGTGATTAAACTAATTATAACCGACCCTTAGCCTATTTTGGTCTACATTTCTTAAAAAATCCCACGAGTTTGTGCGTACTTATGAAAGGAGATGATGACACAAAAGCTAAGTATCGATGCAAAAGAATGGTATATGCTGAGATTGGAAAAGTAAATAGATATTAATATATTCGATCTCACCTCATGACGCTTGCAAGATAGTCGATTTTGGCAATGAGTTCGGGTATGTTAGTATTCTAAAAGAAAAAAGAAAAAAAAAAGAGAGAAATTCTGGAAAAAAGGTGAAATGATATTAGGATGTTATTAATCGAGATATTTTTGATCAAAATTATAAAGGTGTAAGTACGTACAACTTGCTTCTTTCTCTTTTGATTTCCTTTTCTATCCTTTCGATTAACCAACACCCTGAGCCTAAAAACGTTATAAGCCATTTTGTCAACTACTTGACTTAGTCCTTGATTCCAAATATTTCATATAAGTTGAGATAGGAGAATAATTCTAGAATTTTAATTATATTTATTAAGTAGATGATGCAGAATTTCATTTGAATGATATTTGATAAATAATTTATCTAAGTTATATACACTTTTTATCTTGTTAATTTCTAAAAAAGATATAATTAATATATTTATAATATTGAAATGATATTTTACTAACTTGAAATTTAATCTACCGAGTATATCATTTTTATTATAATTTTTATATATTACCGCTTATTTTGCTCGAGGACGATCAAAGAGCTAAGTGGGGAGTAGTTGATGTATAACATGTATATGATAAAAATTACGATATTTTATATATTTTATTAACTCTTTCTATATAAAATATAAGAAATTATAACGATAATCTTATGAAATATTAATAGTAATGAATAAATCTAAATACTATAAAAATCTAGTAAAAGTAATAAAACGATATAAATTTTGTACCGGTTTAGTAACCGGAGTGTCGTGTCAGATTTACGTGGGTATTTTTGGTATTTTATTGCAGATTTTTAGGTAAACCAAGACCCCGAGTGACGACACTTTTTGAAGTAAAATCATATCTTTTGAAGGAAGTAAGGAAGTGCCACGAGATTTAAAGTTCAAGTGGATTAACGGTTCGTAGTACTATTATCGAATTTTATTCTCGACGAACAAATGGCCCATCAAAAAGGCATTTTATGAAGAAGAGTTCTTCATGGAAGTTATAGATCTCTTCAATAGCTTTCCAACGCTTCTTGAATTATGTCATTTGGAGATCCAGAGCTCAAGTTATGATTTTATCAAGTTTCAGATCAAGTTATGGAAAAAAACTACCCGGATCAATCCGGAATAACCTCGGATCGATCCGGCCTGTCAGTTGGAAACATAATGATGATCATCATGTGATTCTGCAGAGAATAATCCGGTAGATAATATTTTTTATTCCCGGATCGATCCGGCATCACCTCGGATCGATGCGGCCCTGGAAAATTTGGCCTATAAATTCAGCAGGCTTGCAGACAGAAAAGGGGGTACCAATATATATATACTAGCTAATATATATCCTCTAATCTTTTAATTAGTAGTAGTAATGTATATATTAGTAGGCATTCTACCATAAATAATGTAGAAGTTTTAGTATCGTTGTAATGCTTGGACGGTTATCGGGAGTTCAATGTTGAAGAAGTTGTTGTAATTTCCGGAAGAATACGGCCTCTAAATCAGCAGTTGTAACCTGGTAAAATTCTAAAGTTTTATGTTCGTTGTTTTTATGTTTTTCGTTATAATGTTAATAGGCTAAATCTATAACTAGCCAAGATATGTAATTGAAATATTTCGATCTTTTTGGTAAAATGGATGATGACTATAATTAAAATTGATTAAAATTGAATTTGATGAATCTTTTTCTACTTGAAATATAATGAAAATATTTGTATTGACGTAATTAACCAAGATGAATCGCAACATATAACCTAACGATGAACTGACCAGAGAAGTTAGGATATGAGATAAAAGATAGAAAAACCGGAGGGTAAAAATGGCCGTGCGAAAGCGTGACAACGGAATCCTATTTCCTACCCGGGGGCAGATTTGTCTTGGGAAAGATGAATCTTATTAAATTTGTGCTCAAGATCGTAATAATGTTAAAATCAACGGTTTAATTGAAACTAACACCGGAAAGTTAAATCGATCCGCCTGACAACCGGAGCCTTTTGAATAACATCGGCCGTCTGACAAACGGAATAATCTCTTTTATCCGGGGTAGATTTGTACTCGGTACCTGTTCAGACTAACTGAGATTAGCATGGGGCAGTTGTGGAGATTGAAGCGATGACAATTTGACATATGACGAGTTTCGTACGCTCGTGTGAGAGGGACCGTTGAGTTGAGGAGTGCACCGTTTCACTTATTCAATTGGACCTAATAAAAAGGAAGAACGAGCACATCCATTAAGCTAAAAAGATTGAATAATCCAATTACATATATCTTGGCTAGTTCTATAATAATTATTAGTATTTAATATATTGGTATCTATATATCTATATATATATATATATATATATATATAGTTTATTTATGTATTACTATATGTATATTTATGTATTTATATATATTATGTTAGTTTAGTTTTAATTTATGTATTTATTTTCTGTTTATTAGTATATTAGTGACTCATATGATAAACCTGCGATTTAGATCGAGTTAATAATAGTTGTTTGGTGTTTAACCACACTTAAAAGAATTACCTTGTTTCCCTGAGGATTCGACACCTGACTCACCACACTAGCACTACAGTTTGACCCGATACACTGTCGGTTAAGGACTAGAATAGCATTAGAAAAGGCCACGTCAATGATACGCAGTCTCTGCATTACAAAAACAATTCAAATGAAATTTTCAAGATAAAACTAAAATGAGTTCAATGAATTGAGCTGTAAACTTTTATCAGTCTATCACAACCCCCATTGCTTAAACAACTGGGAAAGAAAGTAACAAATCTGAAATCCCAATAAGATATGGAACCCAATTTTAATCAAGATGGCTATTGATCAATTTTAAGATATGGAACCCAATTCTGGGAAACAGCAATGTGTTGGCATTGCTGTACAAGGACAATATAAAGTATATGACTCATACTGGTCTGTTGGCATTGTTAAACAAAAAGATTCTAGAAAAGTATATGAATAGCAAGATAAAACAAAGGAATGTGCAGGCTGATAAAGGTGCAAGATGTGACTCAGATTATTGCAGGGATATAACGAACTTGATTCAGAACAAGATTAGTGCAGGCGCAGTTTAACTAATAAAACAGCAGGACAGAAGGATAGCTTAAAACAGAGGAGTCAGATATAGTTTAATTCAGCAGATTCAAAGGGCTGCAATGACAGATTACAATTCTGATTACCAAAGCACAAAGGAACTATAGATTAATTACATGAACTTTTATTCAAACAATGGCTTAGATTAACAAAAGACTCCAAATACGCAACAGATTCAAAGTTACAGTAGATTAGACTAATAATTGGAGTTGTTAATATACAGTTCAATCTGAAATTCGACCCTCTAGTGATACCAGATTTTGACAAATATATATTAACAAATCTATGAACACATCTACATCATCAGCAACGCAGATAGACAATGACAGAAACAAAATCAAACAATAAGCATCATAAATGAAGATTTGGACTTTACCAGCCTGTTTAGGAGGAAGAGGCTTTGAAAGAAGCTCAGCAAGACGACATTTGCCAGCAAGCGTAGCTTGAGATGCACCTTTCTTAGCAGTCGCCGCCAGAGCTACAACTTTCTGAGCAGCAGTAAACAACTGAGCGGGGTCACCAGAATCATCGTCGCCGAGAAGATCAAACGGATTCAATGTCGCTATTCCTCCCCCTCCACGCAAAAAGAACCAGTTCTATATAATCTAAACACCGATTTTCAGAATATTTATACAAAATTGAACAATTCAAATCCATAAATAAGCAATTAGATTGAAATTACAGAGGGAAGAAGAGAGATAAATGAAAGTTATGCCAGAGAGAAAAATGCTTAAAAACCATGGCGAAAGCCGCTAAGAAGTAGAGTACGAAGACGGGGGCTGACCTTAAAAACCCTACTCAAAAGAATGAAGAAGGGGAATTGTACAACACATTGCCCTTCTTTGTGAGCAAAAAGCTGTCGATGATGGTGAAGACTGATTTTACTAGTAGCGGCGGGTGGGAGGAGAGTGTATGAGGGTTTTAGGGAAATAATTTAACAGTGAAATGCTTTTGTCGAGAAAGAGATACGAGTTCCGCATAACAAATTTACGGCGTGTAAACATATGTACGTCGTAAATATTTTCTAAAACACGACGTGCAGGAAAAGCGCATAGTAAATTTATAAATATTTCCACAATAATGGCGTGCAAATGGGAGAACGCCATAAATATTAAAAATTATGACGTGCATTAAAAGCATGTCGTAAAACGCACGTCGTAAATTTATTATTTTCTTGTAGTGGGGTACGAAAAAAATTACAAAAAAGTTTTAAATTTTGTTTGAAATAACAATCTGATATCAACCAAAACGAAAAAGTTTTAAATTTTGTTTGAAAAAAGTTTTAAATTTTGTTTGTACAAAGGCCATTCGGGTGTCCGTTTCGCATGCCGTTTGCGCCGCCGTGCCTTATTTAACGTTCTAGTCGATATCACATCATTACTTCAAAGTAAATTATAAACTTTTTTTCATACTTTTTTGTACCCACAGAGTATTAAATGGTGTGAATTTTGATTCTCTGTACAAGGCTATTCGGGTGTCCGTTTCGCATGCTGTTTATGCCGCCGTGAATTATTTAACGTTTTGGTCGATATCACATCGTTACTTCAAAGAAAATCATAACCTTATTTTTCATACTTTTTTAATACCCACAAAGTACTTAACGGTGTGATTTTGGATTCCTTCTACAAGGCCATTCGGGTGTCCGTTTTGCATGCCGTTCGCACCGCCGTGCCTTATCTAATGTTTTGGTCGATGTCACATCGTTATTTCGAAGAAAATTACAACCTTTTATTTTGTACCTTTTCCATACCGATAAAGTTCTTAGCGGTGTGATTTTTGATTCCTTGTACAAGGGAATTTGTGTCCGTTCTGAATGTTTTTTGCGCCGATGTGCCTTATTTATTGTTCTGGTAGATATCACATCGTTACTTTAAACAAAAGTAAAACCTTTTTTTTTAAATTTTTTTTGTGCTCACGGAGAAGTTAATGGTGTGATTTTTGATTCCTTGTACAAGGCCATTCTGGTGTCCGTATTGCTTGCCGTTTGTACCGCCGTGCCTTATTTATCGTTATGGTCGATATCACATCAGTACTTCAATGAAAATTAAAAACTTTTTTTTGAACTTTTTTTGTACCCATCGATGACTTAACGGTGTATTTTTGATTCGCTGTAAAAGGCAATTCGGGTTTCCGTTTCGCATGCCGTTTGCGCCGCCGTGCCTTATTTAACGTTCTGGTCGATATCACCTCGTAACTTTGAAGAAAATTACAACCTTTTTTTCATACTTTTTTCATACCCACAAAGTACTTAACGGATTGATTTTTGATTCCTTGGACAAGATTGTGTCCGTTTCGCATGTTTTTTGCGTCGTCGTACCATATTATCGTTTTTGTTGATATCTGATTTTTATTTCAAACAAAATTTAAAACTTTTTTGTAATTTTTACGTACCCACAGAGTACTTAACGGTGTGATTTTTTTCCTTGTACAACGCGATTCTGGTGTCCGTTTTGTATGCCGTTTGTGCTGACGTGCCTTATTTAACATTCTGGTCGATATCACATCGTTACTTCAAAGAACATTACAAACTTTTTTTCATACTTTTTTTTGTACACACAGAGTACTAACAGTGTGAATTTTGATTACTTGTACAAGGCCATTCGGGTGTCTATTTCGCATGCCGTTTCTGCCGCCGTGCCTTATTTAACGTGCTGATCGATATCACATCGTTACTTCGGAGAAATTCACAACCTTATTTTTTGTACTTTTTTCATACCACACAGTACTTAACATTGTGATTTTTGATTCCTTGTACAAGGCTATTCAGGTGTCCATTTTGCATGCCGTTTGCGCCATCGTACCTTATTTAATGTTCTGGTCGATATTACATCGTTCCTTCGAAGAAAATTACAACCTTTTATTTTGTACTTTTTCCATACCTATATAAAGTACTTAACGGTGTGATTTTTGATTCCTTTTATAAGGGAATTTGTGTGTCCGTTTTGCATGTTTTTTGCGCCGCCGTGCCTTATTTATTGTTCTGGTCGATATCACATCATTATTTTAAATACAATTATAAACTTTTTTTTGTACCCACAGAGTACTTAATGGTGTGATTTTTGATTCCTTGTACAATGCCATTCTGGTATCCGTTTCTCATGCCGTTTACGCCGACATGCCTTAGTTCACAATCTGTTCGATATCACATCGTTACTTCAAAAAAATTCAAACCTTTTTTTTGTACTTTTCAATGTACCCACATGGTACTTAACGGTGTGATTTTTGATTCCCTGTACAAGGCTATTATGGTGTCCGTTTTTCTTGCCGTTTGCGCCGTCGTGCCTTATTTATCGTTCTGGTCGATATCACATCAGTACTACAAAGAAAATTACAAAATTTCTCCTTGTGCAAGGCTATTATGGTGTCCGTTTCGCTTGCCGTTTGCGCCGCCGTGCCTTATTTAGCGTTCTGGCCGATATCAAATTGTTACTTCGATGAAAATCACAACCTTATTTTTCGTACTTTTTTCATACCCACAAAGTACTTAAAGTTGTGATTTTTGATTCCTTGAACAAGGCCATTCGGGTGTCCGTTTCGCATGCCATTTGTGCCGACGTGTCTTATTTAACGTTCTGCTCGATATCACATAGTTACTTCGAAGAATATTACAAACATTTTTCATATTTATCTTACCTTTAGAGTACTTAACGGTGTGATTTTTTATTCCTTGTTCAAGGCCATTCGGGTGTCCGTTTCGCATGCCGTTTGCACCGCCGTGCCTTATTTAACGTTCTGGTCGATATCACATCGTTACGTCGAAGAAAATCACAAACTTATTTTTCATACTTTTTTCATACCCAAAGATTACTTATCAGTGTGATTTTTGATTCCTTGTACAAGGCCATTCGGGTGTCCGTTTTGCATGCCGTTTGCACCGACGTGTCTTATTTAACTTCCTAGTCGATATCACATCGTTACTTCAAAGAAAATTACTAACCTTTTTTTGTACTTTTTTATACCCATAGATTACTTAATGGTGTGGTTTTTGATTCCTCGAACACGTCCATCGGGTGTCCGTTTTGCATGCCGTTTGCCCCGACGTGTCTTATTTAACATTCTGGTCGATATAACATCGTTACTTCCAAAAAAGTTAAAACCCTTTTTTGTACCCACAGAGTACTTAACAGTGTGATTTTTTATTCCTTGTACAAGGGAATTCTAGTGTCCGTTTTGCTTGCTATTTGTGCCACCGTGCCTTATTTATCGTTTTAGTCGATATCACATCATTACTTCAAAGATAATTACAAACCTTTTATTTCATACTATTTTTTGTACCCACAGAGTACTAAACGGTGTGATTTTTGATACCTAGTACAAGGCCATTCCGGTCTCCATTTTGCTTGCCGTTTGCACTGCCGTGCCTTATTTATCGTTCTGGTCGATATCACATCAGTACTTCAAAGAAAATTACAAACTTTATTTTCGTACTTTTTTGTACCCACCGATTACTTAATGGTGTGCTTTTTGATTCCTTGTACATGGCCATTCGCGTGTCCGTTTCGCATGCCGTTTGCGCCGCCGTGCCTTATTTAACGTTCTGGTCGATATCACATCGTTACTTCGAAGAAAATTATGACATTTTTTCGTACTTTTTTTATTACTCAAAGAGTACTTAACAGTGTGATTTTTGATTCCTTGTATAAGGTAATTCTTGTGTTCGTTTCTCATGTTTTTTGCGCCGTTGTACCTTATTTATCGTTCTGATCGATATCACATCGATACTATATTTCAAATAAATTTTAATTTTTTTTTACTTTTTTCGTACCCACAGAGTAATTAACGGTGTATTTTTGATTCCTTGTATAAGGTCATTCTAGTGACCATTTTGATTCCTTGTACAAGTCCATTCAGGTGTCCGTTTTGCAGGCCGTTTGCGCCGCCGTGCCATATGTAACGTTCTGGTCGATATCACATCGTTACTTCGAAGAAAATTACAACCTTTTATTTTGTACTTTTCCATACCTATATATTTTTGATTTCTTTTACAAGGGAATTTGTGTGTCCATTTTGCATATTTTTGCGCCGCCGTGCCATATTTATTGTTTTGGCCGATATCACGTCGTTATTTTAAACACAATTAAAAACCTTTTTTTGTACTTTTTTTTGTACCCACAGAGTACTTAATGGTGTGATTTTTGATTCCTTGTACAAGGCCATTCTGGTATCCGTTTCGCATGCCGTTTGCGCTGACATCCATTATTTAACAATATGGTCGATATCACAACGTTACTTCAAAGAAAATTACAAACCTTTTTTTCGTACTTTTTTTGTACCTACAGACTACTTAACAGTGTGATTTTTGATTCCTTGTACAAGATCATTCTGATGTCCGTTTTGCTTGCCGTTTGCGTCGCCGTGCCTTATTTATCGTTCTAGTCGATATCACATCAGTACTTCAAAGAAAATTTCAAACTTTTTTTCGTCCTTTTTTTGTACCCACCGATTACTATAGTTGCACATTTTAATAGAAAATCTACCATACTTGCACATTTCCACACAAAATAAACGATACTTGCACAGTTTCACGCAATATCCATGATACTTGCAAATTTTCATGCGAAATACACATACTTTTACATTTACAGAGAAGATCCTTCATACTTGCACATTTCCACGCCTTGCTCTTGATGCTTGCACATTCCACAGAAAATCCACGATACTTGCACATTTCCACGCCTAGCTCTTGATGCTTGCACATTCCATAGAAAATCCACGATACTTAGGCATTTCCATAGAAAATCCAACATACTGCACATTTCCATAGAAATCCGTGATGCGTGCACAATTCCATGCAAAATACAAGTTACTTGCACACTTTCATGCAAAATACACGATACTTTGCACATTTCCACGCAAAAAACACTATACTTGCACATTTCCATAGAAAATCCACCATACTTGCACATTTCCATAGAAAATCCATGATACTTGCACTTTTACACGCAAAATACACGATATTTGCACATTACAACATAAAATCCACAATACTTTCACAATTCAATGCAAAATACATGATACTTGCACATTTCTACGCAAAATACACATACTTGCTCATTTTCATTGAAAATTCTTGATACATGCACATTCCACAAAATCCACGATACTTGCACATTTCAATAGAAAAAAATCCACCATACTTACATATTTGCATAGAAAAACCAGGATAATTGACTTTTCCTTGCAAAATACACGATACTTGCACATTAACACATACAATCCACAATTATTGCATATTTCCACGAATAACACACGATACTTGCACATTTCCACGCAAAATACATGTACTTTCAATAGAAATCATTGATACTTGCACATTTTCATACAAAATACTCGTACTTTAAAATTTCCATTGAAGATCTTTGATACTTGCATATTTCCATGCCGAATCCATGAAACTTGCATATTCCACAGAAAATTCATGTTACTTGCACATTTAAGTAGATAATGCACCACACTTGCACATTTCCAAAAAAAAATCCATGATGCTTGTACAGTTCCATGCCAAATACACGACACTTGCACATTACCATATAAATCCATGATACTTGAACATTTCCATGCCAAATACACGATACTTGCACATTTCCTCACAAAATACACTATAATTTCACATTTCCATAGAAAATCCCTCATACTTGCACATTTCCGCGCAAAAATACACTATACATGCAAATTATGTAGAAAATCCACCATACTTGTACATTTCCATAGAAAATCTATGATACTTGCACTTTTCCATGCAAAATACACGATACTTGCACATTACCACCTAAAATCCATGATATTTGCATGTTCCATTCAAAAAACACGATACTTGCACATTTCCACATGAAATCCATGATACTTGCTAATGCACTCCAAGGATGATCAGCCATGCATTCACAAGCCCAAGGATCCTATTATTGTTCGAGATGGTCCTATCACACGTTTTCAAGAGAAGAAGGCTCGAGAAGCTTATGCAAAGCTGGTCCAAGATGTTGGAAAGGAGAATGAGGCTTTGAGGATTGATGATCCAACTACTTTAAGCCTATTCATTGCTGATTGGGCTTGATGAGCTGAAGCCCAAGTGTGGGACGCCTATGCTTATTAAATTCAGATTATTTTGGAGATTAAACCTTAGTTTATAATCAAGGAACTTTTCAGAGATTGGAGTTTCTTTCAATTATTCTGAGATAGAATAGTTAGGTGGTTTTCCTGAGATAGGATTACCACGAGACAATAATCAGAGATTGATTATTGTTGTTACTTTCATTTTTATTTCCAAATAGTCCATGTTTTATACATTCAGGAAGCTATTCTTGTTCGTAAAAACCCTAGCTTGAATTCGTATAAGCTTAAAGTCAATGTTGAATCAATAAAAGTCGAAGCTTTGATCTAGATCCTACAATCAGATTGCTATCAAGTGGTATCATAGATTTAGGAATTAAAGCTTCAACGTCTGCTGCACTATTCTTGAATTTCTGCTGCTCTTTTCGTAACCCTAGACGTTCTTGCAATCCAAGAACCTTAATTTGTTCTAGGACGGATTCTTTGGAAATTTGCTGCTGCGTTACACGTCTACTGCTGCGTTTCATTTTTCATCGCATCCGGACAAAATTATTCCTGCTATTTGCTGCATATTATCGACGTTCTTAGACTTCTTGCACCACAAGAAACCTTCCCAATTGCAGGATACTTCAGGTTCTTGGACTAGTTCGATTTCAATTAATCAATATTTCTGTTCAGCATTTACTTCTTGATTTGCTGTAAAGTCTTTAATTTATTGTAAGGCCGCCCTTTTACAAAAAAAAAAAAAAAAAAACAAAAGGAAAAGAAAAAGAGAGCAGAACGAAGCACAAAATTACGGGATTTAATCAATACTGGTATCTTCCTCGTTCTTGATCGACACTCCAAAAAACCGAATCAAGAATTTAAGGACACCGGATTCTTGATTTTCGATCGAAAGAGTAGTACTCCGATCAATCTTGACGAAGCACTTCCAGAAAATTTGATTGTCTCTACACACACCACACGAGCTTCACGTTCTGTTTTCAGAAAAAAAAATTTGGTTTTTTATAGCTTGTGTTGTGTCGTTGAGTTCTTGTGCAAAATTTGGTGTTGCGAAAAAGTTTGTGCTAAAAACAAGAGTAAACTGGCGGGAAAATTCTGTAAGAATTTTGTTTTTTGTTTTTTGTTTTTTGTAGCTTGTGTTGTGTCGTAGATTTCTTGTGTTTTTGGGATATCTTGTGAGTGTAAACACAAGGGAATAGTGAGTTTTCATCCCCATAAGCCTCACGCTATGGATGATGATGATTATGATATTATGGATGGTACACTTGAATTTCAACGAAAAGCCTTTGAAGACCGACTTGCTAAGGAAATCACACAAACACGCGAAGGTTTGGATGATGAGTTAGACCGACTTGCTAAGGAACTCAAACAAACACGCGAAGGTTTGGATGATGAGTTAGCCCGTTTACGTGCTGAAAATGCCCAACACCGAGCTGACGCTGCTCAGAAACATGAGGAAGTATTGAATAGCCTCCACGCACTATACGTGCAACGGGAGCAACGAGCACAAGATGTAGTCCCCACTCTACCTAATCCTGTTCTTGATTTAAATGCAGGTCGGAATCTTGTACCCGAGGCTCAAGGGGCTGCTCATGCACCCCCACATGACGATTCACGTAATGTGAAATACAAAATTCCACCGTTTGATGGTAAGGCTGATCCGGACAGGTATTTAGCTTGGGAGATGAAAGTTTCTCAAGTTTTCTCTTGCACAAACTTTAGTGATGCTAAACAGGTACAACTTGCGACAATGGAGTTTACCGACATAGCTATGCATTGGTGGGACCAACTCCAGGCCCAACGTCGAAGAAGACGTGATGGTGAGATCACCTCATGGGCGGTGCTCAAAGAAATCATAAAGCAACAATGGGTACCTACTCATTACTATCGGGATCAGCTCCGTAAGTTACAAACATTACGTCAAGGAAATCGCACCGTAGAGGAGTTTGATGAAGATTTGTGCCTCACAATGCTTAAAGCCAATGTCGACGAGGATGATGAAGTGACAATGCAGCGTTTCCAATGTGGCCTTCGACCCGATATTTCTTGCCACGTCGAATTATAGAATTATCTACAAGGTGCAATCATGGGGCAAAAGCGCTTGGCTGAACGGGCTGCATATAAAGCTTCTTATGGTAACACTCACTCTACTTATTCTTCTTTTGGACGAGGTACTACATCTTCGTCTTCTAATGTTTCCAATCAGCCTAATACACGTCCTAAAGATGATTTTAAACCACGTAAATTGAATTATCCTTATTCTGATGCTAAAACGAAAGACATGCATGAAAAGGGTGCTCCTACTGTTGAACGTGCAAGTTATATGGCTTGTTTTAGGTGTCTTGGTAGAGGTCATTATGCTCGTGATTGTCCTAATAAGCGTGTTTTAAGGGCTGTTGGCATTGAGTTAGAACCTCATGAATTTGAATCTGACTCCGACAAGGATGATAAAAGCGCTCATAGTGATAGCGATGATGATAATTTGCTGCATGTTAGTGCTACTTCTTCTTATAGTTCGGGTGTATGTGGTGTTTTACAACGTGTATTGGCTGCACAAACTAAAATTGATAACAATATGCAGCGTGATAACATTTTTCAATCCATGTGTGGTATTGGGGGTAGAACTTGTAGCTTGATTATTGATTCGGGTAGTTGCACTAATGTGGTTAGTACGTTACTTGTTGAAACTTTGCGTATTCCCACGTTACCACACCCCAAACCCTATCAACTACAATGGTTGAGTGATGAGGGGGACACACACGTCAACTCACAAGCACTCGTTAATTTTCAGATTGGTAAATTTCATGATGAGGTACTTTGTGATGTTCTTCCTATGCACGTCACACACCTACTTTTAGGTCGTCCGTGGCAATTTGATAGACGTGTTTCTTATGATGGCTACTTAAACCGTTATTCACTGCCTTATAAAGGCAAGACCATTGTTTTGCACCCAATGACCCCTAAGGAAGCGCATGATGAACAACTTAAGATGACGGCTTTCCGGTTGCGTCACCAAGCAAATCAAAATGCTAATAAAGCCGTGGGTAAGGAAGGGGTTGTAGCTTGGGTAGATAAGGCTGAATCTGATCCTAAAGTTATTAAACAAGGTAAAAACGCCGCCTCACCACTAATAAGGTCAATCAGAATTTAATGACAAAGGCCGTAGGGGCTGGAAATCCAATTTATATTCTCGTACTTAAAAATTCTGACTCCCCTACCCCTTGTTTACTTTCTATATCCGATTTAACGAATTCTCTCCCTAGTGCGATTTATTCTGTTTTGCAGGATTTCAAGGATGTCTTTCCGGAGGAGGAACCCAAGGGGCTGCCACCAATAAGAGGAGTGGAGCATCAAATCGACTTTGTACCCGGTTCCGTGCTACCAAACCGGCCAGCCTATAGAGCCAACCCCACGGAGATCATGGAGATACAAAAGCAAGTTGAGGAGCTGTTGGATAAGGGAAAGATTCGCGAGTCCATGAGCCCTTGTGCAGTTCTAGTCATTGTGGTCCCCAAGAAGACGGGAGAATGGCGTATGTGCACAGATTGTCGTGCAATCAACCAAATAACGGTAAAGTATCGATATCCTATCCCTAGACTAGATGATATTCTTGATAATTTACATGGTAGTTGTTTCTTTACTAAAATTGATTTGAAGAGTGGCTACTATCAAGTACGTATTCGGGAGGGTGATGAGTGGAAAACAGCTTTTAAAACAACTTTTGGCTTATATGAGTGGCTTGTAATGCCATTTGGTTTAACTAATGCACCTTCCACGTTTATGAGACTTTTGAATGAGGTCCTTGGGGAATTTATAAATCACTTTGTAGTTGTGTACTTCGATGATATACTTATTTATAGCACTACATTTGATGATCATGTTGAACATTTGAAGGCTATTTTGCATACACACGAATTATATGCTAATCTCAAAAAGTGTAATTTTTGTTTGGAGAGTGTTGTCTTTCTTGGATTTGTTGTTAGTGCTAAGGTGTGGAAGTGGACCAAGAAAAGATCAAGGCGATACAAGAGTGGCCTGAACCTTCCACGGCTGCACAAGTACGTTGTTTCCATGGCCTTGCAAGGTTCTATAGACGTTTTGTGAAGGGATTCAGCTCCATTACAGCTCCGCTCAATGAGCTCGTCAAACAGAATGCACCATTTGTGTGGGAACAACGTCACAGGGAAGCTTTTGAAACTCTTAAGTCTATGCTTATTTTTGCACCTATACTTGCATTACCTGATTTTAATAAGATGTTCCAACTTGAATGTGATGCATCGGGTGTGGGGATTGGTGGTGTTTTAATACAAGAAAGTAGGCATGTTGCGTACTTTAGTGAGAAACTTAAAGGGGCTGAACTTAATTATTCTACGTATGATAAAGAGTTGTATGCGTTGGTTCGTTGTTTACAAACATGGCAGCACTATTTACGGCCTAGAGAGTTCACCATCCACACTGATCATGAGTCTATCAAGTACTTAAAAGGGCAAGGGAAACTGAATAAGCATCATATAAGATGGGTTGAGTTTATAGAGTCATTTCCTTATATGATTAAGTACAAGAAGGGTAAGGATAACATAGTTGCTGATGCCTTATCTAGGCGTTATTCTTTTATCACTTCTATGCAAACCAAGTTGTTAGGATTTGAATCTATTCAGCATATGTATGACCATGACATTGATTTTGGGAAAATATTTGCTGCGTGTCCTTCTCGTGATCAACCTGAATATTCTATTTTCGATGGATTCCTTTACAAGAATGCTAAGTTATGTGTACCTCGTTGTTCTATGCGTGAGTTGTTTGTTAAGGAAACTCATGGGGGAGGTTTGATGGGACATTTTGGGGTAGATAAGACCTTAGACATGCTTAAGCAACATTTTTATTGGCCTAAGATGAAATCTAATGTGGTTAAATATTGTTCTTCGTGTTTAGTTTGCAAGCATGCTAAGGCTAGGTCACAACCACATGGGTTATACACACCACTTCCTATTCCCACTTCACCTTGGACTGATCTTTCCAGGGACTTTGTCTTAGGTTTGCCACGAACTCGGAATGGTCATGATTCGATTTTTGTGGTTGTTGATAGAATGTCTAAGATGGCATATTTCATTGCATGTAATAAGACTAATGATGCTTCTGCTATTGCTGACTTGTTCTTTAAGGAAATAGTACGTTTGCATGGTGTGCCTAGATCCATAGTTAGTGACCGAGATACCAAATTTATTAGCCACTTTTGGAGAGTGTTATGGAAGAAAGGTACATCCTTGTTATATTCCACTTCTTTTCACCCACAAACTGATGGTCAAACAGAGGTTACCAACCGTACTTTGGGTCAGTTATTTAGAACTGTGGTGGGGAAGAACCTTAGGATGTGGGAAATGTGTCTTCCATTTGTTGAATTTGCTTATAATCGTGCTCCTCACTCAGCTACTAAGGCTGCACCGTTTGAAGTTGTTTATGGATTTTTATCCTCTGCTCCTTTCGAGTTTGTTCCTCTTCCTACAGGCACACACGTGAGCTTAGATGCGGAAGACAAGGCTGCACTTGTTCGTGAATTACACACAAAAGCTCATTTGGAGGTTGAAAAAGCTACGGAGCGGTATCTCAAGCATGCTAATAAAGGGCGCAAAGAAATGATCTTCAAACCGGGAGATTGGGTATGGCTATACCTACGCAAGGAGCGTTTTCCACATCAACGCAAGAGCAAGCTGAATTACCGAGGTGATGGACCATTTCAAGTGCTACGAAAGGTGAATGACAACGCCTATGTCATCGATTTGCCACCAAACTGGTCTATGTCTTCAACTATCAATGTTAAGGACTTGTCCCCGTTTGATGATCCTCAATATGATCTGAGGTCAGATCCTTCCGAACCGGGAGGGAATGATGCACTCCAAGATGATCAGCCACGCATTCACAAGCCCAAGAATCCTATTATTGTTCGAGATGGCCCTATCACACGTTTTCAAGAGAAGAAGGCTCGAGAAGCTTATGCAAAGCTGGTCCAAGATGTTGGAAAAGGAGAATGAGGCTTCGAGGATTGATGATCCAACTACTTTAAGCCTATTCATTGCTGATTGGGCTTGATGAGCTGAAGCCCAAGTGTGGGATGCCTATGCTTATTAAATTCATATTATTTTGGAGATTAACCTTAGTTTATAATCAAGGAACTTTTCAGAGATTGGAGTTTCTTTCAATTATTCTGAGATATAATAGTTGGGTGGTTTTCGTAGAGATAGGATTACCACGAGACAATAATAAGAGATTGATTATTGTTGTTACTTTCGTTTTTATTTCCAAATAGTCCACGTTTTATACTTTCAGGAAGTTGTTCTTGTTCGGAAAAACCCTAGCTTGAATTCGTATAAGCTTAAAGTCAAGTGCTGAATCAATAAAAGTCGAAGCTTTGATCTAGATCCTACAATCAGATTGCTATCACTTGCATATTTTCATGCAAATTACATGTACTTGCACATTTCCATAGATGATCCTAGATACTTGCGCATTTCCATGCCGAATCTACGATACTTGTACATTCCATAGAAAATCCATGATATTTGCACATTTCCATAGAAAATCCAACATACTTGCACATTTCCATAGAGAATCCATGATGCTTGCACGTTTCCATGCAAAAATACACGATACTTGCACATTTTCATTTAAAATACACGATACTTGCACATTTCCACGCAAAATACACTATACTTGCACATTTCCATAGAAAATCCACCATACTTGTACATTTTTTACAGAAAATCCATGATGCTGGCACGTTTCCATGCAAAGTTTGCGATACTTGCACATTACCACATAAAATCCACGATACTTGCACATTTCCATGAAAAATCTACGATACTTGCACATTTTCATGCAAAATACACGTACTTGCACATTTCCATTGAAGATGCTTGATACTTTCACATTTCCACGCCAAATCCACGATACTTGCACATTCAACGATACTCGCACATTTCCATCAAAAATCCACAATACTTGCACATTTCTATAGAAAATCCTTGATGCTTGCACGTATCAAAGCAAATACACGATACATGCGCATTACCACATAAAATCCATGATACTTGCACATTTCCACCCAAAATACACAATACTTGTACATTTCAATTCAAAATACACTATACTTGCACATTTCCACAGGAAATCCACGATACATGCGCATTTTCATGCAAATTACACGTACTTGCACATTTCCAAAGAAGATCCTTGATACTTGAACATTTCCACGCCGAATCCATGATACTTGCACATTCCACAAAAAAATCCATGATATTTACACATTTCAATAGAAAATCCAACATACTTGCACATTTGCAAAAATAATCCATGATGCTTGCACGTTTTCGTGCAAAATTAAACGATACTTGCACATTTGAATGCAAAATACTTGTACTTGCACATTTCCATTGAAGATTCTTGATACTTTCACATTTCCAAGCCAAATCCATGATACTGGCACATTGCACAAAAAAACCATGATACTCGAACATTTCCATATAAAATCCCCCATACTTGTACATTTCCATAGAAAATCCATGATGCCTGCATGATTTAATGAAAAATACATGATGCTTGGACATTGCCACATAAAATACGCAATACTTGCACATTACAACATAAAATCTACGATACTTGCACATTTTCATGCAAAATACACGATACTTGCATATTTCTATAGAAAATCCTAAATACTTGCACATTTCTATAGAAAATACATGATGCTTGCACACTTCAATGCAAAATACACGATACTCGCACATTAGCACATAAAATCCACTTTACTTGCACATTTCCATTGAAAATCCATGATGCTTGCACACATCCATGCAAAATACACTATAATTGCACATTACCACATAAAATCCACGATACTTGCACATTTCCATGTAAAATACACCATACTTCCACAATTTCATAGTATATCTACCGTACTTGCACATTTCCATGAAAAATACATGATACTTGCACAGTTCCACGTAAAATCCATGATACTTGCTAATTTTCATGCAAAGTACACGTACTTACGCATTTCCATAGAAGATCCTTGATACTTGCACATTTCCACACCAAATCCATGATACTTGCACATTCCACAAAAAATCCATGATACTTGTACATTTCCATAGAAAATCCAACATAGTTGCACATTTTCATAGAAAATCCATGATGTTTGCACGTTTCGATGCAAAAATACATGATACTTGCACATTTCCATGCAAAATACACTATACTTGCACATTTACATAGAAAATCCACCGTACTTGCATATGTCCATAGAAAACCCATGATGCTTGCACGTTTCCAAGCAAAATACGTGATAGTTGCACATTACAATATAAAATACATGATACTTACACATTTCCATGCAAAATACACGTACTTGCTCATTTGCATAGAAAATCTTGATACTTCCACATTTCCACACCAAATCCACGGTACTTGCACATTCCATAGAAAATCCCCATTACTTGCACATTTCCAGGAAAATCCATGATACTTCCACTTTTCCATGCAAAATACACGATAATTGCACATTACCATATAAATCCATGATACTTGCATATTTCCATTCAAAATACACGTTACTTGCACATTTCCATGCAAAATCCACGATACTCGACATTTTCATGCAAATTACGCGTACTTGCATATTTCCAAAGAAGATCCATGATACTTGCACATTTCCATGCCGAATCCATGATACTTGCACATTCCACAGAAAATCCATGATATTTGCACATTTCCATAGAAAATCCAACACACTTGCACATTTCCATAGAGAATCCTTGATGCTTGCACGTTTCCATGCAAAAATACTCGATGATTGCATGTTTCCACACAAAATACACGATACTTGCATATTTCCACACAAAATACACTATACTTGCACATTTCCATAGAAAATCCACCATATGAAGTGAACCGGGAAAGGTTGAATTGATTTAAATTTGGATCGTGGACTTGAAGGTATTTGGGATAGGTCCTTGACACAACGACAACCTGTGTGGAAGCACCTTGGAATCAATAAGCCCCTTGACGCAATCACAACTTGGGTGAAAGCACCTTGGAATTACCTTAACACTTAGAAAACCTGCTTCTAAGCACCTTGGTATTTTGGGATATCCACAAGGATTGCTTAAGTCCTTGATAAATCCTAAACCTTAGAATTATCTTTCCAGAGTAACTCAGCACAACACTTTAAAAGTGAAATATAATTGTATATTGATCAAAAGATGAATTTCAAGTTACAATAGTCTTGGCTATTTATAGGACAAATAATGATAGAAAAATAAAAAGTTTTCCTCAAATAACTAAAATGGTGGCGCCATTATTTACTAGATTCATTTGCATCATGAATCAATGTATCTTTAATAAATGCTTGGACTCTTGAAATCTTGATTCATGCATCTTGGTTCAATGTATTTTGCTTTTCCAAAACTTGACTTCTTCACTTCCAAAGCTAGCAAAAGTGGCACCATATTATCCTCCAAATTCAGCCAAGTTTTTGTCATTTATTTAACTAATATTGCCTAATAAAATATATAATATAATACCATAATAAGGGCCTTAATGCTGGGTCATTATTCAGGCAGCCCACAAGCATAAACAATGGACTTGGTTATTTCATAATCTTCATCATTGGACTTGGACTCTTGCATTAATACTTGGGCTAATTTTTCCAAAGATGTGAGTCTCTTTTTACATTGAAGCCGAGTTTCAGGCCCAACCCAAAATTTTAACGGATAAAGTGCAGGTAGTAGATCCGGATTCACATCAGACTCTCCCGGTTCCGAAGGATCTGTCCTTAGATCATCAGGGTTGTCAAATGGGTTCTAATCAGCCACATTGAAGGAGTTTGAAATGGCCCAATTTGGTGGAATGTCAAGCTTAGTTGAGTTATTGTTGATTCACTCCAAAACTTGGACCGGGCCATCTCCACGTGGGTGTAGCTTGGTCTTGCGTTTTGTGGGAAACCTTTCTTTGTGAAAATGCAACCATACCCAATCTCCGGGTTCAAAGATTATTTCTTTCCTGCCCTTGTTTGCTTGTTTTTCATAGTGAGATGTTTGAGCCTCCACATTCCGCCTTGCCTTTGCATGCAATTCTCATACCATTTCCGCTTTCTTTTCTCCCTCGAGACTCGTGTGCATACCTGGGGGAAGAGGAACGAGATCAATAGGGGTGAAAGGATTATAAATGTTCGGCAGTTTGAGAAGTGTCATAAATTTGCCGGCGTATGTTATTAAGTGCCATGAAATCACGACATTTTTACGACATATCAATTTATGCCGTTAATTGCCGACAATTAGCCGGCAATCATTGTTTATGTCATGAATGTGTGACATTTTTTGTGGCGGTTTAATGTTATGTCATATAGAATACATCACTCTTTTGACACTTCGTAAATATGTCGAAAAAATGGTGACAACATCCCAACATTTGAACACAATGCCACCAAATACACGACAGTTTTTTAATTGCCACAAGTTATGTTTTTTTTTTGGGTTTACATTTTTTTGGCAATGAAATATAAAGCATTTTCATGACATTATATCAAAATTCGCTGTAGAAATAAAAATGATCAGCTAACTTCAAGCAAAAGTGTTTCTGGCACACAGGGATAACCCCCGAAGATGCACCAAAAGCATCATCATGTGGCTATTAATGTTTTTTTGGATAAAGCTAACATCATCGGAGGGACGAGAACATGTTTCGTGGGATAAAGAGAAGCACCGACCGGTGCCCATATACCTTCTGAACTACAAATGCTCAATTCGTTGTTCACGCCGACATAATTAGGTTGTCTTATGACGATCCAAAAATCGTCAAGGTAATCCTCTAAACTAGATTCCTTGATTATAACCTGGGGAAGCTTCAAGAACATAGAAAAACGATGATGGATAGGGTGATTTGATTTGTTTCAAACTGCACTTGATGGTGATCAAGCTGCCTACGTATCCAACAGTTCAATTGGAATCAATTCTCCGTAGTTCCTTAAGGACAGTTTATATAGAGGGGCTTATGCGCTAGGGTTTAATGTGGCGTGTCTGTGATTGACACTGATTAATGCGTTCCCTTAGGAAAAAGATTATGATTGAGTGATCTCCATGATTATAAGAGATAATTATGGTATTCAAAAATTAGCGTTAAATGATAAAGATTCGAGCCTTTATTGTTCAGGATTCTGTAATAGTTATCTGGTTATTATGTACGTGAGGAATAAGATTAGAGACAGACTCTATCCGAGATGCACTGGGGTGGCGGAGCTGGCCCACAGAGGTCGGAGACGATGACCAAGCTCCTACTGCTATGGAATTGTGCAAGCCTAAGGACCTAGCCCGGTCGGGGAGATCGATAGCGATCGCACTGCCGATCATTAGAAGTTCGGTGCCCGACTCCCCTCCGACTTGTTAGAGACCGAGGCTATCCGGTCCAACGGTGGTCGGACATGCGAGGGTCAGTGGTGAGGAAATGGATGGAAGAGTCTCCCTGGGCTCGTCACTAGGAAGTCAAAAGTGGTTTATTTCCGAGTCAAGTGTTGAGCAACCAAGGAGGCGCCACGTGGGTGAGCCCATTTTCAGGCAGCATCATAAGCCCCCTAGATCCAGCCGACCCCTGGTTGGCCGGCTTGGATCTATCAAGGTGGTGGCTCAGCACGGACTTTTAGTGTGTAGGATTTGAAATTAAATTGGGAGTTACCAGGTGGCAAAGCTAGTTATTTTATAGTTATAGCTATTTCGGGAAACGAGGCGTCGTCGTCCACTAACATTAACCGAGGCCGTTTATCGAGGTAAGTGGGGGGTTATAAACCCGTCAGATCAATCGTTTCTCAAATATGTGGGCTATTAAAACAGAAGAGTTGCCGCCGATTGCCATTCTCCATTTCTTCTTCAATTTGACTTTTGCAAGTAAGCGTTTTTCCTTTCTCGTTTTGATTTCATAATCTCAACTACTTTAGGTTAAAACTTGCTCTTTAGGGATCCTAAATTCGATTTTCTTTAGATAAAACCTTGTTTTCCCGGAACCCTAGAACCAATTCTCCGTCATGGCCATAGCTGACAGCAGAGATGTGGGATCAATTTTGAAGCAAAAAGATGTAGACGAAATTGGCGAGAGATATGGGATTGATGAGGCTAGGTTTTCCCCCCAGCTACCATCGGGAGATCATCTATCTGCTCTGGACCAGCCGGAGGGTATTTGCTCCGTCCACCGGGAGTACTTTGAGGTGGGGTTAATATTACCTTTCTGCCCTACCCTTCTGGCGGTGCTCCGGCACTATGGGCAAGGGATATCTCAGATAGCCCCCAATGGCATTAGGCCGTCATTGGGTTTGCGATTTGGTGTAGACTGCTAAATATTAGATTCACTGTAGATAAATTTAGGTATTTTTATCATCGGGTAGGACTAAGAGACCATCCATACCGGTATTATTTCGCCAGAAGACAGGGGAAGTCTTTCAATATCCCTATTCTTCCTCCCGGTAGGGATTCTTTCAAACGGTGGAAAGAGAGATTTTTCTACGTACGAAATGACGGTCACGCCGAGCTGAGCGTGTGGAACACGGCCGATCTGGAGGGTGATGAGCTTCTAGATCTACCAGAGTCATGAATGGAGAAGATTCGGGAGTCGGGATACTCCATTGAGTGACAAAATTTGTACGATGACTTGATTACGGCCGCTCGGCTAGGTGATGCGGGTCCTGACCCTTTTGTGAAGTTTACTAAAGCCGAGTGGCAGCCGTGTAGGGACTTATCCTATTCACCCTGTTGTGATATTGTATCCTTTATTGACATGACTATTTTTTATATGATTAACTTTTTGCTGGCGTTTTCAGTGGCTGATTTTACTGATCTGATGGCGGGAGCAGACTGAGAAGTGGCGGCTCGCCACCCTGTGCCTCTGCCTCGGTTCCTCCTCCAGAACCACCTAGGACGGAGGTCCATAAGGAGACAACAGAAAGGGGGTTGGTGCCGAGAAAGCCTACACGCTCGAGGCCGACCTCTCATGAGGGTCGGCCTTCAAAGAAGAGCAAGTCGAAGGCCCCTGAGGAAGGTCAGGAGGAGGGGTCCTTGGAGCAGGAGTTGGCCATCCTTGGTTGCAAAACAATAGAGCTGGTAAGTGTAGCTTATTTCTTTCTTTCTGGTGGTTTAATTACCGATTGTCCTGATGTTCTGTATTTTTTCAGGGTGGCACGATTGGCCAAGAAGTTTTTAGGAGGTTGGGCAAGGCCTCAGCAGATTCGGCTACCCAATCGGATAAGATTGCAGAGCTGCGGAAGGCTAGGGATGAACATAGGGCAGCCACCCGCCTTAAGGATACAGAGATGAAAGCCTTGCAAGCTCAGCTCCAGGCTCAGGAGATAGAGTTGAAGGCCGTGGGAAGAGAGCTGGCTGTGGAGAAGAAGGGAAGAGAGCAGGAGGTCGGGGACCTCAGGGCGAGAGTGGCTGACCTGGAGGCCAACGTTGCGGCTAGGTGCGCCGAAGCCGTTCAGGAATACAAGGCTTCGGCTGATTTCGCCGAGGCCCTTAAGGTGTTACTGATTCCCATTCTCAACCATGGGTACACCTTGGGGGTGGATGAGGCGAGGGTTCAGTTCCCCGCGCTTGCTCTGGATGCCCTTCCTAAGAAGGCTTACTACAAACCAGGGATGGACGTGGTCTATACTGAACGCGCCCAAGACTTCCGAGCGGGGGTGGACATAGTGGATAAGTATGTCCTCCAACCGGCTGTTGCGTCCGGGTCGGCCCCTCTTTCTGAGTCTCAAAAGAGTCCTGCTCTTGACTCTTAAACTCTATTTTTTGTTTTTGGAAAGGTAGTTTATGTATTATGAATTTATTCGTGATCAATGAAGAATTTATTTTGATTTTGTTTTTGTAAATTTTGAATTTTGTGTTGGTTGTGTATGTGTTGATTATGGGTATGTATGTTGCCTCCAGTATGTGATTCACTATTCTAGTTTTGTGAATGGCATTCTTTTAGTTTAAATTTGTCGGGCTTGTCCTGTGTGTTCTTTTCGCTCAGGTATAATAAGATGACGGACGTGAAGATTCAGAGTTAAATCTGATCTCCCTGATTAAGAGAAGTTACAAGAGTGAAAGGATCTAAAGTCCGGAGAGCGGATCTGGAACGATCGTCTAAGGATATAAGATCATAGTAGCGAGAGGATCTAAAGCTCGGAGAGCTGACCTAGATTGATCGCCTTAAGTAATAATGCAAAATTATAAGGGCGAGAGGATCTAAAGCTCAGAGAGCCGATCTAGATCGATCGCCTAACAATGTAAAATTATAAGGGCGAGAGGATCTAGAGCTCGGAGAGCCGATCTAGATCGATCGCCTAACTAATAATGTAAAATTATAAGGGCGAGAGGATCTAGAGCTCAGAGAGCCGATCTAGATCGATCGCCTTACTAATAACATAAAATTATAAGGGCGAGAGGATCTAGAGCTCGGAGAGCTGACCTAGATCGATCGCCTAACTAATAACGTAAAATTATAAGGGCGAGAGGATCTAGAGCTCGGAGAGCTGACCTAGATCGATCGCCTAACTAATAATGTAAAATTATAAGGGCGAGAGGATCTAGGGCTCGGAGAGCCAATCTAGATCAATCGCCTAAGTAATAATGTAAAATTATAAGGGCGAGAGGATCTAGGGCTCGGAGAGCCGATCTAGATCGATCACCTAACTAATAATGTAAAATTATAAGGGCGAGAGGATCTAGGGCTTGGAGAGCCGATCTCGATCGATCGCCTAAGTTAAGTATGTAATAATCCCAAATCGTGGGCTTGGAGGACCATGGAATAAGTACTAAACTTGGATGATTTAAGGTAAACAAACCCCCAATCGACTTAAAGTAATCCGGACTAAGTCGAATTGATCTTAGGCGACTTAAAACTGACCTTATGACTTAACTGTTTATATGAAGTTTTAAGGACGAGCGGGGCCAGGCTTGTGCCGACTTCTCGTTTAAAAGCGTGGCGATTCGGGTCCGGTAAACGGATTTTTCACGTGTATTTTTTAAGGACGAGTGGGGCCAGGCTAGTGCTGACTTCTCGTTTGAAGGTAAGGCGAGCTGGGTCAGGTCGGACTGACTTCTCGCGTGAAGCTGTGCTGCGCAGTATAAGTGTTTGAATGACTTACAGATTATATAAAGTAAGACTTAACACATGGCGATATTAGAACTAGTCAAAAACGTGATTGATCGAAAAGTAAATATCTGACATTAAAAGGGAAGTAAATAAAGTACATAAATGAATAGAGAAGATCCCAGCGAATGATGAGAAAGTGCGAACAAGAATTAAAATGCAGAAAATTAAAGATAGTTTGAAAAACGATAACCAATAAAGACTTGCCGAACGGGTTAGGCGAAAGTGATTCCTTTGCCCTTGATGGTAGCGATGTAGCAACTTCGGGCGACCTCTAAGTCTCCTTTGATTGCGACTGACCCTCGACCGGTCGGGAACTTCAGGCTAATGTGCGCTGGGGAGATTATGGCTCTGAGATCGATCAGAGTGGGCCTTCCCAAAATAATGTTGTATGCTGATGAAGATTTGCCTACGACATAGTTAACCATGAGAGTCTTTCCTGATGAATCCTTCCCGAATGTCGTCGCGAGTCAAACCATTCCTAGTGGATGAATTGGGGGGCCGGCAAATCCGAACAAAGGTGCTGAGACCGGAGTGAGCTCGGATTCCTTGAGACCCATTGCCTGAAATGCCGCAAAAAGAACGTTAACCGCACTACCAGTGTCTACGCAAACTCTCTTAACCAGATTCTTGTTGACTACAACTTCGATGACTAGTCCTTCATTGTTAAGGAATATAGGGAGAGGATCCTTTGGCCCATAGCCTACTTCTTGAAAGGGGACTCGGCTTCCCTTGGCTGTCTGTCCGTTGTCCACTCAGGTACCTGACTTGCCGACCTCTAAACTATTGCCAGGGCCTCCTACGATGGTGTTGATAGTGTTGATCGGATGATTGTCTGATGGCTGACCCTTGTCGGGAGACCGGTCTCTTTTTCGCTGGGACTCGCCCTGTCAGCCGCGATCACAACCATAGTTTCTCTGCTGGTAATCTCACTGTCCTCGACGTTTGCCATAGCTGGGTCAATCCACGACCTCATCTAGTTTTCCCTCTGTGATCGCTGCTTCCACGTCGCTCTAAAAGTCTCTACAGTTGTCCAATTCATGCCCAGTGTCTTGGTGGTAGGTACAAAACTTGCTCTGGTCCCTTCTCTCCAAGGGGCTTCGAAGCGGTGTGGGAGTTCTTGCCAAACCCTTTCTTTCCTTGATCACCAATACTTGTTCCCTAGGCCGATTTAACATCGGGAAGTCTCGCGGCTGCAAGGCATTTCTCTTTTCAGGTCGGCCTGTGGCCGAACTGCCTGCACGATCTCCATACGACTTTCTCTTATTGTCGGATGTGTCTTCTTGCTTGTCCTTCTTGGGGTCGGACTTCTCCACTTCTCGTTTCACGCGATTAGCTTCTTCCCCTTGACAATGTTTAAATGCCACTTCCAAACACTCTTCCATGGAGGTGGGGAGCCTGCTGCTCAGTTTGGCGTATAACTTGCCCTCGCGTAGCCCTGCTACGAAGGATACGATTCGGACATGATCATCGGCGTCCCGAACTTGCAGCGATTCTTCACTGAACCGCTTAAGGTACTGTAATGCGGTTTCGTCTTTCTTCTGTTTGATGGCGAACAGGTGGGTAGCGTTCTTCTGGAATGGCTTGGCTGTAATAAACGCTTTAAGAAACATCTTTCCCAATGTGTCAAAGCTATAGATCGTCCTTGGCGGTATCTTCTTGAACCATTCCCGAGCCCGTCCAGTGAGTAGCGCTGGGAACGCTTTGCACTTCATCTCCTCTGGGGCACAGTCGAGATTCATGTGCGTGAGATACTGGAACAGGTGATCCTGGGGGTCTTTAGTTCCATCGTATGGATCCAACTTGGGGATCTTGAACCTGGCTGGCCGAGGGTAATTATCGATCTGCTCGGAAAAAAGGGACTCGAGTGCTAGGAGCGTCAACTTTCTTCCGGCTATCGCCTCTAGTTCGGCGTGAGCCGCCTCCATGGCTTGAGGGACGACCAATTGCCTTTGCAGGTTTGAGGATGATGACCGGTTCTCTTTTCTGCTATTCTTATGCTGTGGGGAGGTGTCGGTTGCCATGACCCGTCGTTGGATCATCTTCTTCCTCTGGCTCTGGACTCTGGGAATTTTCTCCAGACGAGTCCCCGCTTGGGTGATTCACGTCCTGAGAATTTTCGTTGATGGGGCCTTCTTCTTCCAGACCTTCCCAATCCTCATCTTCTTCATCATCTTCTACCAAGACATCATTGAGAACAACAGCTTTCGCGGATTCATCCAAAGCTATAAGTTGATCAACTAGCGCCTGATGGGTTGCGTCGAGGGAGACATTTTCCTGCTGCGGCTGATTCTGGTTGTTTGCGTCTGACTCTGATGTGTTGTTAGCACCATTACCATTAGCAGCCTGTTGTCGTGTGGTCACCATGTTTGTCCTGAAGCTTTTCCTGAGATTATCAATCAAAAGAAGGCCCTCCTTCTAACGCCAATTGACGATCCAAAAATCTTCAAGGTAATCCTCTAAACTCGCTTCATTGATTATAACCTGGGGAAGCTTCAAGAACACAGAAAAACGATGATCGAGGGGGTGATTTGATTTGTTTCAGACTGCACTTGATGGTGATCAAGCTGCCTACGTATCCAATAGTTCAATTGGAATCAAGTGTCCGTAGTTTCTTAGGGACAGTTTATATAGAGGGGCTTATGCCCTAGGGTTTAATGTGGCGTGTCTGTGATTGACACTGATTAACGTGTTCCCTAAGGAAAAAGATTATGATTGAGTGATCTCCATGATTATAGGAGATAATTATGGTATTCAAATATTAGCGTTAAATGATAAAGATTCGAGCCTTTATTGTTCAGGATTCTGTAATAGTTATCTAGTTATTATGTACGTGAGGAATAAGATTAGAGAGAAACTCTGTCCGAGATGCACTGGGGTGGCGGAGCCGGCCCACAGAGGTCGGAGACGATGACCGAGCTCCTACTGCTATGGAATTATACAAGCCTAATGACCTAGCCCGGTCGGGGAGATCGGCAGCGATCGCACTGCCGATCATTAGAAGTTCGGTGCCCGACTCCCCTCCGACCTGTTAGAGACCGAGGCTATCCGGTCCAACGGCGGTCGGACATGCGAGGGTCAATGGTGAGGAAACGGATGGAAGAGTCTCCCTGGGCTCGTCACTAGGAAGTCAAAAGTGGTTTATTTCCGAGTCAAGTGTTGAGCCAGCAAGGAGGCGCCACGTGGGTGAGCCCATTTTCGGGCAGCATCATCTTAGAAACAATATTTCTCTCTATATATATATATATCAATGTATGTGTGTAGAATTATTTATAAAATAAATTAATTAGTTTTTTAAGTGTGAAAAAATTTTATTAGTCAAGGGGCTAGAGGAGGCTCGTGCCCCCCTAGATTTTCCGAGGAATTTTTAAATTATCCAAAAAAAATCGTTAATATGCTAAAACCCATATCATATATAATAATTATCCCTATTGTTATAATGTTGTATACGTTGGCTCCGTTGGTGTATCAATAAAACTTTTTTCCATGGTTCTTGAGTTCGATTACTGTGCTTGCAATTTTTCGTTTTCGTATTTACATCTTTTATGCCTCTCGTTTCTTTTTTTAGCAGATACATGTCTCCTTTAATATTTCTTATTTAAAAGTAAATGTTGATCTTTTAAGTTATAATACTTATCTTCTTTTCTTTTTTTATTTTTTATTTTCAGATATTCATACTACCTATTCTTCGATTTTTTAACTATGGATTTTTTTACATAAAAAAAAAGGATTTTTTTTTATAATTTTGAGGGGTTTAACTATGGATTACAACGCCCCTTTGGTTTACAATTCTTAACTTTTTAAGATAATTGATATGACAATAAAAAAATATAATTTATATACTACTTACTTATGGTGGTTGACTTGCATTCATTTTGTATAAATTATACGGTGCTTCCATATTAGTTATTTTTTTAAGATCCTAATTAGTTATTGTTTTGTTGTTATTCTTATCTTATTATTCTATACTGTTTTTTTAACTCAAATTTTTTTTTTAAATTCTTTTTGAAGACGAAGCATACACTCTTAGTAGAACATTATATGCTTATGACCGTTTGTTAATATCATTAAGTAATTATTCTGAAAATTAAATGATATTTAAATTAAGTCGTGTTTGATAACATATTCGATAACCTAATACCGTTTTTATTTTAGGGAACCTAATACCATTTTGATGTTAATTGAAGTTCAATTCAATTACATAGAATGAGTTGATACATTTTAAAGTCCGATTTGATTAGTCATTTATAAAATACAATATTTTTCAAGTGTTAAAAAAATATTAGTTAACCAATGAACTGAAACAAGATTTGAACCGTATCAAATCATGATCGAACCGTCGGTTCATAAATGAACCGGTGGGTCACCAACCAAATTCGTCAATCGTTTTTTTTTTCAGTTTTTAAAAACTATTGATATTATATCATTGAAATATAGACATGACATTATAGTAAATCATTGATCCCCTCGTCAATTTTTGACCCCATTTAACCCCTATAATTCATGCATACTATAATTCGATGACCAAGTACCAGGTTGATGTTAATTGAAGTTCAATTCCATTATAAACACCAATTTGATATAATTTTTAGTTCGAATTGATTAATTATTTATAAAGTTGATTATATTTGAAGTGTGTGAAAAAAATAGAATATTAATTGACCAATAACTTGAACCGTGACCGAACCGTCGGTTCATGAACCGGCTATTCATAAACCAATGGGTCAGTGACCAAAACTGTCAAACTTGCGGTTAAGTCGATTTTTGAGTATAGTTGACGTTTATATCATTAAAATAAATGACATTACAATAAATCCATTACCCCTTCTTCACATTTTAGCACCCTATAATCCATACTTACTATAATTCGATGACAAAATACCATCTTGATGTTAATCTAAGCTCAATTGGATTACAAGCACCAACTGAATATCATTTTAAATTTGAGTCTTTCAATTATTTATAAAATAAACTATTTTTTTAAGTGTGTGAAAAAGAATTTTAGTTAATCAATGACCTGAAACGTGATTTGAACTGCTGCAGACCATGGCAGAACCGTATGATCATACACTAGCTATTCATAAACCAGTGGGTAACCAACCAAAACCGTCAATGCGGCGAGTTCGGTCGATTTTGAAGTATAATTGATGTTTATATCATTGAAATACAAATATAAAATTACACTAAATCCCTTAAACACCCCACCACCATTTATCCTTTTTAACCCATTATAATCCATACTTACTATAATTCGCTGATCAAATACCAACTTGAAGTTAATTGAAGTTCAATTCGATTACAAACCCCAAATTAATATTAATTTAAGTTTAATTCCATTAATAATTTATATTAAATTATTTTAATGCGTGCCAAAAAATATTAGTGACCAATGACCTTGAACGTGATCTAACCCATATCGAATTATGTCCGAATTGTCGGTTCATGATCCACTATTCATGAACCAGTGGGTCACCAACCAAAACATTCAATCAGGCGGTTCAGACAATTTTGAGTATAATTGATATTTATATCATTGTAATACACATGGGTATGTCAAGAATTTGCCGATGACTATTTCCAAATGGATTTTACACCAAATAAAATAAGGAGTCTTCTTTAGTGCCGGTTTGAGTTTTTTTTCGACATGTTGCAATCCCAGCCCCTAGCCCGGAGATGAAAGCAGCAAGGATTTTACTACTATCTGAGGTAGGTGGTCTCCTTCCATTGTCTTAGCGAAGACATTACAATAATACATCTACCCCATTATCAATTTTTAATCCCTTTTAACCCCTTATAATTTATACTTGTTGTATTCAATAACCAAATACCAACTTTATGGTAATTGAAGTTCAATTCCATTATAACACCAAATTGATATTATATTAAGTTCGATTTGATTAATTATTGATAAGAGAAACAATTTTTTATGTATGTGAGAAAAAGAATATTAGTTGACCAATGACCTAAACCATGATCTGAACTACATGGAACCGTGGTCGAACTACCAGTTCATCAACCATCTATTCATTAGCCAATTCACTCAATTATTGAACCATGGGCCGAAGGTCTGAATTGTGGTCAGATGGACATGAGTGATTGTTTTGACATATGATATGGTGTGTGTATATACATATACCACACATAACAAGTTATGATCGTTATAGACAATAGATGTGTAATATTTTTGTAATGGACAACAACATTAATGTTATCAAATATATAACAATGATAATTTCTAAAGTACAAGTGTTATATAACGACAAATATATATATATATATATATATATATATATATATATATATATATATATATATATATATATATATATATATATATGTATATATATATATATTATTTCTTTTTTTTAAAAGTGACAACCATATTTTTTAAGCACAAGTTATTTTGACAACATAAAATTGTTAAGTTATACAAAATTATAAAATATATAATAAAAACACATGTTCTATTCTTAAATACCGTATGTGAAATATGCTGGATAAATAAATAAAAAAAAAGCCTAAATATAATATACAGTAATTTTTTTGGTTTGAAATACAGTATTAAAAAAATTCCATTTCTTTCATAATGAAAAACGTGGGAAGCTTCTTATAGTGGGCACGTTTTTTATCGCGCAAAAAAATTGAGATTTACGAAAACTAATTTATGAAAACTTACAACACAATTAAGTTCCATTACCAATTAAACTTCTTACAAAATTTCAAATCCTGTTTATCAAAACAGAAAATTTCAAATCCTTAAAGATAAGCATTTTACTACTACCAATTTTTCACCGAGTACTATTTTATTTCCGCAAACGATTTTTACCAAAACTCCATTGTTCTTCCCCTCAAGAAATAAAAAAATCCATGATGCTCCTGAAAAAATTCCACATAATAAGAAGATTACCAAGCGAGTTCTTTATGGGCGTTGCTTCTGAAACGATAGCTAAGATTGCAAAGGTAACAGCTCACATCAAAGGTGAATTGCATTTTACCTCCATCAAGGTAAGTTTTTTTTTTTTCGTCTAGATTGATTTCACCATAGATTCACTGTAGGAGGTGGAATCGCATAAATTTTTTGTCGGTTTAAAGTTGAATCTACAAATTTATTTTGAAGAATTATTGTCTTTTCTCAAACATCTAGTATAGAATGTGAGGTTTATATTTTATTTTGGAATGATAAAAGGTGGAAGCTTTTACGCCTTTTCAGCCTCATCCATAATATATATATATATATATATATATATATATATATATATATATATATATATATATATATATATATATATTATTATATATTTTCAAGGAAAAAACCGTCAATTGACCCGGAATTGGCCAATTGACCCGACCCAAACCCGTTTTTTCCCAAGGAAAAACAGACGCATTATCCCTCATATGGCCTGACATCTCTCCTTCCCGTTCTATCCCACGATCAGCAACCAAAAAAACCTCCCCACTCTCTGCTCCTTAAAACTCCTCCACACCCCATGATCTGTATAACCGAAACACTTTTTCGATTTTCCTACATATTTCTTTCCATTTCTCCACACCAAATTTCAAACGGCATGCTAACCAGCTATGCTGTTTTTTTTTCTCTATCAGTTTTCATTTCTCCAATTGTGCTGATCAACAATCACAACAAATGGATCAAGAGAAATACAGCTTCGATGGGGCTTAGGTAAGAGTGGATTTCGATTGCACCTTGGATGAATTTCAATTTTCGTATGTTTCACATGATAATCAAAGCCTTTTTCCCTTCATCGTTGGACCAATTTTGATGCTAACAGGTAGATGATCCGGGCTGATAGAAATCACGACTGCCGGTCGATAAACACGGCTGGTGAATTTATCCCGGCATAAGGATGCAATAAGAACTCAGGTAAGAATTGCAACTTCAATCTAAATTTACTGATTTTACTTTTTATTTTAGAAATTTAACCTTTTGCACGATGCAAAATCGAGAATAATTGCAAAATTCAAGTCTTCTTCTAATTTAAGATCTTGCAATATTTGACACCTCAACCAATATTTGGCAGATAGGTCGATCGGTCGTAAAAGTGAACCTGGAGTTTGTCGAAGTCACTACCTGAGCAACATATAGGAGTAACATAGTAATCAAAATCGGTAATTAGACATTGGATTTAATATCATGAGAAAATAGAAATTGAAAAAACCATATGAAAAGGAACATGTAATATATACTTTGTTTAATCGATATCTTTTCATGAAAAGAGTTGCCAGATAAGAATCTTAACCACACACTACTCACCCGAGATTCAATCGGGAATTAAGATTTATCCCCATTGACCGCAACTCAATTTAGAAATCTATAAAACTTCTCGGCAAAGCATTTGCTCGAGCGATTGTATCTCGCAAGACCGCAACATCAACAAAAGAAAACAATGAAATTCATTTAGATATGAAAACAAAAAATTAGGAGAAGCAAAACCACGAGATGAAGAATCATTAGGAGAAACAATGAAAACAAAAAATTAGGAGAAACAATGAAATTCAATTCTGTACTGCTGAGTAATTACGATTAGATCGACCGGAATTACGATTAGATCGACCAGAATTTCTGTACTGCTGAGACTCGGCCCTGTCAAGCCTTGATTGGTTGCTGGACATATATTCAATTCCTCAAAGCAATTTGATAGCAGGCAAGGTGACGAACAAAGCAATTTCGATTAGTAGGTGTGTGAGAGGCGGGGAATCGTGAAAAAAAAAAAGAAAATGGGAGAAATGGGAGATGTCACTTTGACCGGTTTATTGTGATGGAGAAGGAGTTGGAGGTTATTGTGGTAGGAGATCGTGGGAGCAAAGAGAGAGGTGGAGCACGTCTGTGTGAAATGCGGGAGTGGAGGTGGAACGTCTGTGTGAAATTCGGAGTGAATTGCCGGATGATGGTTTTTTCTTTTTTCTTTTTCTTTTCTTTTTAACCGGGTCGTGGGTCGGGTCAATTAGCCTATTCGGGCTAATTGACAGTTTTTTCCTTGAAAATATAAAATAAGAAGATATATATACTTGTAGGAAAACCCGTGCCATGCACGGGGTGTATGTACATAACATATGTTGCAAAAACAAAAATGGGGCATATGACAATACTTTCTTCCCAAACTATATCTCTTTCGCTATGACACATGAAATGAACATCATCAAAGATAAGCCAAAAAAAATTTGTAGCAACCTATGACCCTACTTCATGCTATGTCATCTTTTAGCCGTCATCTCATGTCATCATAACCCACGTTTAGTTACCGACCGAAAATACCAAGACATCTCAAAACAAATAAATTCCAGAACAACCATAATATAAGAAATTAAGATAAATAAAAAGTAGCTTCCTCGTCATGAAGCCAAAACTAGACTAACGTTCCTCGAACTATATATACTTACAATTACTAATGTTCGTTTAACTGCACATACTTGTTGATTATTCAACAATGCTATAATTGCCTATAAAGGCATCAGTGTTATTCCTCTGGATAAGGCCATGGCTTCCTCCAATATGGCATGAGAAAGGGAGATCTCGAACATTACTGGAAAAAATATTTCTTGGTTATGAGAAATATGAAAGGGATTATGGTTATCATTCTTGATACAAATATTTCATGCAAAGTATTTTGCCCCTTCCCTACCTCCCCGAAATAAGGATACAACACACACACACATATATACATATGAACAGGCCTGGTAAAGAATACAAAACCTGAAGATATTGCTAAGATTTTAGAACTTCATTTTCTGCATCAGCTTCCGGATCACCTATGCACTTTTTGTTTTTATCAACTGGCAGATCTGTATCACTTTTTGAAGTGAGAGTAACTAACTATCTTTCTTAAATAAAAAACCATGTGAAAAAAAGGAAAATCAAAGAATTTGCCCTCAAAATCAAAGAATTTGCCCTCATACCAATAATTAATTATTCATCGAACAGAATAAGTACATTAATTATTAATTCCGGGATTACGCCACCATAAACCCGAAAGTGAACTCTACCGATTATAGATGTATACTTATACTCAACCCATGTAGTGAATAAGCGTCCATTGATATAATCACTATATACGGATTAACCCTCCTTAGACTGTCCATTCTGAGTGGGATGTCTCCGCGAACCTGACTCAGAATATCTTATCCTTATTTACCATTAACCCCCTGATGATCAATTAGTACACATATCCGACTAGTAGCTAATTAGTCAAATGTGAACTCCCGGGATCGATCACTTTCTCGGGGCTAACAAATAAGGGGACTGTCTCTCTACTTCCCGCAGGAAGGAATGGATTCCATGTCTGTGAAAATCAGAACTACTCACTCATCAGGAGATAGTGCCAATGAGAAGTGGCTTGGAACACATATTCAATTGAACCGTAACTAACACATCAAACACTACCACGAGACAAGCAGCACCCTGTGATCACCTCAGGATTAAGGTTGATCCATATATGATCATCTAATGATTTAATAAGATTCCTCGATTACGGAATTATACCGAGATATACAGATTAAATCGGTCCAGTCCTATATAAATGCCATCATATATACATGCCCCACGTAGGTACCCTCTACCGACAGTCCGGATAAGACTATCACACCCTAAGGTGTTCTGGGCGCATTATTGGTGTTTTAATCAAGAGACCCTAAACTCTGATTAAGTTCACCACGGACTAACAGTTTAAGTATATCTCCACTAAATCAATCCTCACGTGTAATCCACACACTGAGTTAAGTGGTTACATGCAGATATACTTAGGGTTTGCAGGAGTGTATTACTTACAAGCACAAAGCAAGTAATAAGGTGAGATAAATTCTGTCATCCATTACAAACAATTACACAAATTGTCTTTCGGGCACTACACCTAACACAGCCGCCCAGAAAAGAGCAATTATCATTGAAGATCAACCTGATCTTGTCCTTCAAGATCCAGCCAATCAAGCATTGGTTGAGGCCATGAAGAATTTGGACAACACTACGATATATGCAATCCTAGACGAAACACTCAACGGAAGAGACCCTCCATAAGTACCAGAGACAAATATCCATCAACAGGCTCCCAAAAAGCGAGAGATTGTAGAGTCAAGTGCCCACACGGAGTACGAGACTATACGTCAACCTAACGATACGGCTAAGGCCGAACTGGACACCCTGCTAAGACGATGATCTGACGATCTGCCCTGTGCGTCGTATTTCACCAAACACATAGACAATTACCCCCGACCAGGAGGGTTTAAGATCCCCAAAATAGATTCTTATAGTGGGTCTATGGATCCTTATGATCACATGCATCAGTACATATCACACATGAACCTGTAAAATTCCTCAGAGAAAATGAAGTGCAAAGCCTTTCCTGAACTGCTAACAGGAAGAGCCAGAGAGTGATTCAATAAAATCCCTCCCAAGTCGATCTCTGATTTTGGGACTCTAACTCAGAAGTTCGTCCACGCCTTCATCGCAGCTCGTCCGTTTCAAAGAAATCAGACTCACTTGTTTACTCTAAAGCAAAAACATGATGAGTCCATACTACACTTTATAAAGCACTTCAACGAAGAATCCTGTTGGAAATAAAATTTATGTTTTGATGATAATTCATCACACTTATTCTAAGTATTATTTTAACCCCATTGATGAAGTGTTGAAGCCAGCTGTTATAGTGAAAAGCTAAAAGATGTCTAGAACTGAATGTTTAGGTTTTACTAGAGTCTGATATTTGTATAGGTTAAATCAGACAAGCACTGTAATAGTTAGCGTGTCGTAAAACTGAAAACTGGAAATCATTTAGAAAACTGGAAATCATCAAGATAAACAAACCGACTCGAATACACCTACATGAAAGCGAAGAAGGTAAGTTCGCCGAGGGACACGGACTCGGTTGGCTTATCTAGAAGCGAGGGTTCAAACTCAGTAGATAAAGAAGCGAGGACACAGACTCGGTTGTTGAAGATTGAAGAATTGAGGGTTCAAACTCGGTTATGAAGATTATACTGTTGCGGCGGATCGATACGGGTGCGTAAATAAACTAGACCTCTATGTAACGGTTAAGTGCGACTCGGTGTCTAGTGTTTGCCGAGAGATAATGGGGGGGGGTGAATAGAGTGTTGACCAATTTATGAACTCTTTCGATTAATTCAACACAAGTACTAAACAACTAAGGCGGAAGCTAACTTAGTCGGTTATTCGCTTGTGTTATAAAACCTTAGTGATCAAGAGATTAATTATTGTGGTAATGAAAAGTGGCACGATGCAGGTTGTTAACAAATGATCAAAGCAATACAGCACTTTGCAAATGATTGAGATTGATCAAAACCAACTTTAGCAAAAATTAATTAAAATGATTAAAGAAGATCATAACAAAAGATTCAACCAAATAAAGCACAGATTAAACAACTTGATTATGTGTGCTAATTAAATATTAATCCGGTTCAGTTCAAATATATATGTAAACGAAATTGCAGAACTGAGAACAAAGCAAGTACTATACTTATAAACAAATTGTCAGAATCAATTACAAAACAACCAAATGTTTGTAGTACAAATATATCAAATCTAACAAGTATATATTACTGCCAAGGTAAGATACACTATCCCAAACAAAGTTCAGCAAACATAGGTTCAGGTTTATCACAAGGGCTCAGCCACTTGTTAACACAGACAGGAGTTCAACCGTCCAAAACTAAAGAACAGATTATATTACAATATGAGTTCAGTAAGATGCAAATTGAACACAAGCTCAGTAGATGCAGATTACAAAAGATCCAAAAGCACAGTTGACATAAAAGGATTACAGCAGGGATCAAAACTGATACACCACAATAATCAACAGATCAAGACGGAACTTTCAGTCAAGATTCAAAAGGGATAATTAGGTTGAAACAACCAAATTATCAGACCTGAATCTTACACAGACTGAATACAATGTTCAGCACTATAAAAGACTATAGCCTACACTATTACAATGTGTTCAAATCAGCAGGCTCAACAAACAGTATTCAAAATCAGCAAAGCAGCAGATACAGCCACACAGGACTGATGCAGATTTCCCAACACAAGAAAGGTACACGGCAAGGGGTGTTCAAGTTTTGATTAAAGGTAACTCAGGAGTGTGTATACTGATAATCAAAATCTGACACAACAGTTTAAAGGGGATTAAACAAGACACTCAGACCAGAATCTAACAGACTTCTGTCTGAAGCTGAAAACGAGACTTAAGGTGTCTGATTTCAGGGAGACTCAAGGCACAAGCAATATACCTCACTAGGCAATCAGACTTGGTACTTCAGGCCAATCTGATTGTTGCTTACTACCTCGATCAGTTAGAGATCAGACCACCAAAATCAAGTTTACAGCACAGAACAAACTCAGATTAGACCACAAGCTAACTAGTATCAATAAGACTACTAAAAGCAGGTTCAATAGGCAATCACAACAAATTTAAAACACAGAAACAGTGAGTCAAAGTGATACCTTGCAGGAAAGGACACTAAGACCTCACACCAAAGATTCTGTCTAAGCTGTTGATCAGAACCACACTTCTCAACAGCAAGGACCAGAATCAAGCTTGATCAATTCAGCAAGTTGTCAAGCTATTCTCAACTTCTGTGCTATAAGACTTACAGGACCAGAAAAGAGAAATATTTTGCAGTGATTAAAAATGTCGGATTGCTCAAGAAAAATGGAATTCTGAGTTATTGCAATCCTAGTTAATATGACTGGCTATTTATAGCCTTGGAGGTATGACTAGACCTCAAGGCTGTGGTGTGAACAAAATCAAAAAGAAATCTTTTAGAATCCGAGGCAATAACTGCAGTGATATTACCAGCCATGGTTTACCAGTCCTTCCCTTGGTTCAAAGTGTTGAGTATACTTTCTAATAAAGGGCCGTTGGCAAATAAATGGAGAAAGTAATACTTAACCAATGAACCGAACCGATTTGGTTAACCAAGCAATCACTGATATTGTTTAAACCGACTGATTTCTTTATGATTAAGTTCAATAGCACAGTGTGGAGGCACCCGGTTTGGTCATGGTTCAATTTGACACATTTAGCAACTTACCTCAATTGAACCTGACCTAATCCTAAAACCAAATTCAGAACCAATTATGATGCCAAATGGTCTGAATTTAATTTTAAGGCATCATTGGGTCACTACCCTCAGCATTGACTCGACCCTTGACTTCCTAGGGTGTAAGACCCTCAGTCAATTTACCTAATCCGTACACCAAGAAGGGTCAAGCCTTATACCTGAGCAAACCGGGTAGGGATTCACCGGTTTGTGAAGGCTGAAACACTGAGAAGAGCATCAAGGGTTTTTTTTTTTGAAACGGTGTCACTTCGATTCTCAATGCATCAGGACTGAATTGGTGCATTATTCAGTCATTAATCGGCCACTGAACCAGACATCACGTGATAAACGTGTTTCTTGGTTGTACCTCTGCAAAACGGCCAATAAGACAAAATCAGGCAGTAATCGAATTCAAATCAGAAAAAAATAACTGAGAATATTCGATATTAACTAGAAGGACTTCACCTTGATTTCGAGTTGACTGCAGTCCACAAAATCAGTGCTTTAAAGCTCGAATCAGCATCGAAATGGTGGAAAGGTCGGACCTTTCACACTGAGCCTTCAATCGACACAAAAGGAAAGAAAATCAGGGCAAGTAATCTGCTCGAATCAATAATAATAAATGATAAAACGATATAAACATGAAAGGATTCACCTTTTCAAAATCTTGATTGCGAAATCCTCCAAAATCAGAAATTGAGTGCTTCGAATCAGAGAAAAAACGGGAAAGGCAAGAGCTTTCACGTTTCAGTGTCAAACCGAGTTGCCATGCGGACAAAATCGGAGTATTGAATGCTCAATTTCATCAGAGAAGGAAAGAGAAGAGGAGCGGATATAGATTTTCTGGAGATACGATCGGATTTGGAACGATTGGACATTGAAGGTGAAGAGCGGCTGAGAGAGAGATAGGGTTCAGAATAAAATTGGGAAAATGAAAAGGATGGAATTAGAGTTCTGGGGTTTTGCCAAAAGTCGGGTCAAAGGGCTTGATTAAAAAAAAAAAAACTTATGATTTAAATAAAATTGATCCAGCACCTAAAGAATGAAAAAAAAATATTTAATCAATCAGTAAATCAACTTAATGACATGTTAATAAAATTATTTACTGAAACCTGCAAGACAAAATTAACATAAAAAAAAAGTGCCATATAATGTAAACATTGTCGTTTCATGGCAATTAGTCACAATTAAAAATATAATGATATAATAAGTAATAACATAGATAACAATATCATAATATTATATAAAAGCTTTAAATGAGGAGACTGTTATACTTGAAAATTAATCAACACATATAACATAACTAGAACCACAAAATACTCAACAGATGCATAAAGTAAATCAACACAAGATTTGTTTATGGAAGTTCCGGGTGGTGTAATCCCGTACGTCTCCCCTTCTCCTGTGGCGTAGGAGGTATCACTAGAAAAATGAGATAACCGTTACAAAATTCTAGCACTATGACAGTCCTTCACGACACCCTAGTTTCACTGTCTACACAAAATGAAGAAAGGTGAGATTGCTCCCTTCACTCGCACACCGATCTTTCGGAGGTGGAATTGCTCCTTCACCACTCACCACTCACACACACAGTCCGCAGACTGCACCAACTGCTGTAGCAACACCGTATGAAGAAAGGTAGAATTGCTCTCTTCAAACTATGCACAGCCAACCCTTTTTTCACAAAGGTTAGGTTTAGAATTAATCTAGGATTAATTTAGTTAGCTGTTTGATTTTTTCTGGATCTGACTTTGTAGCTCCAAGATGCCTTCATTCCCCCTTGATGGGTTATTGGATCTTCCTTTGAAGTTTTCAAGGCAGTGTCGTTGGCTCCCCTTTATCTGGATAAATATAATCTGATTTTTTATGGATCTGGATTTGGATCTTGAATGTATGCTTGTAAAGCTCTTTTTCTGATCATCCTCTCACTTACTTCAAGTGATTTTCTTGTATATTTATAGGGGTGATGTGACGATTACTAGCTCTTGTAGCCGTTACACTTGTCATTTAGCCAACGTTCATACGTACGATCTTTTGTCGTATTGATAGCTTGAATTCAATCAAGGCCTTAACTCAATTTTCTACTCTTCTTCAAAACTGAGTACCTTGTTTACTTAATATCTGACTTTAATTCACTAAGTCAGAGTACACCGCTCAGTTTCTTCTTTTCCAGGTAACTGATAATTTTTGTCCTTAAGATTATTCAGTTTTATATGATCTATAACTCAGTTTCAGGTCACCACAGACTTGCCTGAATCCTGACTTATAGTCATGACTTAATCGACTTCTAACCGAGTTTGCCACCTCGTTCTTCAATCTTCAACAACCGAGTCCGTGTCCCTCAGTTCTTCAGTCTTTAGATAAGCCAAACGAGTCCGTGTCCCTCAGCGAACTTATCTTCTTTAGTTTCAGCATAACTGAGTTTGAACCCTCAGTTCTTCAAGTGCGTATTCAGTTTTCTTGTTATAACTCAGTTTCCTTGTTGTGACCCAGCTGTTCGCCTAGTTCCTATTCTATTACAATGATTGTCTGAAACAACCTATACAAAGTTCAGACTCTAGATAGAACTTATACATTTGTCTCTAGACCATTTCTTACTTCTTCTTTTATTATGCACTATAACAGTTAGTTACGACTTCATCATCATGGGTTGTAAGTGATTTGTCTAATTTCGTGACGAATCATCATCAAAACATAAATAATTTTTCCAACAATTTCCCCCTTTTTGATGATGTATCATAACCCTCCCTAAAAGCAATAATAAAAGAATAATGCAAGAAATCATAACAAACTATTTTAAGATAGCAAAATAGAACAGCCAAGTTTATCACAAGAACCAAAATGGAACAGATCGAGTTAAAAAAACTGAATTAGATTACAACTTTTCATTTTCTAGTGCCATTAACTTTTCTCCAAAAAGAATGCTTCTCTTCGTCTCCAAAAGTCTTCTTTCTTTTCTTTCTTCAACCGACTCACCATCTCTCGGCTTGATTTCCGGATATTCATTCAAAGCAATCTGTTTCCTTCTTCATTCTCTTGGTTTATGAACTTACTCGAATTTCTTTGAGTTCTTCTCCCATCAATTTCTCTTCTTCTCGCGAAATGAGATTAGCTTTTTCTTTTTCCTCCTTATTTTCTGATTTCTTTTCAGTTTCCCCCTTAGTTTGTGTCTCTTTATTTGCCAATTTTTCAAGAAATTTGACACAAATTGCAAGCTTCTTCCTGATGCTCAGCACTGCTTTAACTGCATTATCTTCATCATCCTTAGTCCTTGTGTCTTTAAAATCTCCTTCTGCAATCAGCTCTTCAAACATACTATCAACCGCTTCTTCATCAATTTGGGTAGTTAGTAAATCAGCATCTACTTGTCTGTCTTGATCTTCCATCGGTTGTCCGGCATAAGCCTCTTCGGCTTTAGCCGCATCCTCTCTTCTGACTTCATCACCTACAACTTCATCTTCCCCCTTGTTTGAAGATAAACGAAAGAAATCTTCAAATAACTTACGTAGGGTGATGATGTTTGAGTGCTTGTTCAAACTTGAATAATGTATCCTTCCAATTAGTTCATGCGGGTTGAACAGGTTTCTCCCGTAGATTACGTATTAAACATTCAATGAAATCTTTCGATTCTTCGGTTTCTCGGCTTCGTTTCTTGAACCGAAATTCTTCAAATGCGATTTGCTTATGGATGCCTTATGAGCTTGTGACGAGGATCCGGTTTCGGGATAGTAAAAGTGAGTATCATGAACCGTCGGTTCCTTTTCATACTCGGTTTCACAAAATTTCGCATCTTCAATGACTTCTCTCTGTTTTTCGGTGTATTCCCCAAACATAGTAGTGGGAAATTCACTCCCTTCAGATTCTTCTTCACCAATTTCTTCATCTCCATCTTGTTCACTTTCTTCAAGTTCATCAACGAACTCTTCAGTTTCTTTGTACAAGCTTTCTTCAGACTCATCAGGCTTGCTTTCTTCAGTTTCATCAGTTTCATCATCAATCTCAATTACTTCCTTAGTTTTAGTTTTCTTTGCCTGAAACTTGTTCAACATTCTTTTCTCTCTTCTCAGGGTTCTGTCGTCTAGTCTCACAGTCTCACTTGAACTGGAGTCTGAAACTTCACTCCACTCTTCTTCTTTGGTGACTTTTCTTTTCTTTGTCCCAGTGGATACTGACTTTTGTTTCACTTCGGTTGGTGTGGATTTAGGAATGGACAAATGATCCAGTATCCTTTGCACTGGATAGGTAAAACACTTTTTCAGTAAGAATGATTCTCCAGCAGCTTCCTTACTTTCTTTGATTCTTTGCTTCTCATCAGAAATCTGCTTTATCAACTAATTGAGTATAAATTTGTTCCAATCAAATCTCTCCTCAAACCAAATGGCATAAATCAATTTCATTTTGTCCGTTGAGAGAGTGTAGAAATTTCGAGCATGACCAATGACATTTTTGGTCAGAAGAATTGTCAGGAATGCGAATTCTCCTTCTGGCGATATATAGAGCCACCGAAATTCTTCTCTTTCTTATTAATTGCGGTGATGTTCCAAAGCTTGTCTTTTTCCTCTTTCCCAAAGGTGAAGGATGAAGAGCCTCCAATTATATCTAGATGGAACACCGGGGAAAGCGATTTGTTGTTCATCAATGGTGAAGTTTTTGTCTTGAACGGTAGTTTTGAAGCTTCTTCCATTGTTGGTGATTTCAAAGATTGCCGTAGAAATCTCTAATGCCTTTCGGGCATAAGGTAGAGACCTTTGTATCAATCAAATTCTCCAAACCTCGAATCTTTTTAATCTTCTTTGCAATTTGAATTGAAAGATTGGAGTTTGAGAATTTTTGACAGAATGCGTCCAGGCTTGTTGTGATTCCTTCGTCAATGTTGTATTGCTCCATTGAATTTTTGAATTCGGGATTCTTGAATGCTTGATTTTGGGAGAGCAGGATTTCGTCAAGATTTTGTCTTTCAATCGTTTTCAAAATGAGAGTCGTGTCACAATCAATGAGATTATGTAGGGATGTACATCTACTTTTTCTCCCAGATTGACACGTGGCTTCGAGTGATTTGCCATGTCAGCCCAAACGTCAGATGGTAGCTGGAAAGTCTTTACTTCTTTGACAGTTTTGTCCTTCATCAGCTTTTGCCGTCTCAGTTTTGTATGGAAGTCAGTTTTCTGTGGATTTTGCAATATAAACTGACTTTTCCTGCAAAAAAAATTTAAGTTTTCCTCGGTACCCATATCTTCTTGGGTCCGGCTGGATTAGTTACTGAAGTATTACTTCCAGTTTCTTGGTTGAAAGAATTATACCTTCTCAACTCTTTTCTAGATAAACCACTACGCTCAACCTTAGTTGATTTCACAAGGATTCTTTTAGATTTAACATTTTTAATTTCTTTGTGTAATCTACTAGGTCTTCCAAGATATCTTGATTTCTAAGATTAGTACTTTTTGAAGTCTCAAATTCGGGTAGGGGTGGGGGATTATCATTGCCTTTGTCAACTTTGCTGAGCATTGTCCTTTCAGCAAAATATGACAACTCAGTTTCTAGAAACTCATTCCAATCTTTTGCTTTGTCAAGTTCTTTGTCTTTTTGTTCCAATTCCAAGGAGAGTTTTTCGGTTAACTTGACAAGATTAGAGTTTCTCCGACCGAGTTCGGCAAGTGATAAGCGAGTGGAAGAATGTACCTTTTCTTGATGATTCGATATAGTTTGTACATTCTCTTGTTCTTTGTAATGAGTCTTCTATATCAATATATATTTGCAACAATTCCTTTCCTTCTTCTTTTGAGAGGTCTCTCAGTGATGGAACTCCTCTGGATTCTTTAAGGTGATCATTGAAGTTTGTATACACTTCATCATTGAGTTGAGGTTCTGGATTTGTATAAAGATTTGTCGTACCGAACCTTTAGATCATTTGATCCTGAAAATCAGATATATTTTGCAAACAATTAATTAAGGGATGGGAAGCCAACTTCTAGCTTTAGATGTGGACATTGAAACTATATGAACTGATGCAGTGAGGGGTCTTCAAAAACTGGTTTGAAATGTATCTTGGATCTCTTCCAGAAGGAAGATTTTCTCCGATACCAATTGTTGGTCCCTTGGAAAGGCTAACACAAGTTTAGAGGGGGGGGGGGGGTGAATAAACTTGTCACCAAAAACTGATCCTGAACTGGAAAAGTCCTAGGAACTGAGTTTCTCTGAAACTTAAGCTGATCTTCAGTTCCTGTCCCTTTAACTTGTGCGGAGTTCAGTTAGCTTAACTGAATATAAGTTATTACTGACTTATATTTAGTCTCGTTAACGCGGCGGATAAAACTAGCCTTTAGTGCAACAGGTGTGTAATTAGAAAACTAGACCTTCTATGTAACAGTTAAGTGCTGACTCAGTGTCTAGTGTTTGCTGAGAGATAATGCAATAAATAAAACAAACACAGATGCATAAAGTAAATCAACACAAGATTTGTTTATGGAAGTTCCGGGTGGTGCAATCCCGTACGTCTCCCCTTCTCCTGTGGCGTAGGAGGTATCACTAGAAAAATGAGATAACCGTTACAAAATTCTAGCACTATGACGTCCTTCACGACACCCTAGTTTCACTGTCTACACAAAATGAAGAAAGGTGAGATTGCTCCCTTCACTCTGCACACTGATCTTTCGGAGGTGGAATTGCTCCTTCACCAGCTCACCACTCACACACACAGTCCGCATACTGCACCAACTACCGTAGCAACACCGTATGAAGAAATGTAGAATTGCTCTCTTCAAACTATGCACAACCAACCCTTTTTCACAAAGGTTAGGTTTAGAATTAATCAAGGATAAATTCAGTGAGCTGTTTGATTTTTTCTGGATCGACTTTGTAGCTCCAAGATGCCTTCTTTCCCCCTTGATGGGTTACTGGATCTCCCTTTGAAGTTTTCAAGGCAGTGTCGTTGGCTCCCCTTTATCTGGATAAATATAATCTGATTTTTTATGGATGTGGATTTGGATCTTGAATGTATGCTTGTAAAGCTCTTTTTATGATCCTCCTCTCACTTACTTCAAGTGATTTTCTTGTATATTTATAGGGGTGATGTGTCGATTACTAGCTCTTGTAGCCGTTACACTTGTCATTTAGCCAACGTTCATATGTACGATCTTTTGTCGTATTGATAGCTTGAATTCAATCAAGGCCTTAACTCAGTTCTCTACTCTTCTTCAAAACTGAGTACCTTGTTTACTTAATATCTGACTTTAATTCACTAAGTCAGAGTACACCGCTCAGTTTCTTCTTTTCCAGTAAGCGATAATTTTTGTCCTTATGATTATTCGAGTTTTATATGATCTATAACTCGGTTTCGAGTCACCACGGACTTGCTGAATCGACTTATAGTCATGACTTAATCGACTTCTAAGCGAGTTTGCCACCTCAGTTCTTCAATCTTCAACAACTGAGTCTGTGTCCCTCAGTTCTTCAGTCTTCTAGATAAGCCAACTGAGTCTGTTTCCCTCAGCGAACTTATCTTCTTCAGTTTCAAGCATAACTGAGTTTGAACCCTCAGTTCTTCAAGTGCATATTCAGTTTTCTTGTTATAACTCAGTTTCCTTGTTGTGACCCAGCTGTTCGCCTAGTTCCTATTCTATTACAATGCTTGCTTGAAACAACATATACAAAGTTCAGACTCTAGATAGAACTTATACATTTGTCTCTAGACCATTTCTTACTTCTTCTTTTATTATGCACTATAACAGTTAGTTACGACTTCATCATCATGGGTTGTAAGTGATTTGTCTAATTTCGTGACGAATCATCATCAAAACATAAATAATATTTCCAACAGTTACAAGAAAGTTGTTGATACAATTCGAATTCAAACCAAATGAACGTTGGACCTCAGACTATAAATAGAGGACTTTGCACCAAGAACAAGAACAAGAACGCTAATTAAGATCAATCAGATTAACGTGTGCATTAAACATTCGAATTGCTATCATCTCAGTGCTATAACAAGATCATATCTAGAATCTTTTCAAGTGTTCAACCTACAAAGAATTTATCAAGAATCAGACACTTTGAAGAACCACAAACAAGAATCAATTCATTGATTCTCAACCCAACTTTGATTCTACATCAAAGGTCTAGACTGTGAAGCAAACCAGGAAGGTTTTGCCAAGGACAGTTGTTGCAAGCAGTCGGGTAGACTGTGTTTGTGGTGGTAGCTGCTGAAGAGGCAATTCTACCCTCTAAGGACCAGTGTTCAAGCAATTGAAGAGCAACAATTCTACCTGTTCTACATTTGTTTAGATAGTGAAGCTAGGGATTCGCCAAGGACTATTGTTTAGGACTTTTTGTAACAGCTTACCTCAAGAACTTCTAGTGGAATTTTCCTCCGCACCACAGGGGAAGAGAGGACGTACAGGATTACACCACCTGGAACCTCTATAATACTTGCCTTATTTACTTTACGCACTTATTTATTTACTTTCAGTATTTTGATAATTGATTGTTATACACTTCACAGTTCACAAACTGACATTCATCAAAATTCAGTTTACCACACTCAGTTTTCATAAAATAATAACAAGATCAAGAAAAAGGTTAGAACTTATCTGCTGGCAGTTGACTCCGTTCTTGCTTAAGTCAGTTTGACTTAATCTCAGCTCTGTCAGCTTAACTCCACACAAGTTTTAACTGAACCTTAATCTGTTTCAAATCCAGTTTAGGAGAATTTTTGGTGACAAGTTTATTCACCCCCCCTCTAAACTTGTGTTAGCCTTTCCAAGGGACCAACAATTGGTATCAGAGCAGTGTTTCTTTAACAAGATATCATTTGCTCTATATCTCCTCTAGTTGTTCTCATTTGAAAGCTCAGTCTTCACTCACGCACAATGGATAACAATCAATATGCGAGACAAATGCTTATGTGCAACATGGACAGATTTGACGAATATAAACGTCGTATGCAGGCTTTTCTAGCAGCTACTCATGATGAAATGATGGATGTACTCACTGATGGACCAATTCAGATCACTCACATGCAAACTGTTGGTGGAGAGCAAGTTCGAGTTGCAAAACCCAAATCCGAATGGACCAGTGATGATCGCAAGCGAAACAATCTCAACAATGTTGCTATGGACTTTATCCTCAGAAATCTTGACAGCAACATGTACTTGAAGGTGAAAGAATTCACAACTGCCAAGGAAATGTGGGACAAACTACAACTGGTTTGTGAAGGAACAGATTCAATCAAGGAAAACAAAATTTCTGTTGCAAAACAAAAGTTTGAGAATTTCAAGATGAAATCTGGAGAAACCATTGACCAAATGGAAACAAGATTCAGTGCTATCATGGATGAATTAGATCTACTCAAGATCGAGTACTCAAAGAAAGTTATCAATACAAGAATCTTGAAGGCATTTCCAATGTGCTGGAAAATGAAGGTCACTGCCATGGAAGAATCAAGAAGACTTGACATAGAGGATTCATTCAAAATCTTTTCAGATTTGAAAGCTTATGAATTTAGTGAAGATTTTACAAGTACAGCTGCAATAATCAAAGCTCTGGAAGAACCAAAGACCACAACACTTGCTGCAGCATCAAATGACAATCAAGAAAACTCATCAAGCAATCTTCATAAATTGGATGAGATGGAAGAACAGATGGCTCTAATGATGAACAGAATTCGAAGAATGAAGAGTGGACATCCAGTCACTCAAAAATTCATCAAAAGGACTCCTGAGAAAAGAAAAGATGATGAATATCTCTGTTTCAACTGTAAGAAACCTGGACATTATAAAGCTGAATGTCTAGAACTGACCAAGAAGACACCACCAAGAAGAGTTGGTAGTAGAGCACTCCTTGCTGGAGATGAGTCAGATTATGAAGCTGGCACTGAAAGACTATCAGATGACACAGCTCTAATGGCACACATGGAAGATCCAAATGAGGTATGTGAATCCAACTCTAAATACTCCTCAGCTCGAATTTCCATGCTAAATGCGTGTTCTTCGACTATTGACTCCAATCCAAAAAATCTAGAATTAGAAGAAACTCTTGACGAATTAATGAATCAGCTAGTAACCATTCAAGTTGGTTATGAAGCAATTAAAGCTGAGAAAGAGAATCTCATTCTTGAAGTTGAAAGATTGAAGTCTGAAATAAAAATGTTGAAACTGACTAAAACTGATAAAGAAAAGATTCAGTATCGCCCTCTTTTGCATCGGCAGCGAGAATCGAATCATTTGCTCAATCAAGTTCAGTTACTGGATTCAAATCAGGAAAACCGCATGGATACAAGAGGGGTTTAGGATTTGATACACATCAATCTTCAAAAGATGGAACCAGCAAAGCTGCTGGACCTAGTACCAAAACTGGTATTAAGTTTGTAGCTGAGCAACTTCCACAAACTGAGAAAATTGCTGAACCAGTAAAGCCAGTTTCACATAGGATAAATCAGTTTTCCAAGAAAACAACCGGATTTACCAACAAAGGTAAATCAAATGGTAAATCTGATGTATTTCAAGAAAACCGAACTGGAAAATCAACTACTTGATCCACAAAAACCAATCAAGTCAAGAATCAGAAAAATTACAATCAAAGTAAATCTAAGAATGTCAATCATTCAAAGACTCACACATTCAGGGGGAAAGGAAGATTATATCCCAATGATGATGACTGGAATTTTACTGCATCTACTAATAAAACTGCTAATAGCAATCATTCCAGACAGAAAACTTATCACAAGTTTCAGTCCAAAACTCAGCAGAGAGCTAATCTCAGTTCTCAGCAAAAGATCCAGTACCAAGGTCAGTCTAGACCTCAGTACAAAAGGAATGATGGTTACTATTCAAGTTTTAATAATAGAAAGCATAGTGGAAATAAGTTTCAGCCAAAAGATCTGAGAGATCATATAAATAAGACACAGTCCAAACATAGACATTATGGTAGTGTGTCTTACATATATGAAAATAGGTGCAACAATATCCGAAGAATACCTAAAGGATATATTCCCAGAGTTGTACTGACAACTGACCCCCATGGACCCAAACTGAGTTGGGTACCTAAAATTGTTTAATTTTTATTGCAGGATATTTGGTACTTTGACAGTGGTTGCTCTTGGCACATGACAAAGAGCAAAGATTGTCTCAGTAATTTTATTGCAAAAGATGGACCAAAGAAGTAAAGACAAACCGGGATACACCAGAGGTTATGGCACCTTAATCAGGAATGGACTCACAATCAAGAATGTATCTTATGTAGAAGGATTACACTACAATCTACTCAGCACCAGTCAATTCTGTGATATGGGATACAAAGTTACTTTTGACAAAGAATTCTGCGTTGTTGTCAGCGAATCAACTTATCAAGTTGTCTTGGCCGGAAGAAGAAAAGAAAACATGTATGTAGTAGACTGGACAACAGCCGTTGCTGAAACTGTTTGCTTGTGCATACCAAATCAGAAGTCAGTTGGCTATGGCACAAGAAACTGAGTCATCTTAATTTTGATGACATCAATACAGTTGTTAAGAAACAGCTAGTCATTGGTCTACTAGAAATATCATATAAGAAGGATAGCTTATGTGATGCTTGTCAACAAGGAAAGCAAACAAAAGCAAGTTTCAAGACCAAGTCTCAGCACTCAACAACAAGACATCTGGAATTACTACACATGGATTTATTTGGACCTATTACACCAATTAGTATCAGTGGAAAGAAGTATACATTGGTGGTAGTAGATGATTTTTCAAGATACACTTGGGTAATCTTCTTAACCAAGAAAAGTGAAACCAAGCAAAGACTTACTGAATTACTCAAGAGACTTCAAAATCAGAAAGGAGTTTCAGTTGTAAAAATAAGATCAGATAAGGGAACTGAGTTACTCAACAGCGTTATTATTGAATATTGTGAAGAAAATGGTGTTTTACATCAACTTGTTGCCACAGGAACACCTCAACAAAACGGTGTAGCTGAAAGAAGAAACAGAACACTCAAAGAAGCAGGAAGGTCTATGATCTGTGAAGCAAAACTATCTGAAAGATATTGGGCAGAAGCAGTTAACACAGCTTGTTACACACAGAACAGAGCTCTCATGAACAAAAGGCATGAGAAGACTCCTTATGAAATTTGGAATGGAAGAAAACCAAATGTTTCCTACTTTCATGCTTTTGGAAGCAAATGTTTCATACACAACAATGGAAAGGATCAACTTCATGTTTTTCAGCCCAAAGCTGATGAAGGAATTTTTCTAGGATATTCAAGTGTCAGCAAAGATTTTAGAGTACTAAACAAAAGGACACTTAAGCATGAAGAATCAATTCACGTGGTATTTGATGAACCAAACTTCCCTGGTGAAACAACTGAAGAAAGACCAGAACCAGTTTCTCAGTCTCAGTTACCTATCTCACCAGAACCAGTTGTTGTTGACATTGGAAGACTACAAATTTTAGAATGTTCAGATCCAGATCAGTCTTAGTTTCCAACTACACAACAAACCACACCTGAACTACATGATTCAGATCCAACTGAAGAAGTTCCAGAACCAGTTCTTGAAGAACCAGTCGAACAAAATATAGATCCCTTGATGCAAACACCTACTTATCAATGGATGAGAGATCACCCTGAAGAACAAGTAATTGGTGACACTCAAGCTGGAGTTCGAACAACACATCAGCTAGATGCAATGATTGCATGTTTCCTATCACAATCTGAACCCAAGGAAATAGAAGAAGCATTGAAAGATCCAGATTGGATTCTAGCTATGCAGGAAGAATTAAATGAGTTCGAAAGAAATCAAGTATGGGAACTGGTAGAAAGACCAGCTCATGTAAATATCATTGGAACCAAATGGGTTTTCAGAAACAAACTTGATGAAAATGGGAATATCATCAGAAACAAAGCTAGACATGCAGCTAAAGGATACTCTCAAGCAGAAGGGATAGACTTTGATGAAACCTACGCACCAGTTGCAAGACTAGAAGCAATCAGACTATTTCTTGCGTATGCAGCTCATACGAATTCAAAGTTTACCAGATGGATGTTAAAAGCACATTTTTGAATGGAATTCTTGAAGAAGAAGTATATGTTCAACAACCACCTGGGTTTGAAATCAAAGATCAAGCAGATAAAGTTTTCAGATTAAGAAAAGCTCTTTATGGACTAAAACAAGCACCAAGGGCTTGGTATGAAACTCTATCTCAGTTTCTAGTTGACAATGGATTCATCAAAGGGACTATAGACAAAACTTTGTTCAGAATGAAAATTGGTGAAAATACTCTGCTTGTTCAAATTTATGTTGATGATATTATTTTCGGATCAGAAGATGAACAATTATGTGAGAAATTTGCGAGTTTGATGAAAAGTAAATTCCAAATGAGTATGATGGGAGAATTAAATTACTTCCTTGGATTACAAGTTAAACAGTTAGATGATGGGATTTTCATTCACCAAACTAAGTATACACGAGAACTTATCAAATAGTTTGGTATGGAAAATTCAACTGGAATTTCTACTCCAATGGGGACCAACATCAGATTAGAAGAAGACAAAGAAGGCAAAGATGTTGATCAAACACTTTACAGAAGGATGATTGGAAGCTTACTCTATCTTACAGCAAGTAGACCAGATATATCATTTACTGTTGGAGTATGTGCAAGATTTCAGTCAAGGCCAAAGGAAAGTCATCTCACAGTTGTGAAAAGAACTTTGAAGTATCTGAAAGACACAGATGGAGTTGGAATACGGTATTCAAAAGAAGGATAATTCAAGCTAATATCTTATTCAGATTCAGACTATGCACGATGCAAAGTGGACAGAAAAAGCACATCAGGCACATGTCAGTTACTAGGAAATAGACTTGTGTCATGGTTCAGTAAAAAGCAAAACTCAATCTCAACTTCTACAGCTGAAGCTGAATATATAGCAGCTGGAAGTTGTTGTGCTCAAGTTTTATGGATTAGACAGCAATTAAGGGATTATGGGATAGAAGAAGGGATGATACCCATAATGTGTGACAACACAAGTGCAATTGTAATCACTGATAATCCAGTTTTACATTCAAGGAAAAAGCACATTGATGTGCGTCACCACTTCATCAGAGATCATGCAGAGAAAAAGAACATTACAGTTCTATATGTACCTACTGAAGATCAGTTGGCAGATATCTTTACAAAGCCATTGGAAAAAGACAGATTTGCCAAACTGAGAACTGAATTGGGGATAATCAAAGTCAGTTGAAATCAGTTAAGCCAGAAATTCGTCAAAGGGATTAATCTTTGTTATGCTGGGTGCGCTCACTTAACAGATTAGTCATTGACATCAACAATTTCAAACTGATCAACTAAAACTGACAAACTCTACTGAAACTGAATATTTTGATGAAACTGACCTCAGTCTCAGTTTATATTCCAGTCAACTCAAGTCAAAGGATTGACAAGATAAAAGCGATAGCGGTTATATCGCATTTAATGACGGCAGTTTACTTTTGTCAGACTATGATGCGTATACACCCTATTATTGTCAAAATAGTACCTTGGTTACCCAAACCATCATGGAATTTGAAAAGTTGTACTAACCAACCGTCAGTACGCTACCCCTATATATTCATTCCTCATTCACACACCATAAGAATCAAATTCAGATTTTCTTTCAAAACCTAAATTATCTCAAATTTCACCTCTGTGTTCACACTCAAAAATGGCCACTTCAAAGAAAACACAAGAAGAAAGACTAATAACAGAGCTAGATGAATTTACATTCGAAATGTATGAAACTATGTGTCAAAACACTCTGTTAGCAAGTCATATCTGTGCAAAGATTGAAAAACAACCAGGTTTAAGAAATGTTCTGGAAGTTACATTCAAAGAGAAACATGATTTAGAGGGTATCTTGCAATTCTGGCAAAATATGCGTTTGGTACGAGACTCCTTAATGACAACAATTCGTGGAGATCGCCTTGCTATCAATGAGAAAGTCATGAGGTCACTTTTTGACTTCGCAAATTCATCTGTGACATCAACAGATTTGTCCACACTACCTTTGGACCGGACTACCTTCCTAAAGAAGTTAACTTTTTCTATAGTACCAATCGAAATTGGTATTAATGTTGATCAAATCAAGCCTAAATTTGGACATCTCAGCAGATGGCTCAGCAAGCATGTCATTGGAAAATCTAGAGGAGTCAGCACACTATCTGAAGAAAATATTTATCTGATGAACATTATCTGGGATGAGATAGAATTTAACTGGGCAGGCTATATAGTCAATCAGATAAATAAGCAGCACTTAGCCGAATTAGACAGTGCACAAAGGGCTCAAGCTGAAGGACAAGCAACCGTTGGCAAATTTCGACTGAAGAAAACACTCAGTGGAATTGTTCAATTTTATCTGGAAAGACTCAAGGAAGGGAAGCAAGCAAGACAAAATGCAGCTAACAAAGAAATAGCAGCAAAGACAGGAACAACTTCCCTACCTGAAGCCGGTCAAGAAACTGTGTCTCAGCAGGAAGCTGAACACAGAGGAATTAAACGGAAAGTAGACTCAGCACAAGAAAGATCATTTGTAAGATGTTTGTATCCAGAAACCTCAAGCCAGACAGCACCAACTGAGGGGGAACAACAAAAACAACTGACAACTGAAGATACAAGGAAAACACTGTTGCTGATAATACTTCTCAATCAGTTCAGCAATCAGTTCAGCAATCAGCACCAGTTTTCGAAGCTGATAAAATTGTCAGATTAATGAAGATGAAACTTAAGCCAGAGGATTCTCGTGATGCTAGTCTACAGACTGAAGAGAAATTACTCTTGGAGAAATTGGAAATTGGAGATCTGTATGCTCTGTTTCCTATATCATAGTTTCTTGAAAACTGTTTCAATCGGTATACTGAATTAGCCGAAAGGAGACAATCCGCCACATCATCTATTCCTAAAGAAAGTTCAAAGAAAAAGTACGATGATGAAGATGATCATAGAAGGAAAGAAACTAATGAAACTACAGTTTTGCAGTCAGAAACTCAACCTCTAGCTATGCAAACTGTATGTCAGCAAGAAGAGTTGCCAGTTGGAAAACAGACAACTGACATTCAACAAGCCGCTGATGCAACTGATAATCGACAACTGATGATTATTGAAGATATCACTCAGTCCAAGGATCAACCTGAAACCACTTATGATCCTTCTGACATCCTAACCAAGGATGAGTTGGCCAAAGTTCATGAAAACTTAAGAATTGTGCTCAGTAACAAGGATGCACAAAATGGCCTTCTATGAAGTATTTCTGGATATCTCGATTATAGAACCAGAACTGATGTCTCAGTTCATGCAAGACTAGAGATGATCCATAAATCCAGTTCAAGTTCTGCTTCAGAAATCCTGTTACTCAAACAGAAACTAGAAGACTCAACCGCAGTAGATCGGGAAACTCATGCTCAAGCTTATTGGCATATGAATTAGCATATCTACGAGTTAGAAACTCAGCTTAAGAAAGTTATTGCCTCTCAGCAACTCATATCAGCCGACCAGAAGGCAACCCATACTTTGGTAGATCAGCTTTATGATGCAAAAAAGGGGGAAGCTGAAGAAGAAAAGCTGAAGTTAACTAAAGAGATGAAGCGACTTGAAGAAGAATTGAAAAGATACAAATCAGATCCTAAGTTCTTAAGGAAAGAACTAACTGATGAGCAGCTCATTGTGAAATACAGTCAACCAGGAGAACGAAGAGCTACTCTTACAGAAGATTTGTGGATGCAGTTTGTCAAAGATCACAATCCTATCAAAGCCAAGTACAAGGACAGAACATTTGAAGAATCCTTAAACTACTTTCTGTCTGATATATTCTCAAAGCAGAAAATGGCACAATACATGAAGAATCAGAGGATTGATGAAAAACTGAAGATTAAAGACAAGACTGAACAAATGAAGGCTGATGTAGTAGAATTTGAAAAATACTACTTGAAAGAATCAGACCTACCGAAGTTATTTCTATGGAGAAGATGGAAAGAAGGAAGTCAAGTTGACTACAACAAGACATTATCAAAGGAAGACTGCAAGCTAGAAGAAGACTATCGTCTGTATGACAAGAAAATGAAGTTTATTTCAGTCAAGAAAAAGCTTAGTCTTTAATCTCAGTTATTTGGACAAACTGTAACTATTCCAGTTTTTGCTCATTCTAATGAAATCCAATTTTCCAGTTTTACATTATTTTCATTGTTTTGATCTTTAAAGCTTTTCTTTTAGGGAGAGTTTTGGCATCATCAAAAGGGGGGAAATTGTTGGAAATAAAATTTATGTTTTGATGATAATTCATCACACTTATTCTAAGTATTATTTTAACCCCATTGATGAAGTGCTGAAGCCAACTGTTATAGTGAAAAGCTAAAAGATGTCTAGAACTGAATGTTTAGGTTTTACTAGAGTCTAATGTTTGTATAGGTTAAATCAGACAAGCACTGTAATAGTTAGTGTGTCGTAAAACTGAAAACTGGAAATCATTTAGAAAACTGGAAATCATCAAGATAAACAAACTGACTCAGAATACACCTACATGAAACTGAAGAAGGTAAGTCCGCTGAGGGACACAGACTCAGTTGGCTTATCTAGAACTGAGGGCTCAAATTCAGTAGATGAAGAACTGAGGGACACAGACTCAGTTGTTGAAGATTGAAGAACTGAGGGTTCAAACTCAGTTATGAAGATTATACGTCGAGACTGTAAAGTTAGACTTCAGGCAAGATTGTGGTGACCTGAACTGACTTTATGGATCTTGTATGAAGACCTAAGAATCATAAGGACAATGAATTCTTAGATGACAATGAAGTCATAGTGTACTCTTATTAAGTCAATTATAATCAGATGATAAACTGGAGTACTGATATTTTAAGAAGAGTAAAATCTCAGTTAATGCTCCTAGTAAGTCAAGAAACTGACAAGTGATAAACTCAGCATAAAACTGATAAGGATACTCAGTTTTATATGTCAGACATCCAACAAACTGATAGTATAGTCGAACGTTATAAAAGAAGCGATTCTATTGGATGAAATACTGACACAGCAGAACGGTCAGAAATTATATCCGTTACAAGAAAGACGTTGATACAATTCGAATTCAAGCCAAATGAACGTTGGACCTCAGACTATAAATAGAGGACTTTGCACCAAGAACAAGAACAAGAACGCTAATTAAGATCAATCAGATTAACGTGTGCATTAATCATTCGAATTGCTATAGTGCTATAACAAGATCATATCTAGAATCTCTTCAAGTGTTCAACCTACAAAGAATTTATCAAGAATCAGACACTTTGAAGAACCACAAACAAGAATCAATTCATTGATTCTCAACCCAACTTTGATTCTACATCAAAGGTCTAGACTGTGAAGCAAACAAGGAAGGTTTTGCCAAGGACAGTTGTTGCAAGCAGTCGGGTAGACTGTGTTTGTGGTGGTAGCTGCTGAAGAGGTAATTCTACCCTCTAAGGACCAGTGTTCAAGCAATTGAAGAGCAGCAATTCTACCTGTTCTACATTTGTTTAGATAGTGAAGCTAGGTATTAGCCAAGGACTATTGTTTAGGACTTTTTGTAACAGCTTACCTCAAGAAGTTCTAGTGGAATTTTCCTCCGCACCACAGGGGAAGAGAGGACGTACAGGATTACACCACCTGGAACCTCTATAATACTTGCCTTATTTACTTTACGCACTTATTTATTTACTTTCAGTATTTTGATAATTGCTTGTTATACACTTCATAGTTCACAAACTGACATTCATCAAAATCCAGTTTACCACACTCAGTTTTCATAAAAGAATAACAAGATCAAGAAAAAGGCTAGAACTTATCCGCTGCCGTTGACTCAGTTCTTGCTTAAGTCAGTTTGACTTAATCTCAGCTCTGTCAGCTTAACTCCACACAAGTTTTAACTGAACCTTAATCTGTTTAAAATCTAGTTTATTCACCCCCCCTCTAAACTTGTGTTAGCCTTTCCAAGGGACCAACAAATCCGCACAAGTACTGGACACAGATGATCTCCTGTTGGTCGCCTCTTTCGTGGAAGGTCTGCGAGAGGGACGGTTACATGCTAAGCTGAACAGCAAACTCCCTCAGACAATGGAAGAGTGTTTGGACAGAGCCTACAAACATTTTCAAGGAGAAGAAGCAAATCGACTCAAAAGAGAGACGGAAAGAGGTGAAGGCAAGAAGAATAAATCTGAGGACAGGTCAGACAAAAAAAGAAAGTCAGTCTGGGATCGGGTAACTACGCCTATCTCTGATCGGCTAGGGAAGAAAGGAGCTCTGCAAGACAAAGACTTCATCCCTTTGAACAGGTCTTGCGAGCAGGTCCTCACGATTATGGAAAGAAAGGGCATAGCCAGGACTCCACCCTCAATGAGAGGACATAGAGAAGGAGGGACCCCAACAAATATTGTAAATATCACAAGGACGTTGGGCATGACTCAGAGCAGTGCAAAGATTTAATCCGAGATATTGATGCGGTGGTGATGGAAAGAAAGCTTGACGAGGTCGTAGATCGGTCATATCAGGCCGAACCGTGGGGAAGACGTGAGTTTTTAAGCGTTGAAATAACAGTGATAGAGACAACTGAGATGAATATCGGAGAAGAAGGGATCATTCCCCAGACCCTGATGGTCATGCGGATAATCGCCCAGTGAACACAATCAATATGATCTCAGGGGGACAGAACAGATCCAGAAGATCTGAAGATACGAGCAGTAGCAGGTCTACTCCCTCAACTTCTACGAACAAGAGGTATAGAATGTCAGGAGAGGTGGTATACGGTCCAAGAGACTCACTACCATTGGTAGTTAATAATGAAGGATTAGTGATAAAGGCAGTGATCAGCAAAAATCGGACGAAGCAAATATGCATAGACACAAGCAGTGCTGTGAACGTCCTCTACTACAACGTGCTCAGAGCATTGAAATTGAAGGATGCCGACCTGACTCCTGTCTCAGCTCCTCTGTTCGGCTTTGCCGGACCTCCAGTTCATCCACTGGGGGTGATCAAACTCCTTACGACTATGGGAGAAGGAACCAAGGGCAGGACCCTAATGGTAGATTATGTAGTGGTGAAGGCACCATCAGCATACAACGTGATTATGGGAAGACCAGCCCTTATCGATCTCTGGGCTGTAATCTCACTAGCTCACGTCAGCATGAAGATTCTGACAGGTGAAGGTTCGATAGAGATCAGAGGGGATGTGGAAACAGCCAGGAGCTGTTACACAGCGACAATAAACGGGAAAATGATGGTCCAACATGTCAGTATTGAAGAACTGCTTCCTAAAGATGAAGAGAGCTAGTCCTCTCAAGATCAAACAAAAGCTGTTCGTTTATGGGACGGGCAGGAGGACTCAACAGTTAGTGTAGGGGCATGGATTCCGGCCCCGCTCAAAGAATCTTTGGTAAGTCTCCTAAGAGAATAGATGGATGTGTTTGCATCGAAAGCGGTAGATATGCCAGGTTTGTCCCCAGACCTGGCAGTTCATAGGTTGAATATAGATCCGAGCAGGAAGCCTGTTCGTCAAAAGAAAAGACATTTTGCCTCTGAACGCATCTCAGCAATCCAACAAGAGGTAACGAAATTGTTGCAGGCCAACATTATCAAAGAATTTATATCCCCCGAATGGCTAGCAAACCCTGTATTAGTCAAGAAACCAGACGGGAGCTGGAGAATGTGTAGATTTCACGGATCTCAATAAGGCATGTGCTAAAGATTATTATGCCCCGCCTAAGATTGATCGTCTATTAGACTCAACAGTGGGATATGAAGTATTCGTGTTCTTAGATGCATACAGAGGTTATCATCAGATCGTTATGGATCCGGAAGATGCGGAAAAAAGACAGCCTTTGTAACAGAATTTGGGACGTACCGCTACGTCACTATGCCTTTTGGCTTGAAGAATGCGGAAGCAACCTATCAGAGGGCCGTAAACACAATTTTTGCCGACTAGATCAGAAGATGTATGAAGGTGTACGTGGACGACCACCTGATCAAGAGCAGGTCTATTGACCAATACTTGAATGATGTCAGAGAAGTATTTGGAGTTCTAAGGAAAACTCAGATGAAGCTCAACCCAAAAAAAGTGTACATTAGGGGTCAGATCAGGGAAGTTCCTAGGGTACATGATATCCAGAGACGGAATTAGGGCGAACCCAGATAAGATTGATGCATTGAAGACCATGTCCCCGCCAAAAAACATTAAAGCGGTACAGCGTTTAACGGGACGAATAGCAGCTTTGAACAGGATCCTATCAAGATCGGCACAGCGTGCCTTGCCCTTTTTCAAAATTTTAAGAAGAGCTAGTCCTTTTCAGTGGGATGAAAAAAGTCAGAAGGCCTTAGAAGAATTGAAAGTATATTTGGCCGAACTGCCCACCTTAACAGCTCCTCAGGTAGGAGAACCACTGTTCATTTATTTAGCAGTGTGTGATGAAGCATTGAGCGCGGTACTGGTTAAAGAGCAAGGCGGACAGCAGGTACCGGTTTTCTTTGTAAGCAAAGCACTCCATGGACCAGAAGTCAGATATTCAAATGCGGAAAAGTTATCACTGGCGTTAGTGCATGCCTCAAGGAAGTTGAGACCTTACTTCCAGGGACATCCAATTATCGTCATCACCGATCAGCCACTACGGTAGATCTTGGGACGACCAGAAACCTCAGGCAGGCTAACGAAGTGGGTCGTCGAGCTGGCAGAATATGATATCGATTTTCGTCCTCGAACCGCCATCAAAGTACAGGCTCTAGATGATTTCTTGGCCGAAGGGATAGCTGGTCACTTAGATGACAATCAGCCAAAGCAAGAGGAAAAGAAATGGAACCTGTACGTTGACGGTGCAGCCGGGAAAGATGGAGCTAGGGCATGTCTCTTACTCGTTAGCCCAAAAGGGGAAGAGTTTCTCTATGCACTAAGGTTTGATTTCAAGGCTACTAACAACGAAGTTGAGTATAAAGCTTCAATTACGGGGCTTAAGTTGGCAAATAAGCTGGGGGCAGATAATCTGCAGGTGTAGAACGACTCACAGCTCGTCGTGAACCATGTAAACGGTGAATATGAAGCTAAAGAGGAGCCCATGAAGAAGTACTTAACAACATCTAGAACTCTGCTAGAAAAGTTTCAACAGGTCCAGGTCGACCAAATACCCCAAACTGAGAATAGAAGAGCGGATGCCTTGTCAAAATTGGCTTCAAACTTTGTGTTAGAAAGAAAAGTGCTAGTCGAGCTCTTAAGGGAGAGAAGCTATGATCAGCAAGTGGTTCAGCCGATCTGTCAAGTCAATACATGGATGGACCCCATCGTATCCTATCTTCGAGATCATATTTTTCCTCAAGACAGGATCCAGGCTAGGAAGATGAAACTCTTAGCGACCAGATATTCGCTGTTCGAAGATGTGCTTTATAGCAGGTCGTATATTGCACCATGGATTAGATGTGTAACAAGTGAAGAAGGGAACTACCTTCTCAGATAAATATACTTGGGAATTTGTGGAAATAACCCTGGAGCTCGAACCCTAGCAAGGAAGTGTAGGCTGTTCTGCTATTATTGGTCAACAATGTTGGAAGATGCTAAAGAGTTGGTAGAAAATTGCAAATCGTGCCAGGTGCATGATAGACTGTCACATCAGCCATCACAAGACATGATCCCCATGGTAACCCCATGGCCCTTCGATCAATAAGGGGTAGATCTAGTGGGGCCATTACCAAAAGCATCCGGAAATGTCCGATTCTTGATCGTAGCAGTGGATTATTTCACCAAGTGGGTTGAAGCCGAACCATTGGCTACCATAACAGGGAAACAGAAACAAAAACAAAAATTTCTGTGGAAGAACATAGTATGCAGTTATGGGATACCGAGAACTTTAATCTCAGACAACGGAACTCAATTTGAAGATAGAATTTTCATAGAATGGTGTGCTGAACTGCACATAACCCAACACTTCACCTCAGTGGGTTATCCTCAAGCTAATGTTCAGGTCGAACAGACCAATAGGCAGATCAAGACAGGGCTGAAGAAATGCCTAGAGGAAGAAGGAGAAAGTTGGACCGAGAACTTGCCTAATGTTTTATGGGCGTACAGAACAACACCCAACTCGGCCACTGGAGAAACTCCCTTCAGCCTAGCATATGGTTGCGAAGCAGTGATTCTGGCCGAGATCGGCCTATCATCACCATGAATAGAGCTCTACTCAGAAAATCAACAGTTAACTGAGCTCAGACACTCCAAGGATGACCTAGAAGAAGCTCGGAATGTAGCCTTCATAAGCATGGCTAAATATAAGCAACGAATTTCTCAATATTACAACTCCCGAGTTAAACACTCTAACTTTAAAGAGGGAGACCTAGTGCTCAGAAAGAATGAGGTTAGCAAGCAACTACCTCCGGGGAAGCTTGATCCGAACTGGGAGGGCCCGTACAAAGTGGTCAAAGTACATGGGAAGGGGGCATATCAACTGGCTGATGCGAAAGGCAGGACCGTACCACGCAGCTGGAATGCCTCTAATCTAAGGAAGTTCTATGTCTAGGACAGGTTCCAGACTTTACTTTACGAATTGTTGATCTTGATTTTTCAATAAGGTGTACACGAACATCAAATATTAAATAAATGTTTCTTTTGCACATGTGTATTGTTTATTGTACTTGATTGATCATAACGGAGCTGCAGGTCGGTCTCAGAGAAATTTTGCAAGGGACAAACTATAAGTCCGCAGGACAGATTCAACGAAGTGAACCGCAGGTCGGTCTCAGAAGATGAACTGATCCGCAGGTCGGATTCAGAAAAAGTTTGCAAAGGACAAACTATAAGTCTGCAGGATAGACTCAACGAACTGAACCGCAGGTCAGATTCAGAAAAAGTTTGCAAAGGACTGTTAGGAAATCACTAGTTTAACGCAGTGGAATTTAAAATTTCATTTCCTTTTTCTAGATCGTTCTTCGTTTAATGCAATAAACACGTTAAGTAGTTTGACGGTTATACCTTAGATGATCTATAAGATCGTCGCTTTGACCGTCAACGGAGAGTAGTTCAGTGCGCAAGCCGTCCACGCGTCCGGCCTCTATCGCTAATCCACATGAACCCCTTGCCGGAATCCTCCTTGGATTGCTATTGGAAAACTCCGGTTGCTAGACCGGCCTTTTTCCTCCCTCACAATCTCACTATAGGTTGCTCTCTATTTTACACAATAACTATGATCTCTTGCAATTGTGATGTACAAAAGAGCTTGACACCCACTTCCTTTATATAGAGGAAGTGGCGCCCCAAAGTTGTGTGGAGGAGAAGAAAACCTTTTCCCAATAAAATAAGGAAAATCTTCTAGATTAATTTATCTCTTTAATTATAATTAATTTTGCCAATATCTTATATTGAATATAATTATCTTATTACCATAAATCTATTTTTCCAAAATCATTTAATATCTTATATTAATATTATGGCAATCTTATTAATTAAAGTGCACAATCCAAGTGTATCTCATACACTCAAAAGTGACGCCCCAATAGTCAAAAGATTGACTTCCAGAATATTCTTTAATTAATATAATTTGTATATAATTAATATCTTGTATTTTATTTATTCATAATAAATAAATACCACCATATTAATTTACCACTATAACCTTTATAGTCTAGAGATAAACTTTCCTTATTTGGTTATCAACTATAACCGCATTTTAATCCGACTCGATGTTCATATGTGTGTGACCCGATAGGCTTCCGAATATGTTGGCCGTCGACACAAAGTGTTTTCTAAAATGCCCTTCATACCTAACGATCACGGGATAGCGTCTAGCAACACACCGTGACCCCCAATCATCGGAAGAGTCAAAAGCAATGACTACTACCTTTCATGTGAAGCAGTTACCGTGTAACTTACAATCCTATCGCTGAAATAATATCCATACGATCGTATCTCGAGTGTCAATACATTAACGATCGTATCTTATAATCTGGATATCATGCTCTCTCAGAATAACACACTTACTCCCACTTTGCAAAGATTCTCGAGAGCTAGACATTCCTTATAAGAAGGCCATTTCGGATATTCGATCCCAATCATAGGATACGCGATTACCGGACGACCAATCATGTATACTCCGCATGCTTCAATATCATACCCAATCACTACCGCATGATCGCCCCGTGGTTAGGAGAAATCTCAATAGTGTCAAAGGATGACAATCCACACCTTGATGCCATGAAGACTCCGGTCAAAAGGATAATTACACAACCGCCACATATTGTAACACTTCATGTAAGTGGGTTAGTCTAACGTACGCATTCTCCAATACACGTCCACGTACAGTCCAAGTGTCCCTACACTTCGATAGACGAGATCTATCCCTATCAGATAGAAGACATCCAATACGTGCTAGTATGATTATACTATCAATGTCCCATTTGATAATACATAAGACTAGACACATTTAAGTACCAACCTTGTTATAGTGATTAGAGATCTGATCAACCATAATCACTATCATGGTTTCTCTATCACAGATTGATACTGGGGACGTTACTATATATATACAACAAATAATATGAAGATAAACAATAAATAATAACATTAGTGCTTTTATTAATCATAATAAAGTTATTACACGAACTAAATAGACTGTAAATGACCCGACCCGGTCGGATCCGGTCCAACCCGATTGGGTTTAGGACACCTTTCCAACAATCTCCCACTTGGCCTAAAGCCAATCACCCATATGCCTAAGCCCGTGCAAGTGAACATGTTTCTCATGCTTAGCTTGAGACAATGACTTGGTTAACGGATCAGCTATGTTATCATCTGTGTGGACTTTCTCTATCTTTACATCTCCTCTCTCTACTATCTCTCTAATCAAGTGATAGCGCCGCTGCACATGTTTGGACTTCTGATGAGACCTTGGTTCCTTCGACTGAGATATCGCTCTATTATTACCACAGTACAGGGGCCCTGGACCTTCAATAGAGGGAACCACACCAAGTTTAGTAATGAACTTCTTCATCCAAACTGCTTCCTTTGCCGCCTCCGAGGCTGCTATGTATTCGGCTTCCATTGTAGAGTCTGCAGTAGTCTCCTGCTTGGAACTTTTCTAGCTCACTGCTCCGCCATTAAGCATGAAAACAAATCCAGATTGTGACTTAAAGTCATCCTTGTCAGTTTGGAAACTGACATCTGTGTAACCTCATAATACTAAATCATCATTCCCGAAAACCAGGAACATATCCCTAGTACGTCTCATGTACTTAAGGATATTCTTGACAACAATCCAGTGACCATCACCTGGATTGGACTGGTACCTACTAGTCATACTAAGAGGGTACGAGACATCTAGTCTTGTGCATAACATGGCATACATGATAGACCCGATTGCCGAAGCATAAGGGACCTTAGTCATTTTTGCCCTCTCCTCCTCTGTCTTAGGACTCATTCCCTTCGATAGGTAGACCCCATGTGACATGGGCAGCAATCCTTTCTTGGACTGCTCCATGCTTAATCTCTTCAGCATCTTGTCTATATAGGTGAATTATGACAGACCAAGCAACCTTTTAGATCTATCTCTATAGATCTTTATTCTTAGAATATAGGCTGCATCACCCAAGTCCTTCATTGAGAAGTTCTTGGATAACCAAGCTTTGACTGATTGTAACATAGGCACATCATTCCCTATGAGCAATATGTCATTAACATAAACTAAGAACACAATGGCACTCCCACTAACCTTCTTGTAAACACAGGGCTCATCTTTATTCTTGATGAAATAAAACTGTTTGATTATCTCATCAAAGTGAAGATTCCAACTCCGAGAAGCTTGCTTTAATCCATAAATGGATCTTTGCAGCTTGCACACCATCCTGGCGTCATTGGTTGTGAAACCTTCAGGCTGTGTCATATACACCTCCTCAGACAGGTTCCCGTTAAGGAAAGCTGTTTTCACATCCATCTGCCAGATTTTGTAATCATGGTATGCCGCAATAGCGAGCAAAATTCTAATGGATTTTAACATGGCAACATGCAAAAAGGTTTCGTCATAGTCAACTCCTTGTCTTTGCTTATATCCTTTTGCCACTAGCCTAGCCTTGTAGGTAGTCACGTTACCGTCCATGTCGGTCTTTCTCTCAAAGACCCATTTGCACCCTATGGGAACTATTCCCCCAGGTGGATCAATTAAGTTCCAAACTTGGTTGTCTTTCATGGATTCCATTTCAGAATTCATGGCCTCCAGCCATTTCTCTTTGTCATGCCTTAATAGCACTTCCTCATAAGTTCTAGGGTCCTCATCTTCCATGAGATACACGCCAGTGTACCTTTCGGGTTCACGGTGTTCCCTGGTGGATTTTCGAGGTGCTAGTGTGACCACGGTAGAGGGTGGCCCCATATCTGTATGTGGTGTCTCCTCTACTTCCATCAACGGACTGTTATCCGTAAGTGGTTCTCAAATTTCTTCAAGATCAATTTTACTCCCACTGACCCTATCCAGAATAAACTCTATCCCTAGAAAGTGGCCAGTCCTAGCAACAAACACCTTTTGTTCCTCAGGATGGTAAAATTGGTATCCTCTAGTTTCTATAGGATATCCCACAAACAGACATTTGTCGGATCTGGCTTCTAGTTTGTCAGGCATCATCCGCTTCACATAAGTCGGACAACAGCAAGGTTTAAGATATGCCAGATTTGGTTTCTTCTTGGCCCATACCTCGTATGATGTAGAATCAACCGTCTTTGAGGGAACTCGGTTCAGTGTATAGGTGATGATGGTCAAATTATACCCGTAAAAGTCATCAACATTGGCCTTAAATCGAGCTTAATTATATATACTTTATATTAAATCACATGTTTATATTGATTATTTAATGTTGTGTGATTTAAAAGATATGGTATTTATCCGTTTTTATTAATTAAATATGATTTACTTTGGGATAAATATTTATTTTGTAGATTGCGATTAATCGGAAGATATCTATTAACCGAGGAAGTAAATCTCAAAGGAAATTGAAGCAGAATCGGATTTCATTGAAGATAAATACCGGAGCAGCACGAAAAGTGGAGTACGGAACAAGACAAGCCAGTGAGCCAATTAGAGATCATTGAACTCGTTGGCAGCGAGCCCCTGATTCGCTGGGGGAGAGATCACCAAAAATCGAGGATCGGCCGGGAGTAATCTCTACTTGTTTTGATATTTTGAAATATATCTTTAAATCAACTTGAATCCCTATAAATAGAGCTGTACGAATTTCATTTGGGACACACTATAGACACTCTAGAAACACAATATTACATTACTTTTAGTTTAACAATATAGTTCTTCTTATTTTATATTATGTTTCTTCATCACGGAGGCGATGGATTCATCGATTAGAGATTGCATTGAAGGATCGGAGGACCCTCCGTCTACGAGGGTAATGTCTATCCAAATATGTCGTTTTTATTCGTAGATCTATTTTATTTCGTTATGGAGTAGTCATTTGTGTATTGATTTCGTGATTTAGTTAATTAACAAACCCATATTCATGTAGATCTAAACCGTACGAAGGCGTTTTACGAGAAAATTCTAGAGTCACCGGTCTAGATCTACCACGGTCTATATGGTTAGATCCAGCCATCAAGATTCTAGTAATTTTCTGTGAACTACTTCGGCTACGTCGTGCTTTCTATTTTTCATATAAACATGTAATAGATCGGGCAATTTGTTACATCGTTATCGTAAATTAATATGATATATTGTGAAAATTGTCATGTTACTAGGACATTAGTTAGCCGGTCGTTTAGGAGGTGTGCCAACCCGTCCACGGTGGTTTCCTAGACGAGGTGACGATTTTAGATCGGTATCCCTAGTTTGGTATAGTATACTTGTTATATGATGTTCTATCCTGTCCAAGGAAGGATTCGTAATTAAGCATAAAGATCTTCCATCCGTTCACGAATTAGATCCAGTTTAGGGGATGGCTCCCGTAGCCAGAATATAATCAACCTTAATGTCTTTTCTGTCTCGGCTTAGATATACATAAATGGGGGAGTAATTACTACTAGCGTAATCAATACCGTTTGTTAGAGTCATATAAAACCTTAAAAATAAGTGTTTTAGTATTTGTGTCGTATTGTTAGTCTTTGTGTTTTCTATCGTGTCAACATTTATCTTTACGTAATAGTTGGTCGTAGACCGCCCTTTAATCTATTTTTGGTTTAATAACGTTGTACTTGTTTAAGCCGAGTCTCTGTGGGATCGACCTCGACTCTATCTAGCTATACTACGATTGAACCTAGTTCTCTTGCTAGTTGGTTATTTAGGTATCGAGTAATTTTATTACTTGGGCCGTGCATCAAGTTTTTGGCGCCGTTTCCGGGGACTCGTGTCATTAAATTAAGTATAGCTTATTTTCTTAAAAGTAGATTCGTAAATAGTGTAAATAGTGTCTGTTTAATTAGTTTTTATAACATAGAATTAACCTGTATGAGTCGTAAAACAAACGGGCGATTCCCGAATCAAGCGAGCTCGGGCGGCGAGCGGGCGGTTCGCTAGGAGCCGGCCCGGCTTTTTTGGGCGTTTCGTTCGTTTTGTTTTACACAGTTTCTGCTTTGTGTTTTTGTATTTTTCGTATTTTTAGAGTCTGTTTTAGTTTAGTTTTTATTTATTGAGTCTAGTAAAAGGATTAGCCTTTAAAGTTTCTAATTGTTTTTTGTTTTTTGTTATTTTTATTTTTTTTTGTCTATTTTAGAGTCTCGCCAAAGGCAGTAGCCTTGGCGTATTTTAATTGTTTATTGTTGTTTTTGTCTTGCAAATCAAATTAAAAAAAAAAAAAACAAACAAACAAGCTACCGGGATTTCTAAGGATCCAAACGAAGAGCAAGGCGAGGAAAAATCTGAAGGAGCACATCAATCTGACTCAGACATGGAAGGATTACTGAATGAAGCCAACCAGGTAAATGGAAATAATTTTAATAATGCAAATTTTGTTAACCAAGCTGTGGCTGCATGGGAAATGAGTACTTTGCAAAGCTATACAATGCCTACCATTGAACAATTCATTCCTGCTATCGTAGTGCCTAAAAATGCTGCTGAACTTTATCACCCGAAACCTAATGTCATTCAAATGGTGACAAACTATTCCACTTTTCATGGTAACCTGAATGAAGATCCTGGCATTCACGTGATGAATTTCTTAGAGATCGTTCGTACCGTGGAGCCAGAACTGGTTCCTGAGGATAACATTAAGCTAAAACTTTTCCCTTTCACTTTGAAAGATAAAGCTAAGCAATGGATTTTATATTTAGAGGGTAGATCAATCACGACCTGGGAGGAACTGCTGCAAAAGTTCATGAATAAGTACTTTCCTATAGGAAAGACCTTTAAGTTACGCCAAGATATCTTGGGGTTCAAGCAGCAACCTGGGGAGAGTTTCGATCAAGCTTTGGAACGTTTTAAGGAGTCCATGAGGAAGTGCCCTCATCATGATATCCATCTATGGCTTTTAATGCAAACCTTTTACCATGGATTGAGAGATACGCAGAAGATAAGAGTAGATGCCTCCAGCAATGGAGCGTTTGTTCTTTTATCTCCTAAGGAGGCACAAGGAAAGCTGGAGCAAATAGCAATGAATAGCCAATGGGGAGGTGGTGAAATAACAACTGTGAAGATGGCCGATAATTTATTTGAGGAGGATGTATCGCATAAGATCCTGCATACTCTATTGATCATAAATGATAAGGTGGATGGTATGCATGAGAGGATTCAACGAGTAGAGACTGGAAAAGGTACGGAAACGACTAGGCCATTAGAGAATGCGGGTACTAAAGAAGCCAGTTACATTGGGAGACATGGTAATCACTATGACGGTTATAAACCAAATCATGACCAACCTGAATTCTGATGGAGTGATCCGAATCAAGGGGTAAAACCACACAATACTTATGTACCTCAGCAAGCTCAAACTTACGGTTGGGAAGTTGCAATTGAAAAGATGAGTAGCACAATGTCCGACACTGTGACTCAATTAGCAGAATCCATTACTGACTTGGCTACAAACTTTCACCAATACTTTCAAAATAATGATGCCAAAGTCACCAACCAAGAAGCCTTAGTCCGGAATCGCTCTCATCAAATAGGACTATTAGCTGAACAACTGTCAACAAGACATCCTGGGGGATTCCCCAGCAACACTGATAGGAACCCTAAGGATGTGAATGCGATAATGACTAGAATTGGAAAAGAGCTTACCCCACCAATCCCAAAGAACAAGGAAAATCTAGAAGATGTTAGGGATGATGATAAAGATCCTGAGGAGGCATTTGCACCCTTTGGAACCGAAGAAACATGCTTAGAAAAGCCCCCCGATGAGCAATTATCCTTCAATTTAGGGAATAGTGATTGTGCCGCAGTATCTTCGCAAGGTGAGGTTGTTAAGGATAAGAAGAAACAACCATGGTTTAAAGATATGTGAATTATTTATCCAGGAGATATTTGGCCCCAGAATTGAACCATCAGCAAAAGAAGAAGTTCTTTGTGGACCTTAAACACTACTATTGGGATGAACCATATCTTTTCAAGCGATGCTCAGACAACATCTTTAGAAGATGTGTTCCTGAGAGTGAATTCCTCGATATACTTAAACATTGCCATACTTACGAAGCATGAGGACACTATGGAGGGGACGAGACTGCTGCTAAAGTTCTCCAATGTGGTTTTTATTGGCCCAATCTTTACAAAACTGCGCATGAATATGCTAGATCCTGTCATTCATGCCAAATGATGGGAAATATCTCGAAGAGAAATGAAATGCCACTTGATGGGTAATACCTAGAACCAGAACTCTTTGATGTATGGGGAATTGATTTTGTGGGACCTTTCACTTCGTCTGTTTCAAACCGCTATATTTTGGTGGCGGTCAACTATGTGTCTAAATGGGTTGAGGCTATTGCTTCACCTACCAAGGATGCAAAGGTTGTACTACGGTTTTTAAAGAAAAATATCTTCACGCGGTTTGGAATCCCTCGTGTCATCATTAGTGATAATGGGAGCCATTTCTGTAATAAGCCGTTTGAGAAGTTAATGGCCAAGTACGGGGTGAGACATAAGTTAGCTACCGCTTATCATCCTCAAACAAGTGGTCAAGTTGAGGTCACGAACCGAGAGATTAAGCGCATCCTAGAAAAAACTGTGAACCCAACAAGGAAAGATTGGTCGTTGAAGTTGGAAGACGCTTTATGGGCTTATCGGACTGCGTCTAAGACTTCCATAGGTATGTCCCCGTACCAGATTGTTTTTGGGAAAGCGTGTCATCTACCGGTTGAACTTGAGCACCGTGCCTTATGGGCTACTCGTATGTTGAATTTAGATGAAAGTTTAGCCGGAGAAAAGAGATTTTTGGAATTAACTCGCCTAGAAGAGTTTCGCATTGAAGCTTACGAGAGTGCTCGAATCTATAAAGAGCGCACTAAGAGATTTCATGATAAAAAGATCCTTGACCACACCTTTAAGGTGGGTGATATGGTTTTTGTTTAAAATTCGCGCTTGAAACTCTTTCCGGGCTAGTTAAAATCAAGATGGTTTGGTCCTTATAAAGTGAGTAAAGTATTTCCTTCCGGAGCTGCAGAGATAAGTCACCTAGATGATCGAAAAACTTTTATGGTCAATGGTCACCGATTAAAGCATTACCTCGGGAATCATTTTGATAGAGAGGAAGAAGTACTTACTCTAGGAAATCCTAGTTACAACTAGACCATCATGTGAGTACAGTCGAGCTAACGACTATAACCATAGAACTATTTCTTAAAACTATATTTTGGATTTGTTTTTGTTTTTTCTTTTAATAAAGTAGCATGAGACTGTTAAGGTTTTTTTCATCTCGCCATGTTCCGAGTCTCAGTTCGGAATAAACGAGGTTTTTTCCTTGATAGCCGCCATGTGAGTTTTGTAGTTTTAACTCTTTGGTTTTCCTTGTCATTGGTTGTATGAAATAAAGTGGCTTAATTTGTTTTTGGATATTCTATATCTAATTACTGCCACATTATTTTATAACTTCCATTGACATGTTATTAACGGTTTCGTAGAGTTTTTGTTTGGTTTGCTTAAACAGGTTTTCGTGTGCTTCTCCACGACGTGCTTGGACTACTACTATATTCTGCATTTACTTGAGAGCCGTTTCCAGAGATACGTCTTTTTCTTAAATTCTCCTTTTTCTTTGTCATTGGGGACAATGCCAAGTTTAAGTGGGGGGTAGGAGACTTAGCTATGATGTGTTATAATGGAACAATCGATTGAAACGGTAAAAAATGGAAATAATGAAAAAAATTGAACAAATGCCAAATTAAGTATCTCGTACACTTAGAATTGTGAGTTCTTAAACATGGAATTGATTGGAAAGGAACCAAGTTGCATGAGTACGTTATTATTTTATACTTATGTGAATGTAAATTTAAGGATATTCATGCCGACTGTTGCTAGTAGTTGTTTATTATTCGATTACTCAATTTGAATCGACGTATACCGCATGAATTATAATAACTAGACGAATTATGTGTACATTGTGTAGATGATTGGTTATGCAGACTTAGTGTCGATATTTATCTGCTGATGTATTCTTAACTTCTAGCCATCAAAGAGGAGTAATAAGCTTGAGAATTATTTGTGTTTTGACAATGCATTAAACACTGGGCTTGTAGTAACATTACCAAAGTAGCCCCGCGCTTGTGGTAATATTCAATGCAATTGACTAATCCGTGAGAGGAGGATTCTTGCAATGCATACTTTACCTTTAAAGCAAGTTTCTTTCTTGAGAGGAGTTAAAGCTTGAAATTATGAAAAGGCGAAGAAATTCAACTTTTTAAGAGGCTTTGAGTATTTTCTCGGTCTCCAAGTCCAAAAACCTGTTAGATGACGCCCTTGCTTATTACACCATGTCTTTACCCATTGCGAGGCTTAAGAAGTGGGAATGCTGATGTTGGTAGGTTAAGACGGCGAAGTTAGCATAAACTTTTATCTTGCCATGAGTATATAAAACCAAATGCACATGCACACATCACTTTGATTCATAGCAAGTAATGAATAATGGATACCTTATGAGCATGAATGGTATGAGTTGACTCGAGTTTCTTGCGTAAGTATGATTTGACCATGAAAAATGTTGTCTTGGGGAATGACTTATTGATGCTTTGTTCGGGACGATCAAAGTCTAAGTGGGGGGTAGTTGATGACGGTCAAATTATACCTGTAAAAGTCATCAACATTGGCCTTAAATGGAGCTTAATTATATATACTTTATATTAAATCACATGTTTATATTGATTATTTAATGTTGTGTGATTTAAAAGATATAATTTGGTATTTATCCATTTTTATTATTTAAATATGATTTACTTTGGGATAAATATTTATTTTGTAGATTGCGATTAATCGGAAGATATCTATTAACGGAGGAAGTAAATCTGAAAGGAAATTGAAGCAGAATCGGATTGCATTGAAGATAAATACCGGAGCAGCACGAAAAGTGGAGTAAGGAACAAGACAAGCCAGCGAGCCAATCAGAGATCATTAAACTCGCTGGCAGCGAGCCCCTGATTCGCTGGGGCGAGATCACCAAAAATCGAGGATCGGCCGGGAGTTATCTCTAATTGTTTTGATATTTTGAAATATATCTTTAAATCAGCTTGAATCCCTATAAATAGAGCTGTACGAATTTCATTTGGGACACACTATAGACACTCTATATACACAATATTACAATACATTTAGTTTATCAATATAGTTCTTCTTATTTTATATTAAGTTTCTTCATCACGGAGGCGATGTATTCATCGATTAGAGATTGCATTGAAGGATCGGAGGACCCTCCGTCTACGAGGGTAATGTCTATCCAAATATGTCGTTTTTATTCATAGATCTATTTTATTTCGTTATGGAGTAGTCATTTGTGTATTGATTTCGTGATGTAGTTAATTAACAAACCCATATTCATGTAGATCTAAGCCGTACGAAGGCGTTTTATGAGTAAATTCTAGAGTCACCGGTCTAGATCTACCACGGTCTGTATGGTTAGATCCGGCCATCAAGATTCTAGTAATTTTCTGTGAACGACTTCGGCTACGTCGTGCTTCTGTTTTTCATATAAACATGTAATAGATCTGGCCAATTTGTTACATCGGCCAACCCGTCCACGGTGGTTGCCTAGATGAGGTGACGATTTTAGATCGGTATCCCTAGTTTGGTATAGTATGCTTGTTATATGATGTTCTATCCTGTCCAAGGAAGGATTCGTAATTAAGCATAAAGATCTTCTATCCGTTCACGAATTAGATCCAGTTTAGGGGATGGCTCCCGTAGCCAGAATATAATCAATCTTAATGTCTTTTCTGTCTCGGCTTAGATATACATATATGGGGGAGTAATTACTACTAGCGTAATCAATACCGTTTGTTAGAGTCTTATAAAACCTTAAAAATAAGTGTTTTAGTATTTGTGTCGTGTTGTTAGTCTTTGTGTTTTCTATCGTGTCAACATTTATCTCTACGTTATAGTTGGTCGTAGACCGCCGTTTAATCTATTTTTGGTTTAATAATGTTGTACTTGTTTAAGCCGAGTCTCTGTGGGATTGACCTCGACTCTATCTAGCTATACTACGATTGAACCTAGTTCTTTTGCTAGTTGGTTATTTAGGTATCGAGTAATTTTATTACTTGGGCCGTGCATCAATAGGATGCGGTTTCTAGAACATACCCCCAAAATGATTTTGGAAGAACTGCGTAGCTCATCATGGATCGTACCATGTCTAACAAAGTACGGTTCCTCCTCTCAGATATGCCATTCATTTGAGGCGTCCCTGGAGGGGTCCATTAAGGTAGAATCCCATTCTCCTTTAAATAACTTTGAAACTCTCCATCTAGGTATTCTCCGTCTCGATCGGATCGAAGCGTTTTGATTTCTTTACCTAGTTGTTTCTCCACTTCACTTCTGAATTCCTTGAACTTTTCGAAGGCTTCAGACTTATACTTCATTAAGGATATATAACCATAGCGAGAATGGTCGTCAGTGAAAGTGATAAAATAAGAGTATCCTCCTTTGGCTTGAATTGACATTGGGCCACATACATCAGTATGTATGAGCTCAAGCAATTCATTGGATCTTATCCCTTTGCCACTAAAAGGTGACTTTGTCATCTTGCCAAGGAAACAAGCTTCGCATGTATCAAACGATTCATAATCGAATTGATCCAACATTCCATCTTTATGGAGTTTGGAAAAGCGATTCTTATTTATATGGCCAAGTATACAATGCCAAAGTAGGATTCATTCAAGTCATTTGTCTTGGATTTCTTGTTATTTATATTAAGTACGTCAACATTCATATCTAATATGTAGAGACCATTGCTAAGTATGCCAGTACCATAAAAGATTCCATCACGTGAAAAAGAACAACATTTATTCTCAAACGTAAATGAAAAACCATCAACATCTAATGTGGAAATGGAAATAACACTCTTTGTAAGAGCAGGAACAAAATAACAGTTACTAAGTTCAAGTACTAGCCCACTGGGCAATGAAAGAAAATAAACTCCTACGGCCAGCGCAGCAACACTTGCTCCATTTCCAATGCGTAGGTGCACCTCTCATTTCTTCAGATCTCTAGCTCTTCTTAGTGCCTGCATATTCGTACAAATATGAGAACCACAACCAGTATCTAATACCCAGTGGTTAGACTTAGAGATAGTAATGATGATCTCAATCATAACTATACCTGAAGTCGAAGCATCAGAATGCTTCTTCTTGGTACTCAAGAAGCCTTTGCAGTTTCTCCTCCAATGTCCGGTCTCACCGCAATGAAAGCAAGCATCCTTGGATTTGTCTTTCGCTATCTTAGGCGTTGGCTTAGGTGCAGCCTTCGCCTTCTTGGACTTTTTCTTGGTTTTTGCCTTGCCATTGCTCGAAGTGACCAGCAACACTTGCTTTCCCTTCCCCACAGTGCCTTCTGCAGTCTTCAACATGTTCAATAACTCCGCAAGGGAGCAATCTATCTTGTTCAAGTGATAGTTCATCACGAACTGTGTTGGTCCCAGAGAAGGGTGAAACTATAGTCGAGAGGGGGGGTGAATGACTATAGTGGAGTTTCAAAAACTTTTCTTTTATTTAAAAGCTTTTGGGCAGCGGATAAGTCCCTTCTTACTATGTTGTTTTCAAATCAGTTTAGACAATCACAGATATAAGTTATGATGTAGGCAAATTAAATAAATGCTGTAAAGTAAATTGCAGAAATTAAATTGACACAAGGCTTATAGTGGTTCAGGGTGGTGTAATCCCTTAATCCACTCTTCTCATGTGATGATCGGAGGAATTCACTATTGTTTTCACAGATACAATAGTATGATTGTCCTTGGCTTCCCAAGCTTCACAATCTACAAGACTATCACTCCTTGACCGCAACGACTTCGGTGATTCGGTCTTCTTTTTTTTGCTCCTTAAGATCAAAATCCTTCAACTAGCCTATCACAGATTCAACTCCTTCTCGGATTGCCTCGATTCGGTTTCTTCGGTTTGATGTGAATGTGATTCACACACTTGCTTGATCAATCTCAGTTCTGAGTATGACTTTGTAGCTCTGATATTTGAGTTGATCACTAGATGTATCCTTGTAAGTTCAGAGAGAAGGCTTTTCAAATTGACAGAGTTTCTGCTTGATCTTTTTTTTTCAATCGTTGTTTTCTTTTTCTGTCAGTACCTTCTATTTATAGCCTTGAATAACCTTGGTTTTGAAATTCCGTCCATTGGCTATATTAATGAGGGAATAATCCTTGATTTTATTCTTGATTCCCCCTTAATTGTATTCTCCTTGATTTCAGTGATCGGATTCTTTCTTCAAACGTATAGCAGAAAATCCATCCTTGATTGATCCTTTATTGATTGTGCATTTAATGCATGATCTTCTGAATCTTCAACGTATATTAAATCTGATCTGGTAAGTGTTACTTCGCCGTTTTTAGAACGGTCGAATGGTCCTTCTGACTTAGCTGTTTTATCTTTTCCTTCACCGTTTTGTCTTCACTCAGTCGAAAGTCAGTTTACTTTGCCGATTCACTGTTTTCTTCTTTGCTTCAGTTTAATGAGAATCTTTGTACTTCACTGATCCTTGATTTGGGTGAGACCAGTGTACACCATATTTGAATATTGAGTTTCATCACTTGAAACATAACTTAGACTTATCCAAGGTCATCACAGACTTCCTTGGTTATAAGTCAGACCATAGTATCTTCATTGCTTCTCTGCTGGTGCTTGGCTGGCTTTACTCTGCCCAAGGTCTCTTTTTACTTTGCCGTCCTACCAACTAGTACAATACTTGTCTGACTTAACTTATACAACATGTCAGACTCTAAGTAAAGACTTATACAGAGAATTCTAACTTATTTCAGGCTTGCTATAACAGCTAGTATGGCCATCATCAATACATAATAAAATGTTCCTAACAAACTGCGAGAATGAATCAGGTAGAGATTGCAGAATCAAGTCAATACTCAACTCTCGTTCCAACTTCTGGCCCAGCTTCCCATGCCTCTCTATGTACCCGATCATTTTAAGCACGTGTGACCCCACAGCAGTCCCAGATGCCATCTTACAACCAAACAGGGCCTTCGAGACCTCGTACCTCTCAGTGCGAGACTGAGAAGCATAGAGTTCCTTCAGGTGGACCATGATTGAGTAGGCGTCCATAGACTCATTCTGTTCTTGTAGTTCAGGTGTCATAGAAGCAAGCATGATACATGTAGCATCGATCGTCGAACGGTGCTTGTTGTACTTCTCGACAAAGATCATACGCGGCCGAACCCTCAGCGGGTTTTTCTGGTAGGGCCTCGTCCAAGACATAGCCAATCTTCTCGTGCCTCAAAACGATTTTGAGGTTTCTTTCCCAATCGAGAAAATTAGTTTCGTCAAGCTTGCTTTCGATGATAAAACGAAGGTTCAATTTGTTTGACATTTTTCTACAACAATCAATAAAGATAGAATAAGTGAAAGCTCATGTATAAAAACCCTAAATTTGCACTTAAAAATTTTATAAGTTTTTACTCCCACTAGCCAACTATTCCCAATCGGCTTTCAAGAATTTTAATAATTCTTTAGTGGATGGAATCCTATCTAGTTGACTCGATCCCCGACGTGGGCCGATCGACCGGGTCAATTTCGAAGGTGGGTACTAATTACCGATCGAATCTTATTCGATTTCCATTGGTTGACTAGTCAACTCTTTGACAGTTCGCATCTCTATGTGATAGCCACCCCTTGTCTCTAAAATCAGACAGTCCTGACGTGGGCCAATCACCGCAAAATTCTTAGTCGAGTCGTAACCCAAATATTCATGAGATCTCATAACGATCATATCTCGATAATGACGATATACCCGTGGTAGGTCAACTCCCGACGTGGGCCGATCAGTTGGATCCGAACAAGGGCTCTTCACCATCATTATAATATTGGGAGACAATTTTGGCTCGATTTTTGGCGTGGGAATAATTTTTAAATTAATTCAATTAATTAATTTTAGTTTAATTATGGTCTCATCTACTATGTGCATATTACTATGATATCATATAAAGTAAAACATACACAACATTCCGCGCACAAAATAACCGGAATGATCATGGACTTTTCCTAGGTGCGGTTTCGAATACAAACTGATGAAACCGCGGGTCACAAACTAAGGGTATGTACAACCACCAATAGGATCTTTATTGCTGTACGCCAATGGGTTCTTTATCTCTCCTTGGTCTTCATCTTCTTGCTCCATTCTTGTTACATAATAATTACACCCGCCGCACACGGGGGGGAGCTAACAGGAATGGGATAAGTGCAAAAAGTAAACTAGGTCACGTTCTTCATAACGGCCTAGGACAATTTTTCAAAACCCAACATAAAGAAAACATTCCCATCTATCCTATTGGTCGAGTCCATGATCAATCGGGGTCCATATAATCACATTATATCTACAAATCTAATCCATACAATTTTATCTTATGAAAAAGATTAAATTCTAATTTTAACTACTTATGCGTCTTATTTTATCACATCAAATAATTAAATAACATTTAATTAATTATATGACTTAATCGAAAATTAAAATTAACATTTAATTTTAAATCGATTTTAATTTCAATTAAATTTGAACTTTTCAAAATAAAATTAAAATTATAAAGTCTCCTATTTGTTTCCTTTCCAAAACTAAATTTGGCTTAGACCTGGCCACTTTCCAAAATCAAAATTTTAAAAGTGGCCTAGGCCTAGGCCTTTTATAAATCAAATATTTGAAAAGGGCCTAGGCCTATTCCAAATCAAATATTTGGAAATGCCAAATAATTTTGGTTTAGGCCTGGCCACTTTCCAAAATCAAAATTTTGGAAGTGGCCTAGGCCTAGGCCTTTTACAAATCAAATATTTGAAAAGGGCCTAGGCCTATTCCAAATCAAAATTTGGAAAGGCCAATATGTCATATGGTTTCCCAATGGCCCAAACTATTTGAACAATTGGTTGGCTATATGACACAACTAAACAAACGAGATATCTATGCACAATAAATATCACAAAACGAAAAGAGTCGATCTCCCCCATTGGAAGAAGACAACCGACGGACGGCAGCCCTAGAGCCACCGCCGCCGCCGCCGCCGCCGTCGGCCGAGCCCCCCAAAAAATCCCTTTTTTTGTATTAACGTTTCATGATTTAAATCTTGCATCTATTGATTAATTACTACGCAATTATATTATGCTTATTGCTTAAGCACGAAGTCTGGCTCTGATACCACTGTTAGGAAATCACTAGTTTAACGCAACGGAATTTAAAATTTGATTTCCTTTTTCTAGATCGTTCTTCGTTTAATACAATAAACACGTTAAGTAGTTTGACGGTTATACCTTAGATGATCTATAAGATCGTCGTTTTGACCGTCAATGGAGAGTAGTTCAGTGCGCAAGCCGTCCACGCGTCCGGCCTCTATCGCTAATCCACACGAACCCCTTGCCGGAGTCCTCCTTGGATTGCTATTGGAAAACTCCAGTTGCTAGACCGGCTTTTTTTCCTCCCTCACAAACTCACTATAGGTTGCTCTCTATTTTACACAAGAACTATGAGCTCTTGCAATTGTGATGTACAAAAGAGCTTGACTCCCACTTCCTTTATATAGAGGAAGTGGCGCCCCAAAGTTGTGTGGAGGAGAAGAAAACCTTTTCCCAATAAAATAAGGAAAATCTTCTAGATTAATTTATCTTTTTAATTATAATTAATTTTGCCAATATCTTATATTGAATATAATTATCTTATTATCATAAATCTATTTTTCCAAAATCAATTAATATCTTATTAATATTATGTCAATCTTATTAATTAAAGTGCACAATCCAAGTGTATCTCATACACTCAAAAGTGGCGCCCCAATAGTCAAAAGATTGACTTCCGGAATATTCTTTAATTAATATAATTTGTATATAATTAATATGTTGTATTTTATTTGTTCATAATAAATAAATACCACCATATTAATTTACCACTATAACCTTTATAGTAGAGATAAACTTTCCTTATTTGGTTATCAACTATAACCGCATTTTAATCCGACTCGATGTTCATATGTGTGTGACCCGATAGGCTTCCGAATATGTTGGCCGTCGACACAAAGTGTTTTCTAAAATGCCCTTCATACCTAACGATCACGGGATAGCGTCTAGCAACACACCGTGACCCCCAATCATCGGAAGAGTCAAAAGCAATGACTACTACCTTTCATGTGAAGCAGTTACCGTGTAACTTACAATCCTATCGCTGAAATAATATCCATACGATCGTATCTCGAGTGTCAATACATTAACGATCGTATCTTATAATCCGGATATCATGCTCTCTCGGAATAACACACTTACTCCCACTTTGCAATGATTCTCGAGAGCTAGACATTCCTTATAAGAAGGCCATTTCGGATATTCGATCCCAATCATAGGATACACGATTCCCGGACGACCAATCATGTATACTCCGCATGCTTCAATATCATACCCAATCACTACCGCATGATCACCCCGTGGTTAGGAGAAATCTCAATAATGTCAAAGCATGACAATCCACACCGTGATGCCATGAAGACTCCGGTCAAAAGGATAATTACACAACCGCCACATAGTGTGACACTTAATGTAAGTGGGTCAGTCTAACGTATGCATTCTCCAATACATGACCACGTACAGTCCAAGTGTCCCTACACTTCGATAGACGAGATCTATACCTATCTTCTAAAAGATAGAAGACATCCAATACGTGCTAGTCTGATTATACTATCAATGTCCCATTTGATAATACATAAGACTAGAGACATTTAAGTACCAACCTTGTTATAGTGATTAGAGATCTCATCAACCATAATCACTATCATGGTTTCTCTATCACAGATTGATACTAGGGACGTTACTATATATATACAACAAATAATATGAAGATAAACAATATATAATAACATAAGTTCTTTTTATTAATAATAATAAAGTTATTACACGAACTAAATAGACTGTAAATGACCCGACCCGGTCGGATCCGGTCCAACCCGATTGGGTTTAGGACACCTTTCCAACAAGGACAAACTATAAGTCTGCAGGACAGACTCAACGAACTGAACCGCAGGTCGGGCTCAGAAGACGAACTGATCCGCAGGTCGGATTTAGAGAAAGTTTGCAAAGGACAAACTATAAGTCTGCATGATAGACTCAATGAACTGATTCGTAGGTCGGACTCAGAAAAACAAACTGATCCACAGGTTGGATTCAGAGAAATTTTTCAAGAACAAACCCCAAGTCCGCAGGACTAACTCTCGGAACTTCGCTGCAAAAAGTGTAAGAAACTTTGAGACAATCTAGGTCTGCAGGACTGCAGGACAGACGATCAGAGCTGAAGTGCACTAAAGATTGACACTTAGACATTTTGAAATAATCAAACTCTCTACGTCTGCAGGACAGACGATCAGTGCTTACACTGAAGTACCTCATTCCAAAAGCACATCTTTGTTCATGACATACCTTAGGGGGGCATAGGGCCCTAATCTAGGCTATGCTCAAAATAAAGCTATGTTTAAAACAAAATTGGTCCCAGAGAAGGGGTAAAACTATAGTCAGAGGGGGGGAGGGTGAATGACTATAGTGGAGTTTCAAAAACTTTTCTTATATTTAAAAGCTTTTGGGCAGTGGATAAGTCCCTTCTTTAAGTGCTGGTTCAAAGTAGATTATGCAACCACAGATATAGAGTATGCAATGAAATAAAGTGTTGTAAAGTAAATTGCTGAAAGTAAATAGACGCAAAGGTTTATAGTGGTTCAGGGTGGTGTAATCGCTTAATCCACTCTTCTCCTGTGATGATTGGAGGAATTCACTATTGTTTTCACAGATACAATAGTATGATTGTCTTTGGCTACACAAGCTTCACAATCTTCAAGACTTCATTCCATGGCTTCAAAAAGCTTTAGTGACTCAGTCTCTATCACTGCTCCTTGAGAACAAATCTTTCAGCAGCTATCACAAAGGTTGCAACTCCTTCTCAGATTCCTCTGATTCAATTGCCTCAGTTGATGTGAATTAAATCCACAGACTTGTTGATCAATCTCAGAGCTTGATTTGTAATTGAAGTTCCGATTCCTGAGTTGATCTCTAGATATTTCCTTTTAGTGCAGATTGAAGGCTTTTCAAATTGACAACGTTTTTGCTTTAATCGTTCTGTATCTTGGTTATATATTCTTGTCTGTCAATACCTTCTATTTATAGCCTTGATAGTCCTTGATTTAAATTTCCGTCCGTTGGCTATATTAATGAGGGGAATAATCCTTGATTTTATTCTTGATTCCCCCTTAATTTTATTCTCCTTGATTTCAGTGATCGGATTTTTCTTCAAACGTTTATCAGAAATCCGCCCTTGATTGATCCTCAATTGATTGTGCATTTAATGCTTGATCCTCTGAATCTTCTTCATATTTCAAAATCTGATCAAGTAAAGTTTACTTGGCCGTTCCCTGAACGGTTAAGTGATCTTTCTGACTTTGCCGCTTAGATCTTCCTTTGCTGATTTGTCTTTACTCAGCCGAAAGTCAGTTCACTTTGCCGATTCACTGTTTCCTTCATTCTCTTAGGTTTAGGAGAATCTTTGTACTTCACTGATCCTTGATTTGTATGAGATCAGTGTCCACCATATTTAAACATTAAGTTTCATCACTTGGAATGTAACTTAGACTTATCCAAGGTCATCACACACTTCCTTGGTTATCAGTCAGACCATAGTGTCTTCCTGCCTCTCTGGCGGTACTTGGCTGGCTTCACTATGCTAAAAATCTGTTTTTACTTAGCCGTCCTACCAACTAGTACAATACTTGTCTGACTCAACTTATACAACATGTCAGACTCTAAGTAAAGACTTATACAGAGAATTCTAACTTATTTCAGGCTTGCTATCACAGCTAGTATGACCATCATCAAAACAAAATAAAATGCTCCTAACAATTTCCCCCTTTTTGATGATGCCAAAACCCTCATAAGCCTGAACATAAGTGTACCACATTTTTCATAATAAACACTTGAATAAAACTCAACAATTTTATTCTTCCATTCAAGGGCAATAAGATATTGCATCACTATTATTCCAAGGCATTTAAATCAATAAATAAATCAATATAGAAAGGGCTATTGCTTCTTTTCTTCAAACCTGATGCCTTTGATGCCCTTGCCCTTATCTGTTGGGCTTGCCTTCTTTCCCCTGGAGATCTCAGGCTTTGAGCTTCCTTCCCCCTTTTTGGCAGCATCAAGCCGTGCTTCAAGAATTGCGTTTGCTTCTTCAGACTCAGGGAGATGACCATACATTTTCTCCAGAATTTTATTGTTGGCCGTAGTGACATTTATCAGGGTTTCGAGTTGCTGGCCAGAATATTACATAACCTCATTTAGATGGTGGATTTGATGTGTATGAGCATTCAAAGTATCCACCAATGGTTTGAGACTGTCATCAACTTTATCAGCATGAAACTCAAGATTGGTCTGGACGTGGTAGGGGATGAGATGTTGCAGGTTGCAAAGCAAGTTGCCCTGTTTCTCCATGACCTCATCTTGAATCTTAATGTGACTAATGAGGGCTTCAATTTTGTGATTTAAGGAGGTTGCATCACTCCTTAAAGCAGCTTTCAGGTTTTGCCTGCTGTGATACTGCTTTTCCATGTCTACAATCAAAGGTTGAATATCCAGATTGAAAAGTCTTTCTGGATCAATTTCTTCTGGTACCACTTCAACATCCTCATCATCTTCATCTTCCTCCTTCTCTACTTCATCCTCATTTTCTGCTGTGTCTTCTTCCTTCTCTTCCACTTTCTCTTCTCTCTCACATTATTTTTCCTCCTCTTCTCTTTCTTCATCTTTCTTTTTGTCAGCATTCTCAGGTTCAGTGAGAGGTTTCTAAGAGATACTTGCACTTGTCTGGCCCTGGAACAACTGACTTTCTGTTCCATGTGCCAGAGACTTGATTTGTTCTGCTGATGTTCCCCCTTGATCAATAGTGGGGGTGTTGGCAATTTCAGCAGAGTGAGCTTGATCAGCTGGCTCACTCGGCCATTTTTCAACTTTTCTGAGGCTCTTGAAATCACCTCTTGAAGAGTTAGGTCATCATCAGAGAGACCCATCTTTTCTTGATCATCTTGAAGACGATCTCCTTCTTGTGGCACTTATTCTGTGTCGGCCTCACTTTTAGTATCATCTTCTTCACCTTCAATCTCTTCTTCATCAGTTGTAGTAAGACGATACCCTTCCTCACCTTCTTCTAGATATGTCACTTCTTCTTGTTTCTCTTCCTCGGTTGTTGTATCATCACTGATAACCACAAGATTTTCCTGATTGCTGGTAGTGATCACAGTAGTGTCCTCTTGTGCCTTTTGAGATCTGGTCCTTCTCCCCATCCTTGATCTACTGCTTTTGGGTGCTTTCCTTTTTCATCCGGTAGAGGGTTTGGTTTTCAGGGATGCCTTTATGTAGGTAAACATTACCTTGGACTTGTGTGGAGGCAGCAGATTGATGGGTTTCACATTCAATGTGTCAAACAGGTGTTGAAGAGGGAACACATAAGATTTCCTCTCCCAGAAATCACCTTTCTTCTGCAAACCCTTGGTTGGTGCCGTAATTGACAGATCAATTTCCTTCTGAATCTCATCTTTCAGCTTGTTGAATACAAATTTTGACCAGTCAAAAGGGAATACCTTGATAGATAATTGCCATTAAGTTGACCTGTAACTCGGTCAAGTTTTCCATCGATGCTTTTCTGCCTTCAATGTTCTTGGTGATAACTGGTGCAAACTCAGCAAATGGATGTTTGAGTACTGATCTGGGTAGGTTGTAGGTTTTGTTGTTCTTTTTGGGATTCTTGGCTATCTCAGCCCTGAAGTTGTTGATGTCAATCTACACAAGCTTCACATTAGCCGTACCAATCATCGGTAGTGTAAGAATCTGTTGAGAAGACCAGGTGTGATGGCCTCTTCTTTCCCAAAGATTGAACTTTTTATACAGTCGTGATCAGTCTTCTTTTTGCTGGGCACAACTTTGCATTTTCCAAAATGTAATCAGGTTCTCATAGCATATTCCAGTTATTGGGGGGGTTTAGGAAGGTCATTAACCCCAGATTTGTACATCCATCTGCCAATCGTTGGGCTTGTACATCATTATCACAGAAAGAGAGATAATGTTCAGGCCAAAAACGATCCAGTGATGATCGAATTTTCAAAGAATCGTTCTATGGGAGATATTGAAGAGGATGAAGCCATTTTTGAATGTGATGAATATTTAGAAATGCTTCGATTTTTCAAAGGGCGAAAATAGGGTTTTTGATTTGCAAAAGAGCGTAAAGAATTCTGAAAAATCTCTAAGTGTGGTTTTTATAGGATGATTTGTGTAGTGTGAATGTGGTTGAATATGGAAGGATTTTGTGACGTAATGGCGTTATTTTATGTATATAAATCGCGGTATTTGAGTATAGTGGGAGAGTGGATTGAGGTAAGTAATGATAGATCCCGGGAATCGAGGCGTTTGTAATTCAAAAATAATATAGTTACCTCCACGATTATAAATTGATCTCCACGTGTGTAATCTTCCACAGTATAATCCTCCACAACTTCTTGATTTTCCACGTATATAAGTGGATTTAGTTCACACTTTATTTTGCCGTTGACTCCAATATATATTTTGGTGGAGTGACTTGGTTGGTCACTAAGCCGGTGTAGTGACTTCTTCACTGAGTTGCTGTATATAAATATTCCTAACAATCAGTGAAGTTGATTTGCCGAGTACTGATGTGTGATTTTCAATAGATAATCATTAAAGTCTACCGTAAGCGCACGGTTTATCGAGTAGTACTTAGGATGTCGATCCCACAGGGACTTGTAGTCAATCACCAAACAATTCTCGATTTATATTAGCTAGACAAATCAAATTTTTGGAGGTTTTTTAATCTAAAAATCCTAGAATTAAAGAAAATATAATTTTGAACCAAGAACTTTAAGATTTAGGTAGTAATTCAATTTAAAAGCATTTCTAGGATTTCGGAGTCACCACGGAATTACTATATGACTTACCAACAATATTTCTCCCCAAGATATGAAATTTACACATATAAAGGCAATCATCAAATGTTATCACAAAAATATTCTATCGAATTATTCTCGTGACCGTACCTAAATTCATACTACACCCGGTTTCCCACGATAAAGAATGAATTTAGATCCCTTAAAGAACCATGATTTCATGCCACCAAGGTTTTTACCAAATTTTCATTCCAATAAAACCCTAGATTCAATTCTTGTTTCCTAAAGTATCAATTAAGTAGTACTTTTTCGGTCACTAATTAATCGAATAATTTCTCTACGTCGAATTGCGATTATTCACCCTCTCAGGCTATTAAGTTCGACAATCAACAAGAATAGCACACAAGAATCAATTTATAAGCATCAAATTCATAAAACAAGGGAAAGATTGGGTTTTTACATCATATATTCATATACGGGTTTCTCCTAATCCTAGAAACTGATATCTACTCACGTTCCATATCAAGATTCCAAGATTCAATTATAGAATACATACATTGACAAGAAAAATAAATAAATAAAGAAAAGGAGAAAAGGGAGAGAAAGAAACCGTCAAAGTATTGCATAAATAATCAAACCTCGAAAAAGCTTTGTTCTTGAATTTCTTGAACCTAAAATCCTTGGTCTTGGGGATGGGAGAAGATGATGAAGAACATAGGAAAAAGTCGACTAAAAAATCTGATGGGGGAGGCATGAATGTTGATTTGTACGACTTAGAGGAGTATAAAAGGGATAATTACATCATAAATATAAGTTTCCATAATTAATTTAATCAAGAAAATCTCTAAAGTCAAATATCTATCAATCTTGGACTCTTTTAGTGTGTGGACTCCTCATTGTCAATGAAAAACACGCCAATTTGAAGGAAAATACGTTGGTGAAAGTTTCCACCAATAAGAACATTTCGTTGGCCAGGATCAGATTTCTGGAAACTGTCACACCCTGGGTGTGACAGAGATTGATTTTTGAATTCTTCTACTTTAGCTCTGCTTTTTGGGCATTTTTCTTCTAATCTCGAATCATCCTGCAATAATTCAATCATCCGTAGTAATCTAGCCCAAAAAGGATAAAAACATCGCAAAATAACAACACACGACACCAAATTGAGTCCAAAACATCTAGAATTATTCGACTTTTTAGGAACTTATCACTCCCCCAAGCTTAAGACTTTGCTTGTCCCCAAGTAAACAAAAAGACTCAAGACGAGATGGACTAAGAAGATCACACATGACATAGCAATAGACAAAGATGTACAACACACGAGCATTAATAAAGTTCATCCCGGCATTCAAAACACAAGATATAGACTAACTAATCCTTCTTTATCATATCATGAGCAAAAGTGAACAAAAATTGTCAATGGGAAATAACATAGTCCAAGCAAATAGACCATCACGGGATATATCACTCAACGCTCAATGTTTGTGAGGTGACTAAACTCTCAAGCTCATTCCATTGAAAATGCCCTATTATATGCTTGTATATCGTCTTATATCAATCACCAAGGCATTGTGCAACACATAAATCATATGGTCTTTGGGAAAAAGGATGGTAAGTGAGAATAGCCCAAGTAGGGAAAAAATGGTGATAGGTGTTGGAAAAGGTATAAGTGATGGCAAAAACCATTAGAACTAGCAAAACACATGACTAACAAACTTCAACGTCATACAAGTGCAAGGGGGTCCAACGCTTTATTTGCAAACTAAAGAAAATACAAAGTATAAATTTTCTACTTTAGGAGAATAATGATACAACTCCTTCTTTATTTCTAATATGGAACAAACAAGAATTAGGAGGTTTTTTTTTAGATTGCCTCCTTTATTGATTTTTTTTTATATTTTTTTTTCTTTTTTCATTCTTTAGTTTTTTTTTTTTTTTTTTTCTTTTTATCTTTCAAACTAAGAAACAAACAAATAGTACCAATATGGATTTCCCCCAAGCTTGATCATTACATACTAAGCACAAGAAATTTGATAGCCACGTGCTCCAATTAGTTCTAAGGTTGGGTGAAAGGAATTGGGCTACCTCTTTTTCAGGCTGTTCAGTGTATGATGTAGTGAAGTAAGGTAAAGTGGAAAAAAGGTGTTATAAAGATTAAGGCTCAAAAGGTATAAGGTATATAATGTGGTGGAAAGTAGAAACGAATGCCTCAATCATTTCTATGTGTTTGCACATACCAAGGCAACATCAACAAGACTCAACACAAGTTCTAAAGGAACAAATCCAAGGAAGAGAAAATACGCACAAATTTAGGGTGAGACTGAAGTGGTCAGTCATATGGCCGGAACAATATCTCACCGGGTCAATTTTGTCTATTCACTCGGACTCTATTGTTTCCTAAAGAAAATAACGTCACTTGTAAACATGATATTCTAAAAAGGATTTTTCACTCCATGTCATGCATTTCTCTTGTCAGAGCAAACTATATCAATTTTCATGCATCGCAAATCTTATTTAAAGTAGCTATGTGTGGTCATCAAAACCATCAAGACAAAACGACACAACTAACTTGACTGACACCGACTAAGACTCTAAATAGAAATATCAGTTTGCAGGGTAGAAAGATACGTGCGCAAATGACCCTCCCCCACACTTAAAGCATACAATGTCCTCAATGTACCAAATAAAAACAAGCGGGGTAAGGGGAAAGACTCACCGAATCACTGTGCTGGGGGGTCAGGTGGACCCGAAGGAGCAAATCGTGAAAGCAGTGTTGCCACCATGTCAGTCAGTGTCTGAAGCTGGGACTGAAGTGTTGTCAAGATAGCTGAATGTGTAGCCTGTTAAGACTGCATGTGGTGCTGAGTGACAAGAAGCTGTCCAAGTACATCAGGGGAAGGCGCAACCGGTGGAGAAGATGCAGAAGGTCCCGCCTCGATAGAAGGAGTGTATAATATAGCCGGGACATCAATAGGATCACCCTCAGTAGTGGCAGTCTCCTCAGCAGGTCCGGTAGGAATCGAAGCAATATAATCTTAGGGCCGCTTCCAGTTGGCTGGATCACGAATGAAGTATTCCTCTGAATAGGGTAGTGGAAATACATGATCCGTGTCATACTTGACACAATAGCCGGATGGGGTTTCATGAATAATCTGCATAGCAACACAGGTGCCGAGCTTAAGTGTGTTGGTGCCCGGGGCCGTGTGAAGGCCATCCAATGGAATGTGAAAGTGCTCGGCTATGGGTGTGATCAAGCCTCCGATACGGATAATCTTCAGCTTGGAAGTCACAATACTCTTGAATTGTTGAGCCAAGAACGCGGCGATGCAAGCACTAGGGGGATTATAAGCGCTCCATAAGACAAACAATTCATAATCTCTGTGAGTTATCAAGTTCACCACGTGCAAAAACAGTGTTAGCTAATACCCGCATAAAGTAACGGAGGCATGGATGGACAATAGAGGTAGAACGATGAAGGTGGACTTTAAATGATTCATGTGTAGTGAGTAGCTTCCAAAATGAATTCTCTTGAAAGGAGTCCTCATGAATGCTGTGAATGGTACTTCGAGGGCCCTCAAAATATAAGCCATAAATGGAAGCAAACACCTCTAAAGTAAGTGCATTGTCCACACCAAAGATTGTGAAAGTAATGTGACCCTCGTCACATAACGCACCCCTCGTGATTTGGCAAGTAAACTTTTCTAGAAAACTGAGTGTGAGCTCAACATAAGTGGGCCAATGAGTCATCATTAATTTAGTGATTCCCAATTGCATACATAGCCATTCGAAATCCGAAACCATACCCAATATAGATAATGCAAATGGATCCGCATACCGTGTGGGTAACACCGTTTGTGATTTTTCTTTGTTTGGTCCCGAGGGGGGATGGGTGGGCTTTTTGGTAGATGTCTTGGACTTCATTGACTTCTTGGAGAGTGGTTGGTCAACTTTTGATGCACTTTCTTTGGACTTAGAGTTTGAAGAAGGTGCACCATCAAGTTTACGCTTTTGGCCACGTGGAGAAGCAAATTCCGAGGTACTTGTTGGCTTAGGTGGATGAGTGGCAAGTCTAGATGGATTTTTCGGGTGTCTATATTGTTTTTGGTGAGAGTGGTGGAGTTTTGGCTAATAGGTTCATGAGAGGAGGTGGTGGTGAAAGTTTTGGATGTATTGGGTTGAAGAGGGGGTTGACCGGCGGAATTGGGGCTTAGACTGGAGGGATAGGCTGTTTCCGGCGGGTTAGGGTGTCTGTGGGGCAGCAGGGGGTGGGTTTCATGGGTTGGAGAAGGGTTTGGGGATGGAGAAGAAGAAAAAACGGAATTAGAGGCAATAGATGAGCCAAAAGGTACCTTAATCGGAGCTCCGACGATGTCACCGGAATTAATTGGTGGTCTCTTTCTTGGTGGCTTGGCTTTGGGGATGACATCTATAAAATCCATAGCTTTTCCCATGAAGTAGAGGAGGTGAAGTGGAGTTGTAAGGTGGAGAAAGAAGATGGTAAAATAAAATAAAATAAAATAGAAGAAGAATAGAAGAAAAATTTGATGAAAGGGGTGATGAGGAGGAGACGATGCTGCAGGGACGATGGGGGGAGAAGAGTTTGGTTTTGGGAGAAGAAGGGTAGAAAAGAAAAATGAAAAAGGAAAAAAAAAATTAAAATAATAATAATAATAATAAAAGATAAATAAAATGGGATAATGTGGTATATGCTGGGACACGAAAAGGGTTCGGGATTTTTTTTATTTTTTTTGCAGCAAAAGTGATAAAAAAAACCAGCCACCCTCACACCCAAGGTCTGATAGCTACTGTTTTTCAACCCCCCCCCCCTTTTTTTTAAAATTTTTTTAAGAGAAAAGGTGTGTGTCACACCCTGGGTATGACACAGACTGGTTTATGTCTCCACAATTTTCTCCTCTTCTCCATCATAGGGATGATCATCGTCACACCTTCGGAGTGACAAAATATGATTTATGGCCAAGAATTTTTTTTCTCCTTTTCGATACCACACTCATGGTCCTTAATCACATCCTAGGCGTGATCTTCCAGTCTTCAAAACTCTTTTGTTTCTCCACATGCACGAGTCTTCAATAACCACTTGCGCACATCCATCTCTCTGCAAAACAGACACAGACACGACCAAACCAAAACAAATCCTATAAAAATAAGAAAAAAATACTTGGGTTGCCTCCCAAGAAGCGCTTGTCTAAGGTCATCAGCTCAACCCCTGTTCAATTCATAGTGGAGTTGCAGATGGAGAGTCCAAGTACACGACTCTCTTCTCAACGGGTTCTCCTGTAATGTAATGCTTTAATCTTTGGCCATTGACCTTAAAAGCATCACCGGAATCGCTACGGACTTCAACGGTGCCATAAGGAAAGACCTTTATCACGGTGAAGGGACCGGACCATCTTGTCATTAACTTCCCGGGAAAGAGTTTTAACCTTGAGTTGAACATCAAAACCTTATCACCTTCATGGAATTATCTCCTCAAGATGTGTTTATCATGCCATAGCTTTGTCTTCTCCTTGTAGATGCGAGCACTATCGTATGCATCGTGCCTTACCTCATCCAACTCATTCAATTGAAGTAGCCTCTTTTCACTTGCCTCCTTGAAATCATAGTTAAATGCTTTTATAGCCCAATGTGCTTTGTGCTCAAGCTCAACTGGAAAGTGGCACGGCTTCCCATACACCAAACGAAATGGTGACATACCAATGGGGGTTTTGTAGGCCGTTCTGTAGGCCCACAATGCTTCATCCAACCTTAAAGACCAATCCTTTCTTGATGGATTTACTGTTTTCTCAAGAATTGTCTTAATCTCCCTATTCGAAACTTCGACATGTCCACTAGTTTGTGGATGGTAACCCGTGCTAAGCTTATGGTTCACTCCATACTTTTTCATAAGGCTCTCGAACTTATGCTCTATAAAATACGTTCCTTTGTCACTTATAAGTACGCGTGGTACTCCAAATCGCGGAAAAAATTCACATTTTTAAAGAATTTGGCCACTACCCTCGCATCTTTGGTGGGTGTTGCAATAGCCTCGACCAACTTAGATACGTAATCAACCGCAAGCAGAATGTACTTGTTCCCAAATGATGAAAACGGCCCCATAAAGTCTACACCCCACACATCAAAGATCTCAACCTCCAATATGTTGTTGAGGGGCATTTCATTCCTTCGTGATATATTTCCCGTTCTTTGGCATCTATCATAACTCAAGACAAACTTCAGGGTATCTTTAAACAAACTGGGCCAATAGAATCCGCATTGAAGAACCTTACATGATGTTTTGGAGGTGCTAGCATGTCCTTCATATGATGACGAATGACAATGGTGTAGAATATCTGCAACCTCCTCTTGTGGTACACATCGTCTGAATATGCCATCAACACACTTTCTGTAGAGCATCGGTTCGTCCCAATAGAAATACTTCAAGTCTGCAAAGAATTTCTTCTTTTGTTGATGACTCAATTCCGGTGGTAGAATTCCACTAACCAAGTAGTACACGTAATCTGCATACCAAGGTGCATCTTGTATAGAAGCGGCTAAAAGATGTTCATCTGGGAACGAATCGTCTATGGCCAACTCATCTTTTCTGTCTTGCTCACCTTCGTGTCTCAACCTTGACAGGTGATCCGCCACGACGTTCTCAGTACCTTTCTTATCTCGGATCTCAAGGTCAAACTCTTGAAGCAAAAAATCCATCTAATCAATCAAGGCTTTGCGTCTTTCTTGCTCAATAAATACCGAATAGCAGCATGATCGGTATAAGCAATTACCTTGGAACCCACGAGATATGATCTGAATTTCTCAAATGCAAAGACAACTGCTAATAGCTCTTTTTCTGTCGTAGCATAGTTGACCTGTGCATCGTCTAGGGTTCAACTTGCATAGTATATGGCATAAGATTTATTGTCTTTTCGCTGACCCAAAACCGTCCCAACCGCATAATCATTAGCATCGCACATGATTTCAAACGGTAGGTTCCAATCCGGTGCTTGCATGATTGGGGCTGAAATTAGTGCCCCCTTTAACCTGTTAAAATCCTTAAGACAATCTGCATCAAAGTTAAAAGCCACATCTTTTTGCAAAAGGTTAGTCAAAGGCTTAGATATTTTAGAAAAATCTTTAATGAAACGACGGTAAAAGCCCGCATGACCTAGGAAACTGCGCACTCCCCTAACCGAGTTAGGTGGCGGCAACTTCTCAATCACTTCTATCTTAGCCTTGTCTACCTCAATTCCTCTTTCGGACACTAAATGTCCCAAAACAATTCCCTCTTGCACCATAAAATGGCACTTCTCCCAATTCAAGACCAGATCAACATCAGCACACCTTTGTAGTACTTTAGATAAATTATTCAAACATGAATCATATGAAGTACCATACACAGAGAAGTCATCCATGAAAGCTTCCATGATATGCTCAATGTAATCAGAAAATATAGACATCATAGCACGTTGAAAGGTTGCGGGGGCATTGCACAGGCCAAAAGGCATGCGTCTATAGGCAAATGTGCCATAAGGGCATGTAAAAGTCGCATTTTCCTAGTCGCTTGGATGTATGGGAATCTGAAAGAAACTCAAATAGCCATCCAAGTAACAAAAGTATGAGTGATTTGCTAACCTCTCTAGCATTTGGTCAATGAATGGGAGCGGGAAATGATCCTTACGGGTCGCTTTATTAAGTTTTCTATAATCAATACACATGCGCCAACCCGTCACCAACCTTGAAGGGATTAATTCATCATTATCATTCTTTATTACCGTGAACCCTCCCTTCTTAGGTACAACCTGAGTGGGACTAACCCATTCACTGTCAGAGATAGGGTATATTATACCCGCAGCTAAAAGCTTCAACACCTCTTTCTTCACCACCTCCTTCAGAGTAGGATTCAAGCGTCTTTGACCTTCAATAGAAGGCTTATAATCGCCCTCAAGCAAAATCCTATGCATGCATATGGAGGGGTGGATTCCTTTGATGTCATCGATGGTATATCCTATCACTTTGCGGTACCGTCTAAGTAGAGAAAGTAACTGTTTAGTTTCTTCCTCATTTAGACTAGCACTTACAATGACTGGATATGTAGAATTTGTTCCAAGAAACTCATACCGTAAGTTTGGCGGGAGTGGTTTTAATTCTACCTTTGGGGCCTTATCCTCATCCCAAGATTGGGCGTCAACTTGAGCATCAAATTTCTCTCTCTCATAGTCAAAAGGTGGAAGAACATCGTTCTTCTCATCTTGGCCCTCAGTGGCCTTATCATCAATTTCTCCATCCTCTTGCTCATCCTCACTTGGTATCTCCTCTTCCACAGGGTCAGTTGACCCCTCTTTAATGGCATTTTCCAATAATTGTTCCTCAGAACCGATCCGGTAACAAACATTCTCAATAGAAAATCAAGTGAGAGAATTAGGCATACTAAATTCAACATTATCATCTCCTATGCTCAAAGTAAGCTTTCCATTCTTGACATCAATAGTAGCCCCAGCAGTGGAAAGGAACGGTCTACCAAGAATAATGGGAATATGGATATCCTCATCCATTTCAAGAACTACGAAATCCACTGGTATATAAAACTTGCCAACTTTAACGGGAACATCTTCTAGGATAACCACCGGATATTTGACGGAGTGATCAGCCAATTGCAAAGAGATATTTGTGGGCTTCAACTCACCAAGATCATGTTTCTTATACATAGAGTGGGGCATCAAACTTACAGTAGCTCCAAAGTCACACAGAGCCTTATCTATAGCCATATTGCCTATTACACATGGAATGGAGAAACTACCCGGATCCTTAAGCTTTGGAGGTAGTTTATTTTGGATGATAGCACTACACTCCTGGGTCAAAGCTACAGTCTCATGGTCTTCTAGCTTCCTTTTATTGGATAGAATCTCCTTCAAAAACTTAGCATATGTGGGCATATGTGTAAGGGCATCTGTGAATGGGACATTGGTATAGAGCTTCCTCAGAACCTCCAAGAATTTCCCAAATTGCTTATCAAGCTTTGATTTGGCCAATCTTTGTGGGAAAGGCACCGGTGGCTGATAAGGTGGCGGGGGAATATATTTAGGCACCGGTTCTGGCTCCTTTTCTTTGGTAGCCTCTACCATAGGCTCGTCTGTCCCACCTTTCTCTACCTCTCCCTCCTTGCTCTCACTATTCATCACCTTAGGGTCTTTCAACTCTTTTCCACTCCTCAACTTGACGGCTTGACAGTGCTCCCTAGGATTAAGTTCGGGTTTTCCTGGCAGTATTCCGGGAGCACTAGAGGAAGCAGCTGCTTGTTGAGCAATTTGGTTCTCTAGCATCTTATTTTGTGTAGCCAAGCTATCCAACTTAGATGTTAGAGCCTTAATCATCAATTGGTTCTCCTCATTTTGCTTGGTTTGGTTCACCATGAGGGTTTCAATCAAGCTTTCGAGATTAGATTTTTGAGGAGATGGGTTGGGTGCCTTAGGTTGGAAGCCCGGAGGGTATTGCGATGTTGCATTCTGGTTGTTTCTATATGAGAGGTTTGGGTGATTTCTCCAACCAGGGTTGTAGGTATTCGAGAAGGGGTCATTGATAGGCCTTTGGGTGAAAGTGTTGTACGCATGGGATTGGGTAAGCAGTTGACATTCTGAGAGCGGTATGTCCAATCACACCACAAACTTCACAAGGTACTTTTGCATAGCTCAAGGCACTCACATTCATTTTATCAAATTTAGATCTAAGAGCATCTACTTTAGCAGAAAGAAGGGTCAAAGTGTCTACCTCATACTTACCTGCCTCCTTCTTTGAAGTGTTGGGCATTTTGTTTCCAGACCACATGGAGCTGTTTGTTGCCATATCTTCAATCAGATTGTATGCATCATCAGGATATTTGTTATGAAGTGCACCTCCTGCCGCAACATCTATATCCATTCTATCTCTATAATCCAGCCCATTGTAGAAGGTCTGCACTAATTGCCATTTCTCCAACCCGTGGTGAGGACAGTTTCTCAGCATTTCTTTAAATCTTTCCCAAGCTTCATAAATGGATTCATTTGATTGTGTGAAGCTTGTAATCTGATTCCGCAACTGAACTGTCTTAGAGGGAGGAAAATACTTGGCTAAAAACACTTGAGAGAGTTGATCCCAAGTAGTCACTGTGCCTGGTGGTATGGAGTGGTACCAGGCTCTTGCCTTATCTCTCAGGGAAAACTTGAACAACATGGTTCTGATATGATCTGAAGTGATGTTGTTCACTTTGAGGGTATCACAATATTTGAGGAAGACCTTTAGATGCAGATTAGGGTCTTCTGTAGGCGACCCCCCAAATGAATTTTGTTGAAACATCTGAATAAGAGCGGGTTTCAGTTCGAAGTTGTTTGTAGCTATAGTAGGTTGCACAACCCCTGACTAGTAAACCTTGTGCAGTAGGCACTGAGTAATCCTTCAAGGTCCTATTATTGTTCGCAGCCATCTCTGTTTCAGACTTAGTTTCTTCTTGATCAGTTTCCAGCTTAAACAATCTTCTCCTCCTGTGAAAAGTTTTCTCGATTTCAGGATCTAACTCAAAGAGATTGTCAGAATTTCGAGATTTTCGCATAAACAAGATGAAAAGATAACCAAAGAAGGACAACACAATTACCCACTAAAATAAATAAAAAAAGAAAAGAAAAAGTCTAGTCTAATTAATCAAAAACGAGTTCGATGTTGACACCGAAGTCCCCGGCAACTGCGTCAGAAAACTTGATGTGTGATTTTCAATAGATAATCACTAACATCTACCGCAAGCACACGGCTTATCGAGTAGTACTTAGGATGTCGATCCCACAAGGACTTGTAGTCAATCACCAAACAATTCTCGATTTATATTAGCTAGACAAATCAAATTTTTGGAGGTATTTTATCTAAAAATCCTAGAATTAAAGAAAATAAAGAAAATATAATTGTGAACCAAGAACTTTAAGATTTAGGTAGTAATTCAATTTAAAAGCATTTCTAGGATTTCGGAGTCACCCCGGAATTACTATATGACTTACCAACAATATTCCCCCCAAGATATGAAATTTACACTTATAAAGGCAATCATCAAATGTTATCACAAAAATATTCTATCGAATTATTCTTGTGACCGTACCTAAATTCATATTACACCCGGTTTCCCACGATGAAGAATGAATTTAGATCCCTTAAAGCACCATGGTTTCATGCCATCAAGGTTTTTACCAAATTTTCATTCCAATAAAACCCTAGATTCAATTCTTGTTCCTAAAGTATCAATTAAGTAGTACTTTTTCGGTCACTAATTAATCGAATAATTTCTCTACGTAGAATTGCGATTATTCACCCTCTCAGGCTATTAAGTTCGACAATCAACAAGAATAGCACACAAGAATCAATTTATATGCATCAAATTCATAAAACAAAGGAAAGATTGGGTTTTTACATCATATATTCATATCCGGGTTTCTCCTAATCCTAGAAACTGATATCTACTCACGTTCCATATCAAGATTCCAAGATTCAATCACAGAATACATACTTTGACAAGAAAAATAAATAAATAAAGAAAAGGAGAAAAAGGGAGAGAAAGAAACCGTCAAAGTATTGCATAATTAATCAAACCTCGAATAAGCTTTGTTCTTGAATTGCTTGAACCTAAAATCCTTGTTCTTGGGGATGGGAGAAGATGAGAACATAGGAAAAAGTCAACTAAAAAATCAGATGGGGGAGGCGTGAATGTTGATTTGTACGACTTAGGGGAGTATAAAAGGGATAATTACATCATAAATATAAGTTTCCATAATTAATTTAATCAACAAAATCTCCAAAATCAAATATCTATCAATCTTGGACTCCTCGAGTGTGTGGACACCTCATTGTCAATGAAAAACACGCCAATTTGAAGGATAATACGTTGGTGAAAGTTTCCACCAATCAGAACATTTCGTTGGCCAGGATCAGATTTCTGGAAACTGTCACACCCTGGGTGTGACAGAGGCTGATTTTTGAATTCTTCTACTTTAGCTCCGCTTTTGGGCATTTTTCTTCTAATCTCGAATCATCCTGCAATAATTCAATCATCCGTTGTAATCTAGCCCAAAAAGGATAAAAACATTTCAAAATAACAACACACGACACCAAATTGAGTCCAAAACATCTAGAATTATTCAACTTTTTAGGAACTTATCAAGTATCAGTGCCTTACCTGCCAAATGAGCTTACTCATAACGGCAAATGTTCAGTTAGCTGGTGAAGTTACTTAGCTGATTACTCCAGTTAGCTGCTCCTTGGTACTAAGTCAATTTCTATCATTCCCAACTCAGTTCTCAACTTGCTGAATCTTTCATGACTGAGTGGTTTTGTGAAAATGTCAGCCAATTGATCTTCAGTGGGTATGTATATTAGAATAACATCCCCTTTTTCCATATGATCTCTGATAAAGTGATGTCTTACATCAATATGTTTTGTTCTTGAGTGTAACACTAGATTTTCAGTAATAGATATGGCACTTGTGTTGTCACACATAATTAGAATTGTCTTCTCCTACATTCTGTAATCCCTTAGCTGTTGTCTGATCCACAGTACTTGTGCACAACAACTGCCTGCTGCTATATATTCTGCTTCAGCTGTTGATGTAGATATGGATTTTTGCTTTTTGCTAAACCATGAAACTAGTCTGCTGCAAAACATTTGACCAGTTCCAGAGGTGATTTTTCTATCTATTTTTCATCCAGCATAGTCATAGTCTGAATATGATATCAACTTGAATCCTTCATCTTTTGGATACCAAATTCCAACATTGATGGTGTTCTTCAGGTATTTGATTATTCTCTTGGCTGCTAGAAGATGTGATTCTTTAGGTTGAGCTTGAAACCTTGCACATACTCCTACTGCAAAAAGCTATGTCAGGTCTGCTTGTAGTTAGATAAAGTAGGGATCCAATGATTCCTCTATATATAAAGCTTCTGATCAACATCATTTTCATTTTCATCTTTTCCAAAAAAAAAAACCCTTGCACACATTGGTGTATCTGATGTACCACTTGTGTCCATACCATACTTGTGTATTAAGTATTTTGTGTACTTGGCTTGATTAATGAAGATACTATCTTTCATTTCCTTTACTTGTAGACCAAGAAAGTCATTAAATCTCCCATCATGCTCATCTGAAATTTTCTTTTCGTTAAGTTTGCAAATTTCTCACATAGCTTCTTATCTTCTGATCCAAATATAATGTCATCAACATAAATCTGAACTAACAGGGTGCTTGTTCCTTCCTCTAATTTTAAAAGAGTCTTATCTATAGTTCCCTTGTTGAATTCTTTCTTGATCAGAAATTGTGATAGTGTGTCATACCAAGCTCTGGGTGCCTGTTTGAGTCCATAAAGTGCCTTTTTGAGCTTGTACACCTTATCTTCTTTCCCTTTGAGTTGAAAACCAGGAGGTTGTTCCACATATAATTCTTCTTCCAAAAGTCCTTTCAGAAATGCATTCTAGACACCCATTTGGTAAACTTTGAAGTCTTTGTGGGATGCAAAAGCTAGAAAGAGTCTGATTGCTTCCAATCTTGCTACTGGGGCAAAGGTTTCATCATAATCTATTCCTTCTGCTTGAGAGTAGCTTTATCAACTAGCCTTGCTTTGTTTCTAACAACTATTCCTTGTTCATCCATCTTGTTTCTGAATACCCATTTTGTTCCAATGATGTTGGCTTTGTCTCGTCTGTCAACAAGTTCCCAGACCTCATTTCTTTCAAATTAATTTAGTTCCTCTTGCATGGCTGTGATCCAATCAGTATCTTGGATTGCCTCATCTATTGTTTTGGGCTCTACTTGATATAGAAAACATGTCAGCATATTTTCCAGTTGTCTTCTGGTTCTGACTCCTGTGTGAATGTTTCAAATGACTTGATCTTCAGGATGGTCTCTTAACAAGTTGAGATCAGGTTGTTGTTGTTCTTGACTTGGTGCTTCCACAACTTCAGCTTGTGTATCAGCTTCATGTTCTTGTGCTGGTGCCTCTTCTGTTGTATTGACTGGTGGCTCGTCTTGATTTCCAAGATTGTGATTTAGAATGGTAGCTGGTACTGTTGTATTCATGTAGACTTGTCTTGGTCCTGCTTCTTCTTCAAGTTCTTGAAGGCTTTCACTATTTGTGTTTGACTCATCAAAGACTACATGAATTGATTCTTCAATCACCAGGGTTCTTTTGTTTAGTACTCTGAATGCTTTGCTGGTGTCTGAGTATCCCATAAAGATTTCTTCATCAGCTTTTTCATCAAAAGTATGTAGCTGATTCCTGCTCAAAACAAAACATTCAGACCCAAACATATGCAAATATAAGATATTAGGTTTTCTTCCATTCCATATTTCATATGGAGTTTTTCCATGATGTTTTTTGATGATTGATCTATTTTGAGTACAGCATGCTGTATTTGCTGGTTCAGCCCAAAATCTCTTTGGCAAGCATGCTTCTGCAATCATTGTTTTGACTGCTTCTTTGAGTGTTCTGTTTCTTCTTTCTACTACACCATTCTGTTGTGGAGTCCCTACTGCTGATAGTTGATGTAGTACTCCATTTTCTACACAGTAGGTTCTAATAATTTTATTTAGAAACTCTGTGCCTCTATCTGATCTGATCTTGATGATCTTCAGTTCCTCCTCATTTTGAATTCTTCTTAGAAAATCTGGCAACTTTTTGAGTGTCTCTCTCTTTTTGTTCATAAATATGGTCCAGGTGAATTTTGAGAAGACATCCACCACTACTAGAGTATATTTATTTCCACTTACACTGACTGCTGTGATTGGTCCAAAAAGATCCATATGCAATAGATGTAAGATTCTTGTTGTTGACTGATAGGGCTTTGACTTGAAAGAGCTTTTAATTTGCTTCCCTTTTTGACTTGCATCACATATCTTTCTTTCTTGAATGTGATCTCCGGTAGACCTTCAACTAACTTGTTCTTTGGCAGTGTGTTGATGGTTTTGAAGTCAAGATGATTCAGTCTCCTATGCCAACTCCAGCTGGTTGATTGTTTACTTTTGACAAGCAAACATGTTTCTGTTGTTGTTGTCTTCCAATATACACATACATGTTGTCTTCTCTTCTTCCTGTAAGTACAACTGTGTTGGTTTGCCTGTGAATCACTTTTCATCCTTCCTTGTTGAAGTGCACATTGTAGCCTTTGTCACAGAACTGACTGATACTTAGGAGATTGAAATTCAGTCCTTTAACATAAGCCACATTTTGAATCTTCAAGCTATTTTTGAGCATTATGCCTTCCTCTTTAATTTTACAAGGGTTTTATTTGCCTCCAAAGGTGACTTTGGGTCCTTCAAAATATTTAAAGTCAGTGAGACATCCTTTGTTTCATGTCATGTGTCTGGAACATCCACTGTCTATGTACCATACATCCTACAAACCAGATTAATTATATTTAGGTATCCAACATTATTTGGGTCCATACATGTTAGCAGTCATGCCTCCTACTCCAAATGTATATCCAAATGATCTTCTTTTTGGATAATTAAGTCATCCACTTCGTATGTATAAGGCATGGCAGAATAACTTGTAATGTTTCTACTAGAGGTATTCTGATACTTTTCTCTACTTTTTGGTGCATTTGCATCCTTTTTCACTTTCTAATATGCAGTAGGAAACTTGTGTTCATGTTGCTTCATATGTCTAGGAGCAAACCTTGGTTGATTCTTCCTAACCATATGGTGCATGGCATGAAATGGTTTCTTCTTGCATTTTCGAAGTGAAATATTCCAATCATCCTCTGAAGGGTAAAGTCTTCCCTTACCTTTTAGAAAACCTCTGCCTTTAGTTGGCTAGATTGATGATTTAGTCTGATGTTTCACTTTCCTGGGTTTTGACTTCACCGGTGCATGATGAGTGGTTGAAACTATGGTCTGTCCCTTTCTGAACTTTGGTCCATTCTTGGTCCTAGATTCAGAATTGTGTTGTCCATTGTTTCTATTCTCATCCTGACTGTTTTAGCCAAGACCAAATCTGGATCCAATTCTTTTTGAGGGTTTGTAAGCTGGTGCATTTAGTTGTGCAATGGTGATCTTAACTGGTAGGGAGATTTTCTCATCTGATCTTTCAATATTGGATGAGTGATTATCTGCTGCTTGTTGATCAGTTAAGTGAATTTCCTTACTAGTTTGTTCAGCTTTTAATTTATCCAATTCTTTCTTTAATCTTTTATTCTCCTTTCTTAAATTCTCACATTCCTGTTCCATAATTTCATGATTCATCTCAATTTCTTCAAATTTACTCATGAGATTTTGAATTAGGTTTGCAGAATCTAGTGGAAGAATTGAAGATTGTGCAGTGTCTGATGTGGATGCACTTGATGATGAGTATGGGCTAGAAGTTACCTCAGTTTCATTATATTCTTTAGCCATAAGGCATAGTTAAGCTTTCTCATTGTCTGAGCTGTCAGCTTCATCATCATTAATCATTTTCAGATGATTCTTCATTCTTTTCACTGCTAGATTCAGCTCTGAATGCTTTCTTGCTTTTTCTCTTTTCAGTTGTCTTGTACTTCTTCTTGTCCTCATCTTTGTCTTTTTCTTCAGGGCATTCAGCCTTGAAATGACCTTTCTTCTTGCAATTGAAGCATTTGTATTCATCATCATTTTTCTTCATGTCTTTGCTTGTGCTAGACTTCTTGAATGATGATGAACCTCCTTTGAATTGCTTTTTCTTGCTAAACCTATCAAAACGTTTTACCGGTAAAGCTACCGGTTCCTTCAGTTCTTGTGTCTCTTTGCTGTTTGCATCAGCTGTTTGACTTTGCTGGGGTGCAATCAGTGCACTGGTCTTATGTGCCTCAGCTGGTGCACTGTCTTCGCCGTTCAACTCAAATTCATAAGCCTTTAGTTGAGACATCAGAGTTAAGGTGTCAGTGTTTGCAAGATTTGTTGTCCCTCATATCACTAATGTGATGATCTTCCATCCTTCAGGTAAGCCTCTCAAGATCGTTAGGCAAAGTTCTTTCTGTGGATATGTGTGTCCAAGCTGTTGTAATTCACTGATGATGCAAGAGAATCTGTTGTCCATTTGATCAATGGTTTCACCAGCCTTCATTTTGAAGCTCTCAAATTTCTGTTTTGCAATAAATAACTTGTTTTCTTTAACTGCTTCTGATCCTTCATTGATAAGTGCCCCACACCTCTTTTGCGGTTTTGCAATCTTTGATCCTCAAGAACATGTTACTGTCCAGAGTCTTCAAAATCATGTCTTTTGCAACAAAGTCGAGATTTTCTCTTCCTCTGTCATCTTTGGTCCACTCTTTCTTGAGTTTGTCTATTAGTTTTCCTTGATCTGCTCCTGTGGCTACCACAGTTGTGATCTCGATTGGGCCATCGTTAATTACATCCATCATCTCTTCATGAGTTGCTGCAAGATGAGACAACATTCTTATTTTATATTCATCAAATTATTAACATTGAATATAGGTACCTTTGACAAAAAATTTGAGGAATCCATGGATAAGAGATGTATATATATAGAAAGCACATATTTGAAAACTACTTTGAAAATACGTGATCTCCTTGTTACCAGAAATTAGATCTGAACAGGTTCTGATACTAGGAACACTGCTCCGTTACCAATTGTGGGTCCCAGAGAAGGGTAAAACAATAGTCAGAGGGGAAGGGGGTAATGACTATAGTGGAGTTTCAAAAACTTTTCTTATATTTAAAAGCTTTTGGGCAGTGGATAAGTCCCTTCTTTAAGTGTTGGTTCAAAGTAGATTATGCAACCACAGATATAGAGTATGCAATGAAAGAAAGTGATGTAAAGTAAATTGCTGAAAGTAAATAGACGTAAAGGTTTATAGTGGTTCAGGGTGGTGTAATCCCTTAATCCACTCTTCTCCTGTGTTGATTGGAGGAATTCACTATTGTTTTCACAGATACAATAGTACGATTTTCCTTGGCTACACAAGCTTCACAATCTTCATGACTATCACTCACTAGCTTCAAAAAGCGTCACTGACTCAGTCTCTATCACTGCTCCTTGAGAACAAATCTTTCAGCAGCTATCACAAAGGTTGCAACTCCTTCTCAGATTCCTCGGATTCAATTTCCTTAGTTGATGTGAATTAAATCCACAGACTTGTTGATCAATCTCAGAGCTTGATTTGTAATTGAAGTTCTGATTCCTGAGTTGATCTCTAGATATTTCCTTTTAGTGCAGATGGAAGGCTTTTCAAATTGACAACATTTTTGCTTTAATCATTATGTATCTTGGTTATATATTCTTGTCTGTCAATGCCTTCTATTTATAGCCTTGATAGTCCTGGATTTGAATTTCCGTCCGTTGGCTATATTAATGAGGGAAATAATCCTTGATTTTATTCTTGATTCCCCCTTAATTTTATTCTCCTTGATTTCAGTGATCGGATTTTCCTTCAAACGTTTATCAGAAAATCCGTCCTTGATTTATCCTCAATTAATGCTTGATCCTCTGAATCTTCTTCATATTTCAAAATATGATCAAGTAAAGTTTACTTGGCCGTTCCCTGAACGGTTAAGTGATCTTTCTGACTTTGTTGCTTAGATCTTCCTTTGCTGCTTTGTCTTTACTCAGCCGATAGTCAGTTCACTTTGCGGATTCACTGTTTCCTTCATTCTCTTAGGTTTAGGATAATCTTTGTACTTCACTGATCATTGATTTGTGTGAGATCAGTGTACACCATAATTAAACATTAAGTTTCATCACTTGGAATGTAACTTAGACTTATCCAAGGTCATCACAGACTTCCTGGGTTATAAGTCAGACCATAGTGTCTTCATGCCTCTCTACCGGTACTTGGCTGGCTTCACTCTGCCGAAAATCTATTTTTACGTAGCCGTCCTTCCAACTAGTACAATACTTGTCTGACTCAACTTATACAACATGTCAGACTCTAAGTAAAGACTTATACAGAGAATTCTAAATTATTTCAGGCTTGCTATCACAGCTAGTATGACCATCATCAAAACAAAATAAAATGTTCCTAACAAAAAGTAAAGACAAAACAAAAACCAAGTAACAGCAATAAATGGCTGAACACCAAAGAAAACAATTTTTACAAAACAAGTGCCTAGAATCTAGGCACAAACTGACAAAGTGGCCAGGAGGGCGCAAATAGTCAAGAACAAAAAATAAAAAGTCTGAAATTATTACAACACATTTCGACAAAAATCAACAGAATGATAAATGCCCGATCTTAGGAATCGGCAGTAGGATCTGGGTGCTGATCTGAAGGCGTACTGGCGTTCTAGGCAGCAGGTCGGCTACCATATTTCATGGCCAGTTCCTCACCAGCTTGGAACTCTCTAAGCCTGGCCTCGTACAGCTGATTTCCACCTGGCTTGCAAAGCCTCCCGTGCCGAAGATCAGAAATGATAAGCTGGGGGCACTGCTGTTTAGCCTTATTAACACCCAGGTTGTACCCATGGCTTAAAATTGAGCCAAGTGAAACGTTCAGGGCCCCCGTGAAATGATCTGAGCTCTTATACCGATCAGGCATCTCAGTTTCCAGTCCTTCACGATCAGCACGGAGTTTTGCTAAGGCCTCATCTTGTGAAGCTCTGGTAGTACGCTGTTCCTCTTTTTCACCCTGCTGAGCCTGAATAATCTTTTCCAGCTCAGTGATCTGGGCATCTTTGGACAAAGGATCATCCTTATGTTTATTGTGACTGGCAGAAAGGTCGATGATTCGCTTCTCCAGAGAAACCTTCTGGGTTGAGAATTCGTTGAACCAGTGTAAGACCTCCTTCCTAGCTTTAACAACCTGGAGACCAAAAGCACAAAACGAACAAGGGTCAGTACGAGACGAGGATAGCAAAAGGAAAAGGCAAGCAATACAAGGGAGAAAGCTCACAATTGAGGCCAGATCCCTGTCCGACAGTTCCGACAAAAACTCATCTGAAGAAGAGGAAGCTCCCTCAGAGGCCTCCTGGCCAGACCTGGGCCTCTTTCGCCTAGATCGAGAACGTTGTCGATCCTGTTCGCCAGCATCAGAGATGTTGGACATATTTTAAGTTTTAGTGATGAGTGCCAGACTAGCTGTTATAGAGCAAAGGCAAAAAGATGTCTAGATCAAATGTATAGGCTTATTAGGTTTGATCAAACAAGCACTGTAAATGGTCAGCTGACTTTCATCAGCAGACCTGTCTATATCAATAGGGTACCTGAGTCAGTAGACTAGTTTAGGAACCTCTTGAAGACTGAAGGCTGAGGGCTCAAACTCAGTTAATGAAAGCTGAGGGCTCAAACTCAGTTAATGAAGGCTAAGGGATCAAACTTAGTATTTAAAGTCAAGGCTATGGAATCAGAATTTAGGGAAGTCTGTGATGACCTAAACTGATTACATATACCTTGTGTACAAGGTCTAAGTTCCATAAGTAAAGTGGTCATTGGAACTTGGTTATGATCAAAATGGTGTAATCTAACTTAATAATGAAAAGTTAGATATAAGAGAAGTCAGCTGCAGTGTTTTATAAACACAGCAACCTTGGAACAACTGACTAATGTGTATCTCAGCAGACTTATATACACATGAACCTGCTGGATATATATTTCAAATTAATCAAAGGTTCCATTGGAAGATTACAAGGAAAATGACAGATAACAACTTTTGATTTTGTCAACAAATCAATGGTCAAGATTAAAAGAACGTTGTAAAGAAACAGAGGTTTATCCAGTGGATATAAGTCAAAGGGTGAACAGTCTGAAAACTGTCTAAAAGTAAACTGACAGTGTCAGTACTATGTACATGGACAGAAAGCAAGTCATGAAAGGGACAAATCTGAAACGGCTATGTTTAAATTTCAAACATAAGTCACAAGGATTCTCACCTATAAATAGAAGACCCCTGATACAGAAACAAGTGATGATTTTAGGGAGAAAAACTACAATTAATCTTGAGCTTCAGATTCTTATCAAGAAGTCACCCTGCTCGACTCTACTGAACTTAAAGCTTCTGATCCAGTAAACTCTTCAAGTGTAATCTGTTTTCAAGCTACATCAAGTTTACACACTTGAAGTCTTCAAGCTGCTGTTCATTTCATCTTGATCAAGATGCTGAAAGCTGAATCACTTACTTGATTCAAACTTTCTTTTACAAGAAACCTGCTGAAGACAGTGAAGCATCTTTGGATGTCAAGGACTGTTGTTTATTGTGGAGCTGGTGAAGAGGCAATCCTACCCTTCAAGGACCAGTGGAAGACTTTGGAGCAGCAATCCTACATGTTCCAAGTGTTCAGTTTGTGAAGCCATAGTTATTGGTGAAGGACAAACAACTTAGGGATTTTTGCAACTGCAACCTCAAAGATCTCTAGTGAATTACCTCCAACATCATAGGAGAAGAGTGGACTGACAGGATTACACCACCTGGAACCACTATAAAAATTGCCTACTTACTTTCTGCATTTACAATCTGCATTTAGTATATTTAACACATCAACCTACTGAACTAGCAACTGAATCACACACTTACATTATTGAGTAGCTAATACTTGGTATCATATTTTAACAACAAGTAATAAGGCTTAACTTAAATATATTCCGCTGCAACAAATTCAGAAAAATCAATAGTCAACAGACTACTGAGCTATCAGCAGACTACTGAGCTGTCAGCAGGCTACTGAACTTGCTGAGTTTGTTAACTCCAAAAGTTTTAAGTGTTAAGTTTATTCACCCCCGCCCCCTCTAAACTTAACCAATGCCTTTTCAAGGGACCAACAATTGGTATTGGAGCAGTGCTTCTGTTCTGAAGTAATCCTACTTGTTGTGCTTGTGAAAATACTTTGAAAACTTTTTCAAGTTTCTGATTTTCAAAGCTTTGCATCATGGATAACAACCAGTATGCTAGAACAATGTTGATGTGTTCTTTAGATTGTTTTGATGAGTATAAACATCGTATGCAGGCTTTTCTAGCTGCAACACATGATGAGATGATGGATGTGCCGACAGATGGACCACTGGAGATCACCAAGTCAGTAACAGTGGGAAATGAGACACAGTACATTCCAAAACCAAAAAGAGAATGGAATGATGAAGATAGAAAAAGAGAAAACCTCAACAATATTGCTATTGACATCATATACAGAACCTTGGATATCAATATGTACATGAATGTGAAGGATTGCAAGACTGCAAAGGAACTTTGGGATAAACTACAATTAATTTGTGAAGGCACTGATGCAATCAAGAAGAACAAAATTAGTGTGGCAAAGAAGAAGTTCCAAGATTTCAAAATGAAACCAAATGAAACCATTGACCAAATGGAATCAAGATTCAATGCCATCATGGATGAACTCACCCTACTGAGTGTAAACTACTCAAAAGAAGAAATCAATTGAAAAATCTTGGTAGCCTTACCTGCAAAAGAAGTTTGGGAAATGAAGGTGACCGTAATAAAAGAAATGAGAAGTCTACATGAAGAGGACACCTTCATATTGTTTTCAGATCTCAAGGCTTATGAATTCAGTAAGAAACTTGTACCGGAGACTGAAAAAGAAGAACCAAAGACCACTGCATTGGCTGCTACACATCAAGAAGAAACATCAGGAGCTCAAGATGATCTACTGGATGAGATGCAAGAGAAAATTGCCCTACTGAGCAAGAAAATCAGAATGATGAAAACTGGAAAGGGTTCTCCAAGGAATTTCACAAAGAAATCAAGTGAAAAGAAGAAGGATGAATTCAAGAAAGACAGTGATTACTTGTGCTATCAATGCAAGAAACCAGGACACTTCAAACCTGACTGTCCTGAACTAAAACAGAAGAAGGAATCTGATTATCTTTGCTGCAACTGCAAGAAGCCTGGACATTTCAGACCTGATTTCCCAGACCTACTGAAGAGCAAAAGTTAGCAAAGAAGATTTGGCAAGAAAGCTATGGTTGCTGAAGATGAATCAGGTTATGAAGTTGAATCAGAAAAAGGAAATGAATCTGATGATACTGCACTTGTTTCTGATATGGATGATTATGCTTTAATGGAAAATATGGATTAAACTGAGGAGGTATACAATTATGTATCTATAAACACTCCTGCTGAAAATGATCGTGAATCAACTTGTGGTTCAAATCCTAAAAATTCTGACAATGAAGAAACTTTGGATGCCATCCTTAATCAACTGAGGATAATACAATCTGGTTATGAGATTCAGAAGGCTGAAAAAGAAGCTCTTCAAACAGAAGTGGAAAGGTTAAAGGCTAAATTAATAATTCTCAAAGGAAAAGAAAAAGAGATTGGACAGAATCAGCATAAGCCTGCTGTACATTTAGTAGCTGCTGAATCTGCTGAACAATCTTGTTCCTCCACTGCATTAAAATCTGGAAAGCCTTATAGTGATAGAACAGGCCTTGGATTTGGAACTCAACATTTCAATAAGAGTGGATCCAGTAAGGTTACTGAACCTAGTACCAGAATTGGTCCTAAGTTTGTGCCTGCACAAGATCCAACTCCCAAAAAGGTTGCTGAGGCAGTGAAGCCTACTGAGAAGACTTCAAGGAAGCAAAATCAGAAGTCAAAAAGGTTAACAGCACCTAACAAAAAAAATAAATCTAAGAATATGACTGATGTACCTTCTAGACCTACTGATAGCAGACCTGCTACCAAGTCTGCTGGACCACAAAAAGGCAAAAATCAGAAATATTCCAAGGATAAGAATCCAAAACCTAACAATTTCAATCATTCAAGGGATACTTATCTCAGGGGGAAAGGTAGATTATTCCCTACTGATGATGATTGGAATATTCCTACACCTACTGCTAGAAACAATAGATATAACCATACTGCAAAGGTAAAACCTCAGCAATGGACTTAGCAGAGGACTCAGCAGAGACCTCAGCAGACTCCACATTACAGGGCTGCTCCTAACAGACAGCAAACCTATGGTTGTACTAGTGCTTCTAACAATAGATATCACTCTAAACAACATTATATACCAAAAGGCCAGAAAGCATATGTGAGTCCTACACAACCAAATGCTCGACCTTATGGATGTGAAGAATACATGTATGAACAAAAGTATGACACTTTTCAGAGAAAGACCTTATGGAAATTTGCCAAGGGTCATTCTTACCACTGACCACTATGGACCCAAACAGTTTTGGGTACCTAAAATACATTAACTTTGTTTTGTAGGGTGTCTGGTACTTTGACAGTGGATGTTCCAGACATATGACAAAGAATAAGCATTGTCTGTCAAATTATGTGGCAAAGGATGGTCCAAGAGTAAATTTTGGCAACAAGAAACACACCAGGATACACAAGAGGATATGGCACACTTGTGAGAAATGGATTAACAATCAGGAATGTTGCATTTGTGGAAGGACTGGACTACAACCTACTGAGCACTGGACAGTTTTGTGACATGGGTTACAAGGTCACTTTTGACAAGGGCACTTGTATTGTCATTAGTGAAAGAGGTGATCAAGTTGTGTTGGTTGGAAGAAGACAACAAAACATGTATGTTGTGGATTGGTCTACTGCTGTTCCAGAGACATGCCTGATTGTGCTTACCAAGTCAGAACTAAATTGGTTATGGCATAAGAAGTTGAATCATCTAAACTTTGATGATATCAATCAGTTGGTAAAGAAGAAACCGGTGATTGGTTTACCTGAGATCACATTAAAAAAGGATGCTATATGTGATGCCTGTCAGCAAGGTAAACAAACAAAATCTAGCTTCAAGTCAAAGACTAAGCAATCAACAAAAAGAGTTTGGAGCTGATGCACATGGATCTATTTGGACCAGTAACACCAACAAGTGTAACAGGAAAGAAGTACACTTTAGTAGTTGTGGATGATTATTCAAGATACACTTGGGTAATCTTCATGAACAAGAAAAGTGAAACACTTCAAAGGATGCCTGAACTTTTGAAGAGACTGCAAAATGAGAAAAGTTTGACAGTATTGCAAATCAGATCAGACAAGGGTACTAAATTTCTCAATAAAGTTATAAGAGAATACAGTGAGCAGAATGGTGTGTTGCATCAACTGGCTGCTGCTGGTACACCTCAGCAAAATAGGGTTGCTGAAAGAAGAAGCAGAAAGAACTATGATTTGTGAAGCTTTATTACCTGAAAGATATTGGGCTGAAGCAGTCAATACAGCAATGCTATACACAAAATAGGACCTCAGTGAACAAAAAGCTGCTGAAGACACCTTATGAGATTTGGAATGGAAGGAAACCTAATATATCCTATTTCCATCCATTTGGGAGCAAATGTTTTATTTTGAATCATAAGGAGCAATTGAAAACATTCCAACCAAAATCAGATGAAGGAATTTTCTTGGGATACTCTTCTGTCAGCAAGGCATTCAGGGTACTGAATAAAAGGACACTGAAACATGAAGAAACAATACATGTTGTATTTGATGAACCTAAGTTCACTAGAATGGAAGATGAAGCTTCAGAACCTGCTGAGAATCAACAAGTCACTGATCTAGAATGTGTTGATGTTTTGGAAAGGATAAATGAATTAAAGATTTCTGACTCTGCTCCTGCTGAAAACCCTACTGGTAACACTACTGATGCAACAACTGAGGCAGTTCAAGGATCTGTTGAACCCCCTGATGAAGCCACAACAGACCCTACTGAAGATGATGTTCCTGAGAATCAATCTAACCAAAATCCACAATGGTTAAGGGATCACCCTGTTGAGCAAGTTATTGGCAATATACAGCAAGGTGTGAGGACTAGAAGACAATTAGAAGCAACGTTTACTTGTTTTCTATCTCAAATGGAACCTAAAGTTGTTGAAGAAGAAAATCAGATCCAGATTGGATAATTGCTATGCAAGAAGAATTGAATGAATTTAAAAGAAATCAAGTTTGGACACTTGTGGAAAGGCCTAATCATGCAAATATAATGGAACTAAATGGGTATACAGAAACAAATTGGATGAATCTGGTACCATCGTAAGAAATAAGGCCAGACTAGTAGCAAAAGGCTATTCTCAAGCAGAAGAATAGATTTTGATGAGACATATGCCCATGTTGCAAAATTGGAAGCTATAAGATTATTCTTGGCATATGCTGCTTTCAAAAACTTCAAAGTATACCAGATGGATGTCAAGACTGCATTTTTAAATGGCATTCTTGAAGAGGAGGTCTACGTTCAGCAACCTCCTGGTTTTGAAGTTAAAGATCAAGAAGATAAAGTGTAAAGACTCAATAAAGCACTTTATGGTTTGAAACAAGCACCAAGAGCATGGTATGAGACTTTATCTCAATTCTTGGTGAACAATGGTTTTACCAAAGGAACCATTGCCAAGGCTCTTTTTAGAATCAATGAAGAAGACAGCACCCTGCTGGTACAGATTTATGTTGATGACATAATTTTTGGCTCAGAAAATGAATTGCTATGTGAAAATTTTGCTAATCTGATGAAAAGCAAATTCCAAATGAGTATGATGGGAGAAATGAACTATTTCTTAGGATTACAAGTCAAACAGATGAAAGATGAAATCTTCATTCACCAAACCAAGTATACCAAGGAGCTACTGAAAAAGTTTGGTATGGAAAACAACACCAAGGTATCAACTCCTATGAGTACAAACATTAGATTTGATGAAGACAAAGAAGGCAAAGATGTTGATCAGACCTTATACAGAAGGATGATAGGCAGTCTGATGTACCTTACTGCCAGCAGACCTGATATATCCTTTGCTGTAGGTGTTTGTGCAAGATTTCAATCTAAACCAAAGGAAAGTCATCTAGCTGCATTAAAAAGAATTCTCAAGTATCTAAAAGAGACCTGGAGTAGGAATATGGTATTCAAAAGATGGAAGCTTCAAAGTTATATCCTACTCAGATTCTGATTATGCAGGATGCAAGATTGATAGAAAAAGCACCACAGGAACCTGTCAGTTAATGGGAAATAGACTGGTTTCCTGGTTTAGCAAGAAACAGAATTCTATATCAACTTCCACTGCTGAGGCTGAATACATTGCTGCTGGAAGTTGATGTGCACAAATATTGTTGTTAAGACAAGAATTAAGGGATTATGGAATTGAAGAAAGAGAAATTCCCATAATGTGTGACAACACAAGTGCAATTGAAATCACAGAAAATCATGTTTTGCACTCAAGAACCAAGCATATTGATGTGAGACATCATTTTATAAGAGATCATGTTGAAAAGAAAGATGTGGTGGTTCTTTACATCCCTACTGAAGATCAACTTGCTGACATTTTCACAAAACCATTGGATAGTAAAAGATTTGCTAAGTTAAGGAGTGAACTTGGAATTATAAAAGTTGACTGATACATTTTTTATCAGCAGTGTACTGGAATTCACCAAGGGGATTAGTGTTTTCTATGTTGGGTGAGCTCACTTAGCAGACTAGTCATTGGTATCAACAATTCCATGTACTTATTTATGATTGGACAATTGAGAAAATAAAGTTGCCAAGGGGATTGGTCTTTGTCTTGTTGGGTGAACTCACTTGATAGATCATTCATTGGTATTAAACTTCATCTTGTATTATCAGTTGGACAAAACAAGAGGAATTGAAGATCAGCAGAGTAACTCTGTCAGCAGGCTGCTGAGGCATCTTTGTCAGCAGGCTGCTGAGCCAAATCTACTGATGACAAAAGCTGCTGAAGCATACGTTACACATTCAAACTTTAACAAAAGTCAAAAAGAAAAAGACCGGGATATTTATCTTATCTTTATAACCGCCGTTACAGGATCGAACGGTTACAACTTTTTATGGATCAGTTATGGGACACGTGGCAAGATCTCATTAATTCCAAATTTAATCATGGTTAATGCTACAGTACGTGTACAGTGCATTATCTGACAGTTTCAACCACCCCTCTCTATATATACAGACATATACACAGAGTCCATACTTACAACTTTCAGATTAATTTTTCTCTGAAAATACTTCGTGTGAACACAGATTTGAAAGCTCTCTCTTCATCTTTCTCATTTCTAATGGCGGATAAAGCTGATGTTCATATTGGAACTAGTTAAAGTGTGAGAGGATATGTTACTAACTGTCACACCACGGAGTTAGCTATTAACATTGGAAGAAGAATCAGAAGGGTTGCTGGCTTAGAAAATGTTATTAATAGAAGATTGGAAAGAATTTCATACGTCAATGTTTTGGAATTCGGGAAGAACATAGTCATACATGAAGGTAGAGAAGCCTTTACTACAACGGTTAATGGCAGAGAGATTGAAATCACTTCAGATCTACTGAGAGAAGTATTTCATTTTGGACCTGGAAATGGTGTTCCTACCAATCCAGAAATGATGAACCTGCCAAGAATGAAGTTTGTTGATACAATAAAGACAAATGAGACCATACCAGCATCTATAGGCATTAATGTGAGGCACATTTGAGTATAATCTGCTGAGCAAGTTAATTGCCAATACCATTTTGGGATTTAGTGGGAGTCTAGATACACTTTCTGGATCCAAGATAGACCTATTGATCATCATCTGCAGAAGTATGAAGTTTGATTAGGCTGGATTCTTTATACATTATATGAAGAAGGTGTTTACTGAAGATAGAGATGGTATAAGGAAGTCCAAAACCCAGCCCCTAGGTCTACTAATTCAGACCTTGCTGAATCATTTTAAAATACCTGATGTTGCACCTGAGAAACTAAACAAGTCCAGATATAAGAAGCAGATCAACTACCCTATTCCTGGGTTAGATGATGATGATGATGAAGCTACTGAGAGTGACAATGACGAGGATGATGATGCTGGTGGTGAGCAGGTTAAGCAAGTTGTTATGTCTGCTGCTCCTAAGAAAGTTGCTGAAAAGAGAAAGGCTGCTGATACTAGAAAAATCACTGAGATGCTAAAGCCTAGGAAAACAAGGAAGCAATCAATAGAGACTGATGAGTCTACTGAGGGTTCAGTTGAAGTTGAAGTTACTGACCCTGCTGAAGTTATAAGGAAGAAGCAGTGTTCTAAAAATCGCATAAATCGGTCGCCTAGGCACCGCCTAGGCGCTAGGCGCACCCCAAGCGTGTCGAATACACCCTCTTATTCTTCTTCGATATCCCATCCCCTCCTCCCCTTCACGCCGCCGGCCAACCTCCACCGGCTCCTCACAGCCCGCCTGAAGTTTGACAGCCGCCGGAGGTGAGTGGTTGTCTCTCTTTTTGTTTTTTTTTGTTATTTTAATCCAAATGTTTTATCAATTTGTTTACTTAGTTTGTATTTGGTATTTACTTGTGTTAATGAATGCCCTATTGGTAGTAAATAATTACTATTGACTAATGAGTAATGAATGATTCTAGACTTACAAATTAAGAAAATTAGTAAACAAACAATTTAGTATTTACAATTAGTTGTTTTTTTCTTTTTCTTTTGATTTTGACATTTTGTTGATTTGTTCAAGTCTTCAAGAAATGAAAGTTGTTAAGTTGATTAATTTCATAATATGTATGTATTTTTTTGGTTTAATTTGTTTATAACTTTGTTCATAAGCTAAGTAGCTAACTGGCTAAGTAGTAAGTAACTAAGTAGTAAGTAGTAACTTGTTTTGTTTGATTTTTTTGTTTGACACTTTGACTTATTTTTAGATAAACAATGGCTCAAGAACAAGGAGGGAAGGCAAATATTGGTTCGTCTAATGCTTCTTCTTCTATCCGGAATCCATTGAAGAAACAAAGTGACGATATTGGGTGGGAGTTTGGAGCGTTGTATGAAGCAAACAATAATGATAAGTGGAAATGTTTAAAATGCGGTAATAAATATAGTGGAGGAGCATATCGAATTAAGGAACACATCTCCGGATACCATACCGGAAAAAAGAAGAACGTGAAAGCTTGTCCTATGGCGTTAGAGGAAGAAAAGAGACGTTGTAAAGAAGCCCTTATTTCCAATGTAACTAAGAAGCAAACCGAGAATGTAGAACATGAAAAGTCAAGGAAAGAAGTTGATATTAATAAAGAGTTGGATGAAATCGAAGTCATTGAAAGTGGGGGAAGCAACATGATGACGGTCAAATTATACCCGTAAAAGTCATCAACATTGACCTTAAATCGAGATTAATAATACGCATTTTATATTAAATCACACGTTTATATTTAATATTTAATGTTATGTGATTTATATTATGTAAATTGGTATTTACTCGTTTTTATCCGATTTACTGTGCGATTAATGTTGATTTTGCAGATCACAACAAATCGAGAAGATTAGTGTCACTCAATCAATTATCTCAAGATAAGGAAGGAAGGAAATCGGAGCATTAAATAAGAGATTAATCGGATCGACATGCAAACGTGCAGTGGGGAGCAAGGCAAACGAAGAAAACGTGTGAAAAGGGGCATTTCTAGGTTCGGTCGACCGAGCCTAATGCTTCGGTCGACCGAGTGAAGATCTTCGGTTGACCGAGCCTCGGGTTTGGGTCGGTTTTCGGCTTTAATCGTGTTTATCTTCTAGAACCACCCTAAGTCGGCAAAAACCTCTATATAAGCAAGCAGCTACGAGAATTGTAATTCATACCTTAGAATATCATTCAATAAAATCACTCTATTCATATCTTGATACAATGTAGAATAATTTGAGGGTTTCCAGAGTTTAAGGGCTGCAAATTATGTAAGCCTTTATTTTCTGTTTCTTTTATTTTAAGTAATTAATCCCTCCCAATTATGCTTTATCGTTTGAATTAGTTAATCGTAGCTAGATGATGTAGATCTAGGCTATGACGTTAGGGATGTGGCGACGCCTTGTCTATGAGGATCCCATAACCTACGTCATATACTTAGTATTTATTCATGAATCTGCTTAGTTTAATTAATGCGTATCTATGTTAATTTATATGATTGCTTTACGAATTACCGTTTAATCGTTCGTATGATGAAACACCGAGAGATATATTCTAGGATGTAATGCGGGGATGAAATCGTTTGGGTGACCGAATGGAATCATTCGGTCGACCGAGTGTCTATGCTCGGTCGACCGAGCCCCAATTTGTCTGTTAGTTAGTCCGCCACGTCTTTATGGTAGGTTTAGCTTAGTAGGATTTATTATCTCAGTAGGTATGGCCACGGCTACGTTGCTCGTCAGTTTTAATTAGCGTATGATTAGAAAATACCAATATAGGACTCCTAGGTCGGCTCATGAATGATCTTTCGGGACTTTCAGCGAGACCTAGATCTGTTTTGTATTAGGGAATTGACGTCATCTAGTTATACGTAGTTCGTAAACTAGCATGAGACCTAAAAGGTAATTGTTAGTTGGACGAGGGCTTGAGCGATCGTTTAGGAAGTACGCCTAACCATAGGAATGTTGCCTAGACGAGGTGTACGATTAATATCGGCATCCTTAGTGTCGTAAGCGTGCAAGTTATATGAGATGGAAGCCTAAAAAGCGAAGTCACGTAATGTAGCACAGTGATCTAGCGACCTAACTGGTGCTAAGTCAAGTTTAAGGGGATGACTCCCGTAGCCAATCTAAGATAGATACAAGCGGATTGACAGTTAATAAGTTCAGTTTATTATATAAATTATCTAAGTCCAAACGATAAAGACTATAATTGGGGAGGTTAATTACGTTGTGTCGTGTCGTGTCAATTTTACCTTTCTTGTCTTATGTTGGTCGTAGACCGCCTCTATGTCCTTGACATGTTTAATTAATTGTTTGTATATAAGATGATCCACAATTGGTTCCCTGTGGGACCGACCTTGATTCACTATAGCTATACTACGATGGGCCTAGTCCTCTTGCTAGTATTGGTTTATGGTGGTCGAGTATATTATAACCTGATTGACCACGTCATCAAGTTTTTGGCGCCGTTTCCGGGGAACCAACGGTCAATTTTATATATAAATAATTTTCTTATTCATGTCAAGTTTTCGTTTTAGAGTCTCGTTTTTACGTTTTTGAGTCCCTCTCGGTTGTATGCGCTTTCCGTGTGACTTCGTGTTTCTGTTTATCCCCGTATGTTTAATCCGTAGGTCTGATAGCAGCATGGGAAACCATGTTAAAATCAGTCTACGGTCTGTTTTGTTTTTCTTTTGTTTGCAGAAACCAGGGTAGCAATAATCTGAGTCAGTAATTTTTCGCGGGCGCTGAGAAAATAACCCAGCAAACATGTGGAGCTACGAATCTAAGATGGGAAAAGCGATGGAAGCAATACCATTAAAGCACCAAGATGACTCCGAAAAAAAAAATCTTAAAGGCTTAAATTCTTCGTGGTACAATGTTGAAGGCAAGGTACTACCTTTTTTTGCTTATGTTTTACTACCTTTTGGTTTTTTGAGCATAAGTTAGCCTATACATGAACCTTAGTATGAATCTTAGCCCGGAGTTGGTATGTAAGATTAATTCTATTAGTGTGGAAGGTTCTGCCCCAAATCTGTCTCATCTAGAGGGTGTAAGAAAACATGTAGTCGTTGAAAGGAAGCAGTGAATAAGAGTTCCTCGTAGTTCTGTTAAAATCTCATGGTCCTATGCATGAAATTGCTTCTACTGGCCATGGGAGCAACAAATTGTGTAGTTTAAGCATTCACAATCTAAAGAAGACGTTGAGTTTTGAAAGAACGCAATCTTCGGCTTTTGTTGATGTTTATGGTGATGGCTTCTCGGTGAACCCACCTTAAACAAAAACGAGATTATGCTTTGGGTGACAATTTAGAAATCGAAGAATCTTTGTACATAGGTTCGGAAATGGTTTAACCATGGCTGGGCGAGTTCAAACGAGCTTCGGCTCAATCGACTCCCCTCCACGTGTGATGTACGTTACAGCAGTTCAACAAGACTTAGCATAGCCGATAAGCCTTCGGGCTAAACGGGGCTTAATCTTGACGGATTGGCCTGAACTGTCACATATGTTCCAACGAATAAGACGGCGTAGGCTTGCCTACATAACCGACCTTATTCGGAGTACTTTGATTCATTGTTTCTTATTGTCAAGGCCAAAACCGTAATTTTAACCGAGTTTCTTAGAATTCACTAATTCCTAAAACGAGAGCCGAGGTAAGAGCTTTGGATAAATGGTATGGATAAATGTTGTTTCCTAGGTCTCACAACCAAGGGAAGGGTATTAATCCGCAAAAGCAACAAGCCCACCTCTTATAGTGCGCAAAGGGTCACAGTCTGGCGATCCAAGAATGATAACTGACAAGGATAATCTTTGGAAAGTCGAGCTGAGGACTTTAAACTCAGAACTACTTCTTTAAAACCCTTAGGATTTCTTTTTAGGATTTTAGGTTTTTCTTTCTTTGAGTCAAATAAAAGTAACGTGACATATGTTGAGGTTTTTTATTTTGCCGTGTTCCGATGGCCATTGGGCTAAGGATGTGCAAAACTTTTTTACTCAATATAGGCCACGTGAAATAGAGTTCCGTAGGAGAGTCGAGAAATTGCTAAATAAAAGGAAATTTAGCAATCAATCTTAAGATGGAAGCATTAAGAGAGCTTGAGAATTACTGAAAATGTAACAGAGAATGATTGGTGCGAACAAGAACAATTTTGGTCAACTTCCAAAATCTTTTAGAATGGTGATCCAAGTGAAAATTCAAAGTGGTGCGCAATTCATTCTGCAACTATCCGTATCTTTCCCTTTACACTTTTTCACCTTCAAACTTTTCGATCCTCTCACCAATCTGCCCCGGAAGTTCACATTTCTAACCATTCTTTCATCGCCTCTCTTTCTTTCCATCCGTTTCACTCTCCCACCCAATCTCAATGCCTTAACCATTTTCAACCCACCCATAAACACAATTTCTTACCCGTCCTTTATCTTTTCTTCCCATCCTTATGTGTATCATTTTTCTGAACCCATCATACTCTCAACCTCCGTTTTGTTTACACAATACCTATGTGTTGCGGAATTTGAAATATTGCTAAGCTTTAATGATTATCTTTTATCATTTTGATTTTCATGATCCTAGTTGGGGGAAGTGTAGCTCTGAACCTAGCTAGATTTTAAAGGTTTTTGGTTCGATCAAAGTACAACTTATCTTTCTACCGGAAGTTTTAAATTGCACACTTTTTACGCCTATTCCGGCATTTCTAGATTATAAGTTTTGTTCTACATTATCATACTGATCCGACCTTGTTGATGACGGTTATGATTTTTACGTGATACATTGGGTTATTAGTAATTTCGAGGAGTAGCTACATCTCCCTGAGTTGTGATATCCAATGCAAGCGAGAAGTTTCTGCGCTAAGTATTTGATTTTATCTTTAGCCAATAGGTCGCATTCAATCTGTTATACCTTACCAAGTTTCTCTTTTCCTGGATTGAATACCTTTTCGATCGAGTCACCCTCGTGTTTTCCCACGTCGGGTAATGCTTTTAGATCTTTGTCTTCTCCACCCGGTTTTAAGAATATTTAGGAGGTGGAGGTTGTAGATGAAGACCACCATCTTTTAGTTGCTTGTTTATTTTTCTTTCTATTTAGTATTTTTCTTGTCTTTGGTTGTATAAAATAAAGTGGCTTAAAATGTTTTTCGGTATTCATACCTCATTACTGCCACATTATTCTATAACTTCCATAGACGTGGTGTTATTAACGGTTTCGTGGAGTTTGCTGCTTATACAGGTTTTCAATTGCTTCTCCACTACGTGCTGACATTTTCTCCGATATTGTTCCTTTACTTGAGAGCCGTTTCCAGAGCTAAGTCTTTTTCTTAAATTCTCATTTATTTTTGTCATTGAGGACAATGCCATGTTTAAGTGGGGGGTAGGAGACTTAGCCATGTTATGTTATAATTGAAAATTGAATGAAACGGCACATGATTGAAAAAAATTGAATAAATACCATATTATGTATCTCGTACCCTTAGAATTGTGAGTTCCTAGCTAAGAATTGATAGGAAAGGAACCAAGTTTCATGAGTACGTGATCATTTTATACTTATGTTAAGTAAATTTAAGGATATTCATGCCCGTTTTTGCAAGTAGTTATTTATTATTCAATTACTCAATCTGTGAATCGAGTATATCGCGCAAATCATAATAACTGAAGAAATTATGTGTACATTGCATAGATGATTGGTTATGTGAACTTAATATCAATATCTATCTGCTGATGTATTCTTATCTTCTTGCCAACAAAAGCGGAGTAATAAGCTTGAGACGTACCTGTGTTTTAGCAAAATGTTAGACATCGGGCTTGTAGTAACATTACCAAAGTAGCCCCGCGCTTGTGGTAATATTCGATGCTATACATGATCTAAGATAGGGGGATACTCTAAAAAGTTTTCTTCCTTGAGATTTATAGTATTTGAAAAATATGAAGATATGAAAAGAATATTCAACTCTTTAAGAGGCTTTGAGTAGTACTCGGTCTCCAAGTCCAAAAACCCTATAGATACGCTCTTGCTTATTGCTCTAGTGCTTCAAAAATTTAAAGGCTTGAGAAGTATGAATGCTGAGGTTGGTAGGTTGAGATTACGAAGTTGGCATAAACTCTAATCTTGCTACGAATATATAAAACTAAATGCACATGCACACATCACTTCGATTCATAGTGAGTAGTGAATAATGGATATCTTATGAGCATGACTAGTATGAGTTGACTTGAGCTTCTTGCGTAAGTATGACCTGACCATGGGAAATGTGGTCTTGGGAAATGACTTATTGATGCTTTGTTCGGGACGATCAAAGTCTAAGTCGGGGGTAGTTGATGACGGTCAAATTATACCCGTAAAAGTCATCAACATTGACCTTAAATCGAGATTAATAATACGCATTTTATATTAAATCACACGTTTATATTTAATATTTAATGTTATGTGATTTATATTATGTAAATTGGTATTTACTCGTTTTTATCCGATTTACTGTGCGATTAATGTTGATTTTGCAGATCACAATAAATCGAGAAGATTAGTGTCACTCAATCAATTATCTCAAGATAAGGAAGGAAGGAAATCGGAGCATTAAATAAGAGATTAATCGGATCGACATGCAAACGTGCAGTGGGGAGCAAGGCAAACGAAGAAAACGTGTGAAAAGGGGCATTTCTAGGTTCGGTCGACCGAGCCTAATGCTTCGGTCGACCGAGTGAAGATCTTCGGTTGACCGAGCCTCGGGTTTGGGTCGGTTTTCGGCTTTAATCGTGTTTATCTTCTAGAACCACCCTAAGTCGGCAAAAACCTCTATATAAGCAAGCGACTACGAGAATTGTAATTCATACCTTAGAATATCATTCAATAAAATCACTCTATTCATATCTTGATACAATGTAGAATAATTTGAGGGTTTCCGAGTTTAAGGGCTGCAAATTATGTAAGCCTTTATTTTCTCGTTTCTTTTATTTTAAGTAATTAATCCCTCCCAATTATGCTTTATCGTTTGAATTAGTTAATCGTAGCTAGATGATGTAGATCTAGGCTATGACGTTAGGGATGTGGCGACGCCTTGTCTATGAGGATCCCATAACCTACGTCATATACTTAGTATTTATTCATGAATCGCTTAGTTTAATTAATGCGTATCTATGTTAATTTATATGATTGCTTTACGAATTACCGTTTAATACGTTCGTATGATGAAACACCGAGAGATATATTCTAGGATGTAATGCGGGGATGAAATCGTTTGGGTGACCGAATGGAATCATTCGGTCGACCGAGTGTCTATGCTCGGTCGACCGAGCCCCTATTTGTCCGTTAGTTAGTCCGCCACGTCTTTATGGTAGGTTTAGCTTAGTAGGATTTATTATCTCGTAGGTATGGCCACGGCTACGTTGCTCGTCGTTTTAATTAGCGTATGATTAGAAAATACCAATATAGGACTCCTAGGTCGGCTCACGAATGATCTTTCGGGACTTTCAGCGAGACCTAGATAGGTTTTGTATTAGGGAATTGACGTCATCTAGTTATACGTAGTTCGTAAACTAGCATGAGACCTAAAAGGTAATTGTTAGTTGGACGAGGGCTTGAGCGATCGTTTAGGAAGTACGCCTAACCATAGGAATGTTGCCTAGACGAGGTGTACGATTAATATCGGCATCCTTAGTGTCGTAAGCGTGCAAGTTATATGAGATGGAAGCCTAAAAAGTGAAGTCACGTAATGTAGCACAGTGATCTAGCGACCTAACTGGTGCTAAGTCAAGTTTAAGGGGATGACTCCCGTAGCCAATCTAAGATAGATACAAGCGGATTGACAGTTAATAAGTTCAGTTTATTATATAAATTATCTAGGTCCAAACGATAAAGACTATAATTGGGGAGGTTAATTACGTTGTGTCGTGTCGTGTCAATTTTACTTTTCTTGTCTTATGTTGGTCGTAGACCGCCTCTATGTCCTTGACATGTTTAATTAATTGTTTGTATATAAGATGATCCACAATTGGTTCCCTGTGGGATCGACCTTGATTCACTATAGCTATACTACGATGGGCCTAGTCCTCTTGCTAGTATTGGTTTATGGTGGTCGAGTATATTATAACCTGATTGACCACGTCATCACAACAAAAGACCCAGGCCTCTTGGACCCATGGATAGATATGCCTCACAAATTAACCCGGAATCTGTCTCGGATGACACTTTTCTTACAAGAAAAAGGCAACAAAACATTAATGATGCACTTTTCAAAGAAATAACTCAAAGTGTGCATCAATTTGTGGCTAAGTGGGTGTATCAAAGCGGCGTTTCTTTTAATTCAATTGACAATGATAGTTTTAGACAAATTTGAATGAGGCGATTGGACAATTTGGCCCGGGTTACCAAACTCCAACCCAATACCAACTTAGAGAGACACTCTTGAACAAGGAAGTGGAGAAAACAAAAGAGGCTCTCAAGAGTCATGAAGAGGAATGGGAGAGAAATGGTTGTTCAATCATGACCGATGCTTGGAGTGATAGAAAGAGAAGAAGCATCATGAATTTATGTGTGAATTCAAGAATTGGGACGGCTTTCCTTTCTTCAAAAGAGGCTTCCGGTGATGCACATACCGGTGAATACATATTTAATTATGTGAATGAATGTATTCAAAGCATTGGAGAAGAAAATGTGGTCCAAGTGGTGACCGACAATGCTTCAAACAATATTGCAGCCTCGGATATGTGGAAGACAATAAGACCACGTATATTTTGGACTCCATGTGCCACTCACTCCATCAATATTAAGCTTGAAGGCATTGGTAAGCTCTCTACTTTCAAGACCATAATTAACAAAGCCAAGAGTTTTACAATATTTATCTACTCTTATCACAAGACTTTGCAAATGATGAGAAAGTGTACAAAAAGAGAGATTATACGACCCGGAGTGACTAGATTTGCCACTTCTTTTTTAACATTGCAAAGTTTATTGGAGAGGAAAGAGGCTTTGAGGCAAATGGTGAACTCTAATAAATGGGAAGCGACAAAGTGGTCTAGGAGCAAGAAAGGAAAAATGGCTTATTCTATCATTGTGCAACAGAGCTTTTGGAGTGGGGTTGCTCGTACATTGAAAGTATTTGAACCGTTGGTAAAAGTCCTTAGACTTGTGGATGGCGATGTGAAGCCGGCTATGGGCTTTGTGTATGGTGAACTCAAAAAAGCCAAGAATGAGATCAAAGAAGTTATGAAGAATAAAGTGGAGAGTTATAAGCCTATACTTGATATAGTGGAGAAGAAAGGAAAGGGGCGTGTTGACACTCCACTTCATTTGATGGTCTACTTGTTGAATCCATACTATTACTACAAAGATGCTTCTTCATTGTCCTCCGATGAACTTTTGAGTATGCATGACGCGGTCTTTGAATGTGTGGAGCGGTTATTTGAGGATGTAGACATGCAAAACATTGTGACGAACACTCAGTTGGTGCTTTACAAGAACAAGGAAGGTTCATTTGGTAGACCTATGGCTTTAAAAGGATGTGAACAATATACTTTTGATCCGGGTATGATTATGAACTCTCTCTTTAATCTTTATGAAGTATTATTATAATATTAACTATTAAGTTATTAACTATTAAGTATTAACTAATAGTTATTAAGTTCAATAATGTCTCTGTTACTTTTTGTCATTTTGAATTTTAGTTGGATGGTGGTCTAACTATGGCAACCATACACCGGAACTCCAAAAGGTTGCAATGAGGATTCTTTCTTTGTCATCAAGCTCTTCTGGTTGTTGTTCGGTAAAAACTCGTTTTAAATTTATAATTACCGGAACACCCCAAGTATAAGGTTCGTAGTAAAGGGTGTTACCGGGTCGTCCTAAGGGAATCGAACGTCTATCGGATTAAGTACAGTTATTGTATCGATTATGTCACAAATTATTATCTAAAACTAAGGTATATATTAATTATAATCTAGAAACTATGACTAAAAACAGAAGATAGCAGGAAATAGAACAAAAACGACACTGGACGGGCGTCCGATTACGATCTAAAACAGAAATATGCAGAAAAAACAGCAGGTAAAAACTGGAATCTTTAAAATAACTGAACGTAGCAATAAAAGTTGATAACGAACGATTTGATTTATCAAGGAATTAGAAGAACGGCAAGGCAATGAGAATCAACGAATCAACCAACCAACCCCAACTAGATTGTGAGCTAAAAATACGATTTTTAGTAATGATCAAATCACGAATTCGATTAAATCTCTTTAATCAATTTCTAGGGTTTCGTTTTCTTTCTCAAGCAAAACTAAACTAGCATGCATAACAAGATCATGAGATTGTCTCCAATACTCTACTCAATTAATCATAAACAATCTCTTGAATTACAATTAATTGCATCAATTGAAAAGATCAAAGCTTGAATCAATACTCTCACATAAATTCAATTAGAAAGATAGTTTCATCGATCTCTCGATTCAAATAAAACATAAACAATATAACAATATCCAATTGATGAAAAATCATAAATTTAACTCACTAAGATATAGCTAAAAATCCTCTAGTTGGTGTGGTTGTTGATTGGTTTCCTCCATTGTCCCACCGCGAATTGCTTAGCCAACAATCATATTGGTGATCATGATTGTTGGGATGGAAGAGTTCATCTCCTTGTTTGCTCTGGAATATGCGGCTGCCAGGGTTTTGAATGAATGAATAATGCGTATGATGCCTCCCCTAGGGTTTGATATGCGCTGGTATTTATAAGATTTTGAGGCGGCTAGGGTTTAGTCGGCGGTTGGACGCCCGTCCAGATGGGTAGACGCCCGTCCAGGTGCGTGTAAAATTTATCGAGTCGGGCCGAGTCTTCTTGGACGCCCGTCCTATGTAAAAATAGACGCCAGTTCAGCAAAAATCATAAAACTCTGAATCAAAATCCTGCTCCTGGACGCTCGTCCAGTATTTCGAACGTTCGTCCACTGGAAACTTCTCTTCTGTGAATTGAGTAAGCATGCTTGACGCCCGTCTGATCCTTCAAACGCCCGTCCATTGGAAAGGTTCAGTGGACGCCAGTTCAACCATGTAAACCTTCATGCCAATCTCAAACTTGCATCTTTCTCCTTCCTTAATCTTCAATCAAACACCGTTCTAGCTCCTTTCACAACATGCAAGCATATCTACAAGGCGATAGAAACGAGCAAAGTGTAAAATCGTACATAAATAGATAAAAACCACATAAATAGCTCGATTTTCACACTTTAATAAATTCTAAACCCATTCTTCCAATTTATCCTTTTAGCAAGTGATTTTCTATAAAAAAAAACACTAAAACACGGAAGATATTGTTACGGAATAACTCGATATAAACCACAAAATTAGTCGTAAACAACTCCCCCACACTTAGACTTTTGTTCGTCCCGAACAAAACAATCAAAACTGGCTCACTTTCATGCAATCCACATAGATCCCTAACTCACGTAACAAAAGATACAACAACTATAGCAAGTGATACCAACATAGAAATAGTTTCGGTGTGTGTGTCAAGCCCTTGTCAATCTTCACAATCCTCTCAAACAAATATCCTCTCAAATAATTTTAATGGCCATCCCAGGTATAGGCAGTAATTGTTCCACACAAAGTCTTTCTGCGCACTCAGTAGGATAATCCCTACAGCATATCATTCGGTTTATACTGGGTATAAGTTCAACGATAACAAAGTTTTTAATTTTTTTCTTCACTTTCTTTTTTTTCTTTTTTTGACGCATATCAGAATGAGCTCTCACCCGTCATAGTAGAATAGGATGTTTCGGGATAACACCCTACCTTACTCAAATCATAGGGTAGCTTTTCCTGACTGTCGTGAGCTTTTGGTCATCATAGTGGAATAGGACATTTCGAGATAATGCCCTACCGCACTCCAATCATTAACCAGCTTCCGACACACCCCTTTATTTATTTTTTTTTATATATTTTTTCAAGACATTAGTTACGTTTCACTTATCACATTCAAACATTCAGATATTCACAGTGCACGTTCTGAACTTAGGTGTTACTCCACTGTTACTATTAAGAACAAATCTCTCTAAGATAAATCACTAAAATAGTGAAAGGATACAGTTCAAAATTTTTGCTTCAATTTCAAAGGCTTTCGTGAGTATGAAATGAATAGAATCTCAAATCAGTAAAAACATGCTATAATTATCTCTCAAAGTCACATAAAATCATTGTCAGGAAACTACAACTAACAAGCCATTTGTTTCAATTACATGCTCAAGATTTACAATTATCCAAGTTTACTTTGAAAAATTTTAAAATTGTCGAGAAAATAACATTTACTCATTGTCAGAAATATAGCATGATAACATACCCAATTTAGACACCCCCCACACTTAAATCACATGATGTCCTTAGAATGTGCAAATAAAAGAAAAGAATACTTAGCTGGTTTCAAAGTGGTTGTCGGGCTGTAGGTTGACAGTGGTCAGGCCGTAACATGAATGAACCGCTGCAGCTCGTATCACGAACAGACAACACTAAAAGTGATAACTGGCAAAAACCGCTCAACAGTATCTGCAACACTCGACATAGCATATAATCTCGGGGTACAAGGGGTATATGAGTAAACATGTAGGCACACAGAAATGGGCAAATAAAGCATTCACAAATAGGACAGGGATAACCAACACACAAATCACCATGGTTTTATTCCTAATGCCCTAAAAACTTAACTAAAAAGTAACTTAAAAGAGTAGGCTACCTTCTAGTAGCGCTTCTTTTATGTCATTAGCTTGACAGAGTAAACCAAGTCAACCTGGATCAGGCCACTTGGGTCTGAGGCTAACCACTTCTCTGCCAGAATCAGAATGACTAGGACGGAAATGGTGTTCGCCACAACAACAAGTCAAGTGAGCGAGAAAATCATGAAATTTCTCTCTCCAGACAACACTGACTCTTTTCTTCTTGTTCTTGTTCCTCAGATTCGGCTGAGGTATGCGAACAGGCTCAGGAGCATTGACAGAAGGATCTGCAAGGATAGGTGTAATAATGTCATCATCCACTCCAAAGAAGTCGGGTGGAATCTCTTCACAAATAAACGACTCAACCGTTTCATTTCTCTGTTGAAAGTATAGTACCACAGGCTTTTCCTTGGGTTGCCAAAGTACTTCTTAATCCTGTGACCATTGACTTTGAACGGTTGATCGCCGTACCCTTTCAATGTAATGGCTCCACCAGGATGAACATCAAGAATCTCAAAGGGGCCAGACCATCTAGATTTAAGCTTACCAGCAAAAAGATGGAGCCTGGTGTTATACAGCAAAGCCATGTCTCCCACTTTGAATTCCCGATCTTTAATCTTAGCATCATGGAGTGCCTTCGTTCTTTCCTTACTGATTCTCGAATTCTCGTAGGCACGGAGTCGGAACTCATCGAGCTCGTTCAATTGCAATAATCTCTTTTCCCCACAAAGCTGGCTGTCAAAATTCAAGAATTTAATAGCCCAAGTAAGCTCGTGCTCAAGCTCGGCGGTAAATGGCAAGCTTTGCCATAAACCATTTGGAAGGGTGACGCACCCATAGGGGTCTTAAACGCAAGTGCGATAAGCCCAAAGTGCGTCATCCAACTTCGGACTCCGGTTGGATCTATTGGAATTCACGAGTTTTCTCCAAAATCCGCTTTAGACTTCGTTGCTCACCTCGACTTGGCCACTTTGGTTTGGGGGTGGTATGGTGTACCAATTCTATGCTTGACACCATAGCTCTCCGTAATTTTATCCGGTGGTGCATTACGAAATGCGAACCTTCATCACCGATAAGGGCCCTAGGACAGCCAAATCTAGTAAAGATATTCTTTTGCAAGAATTTCTTTACAACTTTGTGATCATTGGTTTGGGTGGCTATGGCCTCTACCCACTTGGAAACATAGTCCACACAGACCAGAATATATTTGTTAGAGCATGATGATGGGAACGGTCCCATAAAATCAATGCCCCAGACGTCAAAAACTTCACACTCCAAGATAGGCCTCAAAGGCATCTCCATCCTATTACTGAGTTTCCCTACTCTTTGGCATCTATCACAGCCTTTGCAAAAGGCTTCAGCATCTTTAAACAAAGTAGGCCAGTAAAAACCAGCTTGAAGGATTTTTGTGACTGTCTTAGGTGCTCCGTAGTGCCCACCAGCGGGACCACTATGACATTGCTCCAAGATATCCAATTGTTCATGCTCCGGAACGCACCTTCTAAGCAACCCATCCTTACAGACTTTAAAAAGATATGGATCCTCCCATACGAGATACTTTAAGTCGCTGAGAAATTTCTTCTTTTCCTGATACGTCATCTCTTCTAAATGCCCACTTGCTAAATAGTTGACGTAATCAGCGTACCACGGCCTAACTGTCTCAAGCTTCATCAATTGCTCAGTAGGGAAATCGATGCCTATTTCCTTGTGATTTTCGCCACCCTCATTTACTAGGCGAGACAGGTGATCAGCCACAATATTTTCACTACCCTTCTTATCTTTGATCTCCAGGTCAAACTCTTGAAAAATTATAATCCATCTGAGTAACCTCGGTTTTGCATCTGCTTTGTCCATAAGGTAGCGTAGGGCTGCATGTTCTGTCCAAACCACAACTTGAGACCCTAGAAGGTAACTTCTAAACTTGTCGATAGCAAAAACGACGGCTAAGAATTCCTTCTCAATCGTGGTGTAATTGCATTGAGCCGGGTTCAAGGTGCGGCTCGCATAGTAAATGGGCCTGAACTTTTTATCAATTCTCTGGCCTAAAACTGCACCCACTGCGTAGTTAGAGGCATCGCACATTAATTCAAAAGGCTTAGTCCAGTCAGGTGCGATTAAGATAGGGGCACTTATGAGCTTATCCTTTAGGCAATTGAAAGCTTCCTTGCATTTCTCATCAAACAAGAACTCAACATCATATTTCAGAAGGTTAGATAAGGGCTTGGCGATGTTGGAAAAGTCCTGAATAAACCGCCTGTAGAAGCCCACATGACCCAGAAAACCTCGTACCTCTTTCACTTTTTTTGGGTACGCCATCTTTTCAATGGCCTCTACTTTAGCTTTATCAACCTGAATACCAGTACTGGACACCTTGTGTCCCAGAACAATCCCTTCATCTACTAGAAAATGGCATTTCTCCCAGTTAAGCACTAAATTCTTTTCAACACAGCGTTGAAGTACCATATCTAGATTTTCCAAGATCTCATCAAAGCTATCGCCATAGACTGAGAAGTCATCCATGAAGACTTCCATACATTTCTCCACAAGTCCATCGAAAATGGCCAACATGCACCGTTGAAATGTTACTGGTGCATTGCATAACCCGAAAGGCATTCTGCAAAAAGCAAAAGTGCCTGATGGACACGTAAACGTAGTCTTCTCCTGGTCATTAGGGTCGATGGCTATCTGGAAGTAACCAGATATCCATCGAGGAAACAATAATACTTATGACCACTCAGTCTTTCAAGAAGCTGATCAATGAAAGGTAAGGGGAAATGGTCTTTGGCGGTGACTTCATTCAATCTGCGATAGTCAATGCAGACCCTGTAGCCAGTCACAAGGCGTAAAGCTACTTCTTCCCCCTTTTCATTCTTTTCCACGGTAATACCTCCCTTCTTTGGCACAACTTGGGTGGGGCTAACCCACTCACTGTCGGCGATTGCATAGATGATTCCCATATCTAACCATTTTATGACTTCTTTCTTGACAACCTCCTGCATGTGCGGATTCAGACTTCGCTGAGGTTGTCTGACTTTCTTAGCTCCTTCCTCCGTTCGGATTTTATGCATGCACACATCGGGGCTGATTCCTCGGATATCACCCACTTGCCATCCGAACGCGAGGATGTTCTTTTCAAGCACTTTTATCAGCAGTGCTTCTTGCTCGGGCTCGAGTTTTGAAGAGATGATCAAGGGTAACTTATCACCATCCTTAAGAAAAATGTACTTAAGGTGTTGCGGAAGTGGTTTAAGCTCCAAGTCAGTAGGTGGTTGCTCAATACTGGATTTTAAGGGGCCACCTTTTTCCTTATGGGCTTGAAGTGGTTGACTGAAGAATACCTCATCTTCCCGAGGTATAACCCCAGAAAGGTACTGGATCACATCATCCATAGGGATCCTTTCGTCGCACCCGCTTTCTCCTTCTTATGCTTGATCATCTTTCTCAACTCTTCTTCTTCTAGCTCCTCTGCTAGCTGCTCCCAATCATCAACCTCCCAATGAGTAGTCTCCCTCCAGAAATCCACTTCATCCCAACTACCCATCAGGGCTTCCTCTTCTACAGGGTTAAAGTCTTCCTGACGCAGCTCTTCGAAATCATCGTTCATTGCTGGGAATCTCCATGTTTCTTGTTCATTGACAGGCCCAGTGTGAGCAAGTTGTGAAGACAACTCGTCAGTGACTACGGCCTGTAATGAAACAGAAGATGGTCCACAGTCAGCTTGATCTTTAATGTTTATAGCTTCGAAAACACCAATCTCTGCTAGCTCTATCGCTTCTTCAGAGTTGGCATCTTCTTCGTCCTCATAAATTGATTCAACGAACGAGATTTCTTCAATCAAGGTTTCCTCAGGACTTTTCCCTCGTGTGAAGGTAACAGATGTATCAACGACTCTAAGCGTAATCTGACCCTTACAGAAATCGATAAGGGCGGCAGAGGTGTCCAAAAAGGTCCGGCCTAGAATTAGGGGCATCTCTTTGTCAGGTAGATAGTCTAAGATAACCTAGTCAGTAGGGAAAACCAAATGTTCAACACGGAGAAGAACATTAGCAACACAACCGGCTGCTGAGCGGCTAGATCGGTCTACCATCTGAAGAGAAATAGGGCGTTCCCGGATTCTTTTATCTAAACCGAGCTTTTTGCAGACGTTCAATGGCATCACATTTATGGAGGCCCCTGAGTCGCATAAGACGTTTTGGAACATGTGGCCTTCAATCTCACAAGATATTGAAGGTCTCCCGGGGTCACCTCGCTTAGTAGCAACTTTTTGTGAAACCATAGAGCAATCTTCTCTTAAAACTTCTTCTTCCATCCCTTGAAGCTTCTTCTTGCTTCCACAAACTTCCTTAAGATACTTAGAGCACTTGGGCATTTCAGTCAATACCTCAGCTAGGGGTATACTTACTTTGGTGTCTCTGAGCATTCTCCTCACTCCGTCATATTGTCTGTCATGACTGAGGGTATTCTCTTTCTTCTTTGGCGGGTAAGGAAGGGCTTTATCATTGTTCATGGATTGATTTTTTATGGCCTCGTCTTCCTTATCCTTCCATCTGACAAACTTTTCCTCCCTCTTCTTTGTCAGGGGTATAGCCACCTGAATTTTCCTCATTTCTCTATCAGAATCATTTTCATCACCCGAAGAATCATCATTAAGCTCCTCCTCACTGTTGCTTTCTTCGGTATTTAACTTCTGATTGCCCGCTCCTGAACTTATGGCGTCAGGAGGGGCTACTCGTTTCCCGACTTCTTTCCGGGTCCCGCCTGCTTACCACTTCTGAGAGTGACCTCATTCAGCTCTTCGTTTCCATACTCCCACTGAGGTGTGATGGCAGTGCAAACATTGATATCTGCTTTAGGATTTCTTTCGGTATAACTCGGAAGTTTACCCTGGGGTCTACTTGCTTGTTGATCTGCCATCTGACAAACCTGTCTCTCTATTGTCTTGACACTAGTAGCCAGGGTCTTCACCATGTCTACTAGCTCATCAAACTTATGTTGAGGGACACAGGAGGTGGTTTGGTTATGAGGTTGGTTTTGATTCCAACCACCTTGAGGTCTCTGGGAGTTAGGATTGTGAGATTGATTAACCACCCCGGGAGGTGGTCTTTGATAACTTGAGCTGAAAGAAGGTTTGGAATTTGATGGGCCAGGTGGTGCATTGGCTTGACTAAGATTGGGACGTTGAAATCCGGAATAATTCTGATTCTGATTGAAGTTTCTGAAGGTTTGGTTATGATTCTCCATTAAATTCACTTCCTCATTCATCTCATTTCCCGCCTGCATTCCCAGGTAGTTTACATCTGATGGTCCTCTTTGCTGCTGCATTTGTAAATCGGCAAGCTGCTTGCTTATCACTTCCATTTGAGCAACTAGCATCTTGGTCTCAGAATTGCTCGCAGCAGATTCCTTCTTATTCCCACTTCTTCTTTGGAGTTGACCACATGTTATTCTTTGCTATAGTTTCAGCTACCCTGTACGCAGCATCATCACCTCCCCCTAGGAAGGATCCATGAGCGATTGAATCAAGGAAGTCTCTATTTGGTTGAGAGACACCTCTCGTAGAATAACTCTAGTAGCTCGTGTCCTCTTGTATCCATGGTTGGGGCACTTCCTCATCAACGATTTAGTCTCTCCCATGCTTTCCCCACACTCTCACCATCAAGTTGTTCAAATGTGGCTATCTCCCTTTTCATGTCCATGATTGTCCCAGGTGAGACAAACTTCAGAGCAAAGGCTCTTTTGACATCATTCCAGTTACGGAGAGAATGATGGGCTAAAGATTTGAACCAACGGTTTGCTTCACCCTTTAGAGCAAACGGGAAGAGTTTTAGCTTGACAATCTCAGAATCAACACCAGGATAGTGGCCTGCTTCGCAGATTTGAACGAAGGTGGACAAAAAGTCATGAGGATCTTCGTCAGCAGTGCCATGAAAAGAACTATTATGGACCAGTCCTACCACTCCATTTTTCAGATCGAAGTTCACTTGCCCCATGTCTGGAGGGCGAATAGGTCTATGCCCTTCCAGGAAGTCTTGGTCAAAATAAGGAGCATAGGGGTATTGATTTAATTGGTTTAGCTGGTTCTGACGGAACTGTTGAAATTGATTATTTATCCCAGCTTGTTGATTCTGTTGTTGTTGTATTGCCTGCATCTGTTGAAGGATCAGATTCATCTGGGCTTGAGGATCTGGATTTTCGTTAGCCATAATGTCTGGGTTATGGAAGAGCTTTCTCCTGATAATAGATCGCTCAGGTTCGGGGTTGAAGATAAGAGGTCCCTTCTTACTCCTGGTTTGCATAAACCAGAAGAGCAGAACATGAAGAAATCAACCTTAGGGTTGATGAGAACGAATGTAGAGAAGATTCGAGGGTTTAGAGGTTTAGAAAGAGAGAGGAGAAATGAAAATTTAAGAAGCTGAACTGGCGTCCAGTATGAGTGAACGCTGGTTCAGGGGAAATTCTGGAGGTGAACGCTCGTTCAAGTATCTGAACTAGCGTTCAGAAGACAAATTGGGGGGAGACGGGCGTTCAAATGCTGGACGCCCGTTCAGAAAGTTTCTTTTTTATTTTTTTAATTTAGAAAGGATATAGAAACAGAAACAGGAAAAGAAACCTACCTACAAAAAACTTAAAACAGGAAAAACACTAAGACGGTGAAAAAAAAACATGTTGAGATCTTCTAGGGCTAAAATGGAAGGGAAAACAACAGATTTTGACCTCGAAAACGGTGTTGAACGGCCTATGGCCGTTCACCACGTCGTCGGCGTCGGAACGAGCTTTCTGAATTGCGGTCCTGCGCGCCAAATGGACACTCGAGCCGAAAGTTACGGCCAAAATACTGCCGACACAGAAAACTGCACTACGAAGAATCCGACAACCGTTAACGATTCCCCGGCAACGGCGCCAAAAACTTGTTCGGTAAAAACTCGTATTAAATTTATAATTAGCGGAACACCCCAAGTATAAGGTTCGTAGTAAAGGGTGTTACCGGGTCGTCCTAAGGGAATCGAACGTCTATCGGATTAAGTACAGTTATTGTATCGATTATGTCACAAATTATTATCTAAAACTAAGGTATATATTAATTATAATCTAGAAACTATGACTAGAAACAGAAGATAGCAGGAAATAGAACAAAAACGACACTGGACGGGCGTTCACTGATGTGGACGGGCGTCCGATTACGATCTAAAACAGAAATATGCAGAAAAAACAGCAGGTAAAAACTGGAATCTTTAAAATAACTAAACGTAGCCATAAAAGTTGATAACGAACGATTTGATTTATCAAGGAATTAGAAGAACGGCAAGGCAACGAGAATCCACCAATCAACCAACCAACCCCAACTAGATTGTGAGCTAAAAATACGGTTTTTAGTAATGATCAAATCACGAATTCGATTAAATCTCTTTAATCAATTTCTAGGGTTTCGTTTTCTTTCTCAAGCAAAACTAAACTAGCATGCATAACAAGATCACGAGATTGTCTCCAATACTCTACTCAATTAATCATAAACAATCTCTTGAATTACAATTAATTGCATCAATTGAAAAGATCAAAGCTTGAATCAATACTCTCACATAAATTCAATCAGAAAGATAGTTTCATCGATCTCTCGATTCAAATAAAACATAAACAATATAACAATATACAATTGATGAAAAATCATAAATTTAACTCACTAAGATATAGCTAAAAATCCGCTAGTTGGTGTGGTTGTTGATTGGTTTCCTCCGTTGTCCCACCGCGAATTGCTTAGCCAACAATCATATTGGTGATCATGATTGTTGGGATGGAAGAGTTCATCTCCTTGATTGCTCTGGAATATGCGGCTGCCAGGGTTTTGAATGAATGAATAATGCGTATGATGCCTCCCCTAGGGTTTGATATGCGCTGGTATTTATAAGATTTTGAGGCGGCTAGGGTTTAGTCGGCGGTTGGACGCCCGTCCAGGTGCGTGTAAAATTTATCGAGTCGGGCCGAGTCTTCTTGGACGCCCGTCCTATGCAAAAATAGACGCCAGTTCAGCAAAAATCATAAAACTCTGAATCAAAATCCTGCTCCTGGACGCTCGTCCAGTATTTCGAACGTTCGTCCACTGGAAACTTCTCTTCTGTGAATTGAGTAAGCATGCTTGACGCCCGTCTGATCCTTCAAACGCCCGTCCACTGGAAAGGTTCATTGGACGCCAGTTCAGCCATGTAAACCTTCATGCCAATCTCAAACTTGCATCTTTCTCCTTCATTTAATCTTCAATCAAACACCGTTCTAGCTCCTTTCACAACATGCAAGCATATCTACAAGGCGATAGAAACGAGCAAAGTGTAAAATCGTACATAAATAGATAAAAACCACATAAATAGCTCGATTTTCACACTTCAATAAATTCTAAACCCATTCTTCCAATTTATCCTTTTAGAAAGTGATTTTCTATAAACAAACACTAAAACACGGAAGATATTGTTACGGAATAACTCGATATAAACCACAAAATTAGTCGTAAACAGTTGTGAAAGAAATTGGAGTGTCTTTGAAGGGGTAAAGTCTTCTATAAAAGTATTCTTGAATTGAAATTTAATAATTTATCTTATGTGATAGTGTGATATTGATTTTTTAGTGGTTAATTTTATTTTTGTAGATACACACAAAGAAGAGAAATAGACTAGATACCAACCGAATGAACAAGCTAGTCTATGTTCAATTCAATTCAAGATTGTCTTCTAAGTAGAAGAAGAGGAAGGAAAAAGTTGATGTGCTTCTAGCATCAACTGCTGAAAATGCACAATCTTGGATAGTTGATGGAATAGATGATGATGATGACATTGATGAGGAGGTCACTCCCGGCTCGGGCCTTACATGGGAATTGGTGAGTGAAGCATCCGGAGAAAATGAAGAATTTCAACCAAGAAAGAGTACCCACAATACGGGAGAAGTAAGAGAGCTTAATGAAGAGGATTTTGTGTCCGATGCCACGGAGGATGATACCGATGATCATGAAGACATGGACATTGAATTGGATCGGACAAAGAGCATGATATTGTTGGAGTTGGAGACTTGGGGAATAACGAGGATGAGATTGAAGATTGAACTTGAGTTACATGACATTGATTTCGTACTTTGGGTTTTGGCTACTCGTTGAGTCGTTTCTTTGATCTTTTGACACATTTTTACTTGATTTTTATGTTTTATGATCACAGGATGTAATAATTATATGAGACGAGTATTATTATTAAAAAAAAAAAAAAAAATGTGCCTAGGCCGCCGCCTAGGCGCCCTGCGGCGCCCCTATAGCGCACCGACTTCGCCTAGCGAGTTTTAGAACATTGGGAAGAAGTCTGCTGTTGAAATTTTGAAAGAGCAACAGAAGGAAGATAGTAGAAAGAGGAAAGCTACTGAGATTGAAGCTGAACAACCTTCAAAGAGAATGAAGCAAATTGTGCAGAAAAAGAAACATGGAAAAGGGAAAGAATTGAAGATTCTTGAGGCTCAAAGGAAAGTAGAAGAAGAGGCTGTTGAGCCTACTACTGATGCTAGTGTTGTTGTTGAGCAACATATTGAAGAACCACAGTAGACTGCTGTACTTGAGCCTACTGTAGAAATTACTGAATCCACATCTCTAAAGGCTGTTGAGCCTACTGAAGCTGCAGAAGTTGTTGTTGAGCAACTTACTGAAGAGCCACAACAAACTACTGAATCTGCACATGCCGTGGAAATTAATGCAACGGTACAAGACCCTGCCATTTCTGCAATAGTTCAGGGGAAAGAGCAATCTGTTGCTAACCCTGCTGATGAGCATGTAAGTCTGGGGGAACCAAGTGTGGAACAGATGGAGGTGGTAGGTACAAATTTACAACCAGAGTAACCTACTGACCTAGATGCATCCGTTGAGGAAACTTTGAACCTACTTGTTGAGACCTTTGGAGGACAACAAGTTGAACAATCTGCCGCAAGAAAGCCTTCAATGCCATTTGAAAGGAAGGGGAAGAAAAGAAAAGAAGGATATGTTGATCCTAAACTTAAGCTGGTGGCTGATTACTTTCAATGGAATTTTGGTTATTGTAAGAAACAAAAATCAGCTGCTAAGCCAATGACAGACTTTGAAGAATGGGCTTTTGAAAAGTTAGAGGTGGAAAACCTACTTGATCTGGTCAATACCTCTTTGCTGAAAATGAGGTTGATGGAAATCATTGACAGAGAAAAGGGGGAAGGAAGTATCATGTTTAAGGATCCTAGGGATGGACCAGATAGTGATGATTCATCATCATCTGATTCTGATGATGATCATCCTCCACATCAAGGAGAGGCCAGTGGAACTTCTTTGTTAAATGAACCTAGAGCAGAACAGTCTACTGGTGCTGCCAAATCTGCTGAGGGCCAGCAAACTGATCATATGGATGAAGATCTTGAAGATCTTACTATAGATGATTTGGAGGATTTAATCAATGATGGTATAAACCTTGGAGGTAACAGGTTGGTTGGCATATCTGATACATTCAAGGTTTTGGAGTCTGATGTGAATCCTGATGATCGGCAGACTGAAAATTTGGTTGAAGAGAAGGTTATTGAACATAGTGTTGGTCCCAGAGAAGGGTGAAACTATAGTCGAGGGGGGGGGGGGGTGAATGACTATAGTGGAGTTTCAAAAACTTTTCTTATATTTAAAAGCTTTTAGGCAGCGGATAAGTCCCTTCTTACTATGTTGTTTTCAAATCAGTGTAGACAGTCACAGATATAAGTTATGATGTAGGCTAAATAAATAAATGTTGTAAAGTAAATTGCAGAAATTAAATTGACACAAGGCTTATAGTGGTTCAGGGTGGTGTAATCCCTTAATCCACTCTTCTCTTGTGATGATTGGAGGAATTCACTATTGTTTTCACAGATACAATAGTATGATTGTCCTTGGCTTCCCAAGCTTCACAATCTACAAGACTATCACTCCTTGACTGCAACTGCTTCAGTGATTCAGTCTTCCTTTTGCTGTTCCTTAAGATTAAGATCCTTCAATAGCTATCACAGATTCAACTCCTTCTCAGATTGCCTCTGATTCAGTTGCTTCAGTTTGATGTGAATGTGATTCACACACTTGCTTGATCAATCTCAATTCTGAGTATGACTTTGTAGTTCTGATACTTGAGTTGATCACTAGATATGTCTTTGTAAGTTCAGAGAGAAGGCTTTTCAAATTGACAGAGTTTCTGCTTGATTTTTCTTTCTTGATCGTTGTTTTTTTTTTCCGTCAATGCCTTCTATTTATAGCCTTGAATAACCTTGGTTTTTGAAATTCCGTCCGTTGGCTATATTAATGAGGGAATAACCCTTGATTTTATTCTTGATTCCCCCTTAATTGTATTCTCCTTGATTTCAGTGATCGGATTCTTTCTTCAAACGTATAGCAGAAAACCCGTCCTTGATTGATCCTTTAATGATTTGTGCATTTAATGCATGATCTTCTGAATCTTCATCGTATATCAAATCTGATCTTGTAAATGTCTCTTCGCCGTTTTTAGAACGGTCGAGTGAGCCTTCTGACTTAGCCGTTAGTTCTTTCTTTGTTGTTTTGTTTTTCTCTTTGCCGAAAGTCAGTTTACTCAGCCGATTCACTGTTTCCTTCTTTGTTCAAGTTTTTGGAGAGTCTTTGTACTTCACTGATCCTTGATTTGGGTGAGACCAGTGTACACCATATTTGAACATTGAGTTTCATCACTTAAAACATAACTTAGACTTATCCAAGGTCATCACAGACTTCCTTGGTTATAAGTCAGACCATAATGTCTTCATACTTCTCTGCTGGTGCTTGGCTGGCTTCACTATGCTGAATATCTGTCCTTGCTTTGCCGTCCTACCAACTAGTACAATACTTGTCTGACTTAACTTATACAACTTGTCAGACTCTAAGTAAAGACTTATACAGAGAATTCTAACTTATTTCAGGCTTGCTATAACAGCTAGTATGGCCATCATCAAAACATAATAGAATGTTCCTAACAATTTCTCCCTTTTGATGATGCCAAAACCCTCATAAGCCTGAACATAAGTAATCAAAATTTTCATAATACACAACTGATTAAAATTTTCATAATCAAAATTTTCACCCAGAATTGTCCTTTCTTAGTCTTTCCTTCTTTTGTCCCCTTGTTTGCTGCTTTTACTTCACCTTGGATTTGCTCTTTGAGTCTTAGAAAGAAGTATTTTGCCCAGTTGAATTGCAGATTATTGTAGATGATTCCCATCAGCCTCATTCTGATTTCAGTCATTGCATTATTTGCTCCCAATTTTCCTTCAATGGTCTTGCCAATTAGGGCACTGAACTCATTGAATGGTTTCTTTAAAGCAGATCTCAAACAATTGACCTTTGTTGATCCTGGGTTTGCCGTTTTGGCAATGGTTGCCCAGAAATCATCCAAGATTTGTGATACAAGTGTCACTTTTGCTTGACCGTTATTTGAAAGTTTAAGATGTTTGTGAATTACCTTTTCTGTAATCGCCACTTCCTTTCCGTTGACAGATGCTACAATCTTGTCTTCTTCCCATTCGTCACCTTCTTCGGCGGGGAGCCCAGCACGTATTGAGCAGATTTCCAGAAGGAAATCAGACTTTCATAGCAAACTTTGGTTATAGAAGGATTGAGAAAGGTTGATAGTTTTAGGATTTTGCAACCTGTTGCTAATCGTTTGGCATCTTCGTCATTTCCACATAGTTTCAAGTAGTGTTCTTCTTGAAAGAAGGATCCTGTGGCAATCGATTTTTCATATCCAACTTGGGTGTTTGTGGAGGATGATGCCATTTTTGAAAAGTAGAGAAGTTTTGAAAATGAATTTGAGTTTGCAATAGAAAGAAACAAGAGTAGGGTTTGTAATTGACAAGAAAGCGTAAAGATTTCTGAAAATCTCTAAGTCTTGTTTTTATAGTGTGATTTGGGTAGTGTGAATGTGGTTTTGAATATGGAAGGATTTTGTGGCATAATGGCGTGATTTTGTGTATGAAAATCGCGATATTCGAGTGGAATGGGGGTGTGGTTTGAGGCAAGTAATGATAGAGCCCGAGAATCGAGGAGTTTATAATTCGAAAAATAATATAATTACCTCCATGATCATAAGTTGATCGCCACGTGTGTACAGAATAATCCTCCATAATTTCCTTATTCTCCACGTGTAATCAGAATTGATTTTGTTCACACTTTTAATTTGTCTAAGTCTTTATTTCGGTGAAGTGCCTTCGCTGGTCACTTAGCCGTCCCAATAGGTTCTTCACTTAGCTGCGCCATTTGACCTGTTCCTAACAATCGGTTAAGTTACCTTCGCCGGATACCGGTGCCTTACTTGCAAGCATCTCCCGTAACGGCAAAGGTCGTACCGATTAATGAAGTCACTTAGCCGATTACTCCGGTTAGCCGCTGTTTGATACTTATTCAATTTCAATCATTCCTAACTCAGTTCTTAGCTTACTGAATCTTTCATAACTGAGTGGTTTAGTGAAGATGTCAGCCAATTGATCTTCAGTGGGTATGTGTTTTAGGATGACATCCCCCTTTTCAACATGGTCTCTGATAAAATGATGTCTTACATCAATATGCTTTGTTCTTGAGTGCAATACTGGATTTTCTGTAATAGATATTGCACTTGTGTTATCACACATGATTGGAATTGTTTTCTCTTCTACTCCATAGTCCCTTAGTTGTTGTCTTATCCACAGTACTTGTGCACACAACTACTACCGTCGCTATATATTCGCTTCACCGTTGTTGATGTAGATATGGAGTTTTGCTTTTTACCGAACCAAGAGACTAGTCCGGTTCCTAGCATTTGGCAAGTTCCGGAGGTGCTTTTTCTATCTATTTTGCATCCAAAGATAGTCGAGTCCGAATATGATATCAATGTAAATCCTCCATCTTTTGGATACCAAATACCAACATTTATAGTGTTTTTCAAGTATTTGATTATCCTTTTAGCTGCTAGAAGATGTGATTCTTTTGGTTGAGCTTGAAATCTTGCACACACTCCTACTGCAAATGCTATGTCAGGTCTGCTTGCAATTAAGTATAATAATGATCCAATAATTCCTCTATACATTTTTCGATCAACATCTTTTCCTCCATCATCTTTTCCAAGTATGACTCTGGCACACATTGGTGTGTCTGCTGTGCCACTTGTATCCATCCCATACTTGTGTAACAAATCTCTTGTATACTTTGCTTGACTAATGAAAATGCCATCCTTCATTTGCTTTACTTGAAGGCCAAGGAAGTAGTTTAATTCTCCCATCATGCTCATCTGAAATTTGCTCTTCATCAGGTTTGAAAATTTCTCACACAGTTTTTCATCCTCTGATCCAAAGATTATATCATCAACATAGATTTGTACTAGCAATGTGCTTGCTCCTTCCTCCAGTTTAAATAGAGTCTTGTCAATAGTTCCTTTGTTGAATCCATTCTTGATCAGAAACTGTGACAGTGTTTCATACCAGGCTCTAGGTGCCTGTTTGAGGCCATAGAGGGCCTTCTTGAGTTTGTATACTTTGTCTTCTTTTCTTTAATTTGAAATCCAGGAGGTTGTTCTACATAAACTTCTTCTTCCAAAAGTCCATTTGGGAATGCACTCTTTACATCCATTTGATAGACTTTGAAGTCTTTGTGTGCAGCAAATGCTAGAAAAAGTCTGATTGCTTCCAATCTTGCTACTGGAGCAAATGTTTCATCATAATCTATTCCTTCAGCTTGGGAATAGCCTTTTGCAACTAGCCTTGCTTTGTTTCTGACAACAGTTCCTTGCTCATCCATCTTGTTCCTGAATACCCATTTTGCACCATGAGCAAGAACTTCAACTTCAGGTGCTTCATCTGGTGTATTGGTATGTGGCTCCTCTTGATCTTCAAAATGATGATTCGGGATAGTAGTTGGTATGGTTGCATTTGTATAGATTTCTCTCTGTGGTGCTTTCTCTTCTTGATCTTGAAGATCTTCACCATTTGTATTTGGTTCATAAAAAACCACATGTATTGATTCTTCAATCACCAAAGTTCTTTTATTTAGTACTCTGAATGCTTTGCTGGTGTCTGAGTATCCCATGAAGATTGCTTCATCAGCCTTCTCATCAAAGGTATGCAGTTGATTCTCGTTTAAGACAAAACATTTTGATCCAAACATATGAAAATATGAGATATTGGGTTTTCTACCATTCCATATTTCATATGGAGTTTTTCCATGATGTTTGTTGATGATTGATCTGTTTTGTGTATGGCTTGTGTTTTTGCTTGACCCAAAATCTCTTTGGTAAACATGCTTCGCTATCATTGTCCCGATCGCTTCCTTGATGGTTCGTTTCTTCTTTCGCAACACCATTTTGTTGTGGAGTTCCCGCCTGAGATAGTTGATGTAATACTCCATTTTCTTCACAATAGGTTCGATAATTTCATTTAGAAATTCGGTGCCTCTATCCGATCCGATCTTGATAATCTTTAGCTCTTTCTCATTCTCGGAGTCTTCTCAACAAATCGGCAAACTTCTTGAGTGTTTCTTCTTGTTCATGAAAATGGTCCATGTGTACTTTGAGAAGTCATCCACCACTACAAGAGTGTATTTCTTACCACTCACACTTATTGGTGTGACTGGTCCAAACAAGTCCATGTGCAGCAGATGTAGAACTCTTGTGGTAGATTGATGAGGCTTTGACTTGAATGAACTTTTAATTTGTTTTCCTTTTTGACAAGCATCACATAGACTCTCTTTCTTGAATGTGATCTCTGGCAGGCCTTCAACTAGCTTGCTCCTTGATAGTTTGTTGATGGTCTTGAAATTCGGTGATTTAATCTTCTCGTGCCAAATCCAAACTTGTTGATTGTTTATTCTTGACAAGTAGGCATGTTTTCGCCTTGGTCGTTTTCCGTCCACCACATACATGTTGTCTTGTCTTCTACCCGCAAGAACTACCGTGTTGGTTTGATCGTGAATCACTTTGCATCCTTTTTTGTTGAAGTGCACATTGTAACCTTTGTCACAGAATTGACTGATGCTCATCAGATTGAAGTTAAGTCCCTTGACATATGCCACATTTTGAATCTTTAGATTGTTCTTGAGTATTGTGCCTTCCCCCTTAATCTTGCCAGGGTTTTCTTTACCTCCAAATGTGACTTTGGGTCCATCAAAAGCTTTGAAGTCAGTGAGCCATTTCTTGTTTCCTGTCATGTGTCTGGAACATCCACTGTCTATGTACCAGACATCCTACAAAACAGATTAATTAAGTTTAGGTACCCAACACTGTTTGGGTCCATGCTTGTTAGCAATCATGCCTCCCATACCAAGGGTGTATCCAAAAAGTCTTCTTTTTGGATAATTGAAGTCATCAACTTCATATGTATAAGGCATGGCAAGAATAGCTTCTAGTATTTTTACCGAAGGTATTCGATACTTTTCTCCACCTTTTGGTGCATTTGCATCCTTCTTTACTTTCCAATATGCAGTAGGAAACCTTTCTTGCTTCATGTGTCTAAGAACAGTTTGGTTTTTCTTAAACACATGATGCATTTTGTGGAATGGTTTCCTCTTGTATTTTGGAGGTGCAACATTCCAATCATCCTCTGAAGGGTAAAGTCTGCCTTTTCCTTTCAGATGGCTGTGGTTCTTGATTGACTGGAAGGAGGATTTAGTTTTCGTTTCACTACACCGGGTCTTGACTTCACCGGAACAGATGATCCGTTGGAACCATGGTCCGTCCCTTTCTAAATTTTGGTCCACTAGTGGTCCCGAATTTAAAATGGTGTTGATCATTATTCCTACTTTCATCCTGACTGTTGTAGCCAAGACCAGATCTGGATCCAAACCTTTTTGAGGGTTTGTAAGCTGGTGCTTTTAGTGGTGCAGTGGATACCTTCACTGGTGAGGAGATTTTCTTAACTGATCTTTTAGTAATAGATGTATGATCATCTGCTTTTTGTTGATCATTTAAGTAGGTCTCCTTACTAGTTAATTTAGCTTTTGCTTCATCCAGTTCTTTCTTTAACCTCTTATTCTCTTTTCTTAGATCCTTGCATTCCTTTTCCAGAATTTCATGATTCTTTTCAATTTCATCAAATTTAGTCATGAGATTTTGGACTAGGTCTGCCGTATCTAATGGGAGACTAGAGGATTGTGCAGTGTTAGATGTGGATGCATTAGATGAAGAACAGGAACTAGATGTTACCTCAGTTTCATCTGATTCTTTAGCCATTAAACATAGGCTTGTTTCCTCAGTGTCTGAGCCATCACTTTTATCTTCATCCAATTCTTTGGTCATGAGGCATAGGCATGCTTTTTCATTTTCTGAGCTGTCTTCTTCATCACTATCATCTGAGTCATTGTCAGATGATTCTTCATGCTTTTCACTGCTGGATTCTGCCTTAAGTGCCTTCTTGCTCTTTCTCTTTTCAGATGCTATGTATTTCTTCTTTTCATCATCTTTGTCATTTTCTTCAGGACAATCCACCTTGAAGTGACCTTTCTTGTTGCAGTTGAAGCATCTGTATTCATCATCTTTCTTCTTCATGTCTCTGTTTGAGCTTGACTTTTTGTTTGATGATGAATTTCCTTTAAATGGCTTCTTTTTAAACCTGTCAAAACGTTTAACTAATAAAGCTACATGTTCTTTTAGGTCTTGTGTCTCTTTGCTGATGCATTCATCAAAGTTACTTTCTTGGGGTGCGGCTAATGCGGTGATTTTGTGTGTCTCTCGCCGGAGCACCATCTTCGCCGTTCAATTCGAATTCATGAGCTTTTAAGCGGGACATCGGTGTCGAGTGTCGGTGCTTGCAAGATTTGTTGTTCCTCTCGATTACCGATGTTATGATCTTCCATCTTTCGGTAGTCCTCTCAAGATTTTCAAGCATACTTCTTTTTGGGTATATATGTGTCCAAGCCGCTTTGTAATTCATCGATGATGCTTGAGAATGCGTTGTCCATTTGATCAATGGATTCACCGGCCTTCATTTTAAAGTTCTCAAACTTCGTTTTGCAACGAGATAATTTGTTTTCTTTAATCGCTTGAGATCCTTCATTTATCAATGATAGCTTGTCCCACATCTCCTTTGCTGTTTTGCAGTCTTTAATTCTCATGAACATGTTGATGTCTAGGGTCTTCAAGATCATGTCTTTTGCAACAAAGTCCAGATTTGCTCTTCTCCTGTCATCCTTGGTCCAATCCTTTTTAGGTTTGTCAATTTCCTTTCCTTGATCTCGCTCCCGTGCCTACCACCGTAGTGATTGTGATCGGACCATCATTGATTACATCCAGCATCTCTTCATGAGTTGCTGCAAGATGAGACAGCATTCTTATTTTATATTCATCAAAATTGTTAACATTAAAAACAGGTACATTTGACAAGAAGTTTGAGGAATCCATCAGTATAATTGAATATATAAATGACGGTGAATGGAAAACTCGGATTTGAAAACTCGCTTTGAAAATATGTGATCTCCTTGTTACCGAAATTAGATGCGAACGGGTTCGATACTAGGAACACCGCTCCGATACCAATTGTTGGTCCCGAGAGAAGGGTGAAACTATAGTCGAGGGGGGGGGGGGTGAATGACTATAGTGGAGTTTCAAAAACTTTTCTTATATTTAAAAGCTTTTAGGCGGCGGATAAGTCCCTTCTTACTATGTTGTTTTCAAATCGGTGTAGACGATCACGGATATAAGTTATGATGTAGGCTAAATAAATAAATGCTGTAAAGTAAATTGCAGAAATTAAATTGACACAAGGCTTATAATGGTTCAAGGTGGTGTAATCCCTTAATCCACTCTTCTCCTGTGATGATTGGAGGAATTCACTATTGTTTTCACAGATACAATAGTATGATTGTCCTTGGCTTCCCAAGCTTCACAATCTACAAGACTATCACTCAATGACGCATGACTTCGGTGATTCGTCTTCCTTTTTGTCGTTCCTTAAGATTAAGATCCTTCAACGGCTATCACAGATTCAACTCCTTCTCGATTGCCTCTCGATTCGGTTGCTTCGAGTTTGATGTGAATGTGATTCACACACTTGCTTGATCAATCTCAATTCGAGTATGACTTTGTAGTTCGATACTTGAGTTGATCACTAGATATGTCTTTGTAAGTTCGTAGAGAAGGCTTTTCAAATCGACGAGTTTCGCTTGATTTTTCTTTCTTGATCGTTGTTTTCTTTTCTTGTCAATGCCTTCTATTTATAGCCTTGAATAACCTTGGTTTTTGAAATTCCGTCCGTTGGCTATATTAATGAGGGAATAACCCTTGATTTTATTCTTGATTCCCCCTTAATTGTATTCTCCTTGATTTCAGTGATCGGATTCTTTCTTCAAACGTATAGCAGAAAATCCATCCTTGATTGATCCTTTAATGATTTGTGCATTTAATGCATGATCTTCTGAATCTTCATCGTATATCAAATCTGATCCTTTAAATGTCTCTTCACCGTTTTTAGAACGGTCGAGTGAGCCTTCTGACTTAGCCGTTAGTTTCTTCTTTGCTGTTTTGTTTTCTCTTTGCCGAAAGTCAGTTTACTCAGCCGATTCACTGTTTCCTTCTTTGTTCTAGTTTTTGGAGAGTCTTTGTACTTCACCGATCCTTGATTTGGGTGAGACCGAGTGTACACCATATTTGAACATTGAGTTTCATCACTTAAAACATAACTTAGACTTATCCAAGGTCATCACGGACTTCCTTGGTTATAAGTCGACCATAATGTCTTCATACTTCTCTCGCCTTTGGTGCTTGGCGGCTTCATTATCTTTGAATATCCGTCCTTGCTTTGCCGTCCTACAACTAGTACAATACTTGTCCGACTTAACTTATACAACTTGTCAGACTCTAAGTAAAGACTTATACAGAGAATTCTAACTTATTTCAGGCTTGCTATAACAGCTAGTATGGCCATCATCAAAACATAATAGAATGTTCCTAACACATAGTGAGCCTGATATCAGTTCTGAAGATTCAGTTCAATATCAAGAGTGGATTGATACTCAGGGCACTATATCTAAATCTGCTGACACTTTACAGAAGATTGCTGATGCCAGAGGATTTCTAGAGGAAAACATGGATACTTTTCCTTTTATTTGTGTGGAACAGAGAGTCCTACTCACTGAGGAACAAACAGTGATTGGACATGGTGATAGTTTTTGAAGGATCACCATTAATGTTTGAGGAGGGTCGGGCTGCTGAGGATCAAACAGCACCTAAACAAAGGTCGGAACTGGTGGTACAGGTTACTGAGGATCAAACAGCACCTGGACAAAGGTTGGAACTCACAATGGGTTTGGAGGAAACCCCTGCTATTGTTGAAGAACATGATATTGAAGTAGAGCCTACTGGAGTAAAGGTCACTGAAGGAAAGGATAGTCCGCAGACTGCTATTATTGATGAGGATGAACATCTGCTGGACTATGACTTCAGTGATAAGGAGTTTCAAGTGCCTGAGGAAGAACCTATTGCTGCTGAACCACAACAGGCATTTGTACCAAATTTTGAGGAACCTGCCCAGATCCAATCTTGGAGGAAATTATTGAAAATATAGTTGAGGAAGATCCTATCACTGCTGGAAGGGATATGAGTTGGGCCATGGTTGTCAGCAGACAGAGGGCACAATACAATGTTGAAGCGCCTGCTGATGAAGCTGCTGGACATATGGCTGGAGGTATGGCTGGTGGGGTACCAGCATAGGTATTGGATGAGTTGAGGGCAGTCAGAAATGACTTTACAAGGTTAAGAACTCAACTTGACAGACAAGAGAAAAGATTTGAAGATTTAATGAACTTGGTGGAAAATAGAGGAATAACTACTGAAACAGTTTCATCCAACATTACTTCCACTCAATATGCTCTTGCTGACCTTGCCCAAGATGTGAGAGGAAAAAAACAAGGCAACACAGTAAAGGAGAAGTTCTTAAAAGAACAGTTTGCCTCCATTCACCAGAAACTTGACAAGCTTGCTGAGGCACCCAAGCCTGCTGCGGCTGAACCTGCCGGAACACCTCACCTTGTTGTATTGGATCCTAAGATTACTGAAAGGATCAATCTACTGGAGCAGACAATTGAAGGAAGGATCACTGCTGTTGCACAAGAACATAAATTATGGAAGGTCAACTGAACAACTTAGTGATCACACAGTAGAGTGTTCATGGCCTGCTTTCCCGTTTTGTTGATGATGTCAATAAGGGGGAAGTGAGCCAGACAGCTGTACCAAAAGAGGCTGCAAGGATTTTTACACAAAAGAAATGGGAGGCTGACACCAATGCATTCAGAGAACCTGCACCTGGCCGACTTCAGCTGACTGATGACCTCTTCAAATAATACAAGAAGCTATATTACAATAAGAGGAGACCTTACCATGACAAGGGCTTTCATGAAGGGCTAAATTCCTTTTTGGGATTGAATTCTGGGAAGCTAGAGTCAAAGCCTTAAGATTTTCACACAGAGGTGGTAGAGGTGGAAGAGGTGGAAGAAGTCTACCCATTACATCAGCAAGAGAATTATTGGATGAATTCAAGTAGTTATACATGCGTTTAGGTTTTAGAGTACACCAAATTAACCTTACTCTACCTGAGGCATGGAAATGGTGGAAGGAAGTAAACCCCCATATTGATTTTTCCCTTATTGAAAATCAATGGATGAGAGAAATGGTCAGAGATATAAGGGAATATCAAGAGCAGCAAGAGAAAGAAAGACAAGAAAGAGAAAGAAGGAACTAGATCATCATACTTACATCTGCTTTTTATTTTGGCTGAATCAAATTTGTAATAATTTTTGAACAAACAAGATTATAATGAGAATTGACTGAATTTGTTCTGTATTTTTTTTTATACTCTTTTTGCTTTGTTGTAAGGAGGGTATTGGCATCATTACCAAAAAGGGGGAAATTGTTGGACGTATTTTAAGTTTTAGTGATAAGTGCCAGACTAGATGTTATAGAGCAAAGGCAAAAAGATGTCTAGATCAAATGTATAGGCTTATTAGAGTTTGATCTTTGTATAGGTTTGATCAAACAAGCACTGTAAATGGTCACCGACTTTCATCGCGGACTTTGTCTATATATCGATATGGTACCTGAGTCAGTAGACTAGTTTAGGAACCTGTTGAAGACTAAAGTCTGAGGGCTCAAACTCAGTTAATGAAGGCTGGGGGCTCAAACTCAGTTAATGAAGGCTAAGGGATCAAACTTAGTATTTAAAGTCAAGGATATGGAATCAGAATTAGGGAAGTCTGTGATGACCTAAACTGATTACATATACCTTGTGTACAAGGTCTAAGTTCCATAAGTAAAGTGGTGATTGGAACATGGTTATGATCAAAATGGTGTAATCTAACTTAATAATGAAAAGTTAGATATAAGAGAAGTCAGCTGCAGTGTTTTATAAACACAACAACCTTGGAACAGCTGACTGATGTGTATCTCAGCAGACTTATATACACAGGACCTGCTGGATATATATTTCAAATTAATCAAAGGTTACATTGGAAGATTATAATGAAAAGGACAGATAACAACTTTTGATTTTGTCAACAAATCAATGGTCAAGATTAAAAGAACGTTGGAAAGAAACAGAGGTTTATCCAATGGATATAAGTCAGAGGGTGAACAGTCTGAAAACTGTCAAAAAGTAAACTGACAGTGTCAGTACTATGTACAGGGACAGAATGCAAGTCATGAAAGGGACAAATCTGAAATGGATATGTTTGAATTTCAAACATAAGTCACAAGGATTCTCACCTATAAATAGAAGATCCCTGATACAGAAACAAGTGATGATTTAGGGAGTAAAATGTCAATTAATCTTGAGCTTCATATTCTTTTCAAGAAGTCACCATGCTGACTCTACTGAACTTAAAGCTACTGATCTAGTAAACTCTTCAAGTGTAATATGTTTTCAAGCTACATCAAGTTTACACACTTGAAGTCTTCAAGCTGCTGATCATTTCATCCTGATCAAGCTGTTGAAAGCTGAATCACTTACTTGATTCAAACTTTCTTTTACAAGAAACCTGCTGAAGACAGTGAAGCATCTTTAGGTGTCAAGGACTGTTGTTTGTGGTGGAGCTAGTGAAGAGGCAATCCTACCCTTCATGGACCAGTGGAAGACTTTGGATCAGCAATCCTACCTGTTCCAAGTGTTCAGTTTGTGAAGCCATAGTTATTGGTGAAGGACAAACAACTTAGGGATTTTTGTAACTGCAACCTCAAAGATCTCTAGTGAATTACCTCCAACATCACAGGAGAAGAGTGGACTGACAGGATTACACCACCTGGAACCACTATAAAAATTGCCTACTTACTTTCTGCATTTACATTCTGCATTTAGTATATTTAACACATCAACTTACTGAAACTAGCAACTGAATCACACACTTACATTACTGAGTATCTAATACTTGGTATCATATTTTAACAACAAGTAATAAGGCTTAACTTAAATATATTCTGCTGCAACAAATTTAGAAAAATCAATAGTCGCGGACTACCGACCCGTCAACAGACTATCGTGTGATCGCGGACATGCGAGCGTCGGCGGGCTACTGAACTTGCTGAGTTTGTTAACTCCAAAAGTTTTAAGTGTTAAGTTTATTCCCCCCCCCCCTCTAAACTTAACCAAAGCCTTTTCAAGGGACCAACAAGAGACATCAAGGATGATCAGGCTATCATCCCTCTGTTCGGTCGGCTGTGTGCCAACAACTAGGTCACCCTACTGAAAATCTTCTGTAGGAGGATCTTCAGGATTGACCTCAGGATTAGCCAGTTCAGGCTCTGGCTCAGCATCATCCTTTGGAGCCTCCTAGTCCTGAAGTGGCTCATTTTGTTCAGGCACAACCTCCTCCTCCTCAAAATCCAGTTCAAAGATGTCAGCAAAGTCAGCCACTAAAAAGGAAACATAAAGACTGTCAGTACAGGTCAAATAGAAAATAAAAACAGCATAAGTGCACGAAGAAATAAAAAGCAGAAACCAAGCTCCTACAGGTGTCATAATCCTCTTGGGTAAGCCTCAGATAAGGCTCTGGTACGGAGTCAGAAAGGCGAACTGCCTCGATCATTTCGGCAGGCCACTGTTCATGATCCAGTGAGATGCCGGAAGCAGCGATCTTCTCCAATGTGTCCTCTTCAACTCCAGTGGGACACACATCAGCAGGGAGCTGAAGGTAGTTCCAACCAGCCAGCTCATGGTGTCCGTCATGGCGGATGAAGAAGAAATGATTCTTCCACTCGTGTATGGAGGTCTTCCCCTTAGACAGTATGGGGATCCTCCTTCGATGATCAAACGGCGTGGGAAATAATACAATCCGTTGTGAAGTCTCACCTTTTTATGTTGGTAGAATGTCCCGAATAGCTCTATGGTGAACTCAACGTCCATTAATCTACAGTAGATCGCAAAACCTATGATCGCCCTAACTCCTTTTGGGGCGATCTAAGCAGAGCTCAGGTTATAATGCCTTAGAATGGCAAGGAAGTCCGGGCAGAACGGGGTCCTCAAACCACATGCAAAATGCTCCTTGTACACAGTACAATACCCCTCTGGGGCTGATGAGCGTACATGTGTACTCCTCCAGGCAACTTGGGGAGCATAATGATCCATAATATTTTGATATGTGTTGCGGGTTTTAGGATATTTTCACGGATTTATCTAATGAAAAATAACAAGTAATAAAATTTATAAATCCGGTATTCCCCAAGTGTAGGGATCGTAGTATAGCGATTAATACCGGAGTCGATCACAGGGAATCGGGGTATCTAGTTCATTAATTTTCCTAAGATTTATCTAAACCTAAACTAAAACGGAAAGATAAACTGGACAGAGGATTGTCAGTCCAAAGCCAGGAAAGATAAAAACGATAATAAATAAATAAAACTATAAACGAGAAAAAACAATAAAAATGATGATCATGGTGATTAAACAATTGAACAAGTAATTATCCACCGATCCCGCAACCCTTAATTTCCTCTCTAAAGTTATCTTGTGATGTTTTAATTAAAGATGTGGTTCACCTATCAAAAGTATGAATTCCTACTCTCGTAGATAATTCATCTATCAATCTCATCATCTCTCGATCTATAGAGATTAACGCTATCAAAACAAGGTGTAAGATCTCTCAATCTAGCAACCTAGATATTCAACCTATCAACTCTCGTTATGTCAAGGTTAAAAATCCCATCTTTCCTAGGGTGATCTAAGGTTTACACCGACTCTCGTCATACGGCAAACATCAATAAACAATACATCTTTCGATATCGATTGCATAACACAAAAGCATAGAAAAGATACAACTTTAATCAAATTCACAAAACAAATCTAGATTGAAAATAAAGAACCTGCTGAAACGGATTCACATAGTTTGAACAATTGCTCAGCCTCCAAGCATTCAGCACAACAAAAGCGAAACGAAAATAAAAAACGAAGAAAAACAACCCTCGGTCGACCGAGCACCAGGGCTCGGTCGACCGAGCAAAACTTTGCTCGACTTAGGGTTTTCTCAATGTAAATTCTGATGTAAGATGTATTCTAGGGTTTAAGCAATGCGCCTATTTATAGATAACTAGGTCGGTTTAGCTGAGGCGGCGCCTAGACGCCCGTTTGATATGCTGGACGCCCGTCCGGCATGCTTGAAAACTTCGAGTCGGGCCGAATCATGATCAGACGCCCGTCCTTCTTTAAATCAAACGCTCGTTCAGCAAATTCCTCAGAACTCTGAATGAAACTATCTCTTCTGGACGCCAGTCCAAGGATCTGGACGCCAGTCCACTGGACTCTACTTCAAACGTGCGTTCAGCCCTTTTTATCTTCATTCCATCTTCGATCCAATCTCAACTTCATCTCTTTTCTTCTATCCAAATCTTCAGTCGAACATCATTTTAGCTCCTTCCATGACATATTTGTGTACCTTCAAACCATAAAAACAAGCAAAGTGTAAAACCATAGATAATTACCAATAAAATCACGAAATTAGCTCAAGTTTACACTTAAGTACTTTTAAAACTCATTTGCTCAATAATTCGATTAAACCCTTAATTTCTATGCAAATTATATGAATATGGAGGAAATCATTATAAAACATAACGTTATAAATCGTACAAAATCACCCTTAACAACTCCCCCACACTTAGCTTTTGCTCGTCCCGAGCAAAACAAGACAAAATCAAGGCTCGAGACAAAAACAGACATCTCAGACAATATAGCACATATGCAATAACTTAGAGGTTCACCCCGGTGTGTGTGCATAGCCATAACAAACTTCCACTAAATCCAAACTTGAGAAACTCAAAGCAAAACTAGCTAATACCCCCTCGTAGACTAGCAATAAATGACACTCATAAGATGTACCCTACAAACGTAAAATATCCCAAAAAGAATGATCGAATATATCTAGGGCCTTTCTGAAATACTCAGAGGATAATCCCTACAGCATATCTATCAGTTTCTACTGGGGATAAGATAGACGATAACTTAGTCTTTCATTCATTTCATACCACTTCTTATGTAAGTTGATTTAACTACTTTCACAATTAAACACACATCAGAATGAGCTCTTGCCCGTCATAGCAGAATAGGACATTCGTGATATGCCCTACCTTACTCAAATCATAAGGCAGCTTCTTCTGACTGTCGTGAGCTTTTGGTCATCATAGTGGTATAGGACATACGTGGTATACCCTATCGCACTCAAATCATTGACTAGCTTTCGACACACCCAATTACTTTATTATTAACTCAACTCTTTCATTTGACAATAAGTTACGTGTTACTTATCACATTCAAACCTTAGATATTCACAGTATATCATACTTCGGATCTAAATACAAACTATCATAAATCTCAAGGTATATACGTAGCACTAAGCACATGACTTATAAGAAAATCAGAAATCACTCGTCAAAAGGGGTATAACTTTATATATTAGCTCATCGTTCACTATGGCTCGTGAAAAATAGATCTCAGGTGAAACAACTAACTTACCAAGCATATGATATATAGCATCAATGACTATAAAAATAACGAACATTGAATTGAATTTCCTACTCGGGACAAAACAAAAAACAAAAATGTCGAAAAATTTCTAAAATTCTAGCTCATTTTGCATAGACTCGTAACGAATTAAGCAAATGTATAGATACACATAACCATTCCCTCCCTCACACTTAAATGACAACATGTCCTCATGTTGTGCAGAATTAAAAGGAAAAGATAAAGAACTTAGCTGATTGTAGTTCGAAGGTGGCAATTCTGGAAGTGGTCGCGAGTCAGATCCAGAAATGCTTGAAGAAATCAGGAGACTGTGGACCATCCACCGGAAAACTGATATCGTCTAAAAGCTCACAAGTGCTATCGCAAATATCCTGCACACTAGAACAAACATGGCAACATCTCGGGGAACATAGGGGGATATAACATGGCAAAATAAATCATAAGATAGAAGCACATGATATAATTGCTCAGATGGAAAAATCACCATACAGGGAAAACACAGGACATCTAAGCGTCAAACATAAAGCCACAGAAGCTTTACAATACAAATAAGCCCAACATGTGCATACAGAAATAAGGATAGAGATTAAGGATACTACAAAATAGCAGGATTATACATGTAAAACACATGGAAAAGAAGTCAGAGAGATTTTTTCGATTAAGCTCATGTAAAGATGGAACATATACATGGAACATTACAAAATAGCAGGGCTAGGTGCACTATACGAAAATATATTACAATGCAATCTACATGATATGCAATTATATAAAAAAAATGCTGACAGGCTCAGGCTGAGCAAGTTGGGAGGGCAACTCTACAGTGACTACGGCCCGTGCAGAATCAGAAAATGAAGGACATAAAATAAAAGTTGTAGCGTACGGCAAGCCGATAGTAACTACCCTCAAGAAAAAGAAAAGAAAAAATAGAAAAACAATGCAACTAGATGACATGCAACTAAATGATATGCAAAAATAAAAGAAAATAAAAGAAAGAAAACTAGCCCACTCATTTGCAACACGACATGTATATCATAAACGTCTACCAAATAATGATAGTTTACGATAAACGACAGTACTATTCATTATATGCAGTGTAGACGCGCCTTAAGACTCATCAAAGGTGATAGCATTATGGAAAACCAACAGTTAGCTATACTAAACAGATATAACTCATAAGCCAAAGATAGTAGCAACGGAAAACCGACAGTAGCTACCCATATGAGTTACAAAAATAACAAGAAAACACATAAGTCTCAAAGCTCACAGGATTCATCACAACGATATGTAGCATACGGAAACCGACATTAGCTACTAAATAACAATAAGAACAGTTATAGCATACGAGAACCGACATTAACTATAACATGCATAGATTAATCATGTATATAAAAGTTAATCAATTATTTAACATTGATCAGTAGATGGAAAGATGTAAACATGCAAGTTCAGAACATCTATGTAAAAATAACTAGCAACAGAAGCTCATATGGAAGTATCCACGTCAAATAAAGCATTAAAAATCAAGTTAAGAAAAATTTGAACTAAGCATCTCACAATCACGACTTACCTAACACTCAACTAATAAAACAACTAAGTGTGTGAGAATGAATTTCATGACACCCTCTTATAAGTGCATTCCAAGAATCAAAGGTAAATGGGTGTGTAAGATAAAGAAGCCATGCCACAACAGTAACGTCGAAACACAAACAGTCACTCTAACATGGACCGCAATAGATGGAAAAGGCCACAGAGGCTTAAAGTAAAGCATCCAAGTCGGGGTGAAAGAATGCAAATTCTTATTACTATATTCATCACAAACCCTTAACATTTTAAAAAAGCGGGTGGTTGGACGGCCGTTCATGTGTATGGACGGGCGTCGGTCCGGGATTTATGAACCGGACGGTCGCACGTCCGGGTTACGTAAAAGCATATCCGAATAAATGGGGTTGGATGGACGGGCGTTCACTTCTCTGGACGCACGTCTGGAGGCCACACAGAGTGGACGGGCGTTCAGAAGAAGTAGACGCTCGTCCGGCACTAGAGTAATGCGCACCAAACAGAAACTCGACCTATATCATAAACCTTAGATACACTTCATACATCATAAACCCTAGAAGCTTTGAGAAAACCCTAGTTTTTATTAGGAAAAGAAAACCTAACCCTAGAAGAAAAAGAACCCTAATAAACCCTAGTAAAAAAAACTACCTAAAAAAAAACTCGTCATCTAATTCACGTTTCACAAATCGAGTTAAAAAAAACTTTTTGCACATTCTTAACCCAACGGTCATCGAAACACGGCAAAAATAAAAAAAAAACTCTCAATTTATTTAACGCTACTTTTATTGAAAACTACCTAAAAAGATACGGAAACAGAAACCTAAACCTAAACTACGAAAAATTTAAAACAGAAAAACAGAAAACACTAAAACAAAAGGAAGAAAAAAAAAACGTGTTGAAATCTTTTGAGCCCAAAATGGAAGGGAAAACAGTGGATTTTGACCTCGAAAACGGTGTCGAACGGCCATATTGGAGTCCTGCGCGTCGGCGTCGGAACGAGCTTTCCGAATTGGGGTCCTGCGCGTAAATCCGACACTCGAGCCGAAAGTTATGGCCAAAATACTAACAAGTGCTAAAACGATCCCTTTTATCCAAAAATTTGACCGCGAAAAACGTGGAGTCAGATGATTCAACCTCAGAACCCTACCTACGAAACCTACCTACGAAAAACAGAAACCCTAGTACATTTATTTAATAAGCAAAAGAAAGACAAACCAAGATATCTACCTAAAACAAAAAAAAAAAAAAAAAAAAAAAAAAGCTGGTGACAGACAGGCCAGACGGGCGTCCAAGTTACTGGACGGACGTCTACCTGGAGAAAGAACAGGACGGGCGTCCAAGTTGCGGAGGCTCGTCCGCCGGGCAAAACACAAACGAGAGACGATCGATTTGGACGGACGGGCGTCCAATAGCTCGGGACGCCCGTTTACGTTCAAACCGAAGCACATAAACGCTGCTAAACACGAAAACAGGTCCAAACAAAACACGAAAACTAAACAAAACCCTAATTGGAACCTAAACACAAACCTATGAAAAATTAATAATCACTAGATAACACAACTACCTACGAAAAACAAAACAGAACAACTTTAGAAAAAATTAATAAGAAACTAGACGTCCGTACCGATTCCCCGGCAACGGCGCCAAAAACTTGTTTTTGGTTCCGTTGGCGGGAATACTCACCACTATACTACCTTAGAAAAATTAATAATGAATTGGACAACCGCACCGATTCCCCGGCAACGGCGCCAAAAACTTGTCACGGATTTATCTAATGAAAAATAACAAGTAATAAAATTTATAAATCCGGTATTCCCCAAGTGTAGGGATCGTAGTATATCGATTAATACCGGAGTCGATCACAGGGAATCGGGGTATCGAGTTCATTAATTTTCCTAAGATTGATCTAAACCTAAACTAAAACGGAAAGATAAACTGGACAGAGGATTGTCAGTCCAAAGCCAGGAAAGATAAAAGCGATAATAAATAAAAAAAACTATAAACGAGAAAAAACAATAAAAACGATGATCATGGTGATTAAACAATTGAACAAGTAATTATCCACCGATCCCGCAACCCTTAATTTCCTCTCTAAAGTTATCTTGTGATGTTTTAATTAAAGATGTGGTTCACCTATCAAAAGTATGAATTCCTACTCTCGTAGATAATTCATTAATCAATCTCATCATCTCTCGATCTATAGAGATTAACGCTATCAAAACAAGGTGTAAGATCTCTCAATCTAGCAACCTAGATATTCAACCTATCAACTCTCGTTATGTCAAGGTTAAAAATCCCATCTTTCCTAGGGTGATCTAAGGTTTACACCGACTCTCGTCATACGGCAAACATCAATAAACAATACATCTTTCGATATCGATTGCATAACACAAAAGCATAGAAAAGATACAACTTTAATCAAATTCACAAAACAAATCTAGATTGAAAATAAAGAACTTGCTGCAACGGATTCACATAGTTTGAACAATTGCTCAACCTCCAAGCATTCAGCACAACAAAAGCGAAACGAAAATAAAAAACGAAGAAAAACAACCCTCGGTCGACCGAGCACCAGGGCTCGGTCGACCGAGCAAAACTTTGCTCGACTTAGGGTTTTCTCAATGTAAATTCTGATGTAAGATGTATTCTAGGGTTTAAGCAATGCGCCTATTTATAGATAACTAGGTCGGTTTAGCTGAGGCGGCGCCTGGACGCCTGTCCAGCATGCTTGAAAACTTCGAGTCGGGCCGAATCATGATCAGACGCCCGTCCTTCTTTAAATCAAACGCTCGTTCAGCAAATTCCTCAGAACTCTGAATCAAACTATCTCTTCTGGACGCCAGTCCAAGGATCTGGACTCCAGTCCACTGGACTCTACTTCAAACGTGCGTTCAGCCCTTTTTATCTTCATTCCATCTTCGATCCAATCTCAACTTCATCTCTTTTCTTCTATCCAAATCTTCAGTCGAACATCATTTTAGCTCCTTCCATGACATATTTGTGTACCTTCAAACCATAAAAACAAGCAAAGTGTAAAACCATAGATAATTACCAATAAAATCACGAAATTAGCTCAAGTTTACACTTAAGTACTTTTAAAACTCATTTGCTCAATAATTCGATTAAACCCTTAATTTCTATGCAAATTATATGAATATGGAGGAAATCATTATAAAATATAACGTTATAAATCGTACAAAATCACCCTTAACAGATATCATCCTGGGTGATTTTGGATCTAACACCAAAACAACCTATCGATATCCTAGCAGTCATATGGGCTCTAAGGCGCCGGCGTAAAGAAGTAATCCAAAGGCTGAGTTGTGCCTAGAGAGGTTAGAAGGGGGCTGATATACAACGATCTGCTCAATATTATTCCGAGCAGCGATAGTGTTTAGGGCATGAATGTCTATTGGACCCCAAGGTTGGATAACTGGTTGATTAACTTCGATTTCGGACTCAGAATGAGACTCAAACTCTTTTTCAATCAAACTACTAGACGCAGTGTTTGCCCTCATAAACTGGGAAAGACTGAAATAAAGAAGAAGAGCTGAGAAATTAAAGAAGAAAACAGATGCTTACTTGAAGAATGCAAAGTCTTGAGAGAGAGTAAGTCTTCGATTTAATAGCAGAAGGGGGAAGAGGGAAAATCAGATATGAAAAGACAGGTTATAACCCCCTAGACGTGCAAACGGCGTCAGTTATGAAAGGGAGAGAAAAACGCCTCGTATCCCGCAAAAGTAATGATGGCCTATTAAATAGACTACCAACTGGCAGTTAGATATTTCAAAATGCGAGATCGGATAATGACCAACCGAACCGCCAAATGATGCAGATCTGACCGGCTAAAAGAGCAAAATCAGATCTGGGGGGCTTATGATGATATCCGAACCAAGTTACGCCACGTGTCACCTTTGGGGGTGCGTAATAAATGATTAGGCCTTAACCTTAGGGCATTAAGGGCCAGGGGCCCCAGAAACCAAACAGAGGGCATGTCGTCAACCCCAGGTCGATGATCGACATAAATTCCTCCTCCAGCCACCGTAGGTCGGCCAAGGTCTGGTGAAGAAGAATTGCCCAGTTCGGCCATAGTGGCATTGGGGGCTGAGCGCAGGATGCTCCGCACAACCCGGCTGTTCTTCCACGATGGGGATAACTAAAGATAAATAAGGAAATAATCCTAAGCCATAAAGGCTCCAGCCTTGACATTAAATATGTCTATAATTATCTCTAAATAATAGGGATTAACACGTATATATCCTTAGGGACTAATAATAAATAATTATAATACTTGCATAACAAGTAATAGGGGCGAGAGGCCACCAATATAAGCAACCCTAAGGAACTACGAAATACTTGATTCAATTCAACTATTGGATAAGAAGGCAACTCTCGAGAAATCACTTGAGAGCTCAGTCTAAACAAACAACAAAACACGTCCCACTTTACACAAATTAGGGTTTCTAGGGTTTAAGATCTTTATCACATAGGAGATTGACCCGTATTAATTCTTAGATGGTTTCCAGCATCGTCAGATGTCACAGATCTTCATCAAAACAGAATAATTGCTGATCTTTGTTATATATAAACAAATAATTAAATAAAAACTCAATTTCCCTAATTCCTCTTCTCCATGTATCAATCGATTTCTTCTTCCTCAATTTCCCAATTTAAATCCCAAATGTTTGTGCAACCCATTCTTCTCGTTCGATTAAAACCGCTCTCCCATCCACTAAAAAATAACCGTTCTCCCATAAAATGCAAACAAAAAAATTAAAATACAATAAGTATGAGTAATCACTAAATAGTCTAAATGAATCACTTTAAGTTTCTGACCTAAAGGACACGACCTAACTGAGTTTACTCAGTTCAAAAACAAGAGACAGCCAAAAACAAAATCTATTCCATATTTGTCTATAAAAATTCAACAAAAAAGATTTAGTTCATGAAAAAATAGAGGAAAATCGTGCAAAAATTATGCTGATTTTCAAATAAATTGAAAAAGTTCGACCAATGCTGTAAAAGTGTAAATTACCTACAAAGTTATAGATGCAATCAAAATTGGAAGTGCCTTCGTCTAATTGTGGCAAATACCAGCCGACCGCCAGCTGGAGTTAAGGCTAGAAGATGAAGAAGACTGTTTTTGCCTGGAATTGCTGTTTTTTTTTTTTTAATTTGATAAATAATTCAATAACGATAAAAGAAGGGGAGAAATAAAAAATTATCGGAATTCTTAGGGTGGTCTTCTGGCATCACAATTGCTTCCGACACTCAAAAAAAATTACTTCAAGTATTACGATTATTTTTGTGCAAAATACATGAGTGACACTGACGTTAGTTTTCGATAATAACATCAGTGACAATGACGTTACAGTTATAAAAGTGTCACGTATGAAAAACGTCAGTCCACTGACGTTGAGATCGAAAATGAACGTCAGTGGGACTAACGTTCCTAGTGTGTTGCCGAAAGTAAAAAAAATCATGAGTGGTACTGAAAGTAAAAAAAAATACATGAGTGGTGCCGAAAGTAAATAACTAAAAAATGATAACTTTAATTTTACCAATTAATGCAAAATATTATAACATTATATTACATTTTGAAAAATATATAAACCTAAATATATCAATTAATACGAAATATTTATGCATTAAATTTTAATATTTAAAAATTGATAAATTCAATATGACAATTAATACGAGATATTCTTAGATTAGGTCATTCCCCTACGAATTAGCCACCTCATTTAATGTTGTGGTGGGTAAAATCGGTAGGAAGCGTATTTGAAAAAGGTGGGGTGGGTATGGTACGATAAGGTGGTGGGTAGGGTATGGTAGGATGGGGTTGTGGGAATGATAGGTAGGGGTGGTGATGGTGGTAGATAAGGTATGGTAGGGTAGGTAGGGTGAAGTGATGGGTTGGTAGGGTAGGGTTTGATAGAGTAGGGTTGGGGTACAATAAATTAAGGTAGGGTGGGGTGGTGTGGTGGGAAAGATAGGGTAGAGTGGAATGGTTGGTAGGGTATGGTAGGGTAGGGTGAAGTGGTGGGTTAGGTAGGTTGGAAGGGTAGAGTAGGGTAGGATAGGTTGGGGTAGTGGGTAAGGTTAGGTAAGGTGGTGTGGTGGGAAAGATTGGAATGGTGGATAGGGTAGGCTAGGGTAGGGTTGGGTGGTGGTAGGATACGGTAGGGTGGTGGGTAAGGTAGGGTAGAGAAGGGTGGGGTGATGGGTAAGGTATGGTGGAATGATGGGTACGGTAGGGTAGGGTAGAGATGGGTGGTAGTAGAGTAGAGTAGGTAATGGGTAAGATAGGTAGGATGTCGAGGGTTAGATTAAGTGATATAGGGTCGGGTAGGATAGGGTGGTGGGTAGGGTATGGTAGCGCGGTGGGTAGGGAAGGGTGGGAAAAGAAGTAGGGTTCAATGGGGTATGGCGTAAGGCTACCTCACCCCTTCGCCTATATCCTACCTTATAAACCATACCATACCCTACTCCGGCCAACATTAATTCACTATCCTGCTTTACTCATCACACAATGTGTCATATTTTAAATAATTTGTAGAATATTATAATAAGTTTGAAAGATCTTTGTTTTGTAATACATATTATGCATATTACTTGAATGTAATTACATTGTCATACGTCCCCGTGCAATGCACGGGTTATTGACTAGTAATAATAATAATAATAATAATAATAATAATAATAATAATAATAATATATTGCTGGTAGTAAACACATGCTGCCGATAGAAGGGAAAAAAATAAATGTGATGGGTGGGCGTAGCCCCAGCCGACAAACCCGGCCCTGGAAAAATTTGGGCCTTCGGCAAAGTCGCCGAATTGGGCCTTTTAGTTCTTAGTGTTTTTTTTCTCCTCGAAAACACACTTTACTTCAACATCGTGCTTTTAACATCCATCGTGCTTGTATGTCTAATTTATTTTTTGGCCTTTCTAAATTCAAGAATTTTTTTGGGGCCTTTATCGATTGGAGTAATTTTTTTTGGCCTTTATCAATTCAAATAATTTTTTGTAAGACATTATATTAGTTTGGATCGGATTGGATCTATACGGATTTTTTTCCTTTAACGAAACATGTAATGTCGGGCCTTCCGCGACCGTCTCCTTTGCCTTCATCATGGGTCGGCCTTGCCAGCCAATATGGCGAGTCCATCCTTGTTTTTGGATATAATTGTAAAAGTTTAATTGTATTGTACTTTTCCTTCTTTTGTTACACGAAAAGGTCAAAAGACCTAATAAGCAGAGTGGAAACCCTTAAAAAAGATAACAACCCAAACAACAATTTAAAATCTAGGGAGATGAACCCCCTTAAGTCTTCTCCAAGAATGGTCATCACATCATTTGGGGGTTATTCCATAGTTCTAATCCCCGGATTTCCTTGATGTCCTAGCCTAGCAAGGCTGTCAGCAACTTTGTTTGCTTCTCTTTGTTTGAAGGAGATAATCACCTCCCAGCCATCAGCCTTCATCTTATGAATGCCCTCAATGATAGGAAGGCTGTCTTCATTTTGACTCCCATTGTTGATAGCAATGGCATCAACGAGTGAATCTGATTCGACCCACTGAGCAGGAACACAATACTCCTTCACCAGCATCATGGCCTCTTTAATGGACATTAGTTCTGCAATGAATATGATGTTCTTTCCCATGGCTCCATCAAATCCTTTGATCCACCTACCTTTAGCATCTCTAAAGACTCCTCCAATTTCTATGTCACATTTGCCATCCTCATCCGCATTGATTACACTTGCATCTGTATTGACTATCATCCAACCCTCAGGGGGGCTTGCCATCCAATCCATTGAATGTCCTTTCAATTAGACAGAAGAGAGTCAAGAGGAAGATGATAAGATCCTCAATAAAATGCTAGAGTCCATTTAATCTTATCATCCAACCCTCAGGGGGGCTCTCCACAGATTATTCCATCCATTATCTTGGACATTCTCATCCTTATCCATCTCAACAAGATACAAGTATCACGTTTTAGCAGTGTAACTCCCAGTAACATTATTCATCCAAATCCTTCAATCAGACATATTAGTACATTAACAATAGTATCATTAACATGTTTAGATAGATCCCTTATACATATGTTACCTTCTAAGCATTCATCCCGAGTTTTCTTACCAATCCAGCTATCAAACCAATAGAAACATCTTTACCTGAGCCAATTCTCCAGCCATACCTGTGCTTGATACGATAAAGGCTCTAACAATACCCTTCCGAGAAGGAGAATCATATATTTTAAGGTTAATATCAAAAATATCATCATGACTACGATAAATTTTAAGGATTTCAATCCACAAGGATCCAGGTTTTTTCACAATATCAGCACCAAATTCAGCTAACAAGGCACAATTATTATCTCTGGTCTTTCTAATACCCAGCCCCCTATAGGCTTAGGTTTTGAAATTTTATCCCAACTTAACATATGAATGACTTTCCCATTATTACTATTCCAAAAAAATTTCATATTTAACCTATCAAGGTCCTCACAGGTTTTCTGAGGCAGCCAAGTGCTGTGCATATTGTAAGAAGAAATGGAAGAGGTAACTGACTGGACCAAAGTGAGCCTGCAACCTTGTTAAGATGCATTTCCTTCCATCCAAAAAGCCTCTTTTGAACTCTTTCAATGAGAAAATTGAAGGTCCAGCTACTAACCCTACCAGTGGTGAGAGGAACCCCCAAGTACACTCCAGGATCACTAGTCCTAGTCATACCAGTAATATTGGCTAGCATTCTGGCCATATCTCTATCCATAGAATCACTAAAATAAAGCTTATACTTTTCAAGATTAAAGGAATGGCCGGTATCACTGCAGAACTTATTAAGAACTTTCATCAAATTATGCACTCACTTATAGTTTGCTTTAGCAAAAACAAGGAGATCATCGGCAAACATAAGATGAGATATCCTGGTACCACCCTTAACAATTGGAAAAGCTCTCCATTTATTATTAGAATCACCATTATCCAAAACATTGGATAGATATTCGATATAAAAAGGAAAAAGGTAAGGAGACATTTGGTCACCTTGTCTTAAACCTCTATTACTTTTAAAAGAGGGTAAAGGGTTTCCATTCCAAAGGACAGAGAAAGAAGGTGTCATAACACATCTCATAATAGCTTGGATAAAATTCTCAGGGAATCTTAAATAATAAAGCATGAATTTTAGAAGATCCCAGTTAACGTTATCATAGACTTTTTCCATGTCAAGTTTCCTAACAATGCATCATTTTTTACTTCTAGATTTCTTAATTTTGGAAGGATTTCTTGAGCAATAAGGATATTATCTCTAGAATGTCTATTAGGAATGAAATCACATTGAGTCGGTTGCACAAGGTCATACATATAAGGTTTCATTCTCATAGCCATCACTTTATCATAGATTTTGTAAACCATGTTGCAAAAGGAAATGGGTTCGAACTGTTTAACTTTGACAGGATTATCAATTTTGGGAATCAAAAAGTCTCATTAACTTTATTATCAATCTTCCCCTCCTTAAACCATCCATAAATGTCCTTATGGATAACATTTCCAACAATATCCCAGTACTTTTGATAGAAGCACCCCTAAAAACCATCTGGGCCAGGACTCTTATAGGGCTTGGAAGCAAAAACAACCTTTTTCTAAAGTAATATCACAAATTAAAGAAGCTTGATGAATGTTACTAAGGACTTGACCAGGGGGAAGGGAGAAACTGCTACTTATGCTTTTATCCCTAAGCAGATCAGTGAAGTAACTATTAACCACATCCTTCACTTGGTCTAAATCCACTATCCACTGTCCATTGGGGTCTGGAATAGTAGAAATCTTGTTTTTTTCTTCTAACAACAGTGGAGAGGTGGAAAAATTTAGTGTTAAGGTCTCCAACTGAAGCCAATTAGCCTTAGATTTTTTAAACCAGAGAATATCCTCTTGTTTTAAAATCTGATCATAATCACTCATAAGCTCTTTTTCAAGCTTAATGAGAAAAGGATTCATCTCGATAGCTAAGACTTTGCCATTAAGCATGGCTAATAAGATCTTCTTTTTATAGAAAACATTGCCAAAATCCTGCTTATTCCAGGTAATGAGCATATCCATGGTAGATTGGATATCTTTAGGAACTGATGTTCTCTCTACCCCAAACAACCCTAACCACTTCCCTACACCCTTCATGAGAAGTCCAAATGTATTCAAATTTAAAGGGTCTAGGGATAAAGATAGAGGAGTGAGGATTAGTATAAAGCATAAGAGGGTGGTGATTAGAGTATACCTTAGGTAGGTGAGTGACTTCCGCATTGTTAAACATGAGTCTCCACTCAGAGTATAACTAAAGTGTGAACTAAATCAACTATATACACGTGGAAAATCAAGAAGTTATGAAGGATTATATTGTGGAAGATTACACACGTGGAGATCAAACTATAATCGTAGAGGTAACTATATTATTTTTTCAATTAAAATGCCTCGATTCCCAGGATTTATCAATACTTACCTCAATCCACTCCCCCACTACTCTCAAATACCGTGATTTATATACATAAAATCATGCCATTACGTCACAAGATCCTTTCATATTCAACCATGTTCACACTACTCAAAATCATCCTATATAAACCACACTTAGAGATTTTTAGAATTCTTTACGCTCACTTGCAATGATAAACCTTATTCTTTCTGAAAAATCAAAACTTTTTTGAAATTTCAATCTTATTCAAAAGAAAAATGGCATCATCCTCTTCGGTCTCTCCCACAGAAAAATACTACGAAAATCAATCGTCACAGGGTCATTTTTCAGACTTGAACATTATCTACCTTTTTGGGAACACGATACACAAGCCCAAAGATTGGTTGATGGCTACATCAATCTGGGGTTGATGACCTTCCTAAACCCCCCAATCACTGGCCTATGCTATGAAACTCTGATTGCGTTTTGGTAGAATGCAAAATTTGAGCCCAGCAAGAAGAAGAGCGACCCAGACTGCATTGTAAGCAAAATGTTTGACAAAGAAGTAGTTATCACTCCGGGACTTCTCCATAGATTCTTAAATCTATCCAACATTGGTCCGGTCGATGTGAAGAAGATGCAGATCGACATTGATACTTTTTGGACCGAAATTGCCAAGAACCTCAAAAAGCATAGTAAGAAGTACAACTTCCCTAGATCAGCACTCAAACGCCATTTTGCTGAGTTTGCTCCAGTAATAACGAGAAATCTTAAAGGATGGAAGAGGTCCATGGAGAATATAACCGAGCTCAGGGTAAAATTCATGGCCATTATCTAACAAGGCATCTCATTCAACTGGTCAGAGTTTATCTTCAAATAATTGAAGCACCAAATTAGAAAAGGAACGTGACCTGGAAATTATGGCACCCAGCAAGAACTTACAGAAGAAAGGTGATTTCTAGGAAAGAAAGTCTTTCGGAATTCCCCTTCAACATCTTTTCAATCAAATGAAGGTGAAACTACTTTGTGTGCACCCATTGCACAGGGCCAAGGGGAAGTTCACCTACGTGAAAGCCTCCCAGAAACCACAAGCCAAGTTGGAAGCAAAAGGAAGGAGCCTGAGACTAGCAGATAAGGAGTGAGGAGAAGAACCCGATCTCAAAAGGCACAAGATGGCACCCCTGTGATCAGTGCCAGCAACAAGGATAGCTTCGTGGTGATTAGTGATGATACTGCCACTAAGGAAGAAAAACAAGAAGAAGTCACCTATCTATGGAAGAAGGTGAAGAAGGATACCATCTTACATCATCTGATGAAGCAGAAGAGAAAGATGATACTGACAGTGAAGAGGACAAAGGTGCATAAGAGCAATGGGAAGGAGATCATCTTGTAGATGATCAAGAAAAGATGGGTTTTTCTGATAATGACTTGACAATTCAAGAGGTGGTTCGTAGAAGCCTCAGCAAAGTTGACAAAAAACCGAGTGAGGCAGCTGATCAAACTCACTCAGCTGAACTTGCCAACATCCCCAGCATTGATCAAGGGGAACAACATCAGAAACAGTTGTTGTGTTATTTTCAATAAATAATCACTAAATCCTACCGCAAGCACACGGCTTATCGAGTAGTACATAGGATGTCGATCCCACACGGACTTGTAGTCAATCACCAAACAATTCCCGATTTATATTAGCTAGACAAATCAAAATTTTGGAGGTTTTTATCTAAAAATCCTAAAATTAAAGAAAATAAAGAAAATCTAATTAATAGCCAAGAACTTCAAGATTTAAAGGCATTTCTAGGATTTCGGATCCACCACAGCGTTGTGTATACATAATTTCAACAATCTTTCTATCAATATGAATCTTCTATTTATGTGAAGGCCAATTATCATATATTACACGTAAACTTCCTTTCGAACTATTATCGTGATTGTACCTAGTTTTATCCAACATTCAGTTTCCTACAATGATGAATAAAATTAGATGCATTGAAATACCATAATTATGGGCCACTTTAGGTATAACCTAATTTTCATTCAAGAAATCCCTAAAGATTTGATCTTGGTTTTTTGGTTATGGATTAATTAATACTTTTTCTGTCATCAATTAATCGAATGAAGTTTCTCATGCAATCCTACGGCCATTCACTCATTCGAGATATTATTTACGAAAAATACATGAATAAGCATACAAGATCGAATTCATAAACATGACAAAAATCCTTTATCAATGAAAAGATTGTATCTTTAAAACTATATAATCATCGTCGGGCTTTTCCTAATCCAAGAAATTAATATTTACTCTCGTAACATATCAAAATTCCAAGATTCAATCATATAATTCATACTTTGACAAGAAAAAAAAATAGAATAAAGGGGAAAGAGATAGAAAGAAACCGTCAAAGTATTGCATAAATAATCAAACCTCGAAAAAGCTTTGTTCTTGAATTTCTTGAACCTAAAATCCTTGTTCTTGGGGATGGGAGAAGATGATGAAGAAAAGAGGAAAAAGTTGACTAAAATCTGATGGGGATGCGTGTATCTTGATTTTCACGACTTAGGGGAGTATAAAAGGGATAATTACATCATAAATATAAGTTTCCATAATTAATTTAATCAACAAAATCTCTAAAATTAAATATCTATCAATCTTGGTCTCTTATAGTGTGTGGGCTCCTCTTTTGCATTGAAAATCACGCCATTATGCTAGAAATCACGTTGGGAAAGTTTCCACCAATCAGAACATTTCGTTGGCCAGGATCAGATTTCCGGAAACTATCACACCCTGGGTGTGACAGAGGCTGGTTTTTGAACTCTTCCACTTTAGCTCCACTTTTTGGGCCTTTTTCTTCTAATCTCGAATCATCCTGCAATAATTCAATCATCCGCAGTAATCTAGCCCAAAAAGGATAAAAACATCGCAAAATAACAACACACGACACCAAATTGAGTTTGGGTAGAATAGGGGAAAGAAAGAAAGAAAAAAATTAAAATAAAATGAATGATTATCTAGTTAGGAGAAAATGGGTGATGGGCCGAAATTTTGGGGAAATAAAGGATTTTTTTTTTGTTGAGAAAAACAGCCTCCATCACACCATGGGTGTGACAATGGCTGTTTTTTTCGCTTTTTTTAGCCACCCATATTGTCTTTACCACGTCATTGGTGTGACCTCCACTTTCAAAAGCTTATTTTCTCCGCATGCAATGGCCTTCAAATACCACTCGTGCACATCTTTCTTTCTGCAAAACAGACACAAAAACAAAACAAACCAAGACCAAAGGACCGAGAAGACAAATCTCTTCCTTTATTTATTCATCAAACAAGTAAAAATAAAAAATAAAAAACACATTCTGAATTTATAGTCTTCAGTTGGACTATCTTTAAACATCATTGTCAAGGAGGACTAAACCAAATACGGGCATCCCTCTGCATTTTTCTCCACATATCAAGGATATTAACCAGGATTTTCAGATATAGCATTGGGAGCCTATAATAATGTCTTCTGAAAAAGTGATTAATCATTTTAGCTCCAACGAATGAAGTGCCTCCTAAAAATTTAATAATCTCTTTATCAATGCTCATGACAAATCTTAGAGAGTTATGGACTATTAGAGGTGCAACATCAATATACTCGATATGCTCAACATCAAGAAATTCAACATCGTTATTCAAGGAAGAATAACTAACATTATCTAATAAAGTAGAGTCAAGCACCGTAATGTTACCTCCCTTTTCATCCTCTTCTTGGCTCATCAATGTTGAATTCGGAATTATTGCACCATTATCTTGTGAAGATTTTCGAATATCCATGTGGCTCCACTCTTGTTAATACAAAGGCCTAAACACTCCGCAATCTTTGAGAAAGAATCACTGAAAACATTCATATCAAGACATAGTGGGATTTCATAAGGATCATAGTCTATTTCATCCTCACAACTTTCAAGGACGGCATTATGGTCTTGAATCTCCATCATATGCTTATCCTTTTCAGTCTCTTCAATAACATGGCGATTCCGTGCAATCAATTCTCCAATTGTTAGCTCTCTCTTATTAGTAGAAGAAATGGGGTGTGAATCATTCGATCTTTCTTTGAATTGTTCCCATTCTTGAATGGGAATCTCCGTTATAACCTCAAGCCTAGGCTGATGTTCAGATTGAGGGGATGGTTCTTTTCGCCAATTGCTTTGATCTTGACCCCACAGAAAATAAGGATAGTTACTCATCCCGCCATTGTATGTTGGTGCATTGTCATAGGTATTCAATTGATGGGTGATGCTTCCAGAAAATGGGCTCACCCATGTGGCACCTCTTTGGTGGCTCGACATATAACCCAGGGAAATAAACCATTCTTGACTTCCTAGTGACGAGCCCAGGGGGCTCGCCTATCCGTTGTGTCCACTGATCCTCGTGTGCCCGACCGCCATTGGGTCGGATCGTATCGATCTCTCACAGGCCGGGGAGGAGTTGGGCACTAAATTCTAGTAATCAGTAGTGCGGTCCCTGTCGATCTCCTGGCTCGGACTAGGTCCTTGTACAATCTTGTGGTACTAGGAGCTCGGTCATCGTCCCCGATCCCTATGAGATGACCCTGCCATTCCAGTATACCTCTGACAGAGCCCGTCTTTAATCTTATACCTCGTTTGCATAATAACCAGATAACTAATGTAGAATCTTGCATGATAAAGGCTCGAATCTTTATCACTTAATGCTAATATTTTAAGACCGTAATTATCTTCTATAATCATGGAGATCATTCAATCATAATCTTTTTCCTTAGGGAGTACGTCAAACAGTGTCAATCACAGACACGCCACCTTAAACCCTAGGGCGTAAGCTCCTCTATATAAACTGTCCCTAAGGAACTACGAAGACTTGATTCCAATTGAACCATTGGATACATAGGCAGCTTGATCATCATCAAGTGCAGTCTAAAACAAATCAAATCACCCCCTCCCTCATCATTTTTCTGTGTTCTTGAAGCGTTCTTAGGTCATAATCAAGGAAACGAGTTTAGAGGTTTACCTTGACGATTCTTGGACCGTCAGTAGGATAAATAACCTCCATTGCACTAAGCCTCACGATGTTTTCTGCCACAATACGAACATCTCACTTGAAGCTGATTAAACCCATATCCATACGTCCTCTCATAATTCGATGGCACATTAACATCAAATCCGGAGAAAAATGAATCTATCAAGCTTGGCACTTCAACTTCTTACACAAGAAATGAAAAAATAAAAAGCAAAAAGTCCTCACCTTAGCAAGGTGTTGCTTGCTATGGTGGGGAGAAATAGAAAATCTAGTCTAACAAAATCAAGAACGGGTTCGATGTTGACACCAAAGTCCCCGGAAACGGCGCCAGAAAACTTGTTGTGTGATTTTCAATAAATAATCACTAAATCCTACCGCAAGCGCACGGCTTATCGAGTAGTACATTGGATGTCGATCCCACAGGGCCTTGTAGTCAATCACCAAACAATTCCCGATTTATATTAGCTAGACAAATCAAATTTGTGGAGGTTTATATCTAAAAATCCTAAAATTAAAGAAAATAAAGAAAATCTAATTAATAGCCAAGAACTTCAAGATTTAAAGACATTTCTAGGATTTCGGATCCACCACGGCGTTGTGTATATAGAATTTCAACAATCTTTCTATCAATATGAATCTTCAATTTATGAAGGCCAATTATCAAATATTACACGTAAACATCCTTTCGAACTATTATCGTGATTGTACCTAGTTTTATCCAACACCCAGTATACCTCTGACAGAGCCCGTCTTTAATCTTATACCTCGTTTGCATAATAACCAGATAACTATTGTAGAATTCTGCATGATAAAGGCTCAAATCTTTATCACTTAATGCTAATATTTTAATACCGTAATTATCTCCTATAATCATGGAGATCATTCAATCATAATCTTTTTCCTTAGGGAGTACGTCAAACAGTGTCAATCACAGACACGCCACCTTAAACCCTAGGGCGTAAGCTCCTCTATATAAACTGTCCTAAGGAACTACGAAGACTTGATTCCAATTGAACCATTGGATACATAGGCAGCTTGATCATCATCAAATGCAGTCTAAAACAAATCAAATCACTCCCTCCCTCATTGTTTTTCTATGATCTTGAAGCGTTCTTAGGTCATAATCAAGGAAGCGAGTTCAGAGGTTTACCTTGACGATTCTTGGATCATCATTAGGATAAATAACCTCCATTGCACTGAGTCTCACGATGTTTTCTACCACAATACGAACATCTCACTTGAAGCTGATTAAACCCATATCCATACGTCCTCTCATCATTCGATGGCACATTAACATCAAATCTGGAGAAAAATGAATCTATCAAGCTTGGCACTTCAACTTCTTGCACAAGAAATGAAAAAATAAAAAGCAAAAAGTCCTCACCTTAGCAAGGTGTTGCTTGCTATGGTGAGGAGAAAAAGAAAATCTAGTCTAACAAAATCAAGAACGGGTTCGATGTTGACACCAAAGTCTCCGGAAACGGCGCCAGAAAACTTGTTGTGTGATTTTCAATAAATAATCACTAAATCCTACCGCAAGCGCACGGCTTATCGAGTAGTACATAGGATGTCGATCCCACAGGGACTTGTAGTCAATCACCAAACAATTCCCGAATTATATTAGCTAGACAAATCAAATTTGTGGAGGTTTTTATCTAAAAATCCTAAAATTAAAGAAAATAAAGAAAATCTAATTAATAGCCAAGAACTTCAAGATTTAAAGACGTTTATAGGATTTCGGATCCACCACGGCGTTGTGTATATAGAATTTTAACAATCTTTCTGAAGGATGCAGGTTCTTAGATCTAAACGAATTAGATCTACGCGCAGCGGATGGATTACGATTTATATAACACAATTCATAATTAAAGGACTTAAGTACTACAAGGGGGTTTATGATTATGTTACCAATAACGGGAAGAGAAGCCTTGATCTTTCGATGTGTTCTCCAAACGGCGGTTGGTGGACACCCTTCTTGATACACGAGCCTCCTTGATATGCAACACCAAGAAAAACTCAAAGTTTTTCTTCTACTAAAAACCCTAGGCAAGAAAAAACTAATTTTTCTCTCCTTTTAGATGATGGTGGTCGAAATTTTCCTTATCATTAAGACTTGGGAGAACTCTCTTTATATAGGAGAGTAATCCTTGTCCTCCAAGGATTAAATAATTAAGAGATAATTATTCCATTAATCCTTTATTCCAAATAAAAGATAAATAAAATGATTATCCTAAACCAATTAGGATAAATCATATTATTAACTAATATTCCATGAATTATCAATTAACAAATAAAAGATAAATCACATGTCAAATAATTATCCAAGAAAACTAATTTCTCTCTAATTAAATGATGATATTGGCGCCACCTTTAGGGTCAAAAAGCCCACATAAAATGTCTTTTATGTGTATAATATTATTTAGCCCAACTAAATAATATCCATGCATATCAATTAATTAGCCCAGCAAATTAATTATCACCGAGGCCCAAGTAACAAGATTACTAGTCCGAATTACAGAAGCCACATCGGGGACCATGGACCTATAACCAGTAGCTCCAATAATTAATTATTCGTCGAACGAATAAGTACATTAATTATTAATTCCGGGATTACGCCACCATAAACCCGAAACCGAACTCTACCGATTATAGATGTATACTTATACTCAACCCATAGAGTGAATAAGCGTCCATTGATATAATCACTACATACGGATTAACCCTCCATAGACTGTCCATTCTGAGTGGGAAGTCTCCGTGAACCCGACTCAGAATATCTTATCCTTATTTACCATTAACCCCCTGATGATCAATTAGCACACATATCTGACTAGTAGCTAATTAGTCAAATGTGAACTCCCGGGATCGATCACTTTCTTAGGGCTAACAAATAAGGGGACTGTCTCTCTACTTCCCACAGGAAGGAATGGATTCCATGTCTGTGAAGATCAAAACTACTCACTCATCAGGAGATAGTGCCAATGAGAAGTGGCTTGGAACACATATTCAAGTGAACCGTAACTAACACATCAAACACTACCCCGGGACAAGCAGCATCCTGTGATCACCTCAGGATTAAGGTTGATCCATATATGATCATCTAATGATTTAATAAGATTCCTCGATTACGGAATTATACCGAGAAATTCGATTAAATCGGTCCAAATTCCTATATGAATGCCATCATATATAAATGCCCCACGTAGTTACCCTCTACCGACAGTCCGGATAAGACTATCACACCCTAAGGTGTTCGGGCGCATTATTGGTGTTTTAATCAAGAGACCCTAAACTCGATTAAGTTCACCACGGCTAACGATTTAAGTATATCTCCACTAACTCAATCCTCACGTGCATGCCATACACCGAGTTAAGCGGTTACATACCGATATACTTAGGGTTTGCGAGCAGTGTATTATTTACAAGCACAAAGCAAGTAATAAGGTGAGATAAAATGTCATCCATTGTTAAAAACAATTACACAAATTGTCTTTCGGGCACTACACCTAACAATCTCCCACTTGCATGAAATGACAAGTAATGATTGTTTTTAGAGCACACCCTTTCTCATCTTATTCACAACACTCTCCCACTTGCTCTAAAAGCAGATGAGATATATTCCTCAATGCCGTACCCTCCAAGCACTCGACTTGGTACACTGATCAGTTTGGTTGTCGGCCCGAGACGATCTTTAGGATCGAAACGTTGCCGGTCCATCTAATCAGGCGGTACTCTCTCTCAATATGCTTTTGACCTCTAGTGACTGAGAAAATCCTTCTAAGCTATCTCTTCACAGTTTTCACAATGAAGTGATATCGGCTTATCAGACCTGGAATTACTCCCAGACCATAAAAGGAAATTCTAAGCACTATGAGTAAACACTGAGCCCGAGATCAACTTAATGATCATCCTTAATCTGACTGCAAGTCAGAATCAGTGTAGTCAACCATATTCAAGGTTGCACCTGAATATACAAGCATATGATTCCTCGTTCTCTAAAGATACTTGAGGACGTACTAAACCGCTACTTATTGCTTGAATCCAAGATTCAACTGCAATTGACTTATTATGACCTGACTTGCCGTTATCCAAGAGAGATTCTATCCCATTTTCTCTTTATCCGGAGATTTAGAGAATCATTCCTGAGATGTAAGGTAGGACTACTCTCGATGAATGTTGCATACGTATATGCATGATCATCTTATTCAATAAGATAGGTGGGATAGCCAATGACTCATTCTCGTGAATTTGATCGAATCAGATTCTTAGAATATAGTCCAATTCTCTCATCCAGAGAATTTTGGCGTGTCAGTTTCCGACTTCAGATAGCACACCCATGTTGTTTCCAACCGTTTTAGTGTTATCATTTATGAACACTAATGCTACTACTTTACCAATATTGATATCCAGTTTACGAAAAAACTTATCAATATTTTGGTCAAGTCCACATATTTTAAAACATGTGAATTTTAAATGACCGAGAGGTTCTCTTAAATCCACAAAGGATATAAGCCATGGCAGGCTTCCTACCAATGGTTCTTTCTGAATAAATTAAGATATCGTTAGTCTCGCAAAAAAGGTATTAGGGAATCACCCCTATCTTCTGCTTTGTAACGAATCCGTTATTCATTCTCGCCTAAAACCCTTCGTTCGAATGAATTCGATTCCGTTGTTCGGCAAGAAAGTCTCGGGGAATCACCCCTATTTTCTCGCTTTCTATGGAAATCTAGCAAGGCGAGTGGTGAGAGAGTTCAAGGTCTGGTTAACTCTCTACTTGTCAGGGAATCACCCCTATACCACTCAACTTTGCGCTGAAAGTTTAAACTTTCCTATTCATTCGACTCTTTTCTATGTAGATCCAATTGCTCCCACTGGGCCTGAGACACTCAGGTGGTTCTACAATAGACTGAACAAAACTGGAGTACAAAAAACTCCATTCACAGGATAAGGTTTTCGAACCAACCTCTCTGATCAGAATCCTGTACAGCCCACAAAGAGCCACATGTTATCAATCACCTCAGCAGACTATAAAGTCCACACAACCATAATGGGTCAATGGTTAAACCATACTCCCACTGCGTTCTGGGTGGATTGACATTCTGATCTAGTAGTATTTATCAGTGTAGTCACCAACAACCGATGTTGGACGTGGTCTGATTAAATCAGATAGTAACTTCCTTTGGGTAACCGTACTCCAAGGTCTAAGGCTGTTACTTATAGATTCTTGTGACAGTCCAACTGTCACTTTCGATCTCAAGAATCTTACAACCAACCTTCACTCGTCTCATTAAGGCATTTCACGAACAGTCAAAATCTGAACGTATGCGCAAAATCTCCAGTCCTACCTTCAAGCATTAAATGCTAAATTCCTACATTTACGGAAATGGTGTGAATCGAATTCACTCCTTATCCATAAATTCACTAGCATCTTCTAGGTAGACTTCTCGGTTTACATAATAATGTTAACCGTTATTTTGCAACCAATTATCTTAATCGAGTTTAGCAGTGTATTGTAGTACATCAATAACTATATAGGGCAAGTCTATGGTTTCTTTCTCAGTGAGAAACATTCCACTAGGAGGCAGGCTGAGCATCAGTCCCAAGACTATGCTATAGCCTATTTCTGAGCATGGAATACTCTATTCTCTGCTAAAATCAGAGACTCCTCCTCGTATTCTTTTGATAAACTAAATCGCGTTTCGAGTAGTTACCAGACAAAATGTCACCACTCAAAAACTCCCACTAGCTTGTATCTCTCACTAGACCCCGAAGGTCACTGTGAACAAGCAATGTTACCTCTTCAAATCTATTACCCTCTCCCAATTGAAAGGAAACTTAGTCATTGTTCCTTTGAGATAGTGTTCCTAGACTGGGAGATAGGAATCTCCCTTAGCCAGTCGTCAGGTCTTATCTCTAGGATATATGCACTAATTAATAGATATTGAAGGGTCGTTTATCTTAATACGGAAACCTTTTACCTTTAATAGTTTAAGATGTGTTACACATACCTATTCAGCTTTTCTTAGTGGTTCTGTCTTTATCAAACAAAAGTCCGAGTCTCAGATTCGTACTACAAATGTCATCTTCACTTTATTTAAGGCAACTGTAGTGTCGAGATGAAAGTGAATCCATTTGTTTCAACGAATCTGTAAACAAAAAAATAAATTTTTATGTGATATTCAAGGATAGAATCCGAAATTCATTTCCTTATATCACTCCCACTATTATAGCTGAAATAACTGCCCGTTGTCTACACTATTAATTGTTAATGCTCAGCTTCCTTGTTCTTCCAAAGAACTAAGCTACCGAGTCAAGTTACTCGATTTAAGAAAGTTGCTAAGGATTCATTGGTTAAGTGATCCGAAATCACTTTCCTTATCCTATACTTTCTATAATTTAATGTTTCGGTTTAGCCTTAAAACTTCAGTTAAGATGATTAACACTTATAGACATTCTGTCCCATTCTTAACTTTCCTTAAAAGGAAATAGTCTTGAACTAGCAGTTCGTATGAGTAGACACTACTCGTGAACTGTGGGATGTCTAATGAAAGCGTTACCCAGTGGGACTAATTTTCTAAATTAGAAAATTTCTCGTGTAGACACTACACAATTAAAATTCACTAGAAGAATTTTGTCGTCCCAATCATCTTTCAAACTAATTATGGTTGTCTCTCGTTCAACACGAGTGACAGCAGTGACATACTTGTTTACGTTACTTAAGTCTTGAAGGCTCAAGAGAAATATCTCTTCCGAAAAATTAATCGCATGTGAGATTAATAGGTACAACGTTCTAGTTACTAACCACTTTTTAACGAAGTCATTACTAGTCAATTTTACACTAGCAGTCTAGCACCTTAGAGAGATATATATAACGAGTTGTAAATAAAATTGACGAGAATAAATCCAAATCATACACTACTAATAAATTTTAGGAACATAAACTAAGTACTTATAGTCTATCCTACCGTTCCAAGGATTTAATCTAATGCCTCGGTGCCGCCTTAGGGTAGGTCAAAGAGGTTTCGATTAATATTGAAGATCAACTTCGAATCGAACATCTCATTTGTGATCGTCAATCACCTTTCCTTTTTCAGCCAAGGTATTACCAAAATACCCTTTATGAGTGTGACCTACTTGTTTCGGATCTTTAGATAGACCCCGAGTGTGCCGCCTTAGGGTCGGTCGGTGACTCGCCGAGTACCCAAAATCCTATCCTTTCGGAGACCAAGCCTTGAATTTTGATAGCGGTGAAGGCCTTCCTTAGGGGGCCGAAATCAAAGCCGGCACGAGGCGTCACCATTCTCTCACGTTGCTTGTGTCAACAGTAGAGGCCGTGGGGTCGGCTGTCGCCTCTCCCGCTCCCACTCAATATTTTGAAAAAGTGGTGGGTTTACTGATCACGTTTTTGGACTTGATGTTACATTAAGGAACATTAAATCATAGGCCCGAATGTTGTCGGTTATGTGGGCTAGCCCACCCGACCTATTCGTTAGAACATATGTGGCCGTCGGACGGGTCAAGGCTAGGAGAGCTCCGTTGAGCCGTAGTGGCTCTTCGGATGGCTCAGTATTGCCAGACCCCCGTGCAAACGCCACACGTGGAGGGTGAAGTCGATTGAGCCGTAGCTACTGTTGACCACCCAACCGTGGTTAAACCACTTTCGAACCTGTTTGCCCGTGATTATCCAATCCTTAAACATCAAACATTCACGTAGACACTACGGAACAAAAACGTAATCTCGTCTTAGGTAAGGTGGAATTCACCGAGAATCCAACACCTTAACCACGAGGTTTCGGGATTTTACTCCTTATGCTTTCGCAGAGTGGGATTCACCGAGAATCCATCACCCAACCTCGACGATTGAAAAAAACCCGTGTTCCTCGGTTTTTACCCTAATTAGATTCTAATTAATATCAAACAATTAATTAAAACTAATCGTGTGTTTTATACATGCCTAACTAATTCCTCGAATTAATTTTTACATGTATGCATATGGAGTGGAATTCATGATATGATGCATGTCATGGCAATTTTCCGGTTCTACTCATACAATCTACACATGTATACTAGTGCGGAAAATAAACACCGAGATGGACCGTTGGCACCCCCGTAACTAATCTATTCGAAAATAAATTAAAACCCTAATCTGCAGCTGTTAAGAATCTTCAACGATCGGCATACCAAACGAACTTGGATTGGGACGAAACTTTCCAGATCTGATCTTCATTCCTTGGGCTTCATTATGGACGGTTGGATTGGAGCTTTGACTTGTCAATCTTCTCCAGTGAGCCGCCCAACTTGCTGCTGAATTCAGACTCTTACAGCAGCGCATCATTCACTTCCCGAGGCCGATCGGGGATCAAGATGAATCCCGATCGTCCTGAAAATTTTATATCACGTCCAAAACCCCATGATTACCGATCTGACGGGTCAGATTTTCGTTTCAACGGTCCAATCCTTTCCAGAAAATCGAGGAAGTCACAGTTAGGGTTTCTGTGAATCCTGCGTTTTTCTGTTACAGCTGCCTCTTCTCATCAACGAACGGACATCCAAACAGACTCTGATCGACGCCATATTTTGTGGGATTGTTCACCAACTTCCAATCTTGATTCTGACCGGAGGGATCTTCTTTTTAACGGTTCAAAAAACAGGAAAAACGAAAAGACTAAACAGATACTGTACAGATCTATTTTCTGGAAATTAAACTTGCAATAAAAAAAAAATACATAATTTCCTATACTCATATGAACGAATTTTCATCGTTTATATGAGTTTACAATAGATCTAACGGGTAAACAATGCCAACCCCAATCCATCTCTTCAACCATAACAATTTTAATCATAATCAATGCATAATTATAAGTAAAAATTACCTACATGCAATTCCACTCCTTTAAATCGTTTAACTATGACTATAACTATATAAATCGTAGAACCTGGCTCCGATACCACATGAAGGATGCAGGTTCTTAGATCTAAACGAATTAGATCTACGCGCAACGGATGGATTACGATTTATATAACACAATTCATAATTAAAGGACTTAAGTACTACAAGGGGGTTTACGATTATGTTACCAATAACGGGAAGAGAAGCCTTGATCTTCCGATGTGTTCTCCAAACGGCGGTTGGTGGACACCCTTCTTGATACACGAGCCTCCTTGATATGCAACACCAAGAAAAACTCAAAGTTTTTCTTCTACTAAAAACCCTAGGCAAGAAAAAACTAATTTTTCTCTCCTTTTAGATGATGGTGGTCGAAATTTTCCTTATCATTAAGACTTGGGAGAACTCTCTTTATATAGGAGAGTAATCATTGTCCTCCAAGGATTAAATAATTAAGAGATAATTATTCCATTAATCCTTTATTCCAAATAAAAGATAAATAAAATGATTATCCCAAACAAATTAGGATAAATCATATTATTATCTAATATTCCATGAATTATCAATTAACAAATAAAAGATAAATCACATGTCAAATAATTATCCAAGAAAACTAATTTCTCTCTAATTAAATGATGATATTGGCGCCACCTTTAGGGTCAAAAAGCCCACATAAAATGTCTTTTATGTGTATAATATTATTTAGCCCAACTTAATGATATCCATGCATATCAATTAATTAGCCCAGCCAATTAATTATCACTGAGGCCCAAGTAACAAGATTACTAGTCCGAATTACAGAAGCCACATCGGGGACCATGGACCTATAACCAGTAGCTCCAATAATTAATTATTCGTCGAACGAATAAGTACATTAATTATTAATTCCGGGATTACGCCACCATAAACCCGAAACCGAACTCTACCGATTATAGATGTATACTTATACTCAACCCATAGAGTGAATAAGCGTCCATTGATATAATCACTACATACGGATTAACCCTCCATAGATCGTCCATTCGAGTGGGAAGTCTCCGTGAACCCGACTCGAATATCTTATCCTTATTTACCATTAACCCCCGATGATCAATTAGCACACATATCCGACTAGTAGCTAATTAGTCAAATGTGAACTCCCGGGATCGATCACTTTCTTAGGGCTAACAAATAAGGGGATCGTCTCTCTACTTCCCGCAGGAAGGAATGGATTCCATGTCTGTGAAGATCAGAACTACTCACTCATCAGGAGATAGTGCCAATGAGAAGTGGCTTGGAACACATATTCAAGTGAACCGTAACTAACACATCAAACACTACCCCGGGACAAGCAACATCCTGTGATCACCTCAGGATTAAGGTTGATCCATATATGATCATCTAATGATTTAATAAGATTCCTCGATTACGGAATTATACCGAGAAATTCAGATTAAATCGGTCCAGTCCTATATGAATGCCATCATATATAAATGCCCCACGTGGGTACCCTCTACCGACAGTCCGGATAAGACTATCACACCCTAAGGTGTTCTGGGCGCATTATTGGTGTTTTAATCAAGAGACCCTAAACTCTGATTAAGTTCACCACGGACTAACAATTTAAGTATATCTCCACTAACTCAATCCTCACGTGCATGCCATACACTGAGTTAAGCGGTTACATACTGATATACTTAGGGTTTGCAGCAGTGTATTATTTACAAGCACAAAGCAAGTAATAAGGTGAGATAAAATCTGTCATCCATTGTTAAAAACAATTACACAAATTGTCTTTCGGGCACTACACCTAACACTTTCTATCAATATGAATCTTCTATTTATGAAGGCCAATTATCAAATATTACACGTAAACATCCTTTCGAACTATTATCGTGATTGTACCTAGTTTTATCCAACATCCAGTATACCTCTGACAGAGCCCGTCTTTAATCTTATACCTCATTTGCATAATAACCAGATAACTATTGTAGAATCCTGCATGATAAAGGCTCGAATCTTTATCACTTAATGCTAATTTCTTAATACCGTAATTATCTCCTATAATCATGGAGATCATTAAATCATAATCTTTTTCCTTAGGGAGTACGTCAATCAGTGTCAATCACAGACACACCACCTTAAACCCTAGGGCGTAAGCTCCTCTATATAAACTGTCCCTAAGGAACTACGAAGACTTGATTCCAATTGAACCATTGGATACATATGCAGCTTGATCATCATCAAGTGCAGTCTAAAACAAATCAAATCACCCCTACCTCATCATTTTTCTGTGTTCTTGAAGCCTTCTTAGGTCATAATCAAGGAAGCGAGTTCAGAGGTTTACCTTGACGATTCTTGGATCGTCAATTGGCGCTAGAAGGAGGGCCTTCTATTGATTGTTAATCCCAGGAAAAGCTTCAGGAAAAACATGGTGACCACATGACAACAGGCTGCTAATGGCAATGGTGCTAACAATGCATCAGAGTCCGACGCTAACAATCAAAATCTGTCACAGCAGGAAAATGCCTATCTCGACGCAACCCATTAGGCGCTAGTCGATCAACTTATAGCTTTGGATGAATCCGCGAAAGCTGCTGTTCTCAATGCCGTCTTGGCAGAAGAAGATGAAGAAGATGAGGATTGGGAAGGTCTGGAAGAAGAAGGCCCCCTCAACGAAAATTCATAGGACGTGAATCACTCAAACAGAGGCTCGTCTAGAGAAAATTCCCAAAGTCCAGAACCAGAGGAAGAAGATGATCCCAACAATGGATCATGGCAGCCGACACCTCCCCCACAGCGTAAGAATAGCAGGAAAGAGAACCGGTCGTCATCCTCAAACCTGCAAAGGCAGTTGGTCGTCCCTCAAGCCATGGAGGCGGCTCGCGCCGAACTTAAGGCGATAGCCGGAAGAAAGTCGACGCTCCTAGCACTCGAGTCCCATTTTTCTGAACAGATTGATAACTATCCGTGGCCAGCAAGGTTCAAGATCCCCAAATTGGAACCCTACGATGGAACCAAGGACCCCCAGGATCACATGTTCTGTTGGTCCCAGAGAAGGGTAAAATTATCGTCAGAGGGGGGGGGGGGGTGAATGACTATAGTGGAGTTTCAAAAACTTTTCTTGTGTTTAAAAGCTTTTGGGCAGCGGATAAGTCCCTTCTTACTATGTTGTTTCAAAGCAGGTTAGACAATCACAGATATAGATTATAATCTAGGCAATTTAAATGAGTGCAGTAAGGCAAATTGCAGAAAGTAAATTGACACAAGGCTTATAGTGGTTCAGGGTGGTGTAATCCCTTAATCCACTCTTCTCCTGTGATGATTGGAAGAATTGACTATTATTTTCACAGATACAATAGTATGATTGTCCTTGACTTCCCAAGCTTCACAATCCACAAGACTATCACTCCTTGACCGCAACAGCTTCAGTGATTCAGTCTCTTTCACTGCTCCTTGAGATCAAATCCTTCAGCAGCTATCACAAGCACAACTCCTTCTCAGATGACTTCTGATTCAGTTGCTTCAGTTTATTGTGAATGAGTTTCACAAACTTGATTGATCAATCTCAGTGCTGAATATCAAATTGTAGTTCTTATGTCTAAGTTGATCTCTAGATAAATCCTTGTAAGTTCAGAGAGAAGGCTTTTCAATTTGACAGAGTTTCTGCTTGATTTTCTTTTTCTTATCGTTGTTTTTACCTGTCTGTCAATGCCTTCTATTTATAGCCTTGAATATCCTAGATTTGAAATTCCGTCCGTTGGATATATTAATGAGGGGAACAATCCTTGATTTTATTCTTGATTCCACCTTAATTATATTCTCCTTGATTTCAGTGATCGGATTTTTCTTCAAATGTATAGCAATTGATCCTCTATTGATTGTGCATTTAATGCATGATCCTCTGAATCTTCATCATATTTCAATTCTGTTTTGATCAGGTTTACTTTGTCATTTTCTGAACGGTCGAGTGATCCATCTGACTTTGCCGTTTAGATCTTCCTTCACTGTTTTGTCTTCACTCAGCCGAAAGTCAGTTTACTCTGCCGATTCACTGTTTCCTTCATTACTTCAGTTTAAGGAGAATCTTTGTACTTCACTGATCATTGATTTGGGTGAGATCAGTGTACACCATATTTGAACATTAAGTTTCATCACTTGAAATATAACTTAGACTTATCCAAGGTCATCACAGACTTCCTTGGTTATAAGTCAGACCATTAAGTCTTAACTGCTTGTCTGCTGCTGCTTCACTGGCTTCACTCTGCCGAATGTCTGTTTCACTTAGCCGTCCTGCCAACTAGTACAATACTTGTCTGACTTAACTTATACAAAATGTCAGACTCTAAGTAGAGACTTATACAGAGAATTCTAACTTATTTCAGGCTTGCTATAACAGCTAGTATGGCCATCATCAAAACATAATAAAATGTTCCTAAAAATTTCCCCCTTTTTGATGATGCCAAAACCCTCATAAGCCTGAACATAAGTAAGCCAAATTTTTCATAATAATTAACAGAATAAAAACTCAACAATTTTATTCATCCATTAAAGGGCAATAAGTTCAAAAATTTATTCAAGTGTTACAAACTACATTTTGCTTAATTCATCCTTGAACCTTTTGAACTTTGTAGTCTGAACCTCTTCAATGTCTTTCCAATCAATTTCTAGAAACTTCCACTTCCAGTATGCCATAGCAGTGTATTCAGATACTCCCTTGAATACTTTCTTGGCAAAGAGTCTGTTGAAATCTGGCATGGTCTCATTTGCCCTAGGTTCTCCAAAGTGCTTCTCAAGTCTCTCCCTAGCTTCAGCAATATGTGAGTCAGCAAACTTGAGACTTTTGTAGAGACTCCACTGCTCCTGTTTGTCCATTATTCCCATAGGGTTGAAGAATTTTACCATATAGTTGAAGTCTTCTTGTTGTTCAATTGGCAAGTCTTCTGGTCCTTTTGTAGAAAGTGGTATGGCTGAACTTGGTTTGTTGTTGGTTTGTTTTAGAAGTGCAAACTCTCTTTTGACATCATTGTAGAGTTTGGCCATATCAGTTCTCATCCTTTCATCCTGATAGCTGAGCCAATCAGCCCATGCTTCATCTTGTGAAAAATGAGGATAAATTCCTTCATGTACTCTGAAAAATTCTCTTACATGGTCCAGTACATCTGCTTCATATTCTGCTTTGCTTTTGTGACCAGTGTACGTTCTGTGCCCACCAGCGTATCTGGAGCTGCTACTGCCTCTGCTGGTGTTTCCTCTGGTGCTAAGTCTGTGTTGACTTGCTGATCCTCTTTGCTGGCTAGATCCAAGTCTTTGCTGATTGCCGGATCTATCTCTGTCATCATCTCTTCTTTGCATAGGATGAGGAAATCCAATGCAGGGTTTGTTTAGGGCTTTTTCTCTTTCTTCTCTAGCCCTCCTTTGATGTTCCTCTGCTTCATTTCTGATTCTGATTTCTCTGTCCCTTGCTCTCATTTGTTCTTCAGTGAAGTTTGGGGGTCTAATAGTTGATCCTTCAGGCTTATCCTGATTTTCCCCCTTTTTGGCAGCATCATCTCTCTGCTGGAGTAAGATGCTATTTGTGGTCTCTGCCGTTCCAATCAGAGAGTCAAGCTTTGATTCAATGGATGTGAATCTGTTATCATGACTAGTTAGTTTCTCAGTGACACTATGGAATCTTGTGCCAAATGCCACTGCCATAGAGTTATTTTCTTGAGAAATGTGTTGCATGAGACCTGCAAGATTGTTTGTGATGTTAATGTTGAGTTGTCTCATCAAATCTCCTTGGCGTTGAACAAAAATGTTCTGTGCCTCGATGTATTCAGCAATGGCCTCAAATTTTTGCTCAATGGAGTAGCTTTTGTCATTGAATGCCGAAGTCATGGATCTGAGATGCATGGCTTGCTGCTCTAGTTCTTCTGCTAGTAGATCTGCTGCTTTTTCAAAGGTTTCATTTGAGATACCAGTGGCCAGCTGAGAGAGTTTGTGCCGGATGTCAGCTGGTTCTGGGTCTGTTTGCTGTCCTCTGTCTTGGTGCTGAGTCACATCTACATGGACATCCAAGTCTTCAAGAAATTGTGTAGATGTGTATGCTGGTGTAGCTTGAGCCGTTATTCCCCCTTGCTCTGTGCTGGGGATTGCCTTGACTGGAGTGGCAGCAGCTGAGCCAGTGTCCACTATGTTTGTGCTATCAGCCGGAGTTGCAGCAGATAGTGGTTGAGTGGTTGTTTTAGCTGGTGTTGTTGATTTGTTGGATGCATGTGGCTGTAGAAAATTTCTTAGAACAATATTATCATCAATTGCATCTGGTGTAGGAGTAACCTCTTCTACTTGTTTGTCATGATCATCAGCATGATGATCATTATTATCATTGTCATCCTGATCATCTCCATCATCTTGATCAGTATTGTTGTCACCATCTCCACCATCTTCCGAGTCATCACTGTGTCTGTCAGAGATCTAGGGCAGTTTTGCCTTTGCTGCATCTACCATGTCCCAGAGAGGAGATTCATCAAGTACACCAACCAGAGTGGTGATTCCCAGAAAGTTAAAGAGCCATGCCTCCTCAGCAAGCATGCGTTCCGAATCTAGAAGCTGATTTCTTGAATCACCTTCTTTCCATTCAAGATATTCTGCAATTCTATCATCAATATCGTTTGCATACATTTGTGCAGGTTCTTCTGGAGATTCCTCATCATCTCCAGTGTCTCATGTAACTTCCTCATTTAGAGGTTGTTCATCCTCACTTTCATTTTCTTCTTCTTGTTGTTCTGCCTCAACATCAGAATCCTCTTCTTATTCTTCATCGATTAATTTTCCAAAGGCCGTCTTTTCCAGATTGCGTTGAACCTTTTGCTTCTTTCATTGACCGGAGGAATGAGTTGTGGTTTTCTTTCTCTTCCCACCTCCGGCTTTCTTTTGCTGTTTAACATAGGTAAACATGACCTTGGACTCATGAAATTTGTGAAGTTGTACAAAAGGGACTTTGAGACATTGCATCAGGTAGTGTAACTGAATCCCATATGACTTTTTCACCCAGAATTGTCCTTTCTTCGTCTTTCCTTCTATTGTCCCCTTTGTGGCCGCTTTTATTTCACTTTGAATTTGTTCTTTAATTCTTAGAAAGAAGTACTTTGCCCAATTGAATTCCAAATTTTTGTAGATGATTCCCATTAGCCGCATTCTGATTTCTGTCATGGCATTATTTGCTCCCAACTTTCCTTCAATGATTTTGCCAATTAGGGCACTGAACTCACTGAATGGTTTCTTTAAAGCGGATCTAAGATAGTTGACCTTCTTAGTCCCTGGGTTGGCAGTTTTGGCGATGGTTACCCAGAAATCATCCAGGTTCTGTGTCACCAAGGACGCTTTGCATTGCCCTTTGTTTGAAAGTTTGAGGTATTTTCGAATTACCTTTTCGGTAATGACCACTTCTGTGCCGTTGACAGATGCAACGATCTTGTCTTCTTCCCACTCGTCACCTTCTTCAGTAGGGAGCCCAAAGACGTATTTGGCAGATTTCCAGAATGAGATTAGACTTTCTTAGCATACTTCGGTTATTGGAGGATTTAGAAATGTTGATAGTTTTAGGCTTTTGTGTCCAGCTGCCAATCGTTTTGCTTCTTCATCATTTCCGCACAAATTTAAGTAGTGTTCTTCTTGGTAGAATGATCCAGTGGCAATCGATTTTTCATACCTAGCTTGGGTGTTTGAGGAGGATGAAGCCATTGTTAAGTGATTGATGTTTAGAAAGGAACACTTCGAGTTTTCAGAGAGAATCAAAAGTAGGGTTTGTAATTTTGCAAAAGAGTGTAAAGATTTCTGAAAATCTCTAAGTATCGTTTATATAGGATGATTTGGGTAGTGTGAACGTGGTTTGAATGTGGAAGGATTTTATGACATAATGGCGTGATTTTGTGTATGTAAAACGCGATGTTCGAGTGAAGTGAGGGAGTGGATTGTGGTAAGTAATGATAGAGCCTAGGAATCGAGGCGTTTGTAATTCGAAAAAATAATATGGTTACTTTCATGATTATAAGTTGTTCTCCACGTGTGTAATCATCCATAGAATAATCTTCCATAACTCCCTTATTCTACACGTGTATAAAGGTTGATTATGTTCACACTTTAATTTACCCATGACTCCAATCTTTATTTCGGTGAAGTGCCTTGGCTGACCACTTAGCCGGTGTAGTGATTCTTTCACTGAGCTGCTTTATTTTACTGTTCCTAAAAATCAGTGAAGTTAACTTCGCCGAGTACCAGTGCCTTACCTGCTACATCTCCTGTAATGGCAAAGGTTTAAACGGCTGATGAAGTCACTTAGCCGATTACTCTAGTTAGCCGCTCTTTGGTATTTAGTCGATTTCAATCATTCTTAACTCAGTTCTCAGCATGCTAAATCTTTCATGACTGAGTGGTTTAGTGAAGATGTCAGCCAATTGATCTTCAGTGGGTATGTATTTTAGAATGACATCTCCTTTTTCAACATGATCTCTGATAAAATGATGTCTCACATCAATGTGCTTTGTTCTTGAATGCAACACTGGATTTTCAGTAATAGATATTGCACTTGTATTATCACACATGATTGGAATTGTTTTCTCCTCCACTCCATAATCCCTTAGCTGTTGTCTAATCCAAAGTACTTCTGCACAACAAACCTTTCTTCGCTATATATTTCGCTTCACATTGTTGATGTAGATATGAAGATTTGCTTTTTGCTAAACCATGAAACTAGTCTGTTGCCTAGCATTTGACAAGTTCCAGAGGTGCTTTTTCTATCTATTTTGCATCCAGCATAGTCAGAGTCTGAATATGATATCAACTTGAATCCTCCATCTTTTGGATACCAAATTCCAACATTGATAGTGTTTTTCAAGTATTTGATTATCCTTTTGGCTGCTAGAAGATGTGATTCTTTTGGTTGAGCTTGAAATCTTGCACATACTCCTACTGCAAATGCTATAACAGGTCTGCTTGCAGTTAAGTATAGTTGGGATCCAATGATTCCTCTATACATTTTCTGATCAACATCATTTCCAGTTTCATCTTTTCCAAGAATGACTCTTGCACACATTGGTGTATCTGCTGTGCCACTTGTATCCATACCATACTTGTGTATTAAGTCTTTTGTATACTTGGCTTGACTAATGAAAATGCCATCCTTCATTTGTTTTACTTGAAGGCCAAGAAAATAATTTAATTCTCCCATCATGCTCATCTGAAATTTGTTCTGCATCAGGTTTGCAAATTTCTCACACAGCTTTTCATCCTCTGATCCAAAAATGATGTCATCAACATATATTTGTACTGGCAATGTGCTTTTGTTCCTACCTCTAACTTGAATAGAGTATTATCTATAGTTACCTTGTTGAATCCATTCTTGATCAAAAATTGAGATAGTGTTTCATACCAGGCTCTGGGTGCCTGTTTAAGTCCATAAAGAGCTTTCTTTAGTTTGTATACTTTGTCTTCTTTTCCTTTGAGTTGGAAACCAGGAGGTTGTTCTACATATACTTCTTCTTCCAAAAGTACATTTAGAAATGCACTCTTAACATCCATTTGATAGACTTTGAAGTCTTTATGTGCAGCAAAAGCTAGAAAGAGTCTTATTGCCTCCAATCTTGCTACTGGGGAAAATGTTTCATCATAGTCTATTCCTTCTGCTTGAGAATAGCCTTTTGCAACTAGCCTTGCTTTGTTTATGACAACAATTCCTTGCTCATCCATCTTGTTTCTGAATACCCATTTTGTTCCAATGATGTTGGCCATATCTTGTCTGTCAACAAGTTCCCAGACTTCATTTCTTTCAAATTCATTTAGTTCTTCTTGCATGACTGTGATCCAATCTGCATCTTGAATTGCATCATCTATTGTCTTGGGTTCCACTTGTGATAGAAAACATGTTAACATATGCTCCAGTTGTCTTCTAGTTCTTACTCCTGTGTGAATATCCCCAATAACTTGTTCTTCAGGATGATCTCTTAGCCAATTTAGGTCAGGTTGAAGTTTTTCTTCACTTGGTGCTTCTGTAATTTCATGTTGTGCATGAGCTTCAAGTTCGGTGCTGCTTCTTCGTTGTATTGACTTGTGGCTCATCTTGATTTCCAAAATTGTGATGCAGAATAGTTGTTGGTACTGTTGTATTCATATACACTTGCCTTTGTGCTGCTTCTTCTTCTTGTCCTTGAAGACTTTCACCATTTGTATTTGGTTCATCAAAGACTACATGTATTGATTCTTCAATCACCAATGTCCTTTTGTTGTGTACTCTGAATGCTTTGTTGGTGTCTGAGTATCCCATAAAGATTGCTTCATCAGCCTTTTCATCAAAGGCATGCAGCAGATTCCTGTTCAAAACAAAACATTTTGATCCAAACATATGCAAATATGAGATATTAGGTTTTCTACCATTCCATATTTCAAAAGGAGTCTTTCCATGATGTTTGTTGAGGATTGATCTGTTTTGTGTATGGCATGCTGTGTTTGCTGCTTCAGCCCAAAATCTCTTTGGCAAGCATGCTTCTGCAATCATTGTTCTGACTGCTTCTTTGAGAGTTCTATTTCTTCTTTCTGCTACACCATTTTGTTGTGGGGTTCCTGCTGCAGATAATTGATGCAGTATTCCATTCTTCACAATAGGTTCTGATAATTTCATTAAGAAATTCAGTGCCTCTATTTGATCTGATCTTGATGATTTTCAGTTCTTTCTCATTTTAGAGTCTTCTTAACAAATCTGGCAGCTTTTTGAGTGTCTCTTTCTTCTTGTTCATGAAGATGGTCCAGGTGTATTTTAAGTAGTCATCCACCACTACTAGGGTGTATTTCTTACCACTTACACTTACTGGTGTGACTGGTCCAAACAGGTCCATATGCAACATATGTAGAATTCTTGTTGTTGATTGATAGGGTTTCGACTTGAAGGAACTTTTGATTTCTTTCCCTTTCTGACATGCATCACATAGACTTTCTTTCTTGAATGTGATCTCTGGCAGGCCTTCAACTAACTTGTTCTTTGATAATTTGTTGATGGTCTTGAAATTTAGGTTGTTTAGTCTTCTATGCCATATCCAGCTAGTTGATTTTTTGTTTTTAACAAACAAACATGTTTCTGCTTTGGCTATTTTCCAATCCACCACATACATGTTATCTTTTCTTATTCCTGCAAGTACTACTGTGTTGGTTTGGCAGTGAATGACTTTGCATCCTTCCTTGTTGAAGTGCACATTGTAGCCTTTGTCACAAAATTGACTGATGCTCATCAGATTGAAATTAAGTCCCTTGACATATGCTACATTTTGAATCTTCAGATTGTTCTTGAGCATTGTGCCTTCCCCCTTAATCTTTCCAGGGTTTTCTTTGCCTCCAAATGTGACTTTGGGTCCATCAAAAGCTTTAAAGTTAGTGAGCCATCTCTTGTTTCCTGTCATGTGTCTGGAACATCCACTGTCTATGTACCAGACATCCTACAAAACAAATTAATTAAGTTTAGGTACCCAAAACTGTTTGGGTCCATACCTGTTAGCAGTCATGCCTCATACTCCAAGTGTATATCCAAATGATCTTCTTTTTGGATAGTTAAAATCATCAGCTTCATATATATAAGGCATGGCAGAATAGCATCTAGTATTTCTACTGAAGGTATTCTGATACTTTTCTCTCTACTTTTTGGTGCATTTGCATCCTTCTTCACTTTCCAATATGCAGTGGGAAACCTAACTTGCTTCATGTGTCTAGGAACATACCTAGATTGATTTTTCTTAAACACATGATGCATATTATGAAATGGTTTCTTCTTGTATTTTGGAGGTGCAACATTCCAATCATCCTCTGAAGGATAAAGTCTTCCTTTTCCTTTCAGAAAGTCCTTGCTTTTGGTTGACTTGATCGATGATTTAGTCTGCTGTTTTACTTTACTGGGTTTTGACTTCACCGGTACAGGATGAATGGTTGAAACTATGGTCTGTCCCTTTCTGAATTTTGGTTCATTGTTAGTCCTGGATTCAGAATTGTGTTGACCATTGTTTCTACTCACATCCTGACTGTTGTAGCCAAGACCAGATCTGGATCCAAACATTTTTGAGGGTTTGTAAGCTGGTTCATTTGTGATCTTAACTGATAGGGGGATTTTCTCAACTGATCTGTCAACAACGGATTTATGAACATCTACTGTTTGTTGATCATTTAAGTAGGTCTCCTTACTAGTTAGTTCAGCTTTTGCTTTATCCAGTTCTTTCTTTAATCTTTTATTTTCCTTTCTTAGATCCTTGCATTCATTTTCCAGAATTTCATGATTCATCTCAATTTCATCAAATTTAGTCATGAGATTTTGGACTAGGTCTGCTGGATCTAATGGGAGAATAGAAGATTGTACAGTGTTAGATGTGGATGCATTGGATGAAGAGTAAGAGCTACATGTTACCTCAGTTTCATCTGATTCTTTGGCCATTAGACATAGGCTAGTTTTCTCAGTGTCTGAGCTATCACCTTCATCTTCATCTAATTCTTTGGTCATGAGACATAGACATGCCTTTTCATTGTCTGAGCTGTCTTCTTCAACACTACCATCTGAGTCATTATCAAATGATTCTTCATTCTTTTCACTGCTAGATTCAGCCTTGAGTACCTTCTTGCCTTTCCTCTTTTCAGATGCTTTGTATTTCTTCTTTTCATCATCTTTATCATTTTCTTCAGGACAATCAGCCTTGAAGTGACCTTTCTTGTTGCAGTTGAAGCATCTGTATTCATCAACTTTCTTCTTCATGTCTTTGTTTGAGCTTGACCTCTTGTTTGATGATGAGTTTCCTTTGAATGGCTTCTTTTTGCTAAACCTGTCAAAACGTTTAACTAATAAAGCTACCTATTCTTTAAGTTCATGTGTCTCTTTGCTGATACAATCAGCAAAGTTGCTTTGCTGGGGTGCTATCAGTGCAGTGGCTTTTTGTGTCTCTGCCGGAGCACCATCTTCACCGTTCAGTTTGAATTCATGAGCTTTAAGTTGGGACATCAGAGTCAGAGTGTCAGTGTTTGCAATGTTTGTGGTTCCTCTGATTACTGATGTTATGATCTTCCATCTTTCAGGTAAGCCTCTCAAGATCTTTAAGCATACTTCTTTCTGGGGATATGTGTGTCCAAGCTATTGCAGTTCACTGATGATGCTTGAGAATCTGTTGTCCATTTGATCAATGGATTCACCAGCCTTCTTTTTGAAATTTTGAAATTTCTGTTTTGCAAACAGATAATTTGTTTTCTTTGACTGCTTCAGATCCTTCATTTATCAATGCTAGCTTGTCCCACATCTCCTTTGCTGTTTTGCAATCTTTGATTCTCATGAACATGTTGCTATCTAGAGTCTTCAAAATCATATCTTTTGCAACAAAGTCTAGATTTGCTCTTCTCCTATCATCCTTGGTCCAATCTTTCTTGGGTTTGTCTATTTCCTTCCCTTGATCTGCTCCTATGGATACCACAGTCATGATCATGATTGGTCCATCATTGACTACATCCAGCATCTCCTCATGAGTTGCTGCAAGATGAGACAACATTCTTATTTTATATTCATCAAAATTATTAACATTGAAAACATGTACTTTTGACATAAAGTTTCAGGAATCCATAAGTACTAATAATAGATCAATATGTGAATGAATAGAAAACTCAGATTTGAAAACTACTTTGAAAATATGTGATCTCCTTGTTACCAGAAATTAGATCTGAATAGGTTCTGATACTAGGAACACTGCTCCGATACCAATTGTTGGTCCCAGAGAAGGGTAAAACTATAGTCAAAGGGGGGGGGGAGTGAATGACTATAGTGGAGTTTCAAAAACTTTTCTTGGGTTTAAAAGCTTTTGGGCAGCGGATAAGTCCCTTCTTACTATGTTGTTTCAAAGCAGGTTAGACAATCACAGATATAGATTATAATCTAGGCAATTTAAATGAGTGCAGTAAAGTAAATTGCAGAAAGTAAATTGACACAAGGCTTATAGTGGTTCAGGGTGGTGTAATCCCTTAATCCACTCTTCTCATGTGATGATTGGAGGAATTCACTATTGTTTTCACAGATACAATAGTATGATTGTCCTTGACTTCCCAAGCTTCACAATCTACAAGACTATCACTCCTTGACTGCAACAGCTTCAGTGATTCAGTCTCTTTCACTGCTCCTTGAGATCAAATCCTTCAGCAGCTATCACAAGCACAACTCCTTCTCAGATGACTTCGATTCCGTTTCTTTCAGTTTATTGTGAATGAGATTCACAAACTTGATTGATCAATCTCAGTGCTGAATATGAAATTGTAGTTCTTATGTCTGAGTTGATCTCCAGATAAATCCTTGTAAGTTCAGAGAGAAGGCTTTTCAATTTGACTGAGTTTCTGCTTGATTTTCTTTTTCTTATCGTTGTTTTTACCAGTCTGTGAATGCCTTCTATTTATAGCCTTGAATATCCTAGATTTGAAATTCCGTCCGTTGGCTATATTAATGAGGGGAATAATCCTTGATTTTATTCTTGATTCCCCCTTAATTATATTCTCCTTGATTTCAGTGATCGGATTTTTCTTCAAATGTATAGCAGAAAATCCGTCCTTGATTGATCCTCTATTGATTGTGCATTTAATGCATGATCCTCTGAATCTTCATCATATTTCTGTTTTGATCAGGTTTACTTCGCCGTTTTCTGAACGGTCGAGTGATCCATCTGACTTTGCCGTTTAGATCTTCCTACACTGTTTTATCTTCACTCAGCCGAAAGTCAGTTTACTCTGCCGATTCACTGTTTCCTTCATTACTTCAGTTTAAGGAGAATCTTTGTACTTCACTGATCATTGATTTGGGTGAGATCAGTATACACCATATTTGAACATTAAGTTTCATCTCTTGAAATATAACTTAGACTTATCCAAGGTCATCACAGACTTCCTTGGTTATAAGTCAGACCATTAAGTCTTCACTGCTTGTCTGCTGGTGCTTGACTGGCTTCACTCTGCTGAATGTCTGTTTCACTTAGCCGTCCTGCCAACTAGTTGTCTGACTTATTTCAGGCTTGCTATAACAGCTAGTATGGCCATCATCAAAACATAATAAAATGTTACAAACATGTTCCAATATCTCACGCACATGAATCTCGACTGCGCCCCGGAGGAGATGAAGTGCCAAGCATTCCCTACGCTACTCACTGGTCGAGCTCGGGAATGGTTCAAGAAAATACCACCAAGGACGATCTACAGCTTCGACACATTGGGAAAGATGTTTCTTAACGCGTTCATTACCGCCAAACCGTTCCAGAAGAATGCTACCCATCTTTTCGCCATCAAACAGAAGAAAGACGTGACTGCATTGCAATATCTTAAGCGGTTCAGTGAAGAATCACTGCAAGTTTGGGACGCTGACGATCAAGTCTGAATCGCATCGTGGCAAGGCTACGCGAAGGCAGGTTATATGCCAAACTAAGCAGCAGGCTCCCCACCTCCATGGAAGAATGTCTCGAAGTGGCATTTAAGCATTGTCAAGGGGAAGAAGCTAATCGCGTAAAACGAGGAGTGGAGAAGTCCGATCCCAAAAAGGACAAGTCAATAGACCCATCCGGCAACAAGAGAAAGTCGTATGGAGATCGTGCAAGTGGTTCGGCCACGGACCGACCAGAAAAGAGAAATGCCTTTCACCCGAGGGATTTCCCTGTGTTAAATTGGCCTCGGGAACAAGTATTGGAAATCATGGAAAGAAAGGGTTTTGTGAGAACCCCTACGCCGCTTCGAAGCCCCTTGGAGAGAAGAGACCAGAGTAAGTTTTGTACCTACCATCAAGACACTGGACATGAACTGGATGACTGCAGGGACTTTCAGCGTGATGTGAAAGCAGCGATTGAAGAGGGAAAGCTAGATGAGGTCGTGGATCGACCCCGATATGGCGAACGCCGAGGACAGCGAGATTACCAACAGAGAAACTTTGGTCGCGATCGCGGCCGACAGGGCGAGCCCCAGAGAAAAAGAGAGCCGTCTCCCGACAAAGGTCAGCCAGCGGATAATCACCCGATCAACACTATCAACACCATCGTGGGAGGCCCTGGCAACAGTTTAGAGATCATCAACTCAAGCACCCGAGTGGGTAATGGGCAGACAGCCATGGGAAGTTGAGTCCCCTTTCAAGAAGTAGGCTATGGGCCGAAGGATCCTCTCCCCCTGATCCCTAACAATGAAGGACTAGTCATTGAAGTCTTAGTCAACAAGAATCTGGTTAAGAGAGTTTGCGTGGACACTGGTAGCGCGGTTAACATTCTTTACTTTGCAGCTTTTCAGGCAATGGGTCTCAAGGAATCCGAACTCACTCCAGTATCGGCGCCTTTGTTCGGATTCGCCGGCCCACCGATTCATCCACTAGGAATGGTTCGACTCACGACGAAATTCGGGAAGAATTCCTCAGGAATGAATCTCACGGTAAACTACGTCGTGGTCAAGTCTCCATCAACATACAACATTATTTTGGGAAGGCCCGCTCTGATCGATCTCCGAGCCATAATCTCCCCAGCGCACATCAGCCTGAAGTTCCCGACCGGTAGAGGGTCGTCGAAATCAAAGGAGACTTGGAGGTCGCCCGAAGTTGCTACGCCGCTACCATTAAGGGAAAACGGATCACTTTTGCCTAACTCGTTCGGGATTTTCTCTATTTTATTTACTTCCTTTTCTTTAAGGTTGGATATTTATTTTTCGATTAATCACATCTTTGTCTGGTCCCAATATGGCCACTTATTATGTCTTATCTCATATGATTTATAAATCGTACCAACACTTTTACTACGCAGTAAAGCCTTACGCGAGAAGTCAGTCCAATCTGGCCCTCTGCTCGCCTTGCCTTTAAACGAGAAGTCAGCACTAGCCTGGCTCCGCTCGTCCTTAAAAAAAATACACGCGAAAAGTCAGTCTAACCTGACCCAGATCGCCGCGCTTCCAAACGAGAAGTCAGCACTAGTCTGGCCCTGCTCGTCCTCAAAAACTTCATATAAACAGTTAATTCGTAAGCACAATTTAACGTAGTCTGGATTACTTTAGGTTAATTAGGGGCAAATTTACCTTGAATCAGCTAAGTTTAATGCCTACTATATGGTCCCTCAAGCCCATGCTTCGGATTGCCTTTATAACTTCTTTTAACTTAAGGCGATCAATCTAGATCGGCTCTCCGGGCTCTAGATCCTCTCGCCCTTGTAATTTTTCATTAGTTAAGGTGATCGATCTAGATCGGCTCTCCGAGCTTTAGATCCTCTCGCCCTTGTATTTTTTCATTAGTTTAGGCGATCGATCTTGATCGGCTCTCCGGGCTCTATATCCTCTCGCCCTTGTAATTTTTCATTAGTTAAGGCGATCGATCTAGATCGGCTCTCCGGGCTCTAGATCCTCTCGCCCTTGTAATTTTTCATTAGTTAAGGCGATCGATCTAGATCGGCTCTCCGGGCTCTAGATCCTCTCGCCCTTGTAATTTTTCATTAGTTAAGGCGATCGATCTAGATCGGCTCTCCGGGCTCTAGATCCTCTCGCCCTTGTAATTTTACATTAGTTTAGACGATCGATCTAGATCGGCTCTCCGGGCTCTAGATCCTCTCGCCCTTGTAATTTTTCATTAGTTAAGGCGATCGATCTGGATTGGCTCTCCGGGCTCTAGATCCTCTCCCCCTTGTAATTTTTCATTAGTTAAGGCGATCGATCTAGATCGGCTCTCCGAGCTCTAGATCCTCTCCCCCTTGTAATTTTTCATTAGTTAAGGCGATCGATCTAGATTGGCTCTCCGGGCTCTAGATCCTCTTGCCCTTGTAATTTTTCATTAGTTTAGGCGATCGATCTAGATCGGCTCTCCGGGCTCTAGATCCTCTCGCCCTTGTAATTTTTCATTAGTTAAGGGGATCGATCTAGATCGGCTCTCCGGGCTCTAGATCCTCTCGCCCTTGTAATTTTTCATTAGTTAAGGCGATCGATCTAGATCGGCTCTCTGAGCTCTAGATCCTCTCGCCCTTGTAATTTTTCATTAGTTTAGGCGATCGATCTAGATCGGCTCTCCGAGCTCTAGATCCTCTCGGCCTTGTAATATTTCATTAGTTTAGGTGATCGATCTAGATCGGATCTCCGAGCTCTAGATCCTCTCGCCCTATAATCTCTTTTAACTTAAGTGATCGGATCTTACTATCCGAGCACCAGATCCACCCGCCTTTATTAACTTATACATTCTTCAAAATAGTGATAAGATCTGACTACTTTCCGAACTCTAGATCCTCTAATAATTTCTCGTAATAGAGAAATGAGCTAGCTCTGCTATCTAAGTCCCAAATCTTTTTGACCGACATTCTATATGTCAATTTGCAGCCGGTTGGTGGACATAGTTGATAAGTATGTCCATCAACCCGATCCGATCCTGCACGCCATTGAAACGATGCTCGGACCTATATACAAATATAACAAGTACAACCCGAGCGAACCGAACGCGCAAGCCAAGCCCGACAATTTCAACTAAAGAATATGCCATTCACAATACAATAATGAATAACATATTGGGGGCAACATACCCATAACAAACAATCACAACCAACACATACACATCCAACACATAATTCAAATTTTACAAAAACAAAATAATTTTTTCATTAATCATGAACAAAGTCATACTACATAAACTACCAACAGCAAAAAATAGATTAAGAGTCAGGAGCAGGACACTTTTGAGACTCAGAGGGAGGGGCCGACCCGGACGCCGCAGCCGGCTGATGGACATACTTATCCATTATGTCCACCCCCGCTCGGAAGTCCTTGGCGCGTTTAGTGTAGGCCGCGTCCATCCCTTGTTTGTAATAAGCCTTCTTAGGAAGGGCATCCAGAGCAAGTGCAGGGAACTGAGCCCTCGCCTCATCCACCCCAAGGTGTACCCATGGTTGAGGATGGGAATCAGCAACACCTTAAGGGCCTCGGCAAAATCAGCCGAAGCCTGGTATTCCTGAACGGGTTTGGCGCACCGAGCCGCAACGTTGGCCTCCAGATCGGCCACTCTCGCCTTGAGGTCCCGGACCTCCTGATCCCTTCCTTTCATCTCCTCAGCCAGCTCGCTCTCCATGGCCTTCAATTATTTCTCCTGAGCCTGTAGCTGGGCTTGCAGGGTTTTCACCTCTGCGTCTTTAAGGCGGCCGGCTGCCCTAAGTTCATCCCTAGTCTTCGTAGCTCGGCAATCTTGTCCGATTGGGCAGCCGAATCAGCTGAGGCCTTGCCCAATCTCCTAAAAAATTCCTGGCCAATCGTGCCTCCCTGAACAAATATAAAAATCAGGACAATCGGTAATTAAACCACCAGAAAGAAAGAAATAGGCTACACTTACCAGCTCTACTGTTTTGCAACAAAGGATTACCAGCTCCTCGTCAGACATGCTGGCGACCCGCTCCTGTTCGAAGGCCCCCTCCTGACCTTCGTCAGGGGCCTTCGACTTGCTTTTCTTTGAAGACCGACCCTCTTGAGCGGTCGGCCTCTGACGAGTTTGTTTTCTGGGGACCAACCCACTCTCCGCAACCTCCCCAGAGGCTTCCGTCCTGATCGTTTCGGGGGGAGGAGCCGAGACAGAGGTTGCGGAGAGGAGGTTGGTCCCCAGAAAACAAACTTGTCAGAGGCCGACCGCTCAAGAGGGCCTGCCTTCAAAGAAAAGCAAGTCGAAGGACCCTGAGGAAGGTCAGGAGGGGGCCTTCGAACAGGAGCGGGTCGCCAGCATGTCTGACGAGGAGCTGGCAATCCTTGGTTGCAAAACAGTTGAGCTGGTAAGTGTAGCCTATTTCTTTCTTTCTGGTGGTTTAATTACCGATTGTCCTGATGTTATATATTTGTTCAGGGAGGCACGATTGGCCAGGAATTTTTTAGGAGATTGGGCAAGGCCTCAGCTGATTCTGCTGCCCAATCGGACAAGATTGCCGAGCTGCCAAAGACTTGGGATGAACTTAGGGCAGCCGGCCGCCTTAAAGACGCAGAGGTGAAAACCCTGCAAGCCCAGCGCCAGGCTCAGGAGAAATAATTGAAGGCCATGGAGAGCGAGCTGACCGAGGAGAGGAAAGGAAGGGAGCAGGAGGTCGGGGACCTCAAGGCGAGAGTGGCCGATCTGGAGGCCAACGTTGTGGCTCGGTGCGCCGAAGCCGTTTAGGAATACAAGGCTTCGGCTGATTTTGCCGAGGCCCTTAAGGTGTTACTGATTCCCATCCTCAACCATGGGTACACCATGGGGGTGGATGAGGCGAGGGCTCAGTTCCCTGCACTTGCTCAGGATGCCCTTCCTAAGAAGGCTTATTACAAACAAGGGATGGACGCATCCTACACTGAACGCGCCAAGGACTTCCGAGCGGGGGTGGACATAGTGGATAAGTATGTCCATCAGCCGGCTGCGGCGTCCGGGTCGGCCCCTCCCTCCGAGTCTCAAAAGAGTCCTGCTCCTGACTCTTAATCTATTTTTTTCTTTTGGTAGTTTATGTATTATGACTTTGTTGATGATTAATGAAAAAATTATTTTGTTTTTGTAAAATTTGAATTATGTGTTGGTTGGGTATGTGTTGGTTGTGATTGTTTGTTATGGGTGGCATCCGCACCATCAATGGTCGGATCCTCCATAGGTATCTCTCGAACCGCCGGGGTCGGCAAAGTTTGGCGACTTGCCACTTCTCTTTCTGCCCTCGCCATCAGATCAGCAAAGTCTGCCACTACATACACCGACAAAGAGATTAGCCAAACAACAAACACAAATATGTTAACAAATATAAAATACAACATAAGTAAATCCTACAGGGCTGCCACTCGTCCTTGGTAAACTTCACATAGGGCGCATGGCCTGCATTCCCCAGCCGAGCTGCCGCGATCAGGTCATCGTACAGATTATGCCACTCAATGGAGTGCCCTGACTCCCAGATCTTCTCAACCCAAGAATTTGGTAGATCTGGACGCTCATCACCATCCAGATCGGCCGTATTCCACACGCTTAGCTCGGCCTGACCGTCGTTCCGTACATAGAAAAATCTTTCTTTCCATCGTTTGAAAGAATCCCGACCAGGAGGAAGTATGGGGATACTAAAAGACTTCCCCTTCCTTCTAGCGAAATAATACCGGTAGGGATGGTCTCTCAGCCCTACCCGATGATAAAAGTACCTAAACTTATCTACCGTAAATCTAATATTTAGCATTATGCACCAAATCGCAAACCCAATGACGGCCCTAATGCCATTGGGGGCTATCTAAGATATCCTTAGACCATAGTGCCAAAGCACTGCTAGAAGAGCAGGGCAGAAAGGTAATCTTAACCCCACCTCAAAGTACTCCCGGTGGACGGAGCAAAAACCCTCCGGCGGATCCAGAGCGGACAAATGATCTCCCGACGGCAGCTGGGGAGAAAATCTAGCCTCATCAACTCCATATCTTTCACAAATTTCCTCTACATCTTTTTGTTTCAAAATTGACCCCACATCTCGGCTATCAGCTATGGCCATGACGAAGAATTGATTCTAGGATTTCGAGAGAACAAGATTTTATCTAAAGAAACCGAATTATAAAATCAGAATAAGAAGGAAAGAATGCTTACTTGCAATGTCAAGTTTGAAAGATAGAAGATGATGAATGGCAATCGGCAGCAAATCTCCTGGCTTAATACTCAACGTGGATACGAAACAATTGATATGACGGGTTTATAACCCCCCTTACCTCGAAAAACGGCCTCAGTTAGAGTTAATGGGCAACGACGCCTCGTTTCCCGGAACAACTATAACTGCATCATAACTAGCTTTGCCACCTGGCAACTCCTAAGTTAGTTTCAAAATCCGTAGGCTAAAACTCTCACGCCGATCCACCACCTTAATAGATCCGAGCCGACCAACCAGGGGTTGGCTGGATCTTGGGGGCTTATGATGCTGCTAGAAAATGGGCTCACCCATGTGGCACCTCTTTGGTGGCTCGACATATAACCCAAGGAAATAAACCATTCTTGACTTCCTAGTGACGAGCCTAGGGGGCTCGCCCATCCGTTGTGTCCACTGATCCTCGTGTGCCTGACCGCCGTTGGGTCGGATCGTATCGATCTCTAACAGGCCGGGGAGGAGTTGGGCACTGAACTTCTAGTAATCAGTAGTGCGGTCCCTGTCGATCTCCTGGCTCGGACTAGGTCCTTGTACAATCTTATGGTATTAGGAGCTCAGTCATCGTCCCCGATCCCTATGAGCTGACCCTGCCATTCCAGTATACCTCTGACAGAGCCCGTCTTTATTCTTATACCTTGTTTGCATAATAACCAGATAGCTATTGTAGAATCCTGCATGATAAAGGCTCGAATCTTTATCACTTAATGCTAATATTTTAATACCGTAATTATATCCTATAATCATGGAGATCATTCAATCATAATCTTTTTCCTTAGGGAGTACGTCAAACAGTGTCAATCACAGACACGCCACCTTAAACCCTAGGGCGTAAGCTCCTCTATATAAACTGTCCCGAAGGAACTACGAAGACTTGATTCTAATTGAACCATTGGATACGTAGGCAGCTTGATCATCATCAAGTGCAGACTAAAACAAATCAAATCACCCCCTCCCTCATCATTTTTATGTGTTCTTGAAGCGTTCTTAGGTCATAATCAAGGAAGCGAGTTTAGAAGTTTACCTTGACGATTCTTGGATCGTCAGTGGGATAAATAACCTCCATTGCACTGAGCCTCACGATGTTTTCCACCACAATACGAACATCACACTTGAAGCTGATTAAACCCATATCCATACGTCCTCTCATCATTCGATGGCACATTAACATCAAATCCGGAGAAAAATTAATCCATCAAGCTTGGCACTTCAACTTCCTACACAAGAAATGAAAAAATAAAAAGAAAAAAGTCCTCACCTTAGCAAGGTGTTGCTTGCTATGGTGAGGAGAAAAAGAAAAAATCTAGTCTAACAAAATCAAGAACGGGTTCGATGTTGACACCAAAGTCCCCGGCAACGGCGCCAGAAAACTTGTTGTGTGATTTTCAATAAAGAATCACTAAATCCTACCGCAAGCGCACGGCTTATCGAGTAGTACATAGGATGTCGATCCCACATGGACTTGTAGTCAATCACCAAACAATTCCCGATTTATATTAGCTAGACAAATCAAATTTGTTGAGGTTTTTATCTAAAAATCCTAAAATTAAAGAAAATAAAGAAAATCTAATTAATAGCCAAGAACTTCAAGATTTCAAGGCGTTTCTAGGATTTCGGATCCACCAAGGCGTTGTGTATATAGAATTTCAACAATTTTTCTATCAATATGAATCTTCTATTTATGAAGGCCAATTATCAAATATTACACGTAAACATCCTTTCAAACTATTATCGTGATTGTACCTAGTTTTATCCAACATTTAGTTTCCTACAATGATGAATAAAACTAGATGCATTGAAATACCATAATTAGGGGCCACTTTAGGTATAAACTAATTTTCATTGAAGAATTCCCTAAAGATTTGATCTTGGTTTCTAGGTTATCGATTAATTAATACTTTTTCTGTCATCAATTAATCGAATGAAGTTTCTCATGCAATCCTACGGCCATTCACTCCTTCGAGATATTATTTCCGAAAAATACATGAATAAGCATACAAGATCGAATTCATAAACAAGACAAAAATCCTTTATCAATGAAAAGATTGTATCTTTAAAACTACATAATCATCGCCGGGCTTTTCCTAATCCAAGAAATTAATATTTACTCTCGTAACATATCAAAATTCCAAGATTCAATCATATAATTCATACGTTGACAAGAAAAATAAATAAATAGAATAAAGGAGAATAGAGATAGAAAGAAACCGTCAAAGTATAGCATAAATAATCAAACCTCGAAAAGCTTTGATCTTGAATTTATTGAACCTAAAATCCTTGTTCTTGGGGATGGGAGAAGATGATGAAGATAAGAGGAAAAAGTCAACTAAAATCTGATGGGGAGGCGTGTATCTTGATTTTCACGACTCAGGGGAGTATAAAAGGGATAATTACATCATAAATATAAGTTTCCATAATTAATAATTAATCAAGAAAATCTCTAAAATTAAATATCTATCAATCTTGGACTCTTCTAGTGTGTGGGCTCCTCTTTTGCATTGAAAATCACACCATTATGCTAGCAATCACGTTGGGAAAGTTTCCACCAATCAGAAAATTTCGTTGGCCAGGATCAGATTTCTGGAAACTGTCACACCCTGGGTGTGACAGAGGCTGGTTTTTGAACCCTCCCACTTTAGCTCCGCTTTTTGGGCCTTTTTCTTCTAATCTCGAATCGTCCTGCAATAATTCAATCATCCGCAGTAATCTAGCCCAAAAAGGATAAAAACATCGCAAAATAACAACACACGACACCAAATTGAGTCCAAAACATCTAGAATTATTCGACATTTTAGGAACTTATCAACAGTCAAGTCTCTGGCACAAGGAGAAGAAAATTAGCCCTCACAGGGCCATGCAATAGCAAGCAACTTTCAGCAATCTCTCTCTATTCATGAGATTGCTGAAGAAGAAAAAGAACATGAAGAGGAAGAGAAAGAGGAAGAAGAGCTGAATGATGCATCTGCCCAAGCAGAAGATGAAGAAGAAGAGGCTGATACATCAGCACCAGCAGGAGCAGATCCAGAGAGAATCTTCAATCTGGATATTCAACCCCTAATTGTGGACATGGAGAGGAAATACCAAAGCAGGCAAAATCTGAAAACTGCCTTAAGGAGTCATGCAACCTCCTTAAATCACAAAATGGAGGCCCTCACCAGCCACATTAAGGTTCAAGATGAGGTGATGAAGAGACAGGGCAACTTACTTTGCAAACCACAACATCTCATCTCCTATCATGTCCAAACTAATCTTGAGTTTCTAGCTGACAAAATTGATAGAAATCTCAAACCATTGGTGGATACCTTGAATGCTCATACTCAGAAAATTCACCATCTGGATGAGATTATGGACTATTCTGGACAGCAACTCAACACTTTACTGAATGTCACTGGAGCAACAATCAAAATCCTGGAGGAAAGGTTTGGTCCTCTCCCAGACTCTGAGGCAGCCAACAAGGTTCTTGAGGAAATGTTTGGTGATGCCAAAAAGGGGGAAGGAAGCTGCAAGCCTGAAAGCTCCAGGGGAAAGAAGGAAAACCCAACAGACAAGGGCAATATGCTATTATGAATTAGAAAGTTAGCCCAATTAATTAATTAATTTATCGAAATTAATTAAATAGAGGTAATTAATTAGAGGTACATAAAGCTACACGCTATTATGAATTAATTTTCGATAAATTAATTAATTAGAGGTACATTTTATCTTTCAATAGGTTATATTATTTAAGCATATGCCCTAACATTCCTTTTTAATCCTTTAAGCACTTGTAAATGTTTCTCAATTTAGTTTTCATAAGACTTAAGAGAAATCAGAAGAGCTATGTCTTCAATTTTCTTTCATAAAGAAAACTGAAACTTTATTTAGATAGTTTATTTAACCTTTTGAATCATATTCAAAACATGAACTATTTAATTAACCTTCACGCAATGATTAAAGAATTAAGTCGATACTTAAATCTTACAATTTTGAAAAGAATCTTTAAAAAATTCGATGTGGTCATTCTCATTCGACATCGTTGTATCCAACACACAATTAATTCGTTGAAACTAATTTCAAGTGTCTTAATTGTATCATGCGCTTCCGTTTTGATTAACAACTAAAATCTTAGAGTACTACATTAAATATATAGTCTCTTTGTCTTTAGCTACTATAACAAAGTTGCTCGTGTCATTGCTTTACTATAAAAGGATTAAAATTAGTTAACCTTATTTAAGAACTTTTCTCAAAAGGTAACAGTCATCTAATTTTGGTTCTATCAATCGAGAATAAAACATAGAAAATACAAGTTTGCTAAATAATTACAACATAAAATCATGATAAAAAGAGTGTTGTTGTTGGTACATGCGAAATCAAAATTGGTCTTTTGGTTTATGCATTCGCTCCCACCAGTCAACTACTCCCAATTGACTTTCAAGAATTTTCCAAAATTCTTTAGTGGCTGAGATACAATCTAGTTACCTCGATTCGCAGCGGTGGTCGATCAATCAAGATAATTTCGAAAGGTAGGTAGCTCTTTACCAATCATATCTCTATGTAATTCTCAGTAGTTGACTAGTCAACTTTTTAACAATGCACATCACTATGTGTTAGTCAATCACTTGTCTCTAAAATTAGACGGTCCTAACGGTGGCCAGTCACCTCAAAATTTTAGTTAAGTCATAACCCAATATTCATGAGATCTCATGCGATCATATCTCAATAACGATGATATACCCGAGGTAGGTCAACTCCCGGCGGTGGTCAGTCAGTTGGATTCGAACAAGGGCTCTTCCCCGACGTTATAATATTAGGAGACAAAATTACGACTTAATTTTTGTTTTGGGAGTATTTTAAAAATTAATTCACTTAATTAATTTCAATTACGGTCTCATCCAAAGATATCTATCTCTATGGACATACACCCTACACATTCATCTAGATCGTGCCTAGTCATGCATCTATCGTATCGCATAAAATATATACATGCACAAAATAAATAAATGCGTTAAGTAACCGGTATGATCATGGACTTTTCCTAAGTGTGGTTTCAAATACAAACTGACGAAACTGCAGGTCACAATCTAAGGGAAGCTCCAACCTCCAATAGGATCTTTAATGCGCCACCTTCAATGGGAACTTCATTCGCCTTTCTTTGGTCTCCATCTTTTGCTCCATTCTTGTTAAGTAAAATCTATATAATAAATTTATACACCCACCGCACACGGGGGGAGCTTCCGGGAATGGGAAAAATACAGAAATTAATCTAGGTCACGTCCTTCATAACGGCCTAGGACAATTTTGATACCAACAGAAAAATAAATCACACACATCTATCCTATTGGTTGATTCCATGATCAATAGGGGTCCATAGGATCATATTATATCTACACAATATCTAATCCGTACAATAAAATCTTATGAAGAAAATAAAATCTAAAACTATCAACTTGCGTCTTAATTAATCGATTAATCAGTTAAATAATTTTATCCGATCAACTAACTAATTAACATTTAATTAATTAAATGATTTTAATCGAAATAACATTAACGGTTAATTTTAAACGATTTCAATTTTAATTTTAATCAATTAGAACTATTTCAAAATAAATCAAAATTAAAATTAAGTCTCTTTTGTTTCTTTCCTTTTTGATTACTAATCAAAAGGGATGCATTTGCTTTCAAAAACCAAAATGCACCCACCTGGGCCATTTCCAAAATCAAAATTTTAAAAAAAAGTGCCTAGGCCTGGACCCTTTCCAAAATCAAATATTTTGAAAAGGGCTTAGGCATATTCCAAACAAAATTTGGATATGCATAGGTTAATCATATAAACCAAACCTTTTATATCATAATGCCATGTGGCATCCCAATGGTCCAAACTATTTGAATCATTGGTTAGTCATATGACATTAACTAAACAAAGAGGGATTTCAATGTACCATAAAAAATCATAAAAACACAAAACAAAAATTTCGGGTTTCCACCAAAAGAAAGCACCAGCCGACGCCGATCACCCCGGAGGGGGCCGATGCCACCGGCGCTAATTCCGGTGGGGTGCCACCGCCGATCGGCCGAGCATCCTTAAAGCCGAATCCTTTTTTTTGTTTCACAAATCAAAATCATCCATCTAAAATAATTACTACACAAATTAACTAATGCTTATTGCTTCTCTGATGCCACTGCTAGGAAATCTACGTGGGAAAGCAACGGAATTTAAAATTTATTTCTTTTTAACCAGGATCGACTTAGTTTAAGTAGCAAGCATAAAAGAAGTAGACAAAGAATATACCGTGGATGATCTAAAATAGATTGTCGCTTTATTTATGGTTATAGTTTCTGCGTGAAGCCTCTCAAGTGTTTGGCCTCTACCGTTGATCCACACGAACAACCCACCCGAATCCCATCATGGAATGCTACCGGAAAACTCGGTTGCTAGACCGACATTTTCTCTCTCTCTCTCAAAACTCTTTCTAGGAAGATCTCCATTTTCTAGTAAATTAGAACTCTTTAGTTGAGATGATACAAAAGAGCTTGGCACCCACCACATATTTATAAGGTGGTCTGCGCCCCATGTAGTCCCAATCTGATTGGGAGAAGCTTCCTAGTAGTTTAGGGAGAAAGAAAACCGTTTACTAGTAAAATAAGAAAATTAGATATTCTAGATTTATCTCATTAATATTCAATATCTTATATTAAATATTTTTCAAATATATATATATATATATATATATATATATATATATATATATATATATATATATATATATATATTATATATCTTATATTTATTTATCTTTATCATATTACCATAAATCAATTTATGCAAATCTATTAATATCTAAATTAATATATGATAATAACACTAATTAAATTGCACAATCCAAGTGTATCTTATACACGTATAACCTGCGCCCCATATGCCATAATATTGGCATCCAAAATATTCTTAATTAATATAATTCTATGATTAATTAATTCGCAAAACACATGCTTATCATATATACATATAATAAAATATGTACATTTAGATAATCAACATAATTAATATCTTGTATTTAATTTATATATAATAAATAAATACCACGATATAATTTAATCAATATAACACTTTATAGTCGAGATAAAACTTACCTTATTTGGTTATCGCTATAACCGTATTTTAATCCGGCTAGATGTTCTTATGTGTGTGACCCGATGGACTTCCGAATATGTTGGCCATAGGCACAATACCCTTCATACCTAACGATCACCGAATACTATCAATCAACACACCGTGACCCCTAATCATTGGAAGAGTCAAATGCAATGACTACTACCTTTCATGTGAAATGGTTACCGTGTAAATAGAATCCTATCACCGTTTCAATATCCATACGGCCGTACATCGAGTGTCAAACATCAACGACCGCATCTTATAATATGGATATCATGCTCTCACAATGTAACTCATTTACTCCTACTTTGGAAAGATTCACGATAGCTAGACATTCCTTATAAGAAGGCCCTTCCGGATATTTACTCCTATTCATAGGATACGCGATTTCCGGACGAGCAACATGAATCCTACGCATGCTTCTGTATCACGTCTAATCACTACCGCACGATCGCCCCATGGCTCGCGGAAACCTCTGTAGTTTCAAAGTATGACAATCCACACCGTGATGTCATGAAGACTCCGGTCTTAGGATAATTACACAACCGCCATATAGTGCGACACTTAATACAATAAGTGGGTCAGTCTAACGTACGCATTTTCTAATACACGTCCACGTACAGTCCAAGTGTCCCTACACTTTCATAGACGAGATCTATCCCTATCTTCACAAAATAGAAGACATCCAATACGTGCGAGTCTAATCGTACTATTAATGTCCCTTTTAATAGTACATGCGACTAAAGAAATTTAAGTATCAAACCTTTTGAAGTGAGTTGAGATCTCATCAGCCTTAATCACTATTATGATTTCTCTTTCACAGTTCGACACTAAGGACGTTATCATATATACAATCACAACCTGGTTCATATAAATAAACATAATATATAATAACAGAAAATCCATTTAACATATGTTTAAACATAAATAAATAGTAGCAATGATCCGACCCGGTCGGATCCGGTCCAACCTGATTAGGTTTAGGACACTATTTCAACATAATGTTGCTAAGGACAATATAATGAAGAACTTGGATATCAAAATGTTCCTGAAGATCAAAGGATTCAAAACTGCCAAGGAAATATGGAAAACTCTGATCAACTACTGTGAAGGCACTGAAGCTGTCAAAGTCAATAAACTTGCAGTTGCTGTTCAAAAGTTTGAGACTTTCGAGCTGAAGGTTGGAGATAATGTTGAATAGATGGAAGCTCTTTTTCATGAGAACCTAAATGAGCTTCAAATGCTAAATCGGACATACACTCAAAAGGAAATCTGCATGAATATTCAAAAAGATTTTCCAGAATCATGGGGTATCGTCACCACTATGCTAAGATCTAACCAAAATAGACATAGTGGGACTCTTCTCTGATCTAAAAGCATATGAGTTTGAGCTGAACAGCAAGATCAAGAAAAATTTTCAAGAAATATCAGCTCTCATTGCTCCCACGGGTGAAACTTCAAATTCAATGGCTAAAACTGTCAACCAAGTCAGATCGACCAATTACAAGATCAGATGGCTTTAATATTGTGACACTTTCAAGGGATTGTCTCACTCACCCTGGAAGTTTCAAAATCAAAATAGAAGAGATGATGGATAAAAAAGAAGAGATGATGATATAAGAGATGATAGATGAGACACACGCAAAAAAGATCGTAGAGACGATCGCAGAGATGATAGAAGGGACAACAAGGATGATTAAAAGAAAGATTATCATTAATTAAGAAAGAAACAAAAAGATTTGATGTGCTATAATTGCAACAAATTGGGACACTACAAGAGAGACTCCCCCGAACCAATCAAGAGAACCAGAGATGAGTGTTGGTCCCTTGGAAAGGCTGACACAAGTTTAGAGGGGGGTGAATAAACTTGTGACCAAAAAGTAGATTTTGAGTCGGATTAAATTCAATTATAAACTTGTGTGGAGTTGAGCTAACAAAGCTGAAATATAAATCAACACTGGTTTATATTAAAACTGAGTTAACCGGCAGCAGATATATTTTAGCGTTTATACAGATCTTGTTGTTTCTTAGAAAAAGCTGATAAGTATGCAAAATTGAATTCTGGTGAATGTCAGTTTGTGAACTGTGACTGAATAGCAATCAGTTTGTTCAGTTATGCTGTATGAAAAACTTAAATAAAAACAATCATACAAACTATAATAAAACTGACAATAAGTAAAGTGCGTAAATTAAGTAAGGCAAGAATTATAGTGGATCCAGGTGGTGTAATCCTGTCAGTCCACTCTTCCCCTGTGAAGTAGGAGGAAAATTCCACAAGAACTCTTTGAGGTAGCCGGTTACAAAAAGTCATAATTGATAGTCCTTGACTAATCCCTAGCTTCGCTATCTAAACAACTGTAGAACAGTGTGATTGCTGCTCTGTAACTGCTTGAAACACTGGTCTTTAAAGGGTTTTATTGCCTCTTCACCAGCTCCACCACAAACATAGTCTACCTGACTGCCAGTACAACACTTGTCCTTGACAAATCCTAAATCGGATTGCTTCACAGTCTAAACCTTTGATAAAAATCAAAGTTGGGCTGAGAATCAATAAATTGATTCTTGATTGTCGTTCTTCTAAATGTTGGATTCTTGATGAGTCTTCGAAGCTTGAACACTAGAAGAATTCCAGATATGATCTTGTTGAGTGTAAAGATTGATAGCAATTCAGAATAATAAGACTTGGGCACAATAATGCTTGTATTCTCGTGTTGTTGTGTTTTTAATCCTTGATGCCAAGTCCTCTATTTATAGTGTGAGGTCCAATGTTCATCTTGCTTGAATTTTGAATTCTATCAACGTCTATATTTTCAGATGTCAGATGTCAGCGACCGTTCTGACATGTCAGTGCTTCATGCAATAACATTACTTGATTTGTAACGTTCATAAGTAAATTCAGTTCTTAGGGTGACTGACCTTATAACTGAGTATCTTGATCAATTTTAGTCTGAGTATGCCAGTTATCAATTTGTCAACTGACTTAGAGCATTAACTGAGTTTTTACTCTTCTTCAAAACTTAGTACTCTATTCATCTGATTTCATTTGACTTAATCAGAGTACACCATATCTATAAAAAGTCATCGAAGATATCATTGTCCTTATGATTCTTAGGTCTTAATACATGATCCATAATGCCAGTTCAGGCCATCACAAACTTACCTGAATTCTAACTTTACAGTCTCGGCTTTAATCTTCATAACTGAGTTTGAGCCCTCAGTTCTTCATTCTTCAATAACTGATTCTGTGTCCTTTAGTTCTTTATTTACTAAGTTTGTTCCCTCAGCCTTCCGCTTCTAGATATGTCAACCGAGTCTGTGACCCTCTACGAACTTACCTTTTTTAGATCTGAGTGAACTTTATTTCTAGGTTTTGAGTGACATTATTAGTTTAAGTCAATATCTTGTTTTCTAGATGATTTCCTTTTTTCAGTTTTACAACACTCCAGCTATTACAGTGCTTGTCTGATATAACCTATACAATTATCAGACTCTAATAAATCATATACATTCAGTTCTAGACATATTTTAGCTTTTCACTATAACTGCTTGCTTCGGCACTTCATCAATAGGGTGTAAATAAACAAATAGATAAATAAGATGAATCATCATCAAAACTCAAATTTTATTTCTAACACTGAGGATTGACATGAAAGAACATACAACAAGGGCAGAAACAGATGAACTTACAAAGCAGACAATGACTCTTCTCATGAGAGTCAAGCAGAGCAATTATCTGACTCAGATGACAATGTATTCATGTCATTAGAAGATAACAATGAGGTAATAGTGAGTTCGAAAAAATTAAAACAAACTGTGATCCTATAAAGAAAGAAAATGAATATCTCAAATCTGAAAATATGAAATTGAAAGATGAACTTTTTAAATTAAGAAATAACAAACCATTAATGATAGACGAAACTGGACTTGATCTAAAGAAGGAATCTCACTTCAGATGATGTCCACCACATCAATCATTCCTAAATTCAAACCAGCCAAACGACCTGGAGACAAGTCCGGTCTGGGTTACTTAGAACAAATGAATTCTATCAAGTCTGATCCAAAGTTCAGATCTGAAAATGGCATCTCTTATGAACCATTCAAACCTGAGGCAAAAGTCAGATAGGTCAAGAAAGTCAAGTTCGTTAAATCTATAATTAGAAGTCAGACATGAACGTCCAGTTACTTATGAATCCAAAGGAATGAACAAATCAAGGGATCATAAGTTCAGGGGGAAAGATAAAATACGTCCCTCTGACAATGGCTGGAACATTGGTCTTCCCATTCACAATAGGAAACCCAATCTCAAAAATGGCAATCCTAAAAGTAGAAACGTGGAAAGTTCCAGATTTCCTTCTGCACACAAAAAGGTTCCCAACAAGACCAGATGAGTGTAGACAATTTCCAAACCTGCCTTTAAGACTAACCATGTTTAATTATACAAAGGTAGAGAAAGGATCTCAGATGGAAGGAAGAAGTTCTACGAAATCCCATTTGATTATCCACAACCGTGGTGTAAAAGCCTAAAAGTTCCCCCCATTCAAATACAGTCTAGGACTTACACTATCTGGCACTAACTGTTGGACCCAAACATATTTGGGTACCTTAATTGCATTAATTTGTTTTGCAGGTCCTCTGGTACATAGACAATGGATGTTCCAGACACATGACATGAAATAAACACTATTTGAAGAAATATAAGAATAGAGATGGACCTAAAGTCAACTTTGGAGGAAATGAGAAGCCCAGAATCACATAAGCAATCGAAAGCCTTAGAAAGAATAATCTAGATATTTGTGATGTCACATTTGTTGAAGGACTCAAGTACAATCTTTTAAGTGCAAGTCAGTTCTGTGTGAAAGGGTATGAGGTTATTTTGAGCAAGAAAAAGTGCAGAGTCATCAATGAAGAAACATGACAGACAATCTTAATCGGAAAAAGAAAGAAGAACATGTATGTAGTAGACTGGTCAACTGCAACATCAGAAGTGTGTCTATTAGTACAATCAAAACCAGAAATAAGTCATCTGCTGCACAAGAGACTGAGCCATCTCAACTATAAGAAAACCAATCGACTGGAAAGAAATGATCTATTAAGAGGACTGCCAGACATGGTCTACAAGAAGGACAACATCTGGACTCTTTCCAAATGGGGAAACAGACAAAAGCTTTATTCAAGACAAAAACAACACCGTCAACAAATTGGATTCTACAGATACTGATCGAACTTTTCTAGGTGCCCAAGCGGTAGAGTTCCTGGTAAATTGTAGTCTAGTAAGTGGCCAAGGTCGTATTCGACAGGGATTGTGAGGTCAAACACCGAAAAGATATTATTATCTTGATCTAAGTCGCAACAATACATGAAAGTAAATGTATCTATGATTCTACTACTACAAAGGGTGATAAAATAATAAATAGCCTAACCAAGACAATGCAATGATCAAGAAATATCTCTAATAGCATCATGCGAATGAACTACCTACCAACCATCAAAAGTGTTCAAGTGTGTGTTATCGGTGCACTCCTAAGCTAGTAATTCCCCCTCATACGAGTGTACGGAATTACTCTATGCCTATTCCTTGGTCTAAGAACCCTAGACCTAATGATTCAACATGATTAAGTTCTCAAATGCAATGAATGAACAACAACCCCCGGATACAAAATTGAGTTCAGATTAAGGTCGATTTTACCTTCCGGTTTTCATATCCCTTCTCCAACACCAAGAATCTCCTTTAAGTGTCAACTAAGTGTGTGTGTGTGTGTGTGTGTGCAAGTGCTAGGTGATCAATCCAACACAAGCAAGCAAAACAATAAAAATAGGAAAAGATAAACAACACCCATGAAGCTATGAAATATATGAACTAACATTCCCAATCTACCTATAGAGATCAATAACTATCACAAATACATAATCTTGGCTATTAATGGAACTAGTTACTCATAGTTATGAAACCCACCATGTCAAGAATGGATTTCATATTTACAAGAACAACTAAATAACAAGTAAAGGCTAATAATTGACCCAACCAAAAGTGATGACACTTTAAGAAGAGAAACTTGCATTCAAACTCAAGAATCGCTCCAATGGAGTTTTACACCAAAGATGAAAACTTGTTCCAAAATGCATTCCAAAATCAAAGCAAGAATTCCTAATGTTTACATGCCGAATTAGATGATAAGATATGGTGGATTTTGGCTCAAAGAGCCCTGGAAGGTTTCTTCAAGAACTTCTAAGAGGTGGAGGAAGAATATGTAATGGGTAGGTATTGAAATGAGATCCAAAATGATGTTGAAAAAGCTGAAAATCTGCTTTTTGCGTTGCCGGCGTGCACCACTATAGGTCCGGCGTGCGCCACTATAGGTCCGATGTGCGCCAATTGTGAAGAAAAACTCCCTGTATAGCTACAGTGACATTCGGCGTATGCCACTAAAAGTCGGCGTGAGCCAATTCTTCACAATAGCTCAGTAAAAAGGTCATAACTTGAGTTGTAGAGGTCCGGTTGATGTGTTTCAAGATGAGTTGGAAAGATCGTTTCCCGATATGCAACTCTCATTTGTTAGGAAATCTACGCAGGAACGCAACGGAATTCAAAATTTTGATTTCCTTTTACCCAAGATCGACTTCATTTAAGCAATAAACAAATAAGCTAAAGATGGTGGTTACCTTGCTTGATCTAAAAGATCGACGCTTTGACCGTCTAAGGAGAGTAGTTCTGCATAGAGCCGACCAAGTGTTCGGCCTCTACCGCTAGTCCATACGAACAGCCCACCGGAATCCCATCATGGATTGCTATTGGAAAAGTCCGGTTTCTAGACCGGCCTTTTTCCCCTCTCTCCAACTCTCTATAGGATGCTCTCTAATTTACACAAGAACTATTAGATCTTGAAATTGTGATGTACAAAAGAGCTTGACACCCACCTCTTATTTATAGTGAGAGGGGTGCCCCATCTTGGTGTGGAGGAGAAGAAAACATTTTCCCAATAAAATAAGGAAAATATTCTTTATTGAATTATCTCATTTAATTTAATATCCTATATTAAATATATCCAAGATATTGTCAATATCTTATATTGACTATATTTATCTTGTTACCATAAATCTATTTTTTTAAATCAATTAATATCTAATATTAATATTATGGTAATCTTTATTAATTAAATTGCACAATTCAAATGTATCCTCTACACTTGTAAATAGCGTGAATATGGTGTCCCTCTACCAAAGATTTGGTATCCGGAATATTCTTTAATTAATATAATGCTATGATTAATTAATTTGCAAAGTACATGTATATCATATATATACATAATTTCTACATACAGATCATATATGTAAATTTAATTAATCAACATAATTAATATCTTGTATTATATTTATTCATAATAAATAAATACCACCGTATTAATTTACCACTATAACCTTTATAGTCTCGAGATAAACTTTCCTTATTTGGTTATCATCTATAACCACATTTTAATCCGGCTAGATGTTCATATGTGTGTGACCCGATAGGCTTCCGAATATGTTGGCCGTAGACACAAAGTGCAAATTACGAAAATGCCCTTCATGCCTAACGATCACAGGATAGCGTCTAGCAATACACCGTGACCCCCAATCATCGGAAGAGTCAAATGCAATGACTACTACCTTGTGAAACAGTTACCGTGTAACTTACAATCTTATCGATGTAATAATATCGATACAGTCGTTAGTCGAGTGTCAAAACATCAACGACCGTATCTTATAATCTGGATATCATACTCTCTCGAAGTAACTCATTTACTTCAACTTTTCAAAGATTCACGAGAGTAAGACATTGCTTATAAGAAGGCCCTTTTCGGATATTCACCTTACTGATGGGGTACGCGATTTCCGGACGACCAATCATGTATACTCCGCATGCTTCAATATCACAGCCAATCACTACTGCATGATCGCCCCGTGGCTAGGGGAAACCACAATATTGTCAAAGCATGACAATCCACACCGTGATGCCATGAAGACTCCGGTCCTAAGGATAATTACACAACCGCCACACAGTGTGACACTTAATGTAAGTGGGTCAGTCTAACATACGCATTCTCTAATACACGTCCATGTACAGTCTAAGTGTCTCTACACTTCAATAGACGAGATCTATCCCTGCCCTTAAAGACAGAAGACATCTAATACGTGCTAGTCTGTTTGTACTATCAATGCCCTGTTTAATAGCTCATCAACATAGAGACATTTGAGTATCAAACTTATTAAAGTGATTAGAGATCTCATCAACCATAATCGCCTATCATGGTTTCTCTATCACAGTTTAATACTAAGGACATTATCATATAACAATTCATAATTGGTTCTTTAAAAGAACATATATATTACAGCAGAAAATTCATTTAATATGTATAAACACAAAAAAATAGTAGAAATGATCTGACCCGGTCGGATCCGGTCCAACCCGATTTGGGTTTAGGACACTATTCCCACAATCTCCCACTTGGCCTAAAAAACCAATCACTCCCACACACAAGACCAAGTTGAAACACAAGAATCTCATGCAATACTCGCAACCAGCCTTAGCCGTAAACGGATCGCTATCCGTGGGGACTCAGACTACTTCGTACCATGCTCCATGTAACCAAGTCAAAAGGAACCAACTCAACACACTCATGAATCTCCGACGAGACCCTGGTCCTTGCTTCAAGCAATGAATCCACTTACTATATCAGCTATATAAAAAAGGTGGAAGAACCGTATAAGGTTCAGGAATGAACCTCATAGACTCATGCACTGCTCTCGCTGCGGCTCTAAGGCACTACTGTGTTTTGGCCTAGTTGTAGAGTTTACAATGACCCATAGGCTAGTACATTTCCAGCTCACTGTATCATTTAATCAAGGTGACTGCAAACCCAGACTGTAGCTCCCACTCGCCTTCATAAGAATCATGATATACATCTGTATAACTATATTTATCTGATTCCAAGTTTCGATAAACTAGGAAACCATCCTTAACTTGTTTAAGGATATTCTCGACCTTCACCAGATTTACTTTCACACTTGCTCATGACTCTTCATGAAGTATGAACATCTGGCATAACTATTATGATGGTTCCTATCGCATTAGCAAAGGAAAACTTCCATAACCATCATCTTTCACCTTATCTTTAGGACCACCGTCCTAACATAGATAGATCTTGAGAACACCGGCTAGTAGTATCTCATGTCACGATTTATGCTAAACACTTTTAGCATCACATCTATATAGGTAAACTATAATCTAACAGCAGTTAAATCTATCACTATATATTCTTATTTCTAAAAATGAGAACTGACAATCCAAGTGCTTTCGTAAAGACCTTGAACTACCAAACATTAATTGACAGTGACATGGGGTGATAATTCTCGAGAGAGATATCCAATACCTAACTCAAAAATCGTAACACTCCCACTAACTCTTTTGCACATTGGGCATATCCTTCTTTTGACTAAATCAAACTCCTTTAATTATCAAACAAAGAAATTGTCTAGAGAAACTTGTTAGAGTCCATAAATGGATCTCGTGGGCTCACGTATCATGTTATCGTCTATGAACATCGGGTTGTTTGCCCAACGTCTTCAACACTATCATATAGCCATGATACGAATTTATAACAAGCATTATCTGAATAGAAGTGGGCACAGCTGGCAGCATAAAGATAATTACAAGGTTTACAACCGGTACCCTTCAACCGTCACTATAGCCTTATAGTAATCTTATTACCATCCATGTCAGCCTTTCAAGGACATTCCCTCTAGGTAAGACAGACCAGGTTCACAACCTGGTTGTCACTGATGGAATCTAATTCAGATATTTTGGCTCCTAGCCATATCTCTCAATCTTGTCTTTCAAACATTCTTTTTTAAGTCGTGAGATATTCATTCTTCAAGATGAACATACCAGCAGGCTTTTCAGGCTTGAGGTTATCCACAGACTTACAGAACTTTTGTGTGCACTGAGTAGTGTTTTACACCTCATCTCTATGCGGCGTCTGCTCATGTTCCTATGGTTGAATATATCTTTGTGGTTCTTTAATTTACTCCCACTGTTTCTTTTGGAAGAAACACTTCCTTTAGAAGACAGCTTGTTTGGAGAAAAACAGTTTTGCTCCGCGGGTAAGTAAACATTATCTAGCGTACTTGCTAAGATATTCCACAAAGTTGTATATGTTGTACTAGGCTCCAAGCCTTTCTGACTTTGCCTATGACAACATCAAATCATCGGTTAAGATAGATTCGACATTATCCTCTTCCATATCTAATATGGAATTTATTCAACCTTTATTCTTTAGAACTCGGTTAAGTATAAGGGCACTATCCCGAAACGGGTAAGGGATACTTTGCATGGCTTGCGTCACACCTTTATCTTATAAAGTGTTGTTTCCATTTTGGGAACACAATCTAATTGCGTATCCCAAAGATGGTATCCTTCAAGGGAGAATCTGATTCTATTTCAGACAACTACTGAAACACCCTTCAGGTATTAATTACTTCAATCCAATTGAAAACTAATTCCTAAGTAGCTCATCAATCTCATATTCGTACTAGCTCGAAATTTTCGGGCTTTCCGAACTGTCATACTTCAATAAGTACATTCAACTATTTCTAAAAATAGTCGTAGAGATTAATAAACAATTATTTGTGGCATCAATTGTCACAAGCCAACAAAACATCGGTATGTTTAGGCTTTGGACAACTTTCTAGATTTATAACCTTTTCTTAAAAGGGTATTTTAGTCATCTTTAGATAAGATACGTATTACCCACGTGATTCATAATCACATTGTTCAGACATCATCGGAATGACATCTTATAACACGATTCCCTTCCATAGAGACTAAGTCTAGAACGACCACCAAATATTAAGGATAACAGCCTTACAAATATTTAATTGAGATTTCATCACACATATCAGCTATATAGTGACATCAATCTAGTATGTTAGATTCAGTGACCTTACAACTTTATCGGAATAACATTAATTCTTTACAATTGAATATGTATACTTAATCCTAACAAGTAACTGAAAGTATGTTCTTCATAAGAACCGGAACATAATAACATTTACTTAGTTCCCTTATCAGTTTACTAGATCCAGAATATGGTAAGTGTCACAACATTTGCTTCACCTTCCACATATGTATATAATCTTTCTAATTTAATCACACTCGTATGATATCATATATCTTAGAGTCGACTTTGAACTTAGATAGATTTATCTCAACTCACTTGCCTGGAATAGAAACTTCAATAAGTTCTCTATTTAAGCACATGCCCTAACTTTCCTTTTTAATCCTTTAAGCACTTGTAAATATTTCTTAGTGTAGTCTTCATAAGACTTAAGAAAGATCACAAGAGCTATGTCTTTAATTTCCTTTCTTAAAGAAAATCTAAAGTTTATTAAATAGTTTATTTAACTTTTTGAATTGTATTCAAAACATTAACTACTTAATTAACCTTTAAGCAATGATAGAATTAAGTCGATACTTAAATCTTATAATTTTGAAAACAACCTTTCCAAAATTAGATGTGGTCATTCTTATCCAACGTTTGAATTAATTGTCATCGTATGACTGAATGATCATCTTGTATCGTATCCAATATATGATTAATTCATTGAAACTTATTTCAAATGATTCAATCATGAGCTTCCGCTTTCATTAATAATTAAAGCCTTGGAGTACTGCATCAAATATGTAGTCTCCTTGTCTCTTACTACTATAACGGGATTGCTCGTGTCATTGCTTATTTTAAAAGGATTAAAATTTACTTAACCATTCTTGAGAACGTTTCTCAAACAGTCATAATTTGGTTTTACTAATCGAGAAAAACATAAATATAAAAGTTCGCTAAAAACTACAACATAAAAATAAAGATAAAAGAGTGTTGTTGTTTATACACGAAAAATCAAAATGGTCTTTGGTTTATGATTTTGCTCACACTAGTCAACTACTCCCAACTGACTTTCAAGATTTTTTTCAAAATTCTTTAGTGGCTGGAATCCTATCTAGTTGACTCGATCCCCGACGTGGGCCGATCGACCGGGTCAATTTCGACGGGTAGGTACTTATTACCAATCGCGTCCAACGCGACTTCCAGTGGTTTGACTAGTCAACTCCTTGACAATTTCACATCGTCTATGTGATAATCAACCTTATGTCTCTAAAATTAGACGGTCCTGACGTGGGCCAATCACCGCAAGTTTCTTAGTCGAGTCGTAACCCAAATATTCATGAGATCTCAGAAGGATCATATCTCGATAATGACGATATACCCGAGGTAGGTCAACTCCCGACATGGGCCGATTAGTTGGATCCGAACAAGGGATCTTCACCATCACTATAATAGTGGGAGACATATTATGACTTGATTTTTGTTGTGGGAGTAATTTATGTAAATTAATTCACTTAATTAATTTTAATTACGGTCTCATCAAATATATATATCTCTATAGACATACATCCTACACATTTATCTAGATCGTGCCTAGTCATGCATCTATCATATCATATAAAATAAATACAAGCACAAAATAAATAAATGCGTAAAGTAACCGGTATGATCATGGACTTTTCCGAGGTACGGTTTCGAAAACAAACTGACACACCGCATGTCACAATCTATGGTAGCTGCAACCGCCAATAGGATCTTTAATGCGCCATTGTCCAATGGGATCTTTATTCTTCTTTCTTTGGTCTTCGTCTTCTGCTCTATTCTTGTTACATTTAATTCTATCTAATAAAATAAATACACCCACCGTACACGGGGGGAGCCAACGGTAATGGGATAAATGCAGAAAATAAACTAGGTCATGTTCTTCATAACGACCTAGGACAATTTTTAAACCAACAGAAAAATTAAATCATTCACATCTATCAAATCGGTCGAGTCCATGATCAATCGGGGTCCATATAATCATATTATATCTACTATATCTAATCCATACAATAACATCTTATGAAAATGATAAATTAACATTTAACTACTTGCGTCTTAATTAACCAATTAATATTTAATCTATTAAATAATTTTATCCAATCAATTAACTAATTAACATTTAATTAATTAAATGATTTTAATCCAAATAAAATTAACGATTAATTTTAAACGATTTTAATTTTAATTTTAATTTTAATTAATTAGAACTATTCGAAAAATAAATCAAAATTAAAATTAAGTCTCTTTTTGTTTCTTTCCTTTTGATTCCTAATCAAAAGGGATACCTTTGGTTTCCTAAACCGAAAGGCATCACCCTTGGCCCTTTCCAAAATCAAAATTTTGAAAAGGGCCTAGGCCCAAGCCTTTTCCAAAATCAAATATTTTGAAAAGTACCTAGGCCTATTCAAAACAAAATTTGGAAAGGCCAATATTTTGGTTAATATGCCTGGCCACTTTCCAAAATCAAAATTTTGGAAGTGGCCTAGGCCTTGGCCCTTTCCAAATATTTGATTTGCAAAGGGCCTAGGCCTATTCCAAACAAAGTTTGGAAAGACCATTATTATTTTAATGCCATATGGCATCCCAATGGCCCAAACTATTTGAACCATTGGTTAGCCACATGACACAACTAAACAAAGGAGGAATTACCAATCACAACCATGATCCATATTGAATCACAAAATACACAAAACAAAATTTAGGAGATCCGCCATCATTGACCGGTCAACCAACACCGGCAGCAGGTTGCCCTGCCGCAGCCGCCGCCGACCAGCCGCCGCCGGTGGTGGTGCCACCGCCAGTCGGCCGAGCACCACCCGATCTCATTTTTTTTTCTTTTCACGTATCACTTTTACGAATAAAAAATCTTTCATCTTTTAATTATGTGATTTAAACGATAAAATTAACTACGCAAAATAACATGCTTATTGCTTAAGCTCGAAGCTCGCTCTGATACCACGGTTAAGAAATGTACGCGGGAACGCAGCGGAATTCAAAATTTTGATTTCCTTTACCCAATATCGACTTCATTTAAGCAATAAACAAATAAGCTAAAGACGGTGGTTACCTTGCTTGATCTAAAAGATCGACGCTTTGACGGTCTAATGAGAGTAGTTCTGCATAGAGCCGCCCAAGTGTTCGGCCTCTACCGCTAGTCCACACGAACAGCCCGCCGGAATCCCATCATGGATTGCTATTGGAAAACTCCTATTGCTAGACCGGCCTTTTTTCCCTCCCTCCAACTCTCTATAGGATGCTCTTTAGTTTACACAAGAACTATTAGTTTTTGAAATTGTGAGGTACAAAAGGGCTTGACACACACCTCTTATTTATAGTGAGAGGGGCGCCCCATTTGGGTGTGGAGGAGAAGAACATCTTTTTCCCAATAAAATAAGGAAAATATCATTTATTGAATTATCTCATTTAATTTAATATCATATATTAAATATATCCAAGATATTGTCAATATCTTATATTGACTATATTTATCTTGTTACCATAAATCTATTTTTCAAAATCAATTGATATCTAATATTAATATTATGGTAATCTTTATTAATTAAATTGCACAATTCAAACGTATCATATACACTTGTAAATGGCGTGAATTTGGCGTCCCTCTACCAATGATTTGGCATCCGGAATATTCTTTAATTAATATAATGCTATGATTAATTAATTTGCAAAGTACATGTATATCATATATATACATAATTTCGACATACACATCATATATGTATATTTAATTAATCAACATAATTAATATCTTGTATTATATTTATTCATAATAAATAAATGCCACCATATTAATTTACTACTATAACCTTTCTAGTCTCGAGATAAACTTTTCTTATTTGGTTATCATCTATAACCACATTTCAATCCGGCTAGATGTTCATATGTGTGTAACCCGATAGGCTTCCGAATATGTTGGCCGTAGACACAAAGTGCAAATTACGAAAATGCCCTTCATGCCTAACGTTCACGGGATAGCATCTAGAACACACCATGACCCCCAATCATCGGAAGAGTCAAATGCAATGACTACAACCTTTCATGTGAAACAGTAACCGTGTAGCTTACAATCCTAACGCTGTAATAATATCCATACAGTCGTTAGTCGAGTGTCAAAACATCAACGACCGTATCTTATAATCTGGATATCATACTCTCTCGAAGTAACTTATTTACTTCCACTTTGCAAAGATTCACGAGAGTAAGACATTCCCTATAAGAAGGCCCTTTCGGATATTCACCCTACTGAAAGGGTATGCGATTTCCGGACGACCAAACATGTATACTCCGCATGCTTCAGTATCACACCCAATCACTACCGCATGATCGCCCCGTGGCTAGGGGAAACCTCATAGTGTCAAAGCATGACAATCCACACCGTGATGTCATGAAGGCTCCTGTCCTAAGGATAATTACACAACCACCACATAGTGCGACACTTAATGTAAGTGGGTCAGTCTAACGTACGCATTCTCTAATAAACGTCCACGTACAGTCCAAGTGTCTCTACACTTCGATAGACGAGATCTATCCCTGCCCTTAAAGATAGAAGACATCTAATACGTGCTAGTCTGTTTGTACTATCAATGCCCTGTTTAATAGCACATCAGCCTAGAGACATTTAAGTATCAAACTTATTAAAGTGATTAGAGATCTCATCAACCATAATTGTCTATCATGGTTTCTATATCACAGTTTAATACTAAGGACGTTATCATATAACAATTCATAATTGGTTCTTTAAAAGAACATAAATATGACAACAGAAAAGCCATTTAATATGTATAAACACAAAGAAATAGTAGAAAGGATCCGACCCGGTCGGATCCGGTCCAACCCGATTTGGGTTTAGGACACTATTCCAACATCATTAAGGCATCTTCTCTACAAAATGCCTCGAAGTGGAGTAAAATGTCCGTGGAAGATGTGCTACAGTATGTAGAAACACAAAAGGCAAATGATCCGTTTCAACTTGTAAGCTTCCGGCATACTCTTCTATCCCTCAAAAGACGTGTTTATGCTCAACACGTGGCATCAATCGGGGTCTTGGTCAACCTGTAATCCTGCAATAAATCACCCAAATACCAAGTGTAAACCCGACACGACGCTCCGGTTACTATAACCGGTACAAAAACTATCGAAATATGATGTTTTATATAATATTACTATCCACACATTTGGATGAAACTAAGCAAGTAATGGCTCAAATTGGTACAATAATGCTCGAAGTGGTATCAGAAATGGGGTAACATGTCATAATAATCAGCGACAATTTGTCTCTCATCACAACTCTCCACTTAGATTTTGGTCGTCCACGAGCAAAACAAGCGATAAAACATAATGAATGAGGTACAAATTCTTGAAGATATAAGATGTAAGGGACAGACGATGCAACCATTCGATCTTTAACAACACGTTAACCTCAATTCAATTGTGTAATAGATTGCGTGTGTGAATAGTCTCTCAAAATTGGTATCAAGAAATTAATTATGAAATCATGCATGAAAGACTTGTTAGGTGCAATCCAAATGCTTAAGAATGATACAAATCTCCACTAATCTAGGCATTCAGAGTAAAGAAGATTGGTCGGGTAGGACTTGCAAGCTTGTTCCGTTAGGCCTGTGTAGTTGGCTAATCGAAGAGATAAAAGGATAAATCAAAGATAACACATACAAGATAGCAAGAATCTACACCTTCAATTCCAATGATTTTGAATTGGCAACTCCAACTCTCTCGCATAATTTCCAAAGACGTCTCCTCAACAATAAACATAAGAGATAAAGTACCACTTCAATTGATTTATCACCAAAACTTACATTACTTGGACTTGTTGAACTTGTCCTTCAAAATAGCCTTCCAATACTCACCATTGAATTTCATTTACAGCTTCGTTGAGCTTTATTGTTTTTTGGAAACGTTTTTGAATTTTTGATTTTTGATTTCTTTTTTTGAAAAGAGAAATACCAATGGTTCGAACTTCATAAGATGCCGTCTCAACTTGTGCCAAAAAATGTCATCCAACTCTCAACACAACTTCCAAATGTTGTCACCACATAATACATAGAAACTTGCTAAACGTGCGGGACATCAAGGGAATGTAGACCAAAATTAGGCTAAGGGTCAGATTATAATGAGGCTAATCACGAATGGCTAGGTTTGAGTGGGGTCTCACCACTCTACAAAGGCTGAGGTCAGGTGGAAATTATGTTCGGGAAGGCCATTTGGCTATGGTCGAGTCAAAGAAGTGCCAGGACCATCATCCCTAACTCTGAATCTAAACACCTTTCTATTTCGCCTCGAAAGGATATCAAGCCTAAGTTCTAGTTGCTATGAAATCATGCTTACATGATATCATACAAAAGTTGCATGATAACAAAATATTAAAATTTATGCGCACAAGGAATTCATGTTACACAAATAGATTTGGGGTTAAAATGCACTTACGAATCACATTGGTTATACACATCTAAATTGATCATTACATCTTCAAATCCATGAAATATATGCCTTGTACAGTTTATTTTAATCAACTAGATAATGCTTGAAAAAGAAAAAAAAAAAAAAAAAAAAACTAAGGGATTTTCTGATTAAAAAAAAAGCAATAATGCCATTGCTAGACCAACCACGACCCCACTCCCCACTTACGAACTTGCATTGTCCCCAATGCATAGTGAGGGTAAAGAAGTGGTTGGGAAAGCAATGGTGCACCAAAACAAGTCAAAACAAATACCGGGATGCAGTAAAAGGAAGGGTGGGTGGGCATGATAAAGAAATACAACCAATGAAATGACAAGCAATCCCAAGTACTAGCAAAGTGTGATCCAACATGTCGAGACAAAAGGATCATTTTCCACACCGGGCCTCACAAAAGAGCAAAAATATTATACCAAAATTTTTAGGGGCTGCCTCCCGGTAGCGCTATTGTTTAACGTCGTTTTCTCGACAGGATTATACGATAGAGTGATGGAAATCATACAGATTATTGTGAAATATAACACTAACAGTTATCCACATAAGCATGCAAATTTAAGCACAAAATCTGACCGGAAGATGATGCTTATGGAATAATAAGAAAGATAGTACCCCTAACTGCTAAATTTATAGTCTATTTCCAGACTTTGCCTTGCTTTGGTCTTAAATGCATGAGTGGTGGGCCAATCTTATGCACCGCATCCGTCTTTTTCATCAATACCGGTCTCCAACATACTGTAGATCAATGCCACCAATCCTAACAATTCTTGACCTTTTCCTTTGATTTCCGATCTTTCGGTTTGTGAGCTTTCATATTATTGCTTGAGTCATCTTCTTCAACTACCTGCTTGTTAGTACGATCCACAACAAAGGGACACGAAGTGTCCACAAAAGAACAAGATTCTAGTGTAGTGCGTGGATATTTCAATGAAGTGTAGATGTTGAAGACAACACGCTCATCATTGACTCCCAAACTAAGCTCTCTCTTACAAATATCGATCACGGCCTCCCCCGTTGCTAAAAATGGTCTACCTAGGATAAGAGATGTAGTGTACCCTACCTCTATATCCATAACAACAAAATCGATAGGGAAGTACAATTTATCAACTTTAACGAGTACTTTCTCGATGACTTCCTTTGGACGTATAATAGATCTATCTGCAAGTTGGAGAGTCATCTCCGTACGCTTAAGCTTGTCAGTGCCAAATTTCATACAATCATCATAGGACATGAGGTGTATGCTTGCACCGATATCACATAGCACCTTCTTAAACAAAAAGCCCCCAATCTCACATGGGATCATAAAACTACCGGGGTCTTTAAGCTTTGGAGGGAGCTTATGTTGAAGCACGGAGGAACACTCATCACTTAGACACACCGTCTCATACTCTTCTAACCGTTTCATGTTGAAGAGTATGTCCTTAAGAAACTTGTCATATGCCGGCATATTAGTGAGTGCTTCGATGAAAGGGATATTAATATTCAAGTGCCGAAATATGTCAAGAAAACGTGCATACTTCTTATCCAACTTCATCTTTTTAATTTGTTCTTTCTGGGGTGATACACCACGGCCTGATAACGGTGGACCGAACAACCTTTGCACCTACCTCAGCGGTCTTTTCTACGCCTTTGGCCTCCATCGCCACCAGCTCAGCTGGAAATAGGACGATCAAGTCATCGAGCTCGCACAATCAACTCAATCCTCGAGCTGGGGGCCGAACATGCCGCCCCTTGCTTGTCACATCAATCCTTCGGACTAAGCCCTCGGCACAGGTGAACACGCTCCTTACTTAACGAAGACAAGACAATCCCGGCACGAAGACGATAAAGAATTCGGCGGTCCCCTCAGCACGACCCGCTACCCTTTCGTTTCGCCTGTAAATAGAGACTTCGAATCATCTGTAAAGGGGACGACTATGAAATATAAGCAGACATACTCTGCCAAATTCGTCGACCACGTTTTCTTCTTATCATACCACGCACCTTCCGGCTGAGCTCCGCCGTGTGTTCTTCACAACCACCGCTCATCAACACCATAAATCATCTTCTCTGTTCAGATGTCCGCCGCATCATTTCCATTATATCCACCGTGATATTCCTAGCAACATCAGTTGGCTCCGTTACCGGGAAATCATCCAAATTATTACTCACGGCTTTCCCGGCGACTTCCACCATCATCGAAAAATAACTCAGCCAAGAAAAGTCTCGACCTTTTAATTGTATATTCTAAAAACTACAGCTTTTATGGTTATCTCGAAGGAAAGGCTCTCGGTCTTGCGAATCGAAACCTACGCAGAGCATGTTTTCCGAAAAAGGAGGGGATTCACTAGCGGTGGCTTCACGGAGCTTGGAGGAGAATTGTCATCATCCATGAATTAGTGCATGCATGCTCCCAATTTCCGGTTTTACTAAGTAGCGTCACTACCAAATTGGATCAGTTAAGTTTTCTACCCAAATCCAAGTAAGCCTGAGTTTTATTTGCAAAGAGGTTGGCTATTTAACGTATAGTGCAAGTTTCATTTTGAATTAGATGACTGGAGGGAAACTCATCAACCCCGAGACCCGAATAAAGGGACAGATCAGGATCCACCACGTGGCACGACGTCGCATCAAAGTGACGTAGCAAGGGTTCACACGCTACTGGTGGGAGCAGCGGTCACAATGGTGACCCTGATATGCATGGAGTACTGTTGGAAAATGTGAAGGCACGGGAATTAGAGGCAGCGGCTATAAGGAAAAGCCGAGGTAAACAGGCCATAGGACCGTATCAACAAAATGGGGAGCCAGGGACAACCCCAGACACAGAGCCAGACTCCCATGCCCTCGCTCTGAAATCTCACATGGAATATGTAGAGGATATGCGGGTATACAATCTACAGCTTATAGCCAAAGGCCATCCTACTTTGCCAGTAAGTAAGTTCTCTCCACCAATATCAGCTCCGACTGAGGTGCAAATCACCCACAATCTCCCCAAGAGAAAAAACCTACCAAAGACTGATCGCGGTCCTCATGCACAACAGAGCAGTCATGCCACCTCTATCCCGGAAAAAAGCAGAAGATCGGCGCTTCAACGCCTCGGGCCCGTGGATAACGTCCGCGGTGCAGCCCCTGTGCGTAGTCAACTGAGGGTAGAAAGTATTCGGCAGGTGCGACCCCGAACCGAGGTAATCGACGACTCAGATTATGCGGAAAGCACAGTCAAGTCAACACTGCCCCGGGAATGAGGGACGAATTCGAGCTAATGAAAATGAAAATCGCTAACTTGGAGAAAGGCAAGGCAATACATCAAGAAACTCCCACCTGGGAAACCTGCATTCTTCACGAGAACATACTAAAGGCAGCCCCGAGAGGAGGAATACATTACCCCACGGCCATGAATTATAATGGAACCACAGATCCTCTCGACTGGTTGTCCGCCTTCCAGAGCAAGTTTGGTCTAGCCACGTCAAGTGAGGAAGCGTGGTGCATTGCATTTGTCAGAGCGATGCAGGATAAGGCGGCCACATGGATTCGCAGTCTGCCCCTAGATCAATTAGATCGTGGGATGACCTGGTGAACAAGTTTACCAAAGAATTCAGATCCTTCGGTCAACCCAAGAAGACTCACACAGACTTGCATGAAATCCGTCAGGGCGAGACTGAGACTACGCGTAGTTTCTTTGATCTTTTTATCAAAATCTATGAGCAGACCAGAGGATTGCCTGAGAATGTGGTAATGACTGGTTTCGAAGTGGGATTGGGAAGGGTTATCTAAAGTCTCACTTCGCTCTCAGTTCACCCAAAAATCTCCAAGATATGTTGGCCCAAGCAAGAAAGTATGTAGCAACTGAGGGACCAACGGTGCCGTCAACAACTCGGCGTGACAGATAGAGAATAGACCGAAGCCCACCAAGAGAAAGTCAGAGAAGTTGAGGTTGCGATATCAGGAAGCCCGAGAAATTTACGGATGATAGTTTCACACCCATCACTATATCGTATACTCGACTTCTGGCAGAAGTAAAGGACGAATTGCCTGATCCTACTCCAATGAGGCCCGAAAGACATCGTGATACCTCCAAATACTTCCGATACCATAAGGACCATGGACATACCATGGAGGAGTGCAGGCAGTTGAAAATTGAGATCGAAAAACTAATACAATGAGGAAGACTGGATCAGTATAGAAAGGATGGCGGTGGGGCGAAAAAGGATAACCGTCAACCCTATCAATATGATAGAGAGATCCATATTATCATCGAGGCCGCACCAAGAAATAACCATATCAAGCACCGAATCAACTCAATTCACAAGCACGTCGAGCGACCAACTATTTTGCTCGGGCAGGAGCAACCTCTTACATTTACCAGCAATGAGTTGGTCACATCCGTCCATACTGAGGATTCATGCTTAAGCATCTCGGTCATTATTAACCGAGCGCTGCTGAACAGGGTAATGATCGACACAGAAGCATGCAGAGATATCATGCATTACAATTGCATCAAGGAGCTAGGCTTCAGTGACTCCAACTTAAGACCACACAATGGTACCCTTGAGTGGTTCACCAATCACCGAATTCAGGTCAAGGGGGCCTTTGGGCATAAGGGTCATCCCGAACGTAGTAGTGCAAAGACTTGAGATTAGCCAAGCAAACGGCATCAGGCGGTTGGGTTTCATCTGCCTGGCAAATTTGATGGCCTCACGATGGATAATAAAACCCCAGTCAACATTCATGTTCGGAGACATAATAGCGTGTATGAGAATGACATCTTCATCTGTCACTAGCTTGGGATAATCAGTAGGGATAGCTCGGTTGTTGATAAACCGTTTCCACTCCCAGCACCAAGGACATAGGCCAGAAATGGCAGCAATATGAACGGGATCTTCATCTCGCTCCGGAAAAATAGCCGAGTATGCATCAAACTGATGAACGAGATACGACCTTTCCTTATCAATGTCCTAGGCCCTTTCGAAATGTAGGGCCGGGTCAAAGGAAGGAAGCTGCAGAAGCTCGTTTATGTCCGCGGTGGAAAAGCGCACTAGAATGCCGTGAACAAACACGGAGGAAACTACTTCAACCGATTCAGCTTCGGAAAGCATGGCATAAAACTCACGAACCAGGGTAAGATTACATCTATCGAGAGGACCAAGAAGGAAGAAATGCCAGCCGGAGTAAGATATGCGAAACAATGTTCCGCTTCCATCAATCCTACTCAAGTTTAGAGTCCTCTCGGGAAGGTACCCGCGATCGGCAAAGTAGACACTGTAGTTCTGGACCGCGTTATCAGACGCGATTGTGAAAAAAAGGGATAGCAAAGTAGGAGAACAAGAGCCGGAGGAGGACGACATAGTTTAGAACACAAGCGAGAACTTCAGAAAGAGTGTTCAAAGCAACAACAAAACACCCTCTATTTATAGGAGAGGAGAAGAGTATCAGCGGCTGAGGGTGAAGGGATCCTACGGATTACGTTGGTGGACTCTCTACATTCGAAGACTTAAATATGCAGCCAATTTAATTGCATTGGTCAAAAACACGGCCTTCAAGGAAAACCGTTGGTCTTCACATTTAATGCTAAACAGGAAAACCGTTCGTCTTTCGAATTCCAACGCACCTCGATTGCAGGTCGCAACGGGAAAATATGATAGGATTCGAACAATCGTTTGTTTTCAAGCAAGCCCGTGCGAGGATGTTACTAAGCTCGCTTGGAGCAAGGTGGCAGAATGACCGAGAAGTGACTTCATAAAGAGTCGGAGAAATACAAATATTGCGAACGAAATAAAACAATTGCTCAACACAAATGTGGATAAACATCATTGTTGAAGAAAAGGCGAGACAACGGTACAAAAAAAACAACAAAAGAAAAGAAAAAGAAGATACAATTGCATAACTACAACTCATCGTCGGTGGCGAACATGTCGGGGGAAGACTCGGACACAATCTCATCAAGCTTGATCTTTGGAGGGGGAAGGTACTCGTCTGACGGACAAGTGGGAACCAGGTCGGAACACAGGTTAGAAATCAACCAAGGAAACGGAATGGAGCGACCGGGCTGCATCTCCGTAGCGAAAGACACGGCCTCACGATGTATTAACAGACCCCAATCCACATTTACTGACGGGCTGCCAACACTCTTCCTCCGTAACCTCCTTGAAATCATCAATAGGAAGCGCACGAGTATTAATGAAATGCTTCCACTCCCGATGGTCCTGAGACAGTTTTGACGCAACCCCCTCCGGAGCAAATTGCCAGGAGTGAGGAAACAGATAGTGAAGAGCTCCATTTTGATGCATGTGACGAGAAACCTCGTCCTCATCCAAGGCCCACGCCTGCTCATAGTGAAGGGCGGGGTCAAAGTTGGGAAGATGGTAGAAGTTGTTGATGACCGCCGGAGTAAAGGGAACCGCCACTCCACGCACATGCACAGAGTTTATGGACCCACTAGAGCCCATTGCAGACATAGCCGAGTAGAATTCACGCACAACACTAACATTATAGCGGCCAAAAGGTTTGGCCACTAGCTCCTCCCAAGCAGGAAAACTCAATGCGAAGCCGAGAGCCTCCGCTAATCTTCCCCGGTTTCAAGCCTTTTTCGATTAATACCGGGCACCGGTTGAAATACACCCAGAAGTTTGCCAACACTTCATGTGAAGAGGTCGTAAACAAAAGGAGATAAGTCGTTAGGGGAAGACATGATCAAAAGAGATGGCACTGAAGAAAGGTTTAAAGAAAATTTGAAGGAAAGATAACAAGTTGTTTCACGAGTAAATAAATACAAGGGCCAGCCATCTCCTCTTATAGGCACACTAAAAAGGGCCCACGATCTAGATTTATCTGCTACAAACGGTCAGGATCAATCCTTTTCAATTTCAAGCATTGAATACTGTGTCAGTTACTATTCTGCCGCTCGAAATTATGATTATTAAAGCGTGTCATAAAGAAGCCTGACGGAGTCAAATGCTTACGCTTCCCAAGACTGACACACCCTGGACAGTAAGCGAGGAGAAGTCCAAGGTCAGCTCCGCCAGACCTCAATAGGAAACATGCCCGAAATAATAAAGGCAACGGACAAAGGTCAAGATATTTTCAACAAGCTTACGCACAACATACACGAAGCTTCTTAAAAACAAAGGGGACAAGGACAACATTGTGATCGCAGTGGACCCCTCGGACAGATACTTGGTCACCTTGGGTCGTAAGTACACAACATATCGAATTTTTGACCAAATTAAATCAAGAGAGAATATATCAAGAAGAATGCGGCAAAGAAAGATATGCATAATGATAAAGCCATACAAAAATTGTCACAAACATCCAGGTTTTAAAAGTTGTTACATCAAAAAGATAAGAGGACGGTGAAGTATCACAGCTAGGGGCCGATATCTGAAACGTATTGAAAACTTCATTGCTGACTCTCTCCTCCCTCGGGCAAAAGGGACGCATCGTGAACGTTTTCTCCCTGAAGCAAGGGGTGCAATAATGCGTCGACTGGGCTCGATACAAAGGGGGCCGGGGGAGTCTCCGAGGCCACTGTAGGTTTATTAACTAACGCTCTTAAGTTATTGGGGATCACTGGTGGCGGGTTCGGGGAGCTTCACCTCACTCAACTAAGTCCGTAGCAATGGCAGCAAGCTCTTGTTGTGTAAATGGGATCTCAGCATGGATTGCAAGCAACCGAGCATCAAACTGATCGGTCAGAGTCCAGTCTCTGAGTGTCTCCAGGGAGGGCGCACCAGCCCCAAGCGCCCATCGAGCACAGCGCGCTATATGATAAAAGCCTTCATCATAGCCCGCCAAACCCGCAGCACCAAGAGCTTTTGCGTAACTCTTAGAGGCCTGGAAGGCCGCCACTGCTTCGATACCCGCGCCTTTAGTTTTGCTTCCATCCTAGATTCAAGAGCCTTTTTCTCTTTAGCCCATGCCTCAGCTGCCCGAGCAGCCTTCTCCTACAGCTCCAAAATGGTTTAGTTAAACTCAAGCGCCTCTTTCTCAGCCTTGGACATGAGCTCAGCACGAAAAATCTCGGCGGCCTCAACGTCCTCTCGACGCTTTCTGCTAACTTCCTCCAGTTGGCTTTTGGCTGTGCCTACTTCAAGGGTAGCCTGATTTACTTGCTCTTCTAAAAGGATAACTTTCTTCAAAGCTGCATCCCGGTTGCGCTCACGATCAGTATCCATTCTGTCACGCTGGGCCACCGTAGTATTGGCCTACCAAGAAAACAAGAATCAAGATGTGTTCAAACATAATGACAAAAGATGAAAGACAAATAAAGGAGCTTACAAAAGTGGTGAGTATTCCAATGAGACCCGCCAGGTCCTGTGGATGTTGTAAAAGCCCCGATTTTGGGCCTAATCTGTCCATCATCACCGAGCGCGAAACGATTACTCTCTAGGACCATCAAATGTCAGGTTTCTAAGCTGGGGAACCTTGGAAATTGCATTAGCCAAAAGCAAGGCTTCACTTTCAGTGCGCGGTTTTTTGAAACCGGGCAGCAACCAGGGAGCCCGATTATCAGGTTGAGAGGAGGATTTCGCCACATTGCGTTCAACAATCGAGCGGATATCGGACTGAGCAGCTCTCTTCTCTAAAGTTTCCTTGTCCACAGCATCAGCTTTGTGGCTCTGACCGCCATCGGTCCGTGACTTCTTCAAGGCCACGTTTTCTTCTTCATCCTCGAGTCGATAAAATCGGCACCAGATGCCGACCCGACTGACCCAACCTCGGCCAAAGATCTTGATCGCTTTGAAGCGGCTGATTGACCTGGCTCATTGATAACTAGGGCGGTAGATTTGCCCTTTGACTGAGCAGCAGCAACATTGTTGGGCATGGAAACCATTGGGAGAGGGCGCTCGTGGATACCGGACAGAATTTCCGCCCTCTTGTCCTCATTGGCTTGAGCCCGGGCGCGTGCCTGCTGACGGAGACGGCTTGCATTCACCATATCTACACAAATGGGCACAATTGATACAACATCAAAAAGACAAATATGGAAAGAAAACGGCAAAACACAATAAATCAAAGCATACATATAGTGCTGACAGGAAACTCCTCCCTCACTCGGGGATCACCCCCACATTCCTCATACTCTGAGGGCAGCCATATCCTATGGTGACATTCTGCATACCACTCTGGGTCGTACAATAACGGCTCGATCGGGACGAGCGCCTCTTCCTCACCGGGACCGATAATCCCTGCCAGCCGATTGTAATCCTTGGTAGGATCAAGAAGGAGACGGAGGTTGAAAGTCCTTTCTTGCGTGGGTTTCTTTCCTCCAACAAAACCCAACAGTTTTTTGATTTTACAATAAAGCGTTGATCGTCGACCTCCTCCTCGACCCCCTTAATGCTCTCGGTGTCCAGCTCTGTTCCAGTGATTCTTTTGAAAAGCCATCCGACCCGAGATTCAACCTTCATGCACCGACTATGCCAGGAGTCTACTTTTTCAGGAAGGTCAAAAAATGACTGGTAGGCTTTTCTCCGGGGAGCTATTTGATTAGATTCCCCAAATTTGGTGACCCAATAAAAATGATTAAACACGGCAAGAGAGGGCTCCCTGCCAAGCAGACGATTCACGACGATAAAACCCAAAACCACCCTAATCAAGCCTAGGGTAAGATCGGTAGGATGAGTATCAGTGGCCTCTAAGAACTTTACAAGGAAAGGATCGATAAGGGGCCTAGCCCTGGCCACAAAATGGTTGTAGTGCAACCAAATGCAATCAATGTTGAACCGACCGCACACTCGTTTTTTGTCTCTGGTCCCAGGAAAGCTTACGAAGCGATAATATGAAGAAATATCATAGGCGGCAAGGGAGCTGGTATAGTCGGCAGAGCGATGGAACTTTTTCCATTGGTGAGCTACCTCCTTATCGAAGCTTTCTGGGCTTCGAGCTCAGCATGACCCTCTTCGGTGTATTGCTTAGGGGGTCGCGGATTCGACTGTCTGGAGGCCCTCTGTTTTTTGGAACGAGCTACATTTGCTTGCAATACAGCCTCCCCATCTTCCGGGCCTCGATCAGAAACACTAGGGACCTCTCCTTTGGTCATTTCCACTGTAAGCTGCTCGGCGAAATCCTCAAGGGTCTGCTCGTGCTGGTCCACCTCAATGAACCCACCTCCCACAGCTTATGGAATTTCTTCTCGATTGAGAGTACGCTCTGACGACATCCTGAAAAACATAAGGGCGAGGCGGATCATCAGTCACCTAGACATAAGAGTCGGGCCAAAACAAGCGTGTCCGCTCATCATGACACCTCGCCCCTCCGTTTTCCCTAATAGTGTCAATATCATCTCAATAAGTTATGATTAAAGCCAGAAGATTCCGGAAAAAAGGGATAGAGGCAAACTAGCTCCCCAGTTTAGTGGACCCAAAGAACACACAGGAAGGGGAATTGTACGCAGACGGAAAAACGCTCAGACACTTCATTGAATGGAAAAGCCGAGAGAAATCTACCCAAACCCTCGACAATCAATCATTCCATGAAATCTCGAAAGAAACTACTATTTAAAAAGATACCAAGGCCAGAAGAAAGTAGTGCAATAACGGAATTTGGAATTTACCTGAATAGAACGATCGGCCGGAGAAGAGATGAATATCAGCCGGAAATTGGAAGCAAGCCACTGCGAAAATACACAGGCGCTGCCGGTATTTATGGTTGAACCGCCGGATTCTTCACAAAACGCTTGGATTCTAAGACGGAAAAAGAAAGGATTTTGCGAAAACGGAAATGCAAAATAAGACGATTCAAGGTTACTCCTTATTTATAGATAACGTAAGGAGTCGAAACGTCACCTCAACCGCCTCGAGATTCAAACTTCAAAATAAACCACCTTACGGTTAACGAGGTTTTCCCTCCCAATAAAACTCTATCTGACAACTACAAAATTCGGCCAGATGGACGATCGCGATCATGCCACATCTATCACTTGGTCATAGCTACCACTAATAAGTCTGTCCGCTTCGTAGCATAACATCAGGCAATGAGTCACATCGTGACTTGAAAATTGCCAAAACCCGCACATCAGTGCGGTCCCAAACCTATCCGCCATAGGATGCAGCGTTATTCGTCTGCCAGCTTCATCGCACATGTGCCTTGCAATGAGTCGTAAAGCAACATGAAAGGTGCCTCGAAAAAGCCCGTCAACCAAGACGGCCCATACAGTTCGCTATAAACACCCCGCACATCCTAAACGATGACGTATCGACATGGTTCGCTCTGGCCTGAAACCATCAAAAGCGGTTTTATCTTAACAAGGATCATCGAAACAAGGTATGTCACACACAAACCACGTTACTCCTTGTCCACACCCTAGCAAGTGGTCTGACCGTGGAGTAGGGGGCCATTGATACACCACGGCCTGATAACGGTGGACCGGACAACCTTTGCACCTACCTTAGTGGTCTTTTCTCCGCCTCTGACCTCCATCGCCATCAGCTCAGCAGGAAATAGGACGATCAAGTCATCGAGCTCGCACGATCAACTCAGTCCTTGAGCTGGGGGCCGAACACGCCGCCCCTTACTCGTCATATCAATCCTTCAGACTAAGCCCTCGGCACAGGCGAATACGCTCCGTACTTAACGAAGACAAGACAATCCCGGTGTGAAGATGATAAAGAATTCAGCGGTCCCCTCAGCGCGACGCGGTAGCCTTTCGTGTCTTCTCAATTAGGTTTATTAGCGTCTTGTCAATACTAGTCTAATTACAATTAGCATTTCACCTATAAATAGAGGCTTCGAATCATCTGTAAAGGGGACGACTATGAAATATAAGCAGTCATACTCTGCCAAATTCGTCGACCACGTTTTCTTCTTATCATACCACGCACCTTCCGGCTGAGCTCATCTTCTCTGTTCAGATATCCGCCGCATCATTTCCAGTATATCCACCGTGATATTCCGAGCAATATCATGGGGGTAGAGAAGTGACTCAAGATCAACTAAAGTAGGGTTAGAATGTATACCACCCTTAACCTTGTCATTAGATGAAGATGGTGAAGCTTCCTTAAATGTTTCTGCTCTTCGGGCGCGCCACGTGTCATTGGTCTATGACAATTTCCTTAAGGATTCCCCAGAAAATCTTCCTTTAACTTTGGCGCGCACCAGGTTAGGTGCGGCGTGTGCCATTTCTTTTGCGGCATTTCCAGAAGCTTTTGATGTATATCGGCGCGCGCCAATTCAGGGCCGGCGTGCGCCGTTTCTTCGCTAATAGGCACTTCAATAACGCGATCATTGAACAAGGTTCTCAAGTCGCTACCTCTTGTGTTCTTCAAAATTCTTAGGACTTTCTGCTGGATATACAGAAACCCGAATCCAGATCCGATCCATAATTGGATCGTCAAATCTGATTCACAACACCGATCGAGACACTTGATCTTGCACAGCGGAAGCTACGAATAAATTCCCATGTGATTTTACCACGATTTTAATTCACATAAATAATTAATGCAACGATAAAGTTAAATATCTACCCAAACGGAGAGGGAGAAATAGTCGACCAAAGGGGAGAAGCCGCAGTCTTCCGGATTGTATCTCCAAGCGACGACTGGTGGATGTCGATCCTCGCCGTAGAACTACCTCGAATATGCACAAGAAAAACCCTAGTTTTTTCTTATCTTAATGAAAAAGGCAAGAAACTAATTTTTCTTCCTTTATTTTGTGAATGTGGCGCCAATAATAGTGTGTCATTGTATAGGGAGGAACTCTCTTTATATAGGAAAATAACTAGTAAATAGAGAGTTATCCTTTTCACAATACAATTACATATTCCCATACGGAAAAGATATTTGACATAAAATAAGAGATAATTCCCAAAAAATCAATCTCTTATCTCTTTTCCATTAATCATCTAACAAATAAATATTTAACTAATTAAACATATGAGATAATCTAGGAAAATTTCTTCTCCTAATTTATCCACAATGTGGCGCCAATTTCATCATTAATTTAATAGAAAATGTCTTTTCAATTTTACATATTATTTACCAAATAAATAATATTGCATATTCATTAAATAGACCAACTATTTATTTTATTCTAGAGGTTCTATAAAACGAGAAAACAATCGCGTGTTAAGAGTCAACCCGGGGACCGTGGACCTATAACCAGTAGCTATAATAAATTGAATAAAATATTCGTCGAACATAATATTTCTACTCAACTTATTAATTCCCGAATTACGCCACCATAAATCCGAAACGAAACTCTATCGATTATAGATATAACTTATTCTCAAAACGTCGAGTCGAGTCGATACGTGTCCATTGATATAATCATTACATATAAACTAACCCTCCATAGACTATCCATAAAGAAGCGGGATTATTTCCGTAAACCTTCTTCAATACATCTCATCCTTATTTACCATTAACCCACTAGTGATAAATTAGTTCATAACCAATACGAACTCCCGGGATCGATCAGTTTCTAGGATTAACAAATAAGGGGATTGTCTTTCTACTTCCCGCAGGAAGGAATGTATTCTATATCTGTGAGACACACACTCCTTACTCATTCCATAATAGTGCCAACATGAAAGTGATTCAGACCGCGCCTCTTAGCGATCCTTAATGAACACTTCAAACCCTATCCTGAAACAAGTAGGAGTCTGTAATCACTTCTGGATTAAGGTTAATCCATATATGATCATCTGGTGATTTAATAAGATTTCTCAATCAAGGAATTATATGAGAAATGCAGATTAAATCGGTCAAGTCCTATATGACTACATCATATATAAATGCTCCACTTAGATAACCAATATCGACGGTCCGGATAAGACGGTCACACCATAAAGTGTTCTGGGCGCATTAATGGTGGTTTAATCAATAGACCTCATACTTTGATTAAGTTCACCACGGACTATCATTTCAAGTGTATCACCATAAACTTAATCCTCGCGTGCGACACACACTAAGTTATATGGCTACATATGATACGACTTAGGGTTTTCAGTAGTGTATTACTTACAAGCACGAAGCAAGTAATAAGCTGAGAATAAATCTATCATTTATTAATTCTAAAAAGAATTACATAAATTGTCTGGAGATACAGAAACCCGAATCCGGATGCGATCCAATATTGGATCGTCAGGTCTGATTCTCAGGACTGATCGAGATGCTCGATCATGCACAGCGGAAGCTACGAATTAGATTCATTTACGATTTTACCACGATATGATTCACATAATAAATTAATCTACAAGAAGGTTAGTAGATTTACCCCAACTGGAGAGATATAGGCAATCGACCAAAGGGAGAAGCCGTGATCTTCTGGATTGTATCACCTAGCGACGACTGGTGGACATCGATCCTCGCCGTAGAACCTCCATGAATATGCACAAGAAAAACCCTAGGTTTTTCTGCTCTAATGACTAAGGCAAGAAACTAATTTTTCTTCCTTTTAATTGATGTGTGGCACCAATTTCTAATGTTTATTGTGTTAGGAGGAACTCTCTTTATATAGGAAAATAACTTGTCAAGAGAGAGTTATCCTTTTCACACCACAATTACCTATTCCCATAAGGAAAAGATATTTGCCATAAAAATAAGAGATAATTCCCAAAAAAATCAATCTCTTAATTTATCCAATAATTATTTAACAAATAAATAATTAACTAATTACACATGTGACATAATCTAGAAAAATTTCTTTTCCTAATTTATCCACACACAGGGGCGTTACTTTTTGTAATTTTTTAATAGAAAATGTCTTTTCTATTTTACATATTATTTACCAAATAAATAATATTGCATATTCATTAAATAGACCAACTATTTAATTTATTCTCGAGGTTACATAAACGAGAAAACACTCGCGTGTTAGGAGCCAACCCGGGGACCATGGACCTATAACTAGTAGCTACAATAAATTAAATAAAATATTCATCGAACATAATATTTCTACTCAACTTATTAATTTTGGAATTACGCCACCATAAATCCGAAACTGAACTGTATCGATTATAGATATAACTTATTCTCAAAACTTCGAGTCGAGTCGATAAGTGTCCATTGATATAATAATTACATATAAACTAACCCTCCATAGACCATCCGTAATGAAGCGGGATTATTTCCGTAAACCTTCTTCAATACATCTTATCCTTATTTACCATTAACCCACTAGTGATCAATTAGTCATAACCAATACGAACTCCGTGGTCGATCAGTTTCTAGGATCAACAAATAAGGGGATTGTCTTTCTACTTCCCGCAGGAAGGAATGGATTCTATTTCTGTGAGACACACACTTCTCACTCATTCCAGAATAGTGCCAACGTGAAAGTGTTTCGGACCGCGCCTCTTAGCGATCATTAACGAACACATCAAACCCTATCCTGAAACAAGTAAGAGTCTGTAATCACTTCAGGATTAAGGTTAATCCATTTATGATCATCTTGTGATTTAATAAGATTTCTCAATCACGGAATTATATGAGAAACACAGATTAAATCGGTCCAGTTCTTTGTGACTATATCATATATAAATGCCCACTTAGATAACCAATATCGACGGTCCGGATAAGAATGTCATACCTTAAAGTGTTCTGGGCGCATTAATGGTGGTTTAATCAATAGACCCCATACTTTGACTAAGTTCACCACGGACTAATAGTTCAAGTGTATTGTCTCGGATTTTATCTAATGAAAAATAAACAAGTAATAAAAATAAATCCGGTTTACCCCAAGTGCAGGGATCGTAGTATAGAGGTTAATACCGGATTCGAGTCCATAGGGAATCGAGGTTGTTTACCTAGTTTTTATCTAACTAACCTAAAGATGTCACAACTACTATTACTAAAATTATAAGAAAATAAAAACGTTTAACACTTAACAAAACTAAAAACCAAAACAACAAAATTAAATTGGACAGAAGATCGAAAATCCAAAGCCAGGAAATATAATTGCGAACAAGATTAACTAAACTAATTCTTTTCTATAACCTAAACATGCAATAAAAATATAAACTTGCTATGCAAAACAAGCACAAACGATTTTAATCAATGAACTTAAAAATGAACAAGCAATGATCCACCAATTCTACAACACTCAATTTCTTCTCTAGATTATCTAGTGACGATTTAACAAAAGTTGTGATTCACCTATCGTAGGTATGAATTTCTAATCTCTTAGATAATTCGTTTATTAATCTCTTTCGTCTATCGATACAAAAAGATTAACTCTTTAATAACAAAGGTGTGAAATTTCTCAATCTCTTAACCTAGATTTCAATCTAACAACTATCGTTACTTAGATTAAAGATCTAATCTTGACTATGGTGATCTAGGTTTAACAGTGAACTCTCATCAACTATTAAAATCAAGCATGCAAAACATCCATCGATAAAATTGCATAATAACAATGAATTAAACATAGAAAAGATACAACTTTTAAAAGAAAAACTCACAAGATAATCCAAAGAGAAATCAAGATGTTGCTAGAATTGGCTTCACAAAGCTTGTTTCAATGAGCTCTAGCCTCTATTCATCGTTTGATTACTTGAATTTGCTACTAGAAAGTACATATAATTGGAGAAATTTATCTAGGAAATCAAAAGCATAAAAGTTGTATATAAAGGGTGGAGAACACAGAAAAATTGCCCCTAAGGGTTTTGTGGCCGCCTAATGTTAATTCGATCCCCTTTAGGGTTGAAAAACGCGCCTATTTATAGAGTTTTAAGTCGGTTTCTGCTAGGTCGGCGTATGGACGCTCGTCCGAGTCTTGAACGCCCGTCCATTCCTCATAAAATCTTCGAGTCGGGCCGAGTCATGTCAGACGCCCGTCCTATGCAAATTTGGACGCTCGTTCAGCAAAAATCTCGATACTCTGAATCCACTATTTCTTCCTGGACGCCCGTTCGATTCCTCAAACGCCCGTCCATCTGGACGGAGCTTCAGACGCTCGTTCAGTTTACTTCAAATCCGGTTTTCATCTCTATCTTTATCCGACTTCATCTTTATCCTTTTTCTTCCATGTAAATCCTCACTTGAACATCTTTTAAACCTCTTTTAAGCCAAATTCATGTATCTACAAGATATCAAAAACATTGCAAAGTGTAAAATCATTCAAATCGATAGAAAATCAACAATAAAACCTCATAATTCAACCAACTTTGCGATTAAACCATTCCAAACATCACTTGCTTAATAAATCAAATAAACGTTCACTTTCTATGCAAAACATCAGAGTACAGAGGAAAATTGTTACGAAATAGAACGATATAAATCATAGAAAATCACCCTAAACAACTCCCCCACACTTAGCTTTTGCTCGTCCCGAGCGAAACAAAACAAGATCAAGACTCGGAAAAAAGATACACATTTCAGCAAGAATAAAGCATATTTAATAAATTAGAGGTTCACCCCTATGTGTGTGCAAAGCCAAAGCAAACTTCCACTAAGTCCAAACTTGAAATCTATTCAAAGCAACTAGCAAATACCCCATTTAAACTAGAAATAAATGATACTTATAACATGCACCCTACAAAACGTAACATATCCCGAAAAGGATGATAGAATACATTTAGGACCTTTCTGACATACTCAAAGGATAATCCCTACAACATATCTGTCGGTTTATACTGGGGATAAGGTAGGCGATAACTAAGTCTTATATCAATTCATACCAATACCTTTCGTAAGTTGATTTAATTAACATTCACATTTATACGCACATCAGAATGAGCTATTGCCCATCATAGTAGAATAGGACATTCGAGATATGACCTACCGTACTCAAATCATCAAGCAGCTTCTTCTGACTGTCGTGAGCTTTTGGTCATCATAGTGGTATAGGACATTCGAGATATGACCTACCTCACTCAAATCATCGACCAGCTTCTGACACAACCAATTAATTCATCATTTTCTTTTTTTTTAAAGCACAATAGTCACGTTTCGCTTATCACATTCAAACCTAAGATATTCACAGTATGTCATACTCCGGTTCTAAACACAAACTATTATAATTCTCACGATACGTACATTAGCACTAAGCACAAGATACTTATAAGATAATCAAAAATTACTAATCCAAATGGGTATAGCTTTATATTTCAGCTCATCATTTAATATGGCTCGTGAAATGTAAGTCGGGTGAAACATCTAACCTACTAAACATACAATATACATCATAAATGTCTATAAAAACCGAACAAAAATATGCATTCGCTCAACAGGGACAAAACAAAAATTTGAAAAATTTAGCTCTTTTCAGCATAGAACAACAATATAAGCAAAAAGATACACATAACCATTCCCCTCCCCCACACTTAAACGACAACATGTCCTCAGGTTGTGCAGAATTAAAAAGAAACAAAGTACTTAGCTGATTTGAATAGATACTCGAACCGTTGGTCAGGCAGGAGCATGAAGAAACCAACGTTCGTAAACTCAAAGATTGTCCGTTTCAACATGCTTCCAAGACTAGCTCGACAAAACAGCTAAAAACATGCCTGCACTACTCGATAAACACGGGAAAAATCTCGGGGAAAAACGGAGATTATATCACATCGCAGAATAAAGATAAAGATAAGGATATGGTGAAATCGAATCAAACGACAATTCATGCACGACACGGAATAATAGAAACCATAGGAATGTCAACGATACGCCGTATGGCTTACAAGATTCATCAATAAAAATGAGCAACGGAAACCGACAGTAGCTCCAAGAAAAATACATTGAATCAAGAAAGGAAAAAAAATAATAGTCGCAAAATACAATCAAATCCCAAGGATAAAAATACAAAATAGAATCAGCATCAGAAAGTCAAGTCTGCCCTGGTGCCGAAGAATCACCAGCAGGAGGCGCTCCGTCCGTAGGAGTATCAGTAGAAGGTCCAGTCTGTGGTGTAGTAGTCCTCCCTGCTGTGTCAACCTGCTCCTCATCAGAAGACGACTCATCATGAAGAACATCTGCAATAGCCTGCTCGATCTCGTCAGAAAAAACGTAATCCATAGTGCTTGTGTTGTAGCATCTCTGGTCCCTCAGAGGACGGTCCTCACTCATACACCGTAGGATAGTCAAGATATTGTTCTGTGACGTTCTGATGTCCTCCATCCAGTTCCGTAGACTATTTGCCATACTCAAACGCAGCCGAACTGATGGAGATAAAGAAGGAAGGGAAGATACTGGAGGCGGTACTGAAGATGATCCGGGCTCATGTGCTGCCTCAGATTCAGTCTGGCCTGAAGATTTCACTTTCTCTCGCTGCAAGTACCTCGGATTTTTAGGTTTGTGATCAAGTTTGTACTCGGGAACCTCAGCATCTAGACAGAGACTATGGATCAAATGGGGGCAAATCAGACATCGAGAATAGACTTTCTGATTCAACGCCATCTCATCGAAAATCGCCTGTCCAACATCAACATTTAACTGAAAGTTCAAGGCGTAGAGCATCCCAAGATCGCCAATGTGAAAATGTGTCAGGTTGTTCTTAGGCAACCTGTTCTGTATAAATCTACACTGGACTTTCCAATCCTCCGTCAAAGAAGTAGTAACCAATTCTTTCCTATCACCTCCCGGTCTAAGTGTCCACGGCACCTCCGGGCACACTTTCAGTCTAAGCTCCTCCAAAGGGTCCTCACCCGCATCCTGCTTCGCTTTAATTGCTTCCTTATAATCCAACCCCTCAAATGGTGCTAACTTGTATTTCTCATTGATAACCTTCGGTGTAAACGGCACCTTAACTCCTCGAGCCATAACTACCCCAGTACCCAGATCCGTTTCAGAACAGTTTGCATAAAACTCACGAACTAGGGTAGCATTTACAGGGGTTCGCGGGGTTCTCATCAGTGCACCCCACTTTCTATCCGTTAACATCATAACAAAACATGGATCTACTTTAGTCTCAAGAACGGCTCTTTCAATCAACATAGTCCTAGTCAGATAATGCTTATTGTATACTTCTAGGGCCTTGGAGTTAATGAACCTCCGATCAAATGGAATAGGGACAGGGGGTCGAACATTCTGTCTAACAGGCTCCCTTCTCTCAGTTGCGTCCTCATTCGTAGGCCTAGGTGTTTCTTCAGTCCTTTCAACCCTAGGTAATCTCACTAGGGGTACCTCGTCATCAGTGTCTGACTCAGATTCATCTCTTAACGGCACCCTAGATTGACCTTGAGCAGCCATAGGAAGATGTTCTCTAATCTCAATACCCCGTGTGGGAAGTACTAAGGTTGGATCTACAACCTTTCTCTTCTTACTCGGTTCTGTTGCTATCCCCTTATCATGTCATTTCTGAACCTCTTTACGTACCATTTCTATACAACCTAGACAAACAACAACCCCAAACCACAATGCAAACAAAACCACCCGTTTATCGTCCAAACGGGATTTCCCAATAATTCAACAACCAACACCAAACCACACCAAAACCATCATGCAACCATCCACCATCAACCATCACCACCCCAGATCACCAACAAAACAAGAAGAAGAAAAAACTAATAAGAAAAAGAAACTAATAAGAAGAAAAACTAATAAGAAGAATCGACTTTCTTTTTTCACATGAATTAATCTAAGAAAAGGTTATGAATTCTTACCAGGTGTAATGAGAGGGTGATGAAAATGATAACTGGAAGCCCTAACAATGCAAAATCGACCCCAAAGTTCGAATTTTTCCAAAAAAAAAGTCGCACAAGCTAGGTCACTGAATCAGATTAATGGCCGTTTGTTGTTGGATTTGGTTTGAATAATCGACGAGAGGGGTTTGAGAGGTGTTTGCAGAGCCTTAAATCGCCAAAAATGGTTTAGAAACAAAGATTTGAGAGCAAAGGGGGCACAAGAGTCGGGTTTTTCACTTGAAATTTCTGGTGCGAATGAAATTTTGAGAGCAGGGGATATATATAGAAGCAAGGTGGACGGGCATCCAAGAAAACGGACGAGCGTTCGGCTGGAAAGCTTATGAACTGGACGGGCGTTCAGTGAAACAGACGCCCGTACCACTTTTCCAACAAATACAGAGTTGGAGGAAAATTTCTGGACGGGCGTCCAAAAAAATGGACGCACGTTCAATGAAAACACAGGCAGACGGGCGTCTCATATGATAGACGGGCGTCCTGGATGAAAATTAAGCAAAAACATAGAATTTTCATACATTTTTATTCAAACCCTTATTTCCTCATATAAAACAAACAAAAACTTCAAATACATAAAAAAAAACTAGAAGATAATGGGTTGCCTCCCACCGAGCACTTTTGTTTAACGTCGTTTGCTCGACGAAACACCTAACTAAGCTAGTCATCATAAATATCAACCCAATCCACAATCCGGATCAGACGACGGAGCATGTCAATCGCGGGAGGAAAATCGTATTCATCCTGTAGGGCCCAGTCCTCTCCAGCAACATCCACTCCTCGGAAATGTTCAAGACGCAAAGACTGCAACAAGTCGGTCAGCATCGGATCATTGATGATTGTATACGGTCGTCCTAAAGCACTCTGCAGGTCCTCGGTACTAAACTCTCCACCTCTCAAAGCTTGGGGTAAAATGATAACGTAGGTGACAGTCCTGAGGCGAGTGATAATATCATAATCTACGTCCAGAATGATCGTCCCTCCAGGTCCGTCATCTATGGTGATAAGGTGGATCCTACTAATGAAAGGGAACTCATGCGGCAGAACTCCGTAATCCATTTTAAAAAAAACACCAAGCTGAACTGAAGCAGAGTCAACAATTACCCTAATTAGACTGAAACTAAACAAATAAATCAAAGAAAAGAGTAAAACAAAAGTAACTAATACAAATAAGGATATCTAGGATGCCCCCTAGTGGCGCTTTTGGTTTGTGTCGTTAGCTCGACAATCTCTCAATTTAGCCTGGATCAGGCCATTTAACCTTTCTTCCAGCCAATACATCGTGTAAGCTCTGATCAGTAGTGTGGCTGCAAAAACAGCATCTAACACATGGGGTCAAGCTTTTGATAGCTTTCCAAACACTTTTAATCCTCTTCATTGTAGACTTCTTCTTCTTCAGACGTCTCTTAAGCTGTTGCTCCCTTTTAAACTCTTCCATATCCCAACTACCAGCCATGACTTCCTCTAATGGACCACTGCCGTCATCCTCAGAAAACAAGTCGGGTGAAAATTCGTCACACTTATTGACTTTAGGTATACCACACCCGAGGATGTCTAGGAAATGAACAATCAAAGGTTTTTCTTTGGTTTGACCGATATAATGCTAGCACCTTTGACCATTCACTCTGAACGGCTGGTCACCATGACCTCTTAGTTCTAAAACACCTCCAGGAATGATTTGCAGAATTTCAAAAGGGCCGGACCAACGTGTCGTCAACTTTCCAGGGAACAGATGTAACCTGGAATTGTATAATAGAACTTGCTCCCCAACTTGAAATTCTCGCTTCTTGATTCTGGCATCATGAAGGAGTTTCATCTTATCTTTACTTATCCTGGCACTCTCGTAGGCTTGGAGTCTAAACTCATCTAACTCATGCAACTGCTGCAGTCGGTGTTCACCACATGATTGGGTATCGAAGTTTAAGAACTTAGTGGCCCAATACGCTCTATGCTCCAACTCAACTGGCAGGTGGCATGGTTTTCCATATACCATCTGATAGGGTAATGTACCCATGGGGGTTTTGTAGGCAGTTCGATATGCCCATAGTACATCATCCAACTTAAGACTACAATCCTTTCTGTGACTGTTTACTACTTTCTCCAGGATCTTCTTCAAGCTCTGATTGCTTCGTTCAACCTGACCACTAGTCATAGGGTGATATGGTGTGCCGATTTTATGCCGAACACCGTATTTCTCCAGTACTTTCTCTAGTGGTCGGTTGCAGAAGTGTGTTCCCTCATCGCTTATCAAGGCACGTGGGCACCCAAATCTTACAAAGATGATTTTCTTTAGAAAATTCATGACCGTTTTATGATCATTGCGAGAAGTGGCTTGGGCCTCCACCCATTTCGATACATAATCGACACAGACTAAGATGTATTTATTTCCACAGAAAGATGGGAACGGGCCCATAAAATCAATCCCCCATACATCGAAGACTTCACATTCTAGAATGGGTTTCAACGGCATGTCAAAACGCCTTGTTAAAGCTCCGGTTCGTTGGCACCTATCACAAGCTTTGCAGAAAGCTTCTGAATCCTTGAAGATCGTGGGCCAATAGAAACCAGACTGAAAGATCTTGGCAACGGTTTTCCATGGACCAAAGTGACCGCCAGTAGGCCCACTGTGGCATTGTTCAATAATATCACGTTGCTCAGATTCGAACACATCTCCTTAACAATCCATCTTTACAAATTTTGAAGAGGTAAGGTTCATCCCATACAAATGTTTTCAAGTCAGAGAAGAATTTCTTCTTTTCCTGATATGAAAATTCCGGATTCAGATATTGGGAATGCAGGTAGTTGACGATGGAAGAATACCATGGAACATCTGGGGCACAATCGTCTATAAGCATAACATTTTCAAGAGGAAAGTAAAGGTCTATATCGTTAGGTTCTTGCTCTTCCTCATTCAACATCCTTGAAACATGATCAGCTACTACGTTTTCACTGCCCTTTTTGTCCTTAATCTGAACGTCAAACTCTTGCAGGATCAGTATCCAACGTAGTAAGCGCGGTTTAGCATCTTTCTTTGTCATTAGATATCGCAAAGAAGCGTGATCAGTCCACGAAATTTGTAACTACGAAATTTGTCCATAGCGAAGACTACGGCCAATAATTCCTTTTCAGTTGGGGTATAGTTTACTTGAGTAGGGTTTAGTGTGTGACTGGCATAAGATATGGGTTGGAACTTTCCCTTTATTCGTTGTCCTAAGACTGCACCAATAGCGTAGTTGGATGCATCACACATAAGCTCGAAGGGTAGATTCCAGTCAGGAGAGATAAGAATCGGTGCAAAAATCAACTGACTTTTAAGCTCCTCAAACGCTTGCTTGCAACTATCATCAAAATTAAAAACAACATCTTCATTGAGTAGGGTAGACAGGGGCTTGGCTATCTTGGAAAAGTCTTTAATGAATCTCCTATAAAAACCGACGTGTCCAAGAAAACCTCTCACTTCGCGCATATTTCTAGGCAAACTCATCTTCTCTATAGCCTCTACTTTTGCCCTATCTACTTCCATACCTTTGGCTGAGATCTTGTGGCCAAGAACTATTCCTTCATCTACCATAAAATGGCACTTTTCCCAGTTTAGGACTAAGTTCTTTTCCACACACCGGGATAAAACCTGGTCAAGATTATCAAGACAATCGTCGAAGGATTGACCAAAGACTGAGAAATCATCCATGAATATCTCCATACACTTTTCAACCAGCCCATCAAAGATTGCCAGCATACACCTTTGGAATGTAGCTGGGGAATTACAGAGACCAAATGGCATTCGCCTGTAAGCGGATGTACCATATGGGCAGGTGAAAGTTGTATTTTCTTGGTCGATTGGATCTATGGGTATCTGGAAATATCCTGAATATCCATCAAGGAAAAGTAGAATGCATGTCCTGCCAGACGCTCTAGCATCTGGTCAATGAAAGGAAGGGGGAAATGATCTTTCATTGTAACTTCATTGAGTTTTCTGTAGTCGATACAGACTCTATAACCCGTTACTAGCCTTAATGCTATTTCCTCACCCTTTTCATTCTTCTCGATAGTAATTCCTCCTTTCTTAGGAACTACTTGAGTAGGGGACACCCATTCACTGTCAGCAATGGCATAAATAATACCCATGTCCAAAAGCTTGATAATCTCCTTCTTAACTACTTCTTGCATGTGAGGGTTGAGCCTCCTCTGGGGCTGTCTAACACACTTGGCACCCTCTTCAGTTTTAATCTTGTGCATGCATAAGTCAGGAGATATCCCTCTGATGTCTCCCACTTGCCAACCAAAAGCTTTCTCATTCTTTCTCAAAATGTTTAACAGTTTCATCTCTTCCAACCGGGATAGCTTGGCTGAAATAATCAATGGAAGCTTGTCACCTTCTCTCAAGAAAACATATTTCAGATGCTTAGGTAACGGCTTTAGTACCAGATCTGCAGGGGGTTCTTTTAAACTGGATTTAAGATCTCCACTTTTCAACTCAACATCACTGAGTTTACTTAGTGGTCCCACTGCCAAAGCTTTTGCTTTCAACGAAACTTTATTAAACTCAGCTTCTAATTGTTCTAGATTCACCCAACCATGATTATTCAAATTTTCAACTAATCGCTCATATTCAGTCTCAACAGCCATGACTTGCTTTTCCATGTAATCATTAAAGTCATCTGACATATCCTCAATGGAGAAGCCGGTTGGATAATCAGAGGGTCTCTGAATAGCTTTGGAAACACTGTAGCTCACCTCCTGATCGCCGACTCGTATGGTCACTTGCCCACCTTCACAGTCAATGAGGGCTCTGGCTGTAGAAAGAAAAGGTCTTCCAAGTATCAAGGGGACATTCTCATCCTTTTCTATGTCTAGGACGTACCAGTCAACCGGAAAAGTAAATCTATCAATTTGAACTAATATGTCCTTTAGTACCCCCGTAGCTTTCTTGGAAGATCTATCAGCGAATTGTAGGTTCATGGTCGTGGGTTCCAAAAGATCATTCAATCCAAGCTGTTTACATACAGACAATGGCATCAGACTTAGATGCACCCAGGTCACATAAAGAGTTTGGGAAGACTAGGCCTCCCATCAGCAATGTGAGCACAAATTTCCCAGGGTCACCCCTCTTGATTGGTAGATCTTCATAACTTATCACAGAGCAATCCTCCCCAATCAACCGATCCATGTCTTCTAACTTCTTCTTAGAAGAAACAACATCCTTGATGAACTTAGTGTACTTAGGCATCTCAACCAAAACATCAGATAATGGAAGATTAACCTGAGTATTTTTCAGAAGATTAAGCACTTTTTCATATTTCTTGTCCTCATGCAAGGAGATGTTGTTTTTTCGAGGTGGAAATGGTAGTTTCTTTAAATCACTCTCAGAAAAGACTTTCTTCAAGGATGAACTGACAGCTTTATCTTCCAAATCTTTCCACCTCACCACTTTCTCACTTCTTTTACTAGTCAGGGGATCCGCCACCCGACTCTCACTTGATTCTTCATTTCTCAAGGGATCAGCCACCTGAGTACTCTCTTGCAGAAAAGGGGAACATGGGTGCTCGATTTCCCCTCCTGCCTCATCACTGGCGGGAGGGGTTAGTGGTTTCCCTGGTTCGGGGGACCACTAAGTTGAGTACCAGATCTGAGATTCATGGCACTGACCTCTTCTTTACCATAGGGAATTGAAGGAACTAGGTCAGTGCACTGGCCATGATTCAAATCGGTCTGAGCGACCTGACCACCCTTAGGATTTTTCTCCGTAAAGCTGGGCAACTGCCCTGAGGGTCTGGAAGCTAGTTGGCCAGCCATTTGCCCAATCTGCCTCTCAAGACTCTTTATTGTGCTCTGAAGGGATTGGATATTATTATTCTGCTCCTTCAGTTTAGCTTCAAGATCATTAGAGTGAGAGGGGCCTTGAGAGTTCTGAAAGTTCTATGGGATGGTTTGGCTGGAACGATTCTGAAACGCAGGATTTGAATTGTTTGGCCAATTTTGATTGAACCTCTGATTTTGATTTGAAAAATTCATATTATGGTTCTGATTGAAATTCGGGTTTTGATTGAAACCCTGATTTTGAAAATTGCTTTGGCCAGAGAACTGATTGTTGAATCTCTGATTTTGCTGGCCACTGACCGCATTGACTCAGCGTTCTGTCCAACCATAGGACAGAAACGAGCAGTGTGCCCCACATTATCACATGCCCGGCATGTGATCGGATTGTCCGTCCCCGATTCGGACAAAGCATTGACTTGATAGGTTGAAGGGGAAATAAATTGACACTGGCCAACCATATGCCAGTTTGACAACAATTTTCGCAAAACAGAACTTGAGAGTTCTGCGGGAATGATAGAATCTGATTCGTTGGATTTGGAGACATTGAAAGAGCAGCCACCTGCTGTTGCAGCATGGCAATCTGATTTTGCATATTTACCTCCTCGATCCTAGGAGGAGGAGGAGGAGGTGCCTGGATAGCATGAGACGAGGGGGCATAGTTGTATTTGGAAATATCCTCAAATAATGCCCACCCCTGTGCAGGTGTTTTCCTTAAGAATGCCCCTCCAGAAGAACTATTGACCATACCCTTAGTGAGTTCGGTCAATGCACTGAAAAACGTGTTGACTTGCCTCTGCAAGTCCAAACCATGATGGGGGCATCTTCGAAGGAGAGCTTTGAACCTCTTCCAACAGTCGAAGAAAGACTCATTTTCCTTTTGATAGAAAGTGAAAATTTCACTTAGGCACTGGGCTGTTTTGGATGGTGGGAAATATTGACTCAGGAACTCTTTCTCGAGTTCGGCCCAGGTGGTAATTGACTCGGCAGGCCGAGTTTTGTACCACTCTTTCGCCTCCCCTTCCAAGGAAAACGGAAATAGCTTCAATTTTATCGCATCCTCACTTACACCTTGAATGCGAGTCGTACCACATATCTCCAAAAATGTGTGTACGTGAGTATGAGGATTTTCAGATTGAAAACCATGGAAGATTGATGCATGTTGCATCATTTGGATGAGCCCAGGTTTGAGTTTGAAGGTTGGTGCATTTATGGCGGGTAGAACGATGGCCGGGTTGACTTTGACTTCACCAGGCATGGCGTAGTCAGCCAACGTACGTCTATCTTCTGCAGCCATAATGACTATGTCTTCGATCTCCTCAGCTAAACGTTCCTCAAGGTCTTGATCGGCCTTATCAGAAAGAACCGCATGACGGATTCTCTGCCTGTTTGGTCGGACTATGGTCCGCTCGAGGTCGGGGGTATATAGTAGTGGCCCCTTTTGACTTCGAGTTTGCATAAACCGAAACCAAAATCAAGTTGTCTAAACTAAAAACTAAAAGTTAAAACCTATGAAAAGAAAATAAAACGGGAGGACAGACGGGCGTCCAATTAATCCTGACGGGCGTCTGCCTGAAGAACTAGACGGCCGTTTGGGGCAAGCCAGACGCTCGTCTGATTTCCTCCAAACGGTACCGAGTTGGATATTTTTAGATGGACGGGCGTCCACTTACTCCGGACGCCCGTTTGGAAACCAGCACAGAAAACAGAAACAGAAAACTTAGTAAAAACTAGACAACCGTACCAATTTCCCCGACAACGACGCCAAAAACTTGTCTCGGATTTTATCTATTGAAAAATAAACAAGTAATAAAAATAAATCCGGTTTACCCCAAGTGCAGGGATCGTAGTATAGAGGTTAATACCGGAGTCGAGTCCACAGGGAATCGAGGTTGTTTACCTAGTTTTTATCTAACTAACCTAAAGATGTCACAACTACAATTACTAAAAATTATAAGAAAATAAAAACGTTTAACACTTAACAAAACTAAAAACGAAAACAACAAAATTAAACTGGACAGAAGATCGAAAATCCAAAGCCAGGAAATATAATTGTGAACAAGATTAACTAAACTAATTCTTTTCTATAACCTAAACATGCAATAAAAATATAAACTTGCTATGCAAAACAAGCACAAACGATTTTAATCAATGAACTTAAAAACGAACAAGCAATGATCCACCAATTCTACAACACTCAATTTCTTCTCTAGATTATCTAGTGACGATTTAACAAAAGTTGTGATTCACCTATCGTATGTATGAATTTCTAATCTCTTAGATAATTCGTTTATTAATCTCTTTCGTCTATCGATACAAAGATTAACTCTTTAATAACAAAGGTGTGAAATTTCTCAATCTCTTAACCTAGATTTCAATCTAAAAACTATCGTTACTTAGATTAAAGATCTAATCTTGACTATGGTGATCTAGGTTTAACAGTGAACTCTCATCAACTATTAAAATCAAGCATGCAAAACATCCATCGATAAAATTGCATAATAACAATGAATTAAACATAGAAAAGATACAACTTTTAAAAGAAAAACTCACAAGATAATCCAAAGAGAAATCAAGAGCACCACACCCTTATTCTATCTATCCACAACATTCTCCCACTTGCTCTAAAGTAGACGAGACATATCTCCCAATATCATACCCTCCAAGTGCTTATCAGTGAGATTAGATGCCACACGACCTGGTAAACTGATCAGCTTGGTTGTCGGCTCGAGGTGATCTTTTAGGACCGAAATGTCGCCTCTTTGCACGATCTGTCTCACCAGGTGGTACTTACTATCAATATGCTTTTGACCTCTTGTGACTGCGAAGATCATTTGCATGAGCTACCTCTCAATTGTTTTCACAGTAAAATGGCATCAGTTCATCGAGACCTGGAATTACTTCGCGATCCACCAAATAAATTCTCAAGCCACACAGCCATTTTAGCTGCTCCGAAAGCTGCTATGTATTCGACCAACCTGGTCAAATTGGCAGGGCTGGATTGCTCCAGACTATAGCTCCATAACTATGAGAAAACACTGAGCCCGAGATCGATTTACGATCATTCTTAATCTGACCGAAAATCAAAATCAGTGTAGTCAACAATACTCAGGTTTGTACCCAAATATACACGCATATTATTCCTCATTCTCCTAAAATACTTGAGGATGTACTTTTCTTCTATCAATTGCTCGAATCCAAGACTCGACTTTAATTGACTTTTAATAACCTGGCTTTCTCTATCCAAAAGAGAACTTATCCCATTTTCTCTATGTCCGAAGATTTGAGAGAATTATTCCGTGAGGGGTTGGGTAGGAAAACTCTCGTTGAATCAAGCATTCAAAAATGAATCATCATCTTAACAATAAAATGGATGGGATACGGCCAACAACTTGTTCTCATTAATTCGACCGAATCGATTTCTAAGAATATATTCCACTTCAGAGAATCTTTGGCTTGTCAGTTTCTGCCTTCAGACAACACATCCAAGTTGTTTCCAACTGTTGCAGTGTTATCTTTTATTTACACTAACGTTTACTACATTAACCAATAATGATTCTCTGGCCTACAAATGACTCATCAATATCCCAGTCAAGCCCACACATTTAAAACACGTGACTTTTAATAACCTAGAGGTTTGCTTTAATCCACCAAAGGATATAAGCATAGGCAGTCAATCTGCCATTGGCTTTAAGCTAAAACCCTTCTGTTCCGAATGAGATCAGACTCCGTTGTTTGGCAAGAAAATATTCAGGGCATCACCCCTATTGAACTTTCTGCTTTCCAAGAAGTCAGGGAAGGCAGAGTGACGAGAGAGTTTCAAGGCATCACCCCTGCTTAACTCTCTACTTCTCAGGGAATTACCCCTAGACAACTTAGTTTTGCCTTGAAAGATAAACTTTCCATTCATTTTCATCACATAGATCCAATTACTCCCACTGGGCTTGAGACACTCAGGTGGTTCTACAAGATTGTAAACAGAACTAGAGTACCAAAACTCTATTTAAGGTTTATGGCTTTAAACCAACCTCCTATTTTCAGAATCCTATAGAGTCCTTCCAGAAGGACCATAGTTGATCGATCACCCCAAGCAGGCTGTAAAGACTGCAAAATCACAGCGGGTCAATGGTTAGACCATACTCCCACTGCATTTGGGTGGATTGATATTCAGATCTAGTTCGGTAGTATTAATATGCATAATCCCCAACAACCAATGTTGGATGTGGTCTGATTAATCAGATAGTAACTCCTTGAGTATCTTTACTTCAAGGTCCAAGGTTGTTATTTAAACATTCTTTCAAAAAGGGTGCGACAGTACCACCGTCATTATCCGATCTCCAGAATCATATAACCAACCTTCACTCATTGTATTAAGATATTTCACGATCAGTCAACATCTGAACGTGTCTGCAAAATCTCCAGTCCTACCTTCAAGCATAAATGCTAAATGCCTCTATTTGCGGAAGTGGAGTAAATTTACTTCACTCCTTATCCACAAATTCATAAGCATCTTCTAGGTAGACTTCTCGGTATTACATAACAATGTAAACCGTTTGCAATCAATATCTTAATTGAGTTAAGCAGTGTGTCGTACATATCAATGACTATACAAGGCAATACACGGTTTGGCCTTTCAGTGAAAATGTTTCACTCGGAGGCAGGATGAGCATCAGTGCTGAAACTATGCTACACCTATATCTGAGCATGGAATACTCGTTTCTCTGGTAATATCAGAGATTCCTCCAAATATTTAGATAAACTATTTGGTGTTTCGAGTAGTCATTAGACAAATTGTCTATTACTCAAAAGCTCCCACTAGCTTGTATCCCTCAAAAGACCCTAAAGGTCAATATGAACAAGTTTTGTTTCTTCTTTAGCTCTATTACCCTTTCCTAACTGAAAGGTTACTTAGTCATTTTTCCTTTGAGATAGTGTTCTTAGACTGGGAGATAGGAATCACCCTTAGTCAGTCTTCAGATCTTATCATTAGGATATATGCACTAATTAATAGATCGTTGAAGAATCGTTTATCTAAATACGGAAACCATTTGTCTTAATAGCTTATGATGTGTTACATATACATTTTCAGCATTACTTCGTGGTTCTGACTTTATCAGACAACAGTCTGAGTCTCAGAATCGTATACAAATATCATATTCACTTTAGTTGAGGCAACTATATTATCGATTTGAGAGTGAATCCATTCGTTCCAACGAATCTGAAAACAGAAATTAAATTTTTGTGATATTCAAGGATTAAAATCCGAAATTTGTTTCCTTATATCAGTACCACTATCTTAGTTGAAATAATTGCCCGTTGTCTACTCTTCATCATGAATGCCCGGCTACCTTGTTCTTACAAAAGAACTTTAGCTTCTGAGTCAAATTACTCGTTTAAGAAAGCCTCTAAGGATTCATAGGTTGGTGATCCGAAATCACTTTCTTTATCCTTTACTTTCTTTTCTCAATATTTCGGTTTAGCCTTTAACTTATTTGGTTTAAATGACTTACACTTGTGGACATTTACCTTCTCATTCTTGGCTTTCATTAAAGGAAATGGCCGTGAACTAGCAGTTCATTTGAGTAGGCACTACTCGTGAACTGTGGGATGTCTAGTGAGATTGATACCAAATCATTCTCGTCATTTTTGAACTAATTTTGTTTTGTCTCTCATTCGACACGAGTGATAGCAGTGACACACTTATTAATGTCACTTATGTTTGAAGGCTTAAGAGGAACATCCTCTTCCGAAAAATTAATTTGCATTTTCGATTATTGAGTTCAACGTTCTTGTTACTTTTCCACTTTTACGAAGTCATCTTTAGTCAATTTATCGTGTTTAGCAGTTTAGATACCTTGAGATGATATGTAGTTGCAAAAATAAATTATGACAAAAATGTAAATCTAATCAAACACCATAACATATAACAATTTTAGGAATTATAAATGTGATGTCATGAATGCAGTTTATCCTACCATTCCTAGGATTTAACCTCACATCATACTGCCGCCGCAGGGTCGGTATCAACACAATGATGATTAAATTGAAACAATCTCTCTCAAAAATTAAACCATTAAGAATCAAACATCTCCATTAAATTGTTGATTACCTTCCTTTTTCAGCCAAGATATTTCCAAAAAAATCCTTTTGAGTGTGACCTACTATTTCAGATCTCAAAGTACGCCCCGAGTATGCCTCCGCAGGGTCGGTCAGTGACTCGACAAGTACCCAAAATCCTATCCTTTCGGAAACCATGCCTTGAATTTTGATAGCGGTGAAGGCCATTCGACAGAGGCCGAAATCAAAGCGGCACGAGGCGTCACCATTCTCTCACGGTGCTTGTGTTAACAGTAGAGGCCGAGGGGCTGGTTGTCACCTTCCCCGCTCCCACTCGTTATTTTGAAAATTAGGTAGTCTCATTAGCATTTTTAGAATTTCTTCACAATCCGAAAAATAATAAATCATGAATATTTAAGTTAATCCTCCTTCATCGGTTCCAAATACCGTCTAACTAGTGTCACTTACTCTTGACTTTCCAATTTTATGGATTTATAAATTCTTTGGGTAGACACTACACAATTAAAATTCACCAATAATTTTATCATCCTAATATATTAGGACTTATTAATTTCCCACCAAATTGAAAAAAACAAATTTAAAGCTCCCGCGTTTATCGGTTCCAAATTCCGTCTAACTAGTGACACTATATTCATGATTTTCCAATTTATCAATTATTTAGAAATATTTCGTGTAGACATTACACAATTAAAATTCATCAAATAATTTTATAGTCATAATCTTGTCATGATAAAAATTTAGGATCTTAGAATTTTCCAATAATTGAAAACGATAAATCATGAAAAGAAATCACCAACTTATCGGTTCCAAATACCGTCTAGTTAGTGTCCAATCTTTTCACGATTCTCCAAATTTTGATTATCAAAATTCTATTTATGTAGACACTACATAATTAAATCCTCAAGGAATTTAAGATCCCAAAAACAAACTTACCGAGTAAATTCTTTTATTTTTATCATGTGAATTTTATTTCCCGATAAAATTCCATTTCCTTTAATTAATTTAATTTATTAATTACCGTGTTGATACATGTCTAATTAATTTCAATATTAATTTTCTACATGTATGCATATCCTAGGAGTGGAATTCATGAATATGATTCATGGCATGGTTATATCACATAAATAATCATACAAGAAAATAAATGTGAAAAATAAACCACTGAGATGGACCGTTGGTACCCCGTATCTAATCTATAAATAAATAAACCCTAAGCATAGAATAAAAGTTAATATACTATATTCTTCAGCCGCTTCAGGTATTTACTTTTCTGCTCTTGTTCCTTTATAAAAAATTGCTCCAGCTGAGTTGGTAAGAGTCTTTTCTTCCTTCATCACCACTCGAGTTCGAATCCTTGCAGCAGCATCCACCCCCCTTTTTTTTTTAAAAAAAATTCATAATTAATTCAGCCAAGGGGATTCGAACTCGAGTCTGCAAACCATTAAAACTGTGACTTGACCATTGCGCCAGCGTTAAGATTTGATGAAGAATACATCCGATTTAAACAAATGGGGCTCGGCCGATTAAAAAAAATACATGAAATTAAATTGCAAAATTAAATTACATGATGTCCTATACCCGGGAAAAACGGGTTTACAATAGATCTAACGGTAAACAGGTACCAACCCCAATCCATCTCGTCAACCAAATCATTCAACCACGCATTTAAAAAAATAAAAGATGCAATATTTATTCAATTCCACTCCTTATTAATTAATAATGCAATCAAGATCGCAAAATCGCTTTAACCTGGCTCTGCTACCACATGCTGGATATACAGAAACCCGAATCCGGATCCGATCCATAATTGGATCGTCAGATCTGATTCTCAGCACCAATCGAGACGCTCAATCATGCACAGTTGAAGCTACGAATTAGATTCGTTTACGATTTTACCACGATATGATTCGCATAATAAATTAATCTACAAGAAGGTTAGTAGATTTACCCCAACCGGAGAGAAATAGGCAATCGACCAAAGGGAGAAGCCAGGATCTTCTGGATTGTATCTCCTAGCGACGACTGGTGGACGTCGATCCTCGCCGTAGAACCTCCACGAATATGCACAAGAAAATCCTAGGTTTTTCTTCTCTAATGACTAAGGCAAGAAACTAATTTTTCTTCCTTTTAATTGATGTGTGGCGCCAATTTCTAGTGTTAATTGTGTTCGGAGGACCTCTCTTTATATAGGAAAATAACTAGTCAAGAGAGAGTTATCCTTTTCACACCACAATTACCTATTCCCATAAGGAAAATATATTTGCCATAAAAATAAGAGATAATTCCCAAAAAATCAATCTCTTAATTTATCCATTAATTATTTAACAAATAAATAATTAACTAATTACACATGTGACATAATGTAGAAAAATTTCTTTTCCTAATTTATCCACACACAGGGGCGCAACTTTTTGTCATTTTTTTATTATAGAAAATGCCTTTTCTATTTTACATATTATTTACCAAATAAATAATATTGCATATTTATTAAATGGACCAACTATTTACTTTATTCTCGAGGTTCCATAAAACGAGAAAACACTCGCGTGTTAGGAGCCAACCCGGGGACCATGGACCTATAACCAGTAGCTACAATAAATTAAATAAAATATTCATCGAATAGAATATTTCTACTCAACTTATTAATTCCAGAATTACGCCACAATAAATCCGAAACTGAACCCTATCGATTATAGATATAACTTATTCTCAAAATGTCGAGTTGAGTCGATAAGTGTCTATTGATATAATCATTACATATAAATTAACCCCTCCATAGACTATCCGTAATGAAGCGGGATTGTTTCCGTAAACCTTCTTCAATACATCTTATCCTTAGTTACCATTAACCCACTAGTGATCAATTAGTTCATAATTAATACGAACTCCGCGGATCAATCAATTTCTAGGATCAACAAATAAGAGGATTGTCTTTCTACTTCCCGTAGGAAGGAATGGATTCCATATCTGTGAGACACACACTTCTCACTCATTCCAGAATAGTGCCAACATGAAAGTGATTCGGACCGCGCCTCTTAGCGATCCTTAACGACCACATCAAACCCTATCCTGAAACAAGTAGGAGTCTGTAATCACTTCAGGATTAAGGTTAATCCATATATGATCATCTTGTGATTTAATAAGATTTCTCAATCACGGAATTATATGAGAAACGCAGATTAAATCGGTCTAGTCCTATATGACTACAACATATATAAATGCCCCACTTAGATAACCAATATCGACGGTCCGGATAAGATGGTCACACCTTAAAGTGTTCTAGGCGCATTAATGGTGGTTTAAACAATAGACCCCATACTTTGATTAAGTTCACCACGGACTAATAGTTCAAGTGTATCACCATAAGCTTAATCCTCATGTGTGACACACACTAAGTTATATGGCTACATATGAAACGACTTGGGGTTTTCAGCGGTGTATAATATATAAGCACAAAAAAAATAATAAGATGAGAATAAATATGTCATTTATTAATTATAAAAACAATTACATAAATTGTCTTTCGGGCGCTATTTCCAACAATCTCCCACTTGCCCGTAAGGACAAGGAACAATTGTCTTTCGGGCACACTATATCTAACAATCTCCCACTTGCCCGTAAAGACAAATAATGATTGTTTTTAGAGCACCACACCATTATTCTATCTATCCACAACATTCTCCCACTTGCTGTAAAGCAGACGAGACATATCTCCCAATTTCATACCCGCCAAGCGCTTATCAGTGACATTAGATGCTACACGACCTGGTAAACTGATCAGCTAGGTTTGAATCTTTTGGTTGACGGGATGGATTGGGGTTGGTACCTGTTTACCGTTAGATCTATTGTAAACCCGTTTTTCCCGGGTTTAGGACATCATGTAATTTAATTTTGCAATTTAATTTCATGTATTTTTTTTAATCGGCCGAGCCTTATTTGTTTAAATCGGAAGCACTCTTCATCAAATCTGAACGCTGGTGCAGTTCTCAAGTCACAGTTTTAATGGTTTGAAGACCCGAGTTCGAAACCGGTTGGCCGAATTAATTCTGAATTTTTTTTCCTTCTGTTGTTCGGATTTTTTATTTTTATTTTTTTAAATTTTTTTTATTTTCTGTTCAAAACGAAAAAAATACGAATTAAATAAATACGAAACGAAAAAAAATAAAATACGAAACAAAAATTTAAATAAAAAAATGGGGCGGATGGTGATGCAAGGATTCGAACTCGGGTGGTGATGAAGGAAGAATAGACTCTTACCTACTCAGCTGGAGCAATTTTTATAAAGGAGCAAGAGCAGAAAAGTAACTTCCTGAAGCGGCTGAAGAATATAGTATATTAACTTTTATTCTATGCTTAGGGTTTATTTATTTATAGATTAGATACGGGGGTACCAACGGTCCATCTCAGTGGTTTATTTTTCGCATTTATTTTCATGTATGATTATTTATGTGATATAACCATGCCATACATCATATTCATGAATTCCACTCCTAGCATATGCATACATGTAGAAAATTAATATTGAAATGAATTAGACATGTATCAACATGATAATTATTCAAATGATAAAAATAAAAAAATTTACTCGGTAAGTTTGTTTTTGGGATCTTAATTTACTTGAGGATTTAATTATGCTGTGTTTACAAAAATAGAATTTTGATAATCAAAATTTGGAGAATTATGAAAAGATTGGACACTAACTAGACGGTATTTGGAACCGATAAGTTGGTGATTGCTCTTTTCATGATTTATTGTTTTCGATTATTGGAAAATTCTAAGATCCTAAATTTTTATCATGACAAGATTAGGACTATAAAATTCTTTGATGAATTTTAATTGTGTAGTGTCTACACGAAATATTTCTAAATAATTGATAAATTAGAAAATCATGAATATAGTGTCACTAGTTAGACGGTATTTGGAACCGATAAACTAGCGGGAGCTTTAAATTTGTGATTTATTTTTTTTCAATTTGGTGGGAAATTCATAAGTCCTAATATATTGGGATTATAAAATTATTGGTGAATTTTAATTGTGTAGTGTCTACACAAAGAATTTATAAATCCGTAAAATTGGAAAGTCATGAGTAAGTGACACTAGTTAGACGGTATTTGGAATCGATGAACTAGTGGGAGGATTAACTTAAATATTCATGATTTATTGTTTTTCGGATTGTGAAGAAATTCCGAAAATCCTAATGAGACTACCTAATTTTCAAAATAACGAGTGGGAGCGGGGAAGGTGACAACCGACCCCTCGGCCTCTACCGTTAACACAAGCACCGTGAGAGAATGGTGACGCCTCATGCCGCTTTGATTTCGGCCCCCTTTGGATGGCCTTCACCGCTATCAAAATTCAAGGCTTGGTTTCCGAAAGGATAGGATTTTGGGTACTCGTCGAGTCACTAACCGACCCTACGGCGGCATACTCGGGGCGTACTTTGAGCCGAAATAGTAGGTCACACTCAAAAGGATATTTTGTAAACATCTTGGTGAAAAAGGAAGGTAATCAACAATTGAATGAAGATGTTTGATTCTTAATGGGTTTATTGTTGAGAGAGATTGTCTAAATTTAATCGTCATTGTGCTGATACCGACCTTGCGGCGGCAGTATGATGTGAGGTTAAATCCTAGGAATGGTAGGATAAACTGCATGTATGACATCACGTTTATAATTCCTAAAATTGTTATATGTTATGGTGTTTGATTTGATTTACATTTTTGTCATAATTTATTTTTGCAACTACATATCATCTCAAGGTATCTAAACTGCTAAACACGATAAATTGACTAAAGATGACTTCGGAAAAGTGGAAAAGTAACAAGAACGTTGAACTCAATAATCGAAAATGAAAATTAATTTTTCGGAAGAGGATGTTCCTCTTAAGCCTTCAAACATAAGTGACATTAATAAGTATGTCACTGCTGTCACTCGTGTCGAATGAGAGACAAAACAAAATTAGTTCAAAAATGACAAGAATGATTTGGTATCAATCTCACTAGACATCCCATAGTTCACGAGTAGTGCCTACTAAAATGAACTGCTAGTTCACGGCCATTTCCTTTAAAGAAAGCCAAGAATGGGAAGGTAAATGTCTACAAGTGTAAGTCATTTAAACTAATTAAGTTAAAGGCTAAACCGAAATATTGAGAAAAGAAAGTAAAGGATAAGGAAAGTGATTTCGGATCACCAACCTATGAATCCTTAGAGACTTTCTTAAACGAGTAATTTGACTCAGAAGCTAAAGTTCTTTAGTCAGAACAAGGTAGCTGGGCATTCATGATGAAGAGTAGACAACGGGCAGTTATTTCAACTAAGATAGTGGGAGTGATATAAGGAAACAAATTTCGGATTTTAATCCTTGAATATCATAGAATTTAATTTCTGTTTTCAGATTCGTTGGAACGAATGGATTCACTTTCAAATCGATAATATAGTTGCCTCAAAGAAAGTGAATATGATATTTGTATATGATTCTGAGACTCGGACTATTGTCTGATAAAGTCAGAACCACTAAGTAATGCTGAAAATGTATATGTAACACATCAAAAGCTATTAAGACAAATGGTTTCCGTATTTAGATAAAAGATTCTTCAACATCTATTAATTAGTGCATATATCCTAAAGATAAGATATGAAGACTGGCTAAGGGTGATTCCTATCTCCTAGTCTAAGAACACTATCTCAAAGGAATAATGACTAAGTAACCTTTCAATTAGGAAAGGGTAATAGAGCTAAAGAAGAAACACAACTTGTTCATATTGACCTTTGGGGTCTTCTGAGGGATACAAGCTAGTGAGAGCTTTTGAGTAATAGACAATTTGTCTAATGACTACTCGAAACACCGAATAGTTTATCTAAATATTTGGAGGAATCTCTGATATTACCAGAGAAATGAGTATTCCATGCTCAGATATAGGATGTAGCATAGTTTCGGCACTGATGCTCAGCCTGCTTCCGAGTGAAACATTTTCACTGAAAGGAAAAACCATGTATTGCCTTGTATAGTGATTGATATGTTACGATACACTGCTTAACTCAATTAAGATACTGATTGCAAACGGTTTACATTGTTATGTAATACCGAGAAGTCTACCTAGAAGATGCTTATGAATTTATGGATAAGGAGTGAAGTAAATTTACTCCACTTCCGCAAATAAGGGCATTTAGCATTTATTCTTGAAGGTAGGACTGGAGATTTTGCACACACGTTCAGATGTTGACTGATCGTGAAATATCTTAATACAATGTGTGAAGGTTGGTTATAAGATTCTAAAGATCGGATAATAACGGTTGTACTGTCGCACTCTTTCTGAAAGAATGTTTAAATAACAACCTTGGACCTTGAAGTAAAGATAGTCAAGGAGTTACTATCTAATTTAATCAGACGATTACGCTGATTAATACGACCGAACTAGATCAAAATATCAATCCACCTAAATGCAGTGGGAGTATGGTCTAACCATTGACCCGCTGTGATTATGTAGTCTATACAGCCTTCTTGTGGTGATCGATCATCCGTGGTCCTTCTGGAAGGACTGTATAAGATTCTGACAATAGGAGGTTGGTTTAAAGCCATAAACCTGTAAATAGAGTTTTGGTACTCTAGTTCTGTTTACAATCTTGTAGAACCACCTCAGGCCTAGTGGGAGTAATTGGATCTATGTGATGAGAATGAATGGAAAGTTTACCTTTCAAGGAAAAACTAAGTGGTCTAGGGGTAATTCCCTGAGAAGTAGAGAGTTAACCAGGGGTGATGCCTTGAAACTCTCTCGTCACTCGGCCTTGCCTGACTTCTTGGAAAGCAGAAAGTTCAATAGGGGTGATGCCCTGAATATTTTCTTGCCAAACAACGGAGTCTGATCTCATTCAGAATAGAAGGGTTTTAGCTTAAAGCCAATGGCAGATTGACTGCCTATGCTTATATCCATTGGTGGATTAAAGCAAACCTCTAGGTCATTAAAAGTCACATGTTTTAAATGTGTGGGCTTGACTGGAATATTGGTGAGTCTTTTGTAGGCCAGAGAATCAATATTGGTTAAAGTAGTAAACGTTAGTGTAAATAAAAGATAACACTGCAACGGTTGGAAACAACTTGGATGTGTTGTCTGAAGGAAGAAACTGACAAGCCAAAGATTCTCTGAAGTGGACTATATTCTTAGAAATCGATTCGGTCAAATTAATGAGAACAAATGGTTGGCCGTATCCCATCCATCTTATTGTTAAGACGATGAAGCATTTTCGAATGCTTGATTCAACGAGAGGTTTCCTACCCAACCCCTCACGGAATAATTCTCTCAAATCTTTGGATATAGAGAAAATGGAATAAGTTCTCTTTTGGATAAAGAAAGTCAGGTTATTAAAAGTCAATTAAAGTCGAGTCTTGGATTCGAGCAATTGATAGCAGTATATGTTGGAAGTAGCGCCCCGAAAGACAATTTATGTAATTGTTTTTAGAATTAATAAATCACAGATTTATTCTCATCTTATTACTTGATTCGTTCTTGTAAGTAATACGTTACTGAAAACCCTATGTCGTATCATATCTAGCCATATAACTTAGTGTGTGTAGCACGCGAGAATTTATAAATCCGTAAAATTGGAAAGTCATGAGTAAGTGACACTAGTTAGACGGTATTTGGAATCGATGAACTAGTGGGAGGATTAACTTAAATATTCATGATTTATTGTTTTTCGGATTGTGAAGAAATTCCGAAAATCCTAATGAGACTACCTAATTTTCAAAATAACGAGTGGGAGCGGGGAAGGTGACAACCGACCCCTCGGCCTCTACCGTTAACACAAGCACCGTGAGAGAATGGTGACGCCTCATGCCGCTTTGATTTCGGCCCCCTTTGGATGGCCTTCACCGCTATCAAAATTCAAGGCTTGGTTTCCGAAAGGATAGGATTTTGGGTACTCGTCGAGTCACTAACCGACCCTACGGCGGCATACTCGGGGCGTACTTTGAGCTGAAATAGTAGGTCACACTCAAAAGGATATTTTGTAAACATCTTGGCTGAAAAAGGAAGGTAATCAACAATTGAATGAAGATGTTTGATTCTTAATGGGTTTATTGTTGAGAGAGATTGTCTAAATTTAATCGTCATTGTGCTGATACCGACCTTGCGGCGGCAGTATGATGTGAGGTTAAATCCTAGGAATGGTAGGATAAACTGCATGTATGACATCACGTTTATAATTCCTAAAATTGTTATATGTTATGGTGTTTGATTTGATTTACATTTTTGTCATAATTTATTTTTGCAACTACATATCATCTCAAGGTATCTAAACTGCTAAACACGATAAATTGACTAAAGATGACTTCGGAAAAGTGGAAAAGTAACAAGAACGTTGAACTCAATAATCGAAAATGAAAATTAATTTTTCGGAAGAGGATGTTCCTCTTAAGCCTTCAAACATAAGTGACATTAATAAGTATGTCACTGCTGTCACTCGTGTCGAATGAGAGACAAAACAAAATTAGTTCAAAAATGACAAGAATGATTTGGTATCAATCTCACTAGACATCCCATAGTTCACGAGTAGTGCCTACTAAAATGAACTGCTAGTTCACGGCCATTTCCTTTAAAGAAAGCCAAGAATGGGAAGGTAAATGTCTACAAGTGTAAGTCATTTAAACTAATTAAGTTAAAGGCTAAACCGAAATATTGAGAAAAGAAAGTAAAGGATAAGGAAAGTGATTTCGGATCACCAACCTATGAATCCTTAGAGACTTTCTTAAACGAGTAATTTGACTCAGAAGCTAAAGTTCTTTAGTCAGAACAAGGTAGCTGGGCATTCATGATGAAGAGTAGACAACGGGCAGTTATTTCAACTAAGATAGTGGGAGTGATATAAGGAAACAAATTTCGGATTTTAATCCTTGAATATCATAGAATTTAATTTCTGTTTTCAGATTCGTTGGAACGAATGGATTCACTTTCAAATCGATAATATAGTTGCCTCAAAGAAAGTGAATATGATATTTGTATATGATTCTGAGACTCGGACTATTGTCTGATAAAGTCAGAACCACTAAGTAATGCTGAAAATGTATATGTAACACATCAAAAGCTATTAAGACAAATGGTTTCCGTATTTAGATAAAAGATTCTTCAACATCGATTAATTAGTGCATATATCCTAAAGATAAGATATGAAGGCGGCTAAGGGTGATTCCTATCTCCCAGTCTAAGAACACTATCTCAAAGGAATAATGACTAAGTAACCTTTCAATTAGGAAAGGGTAATAGAGCTAAAGAAGAAACACAACTTGTTCATATTGACCTTTGGGGTCTTCTGAGGGATACAAGCTAGTGAGAGCTTTTGAGTAATAGACAATTTGTCTAATGACTACTCGAAACACCGAATAGTTTATCTAAATATTTGGAGGAATCTCTCGATATTACCCAGAGAAATGAGTATTCCATGCTCGGATATAGGATGTAGCATAGTTTCGGCACCGATGCTCACCGCTTCCGAGTGAAACATTTTCACCGAAAGGAAAAACCATGTATTGCCTTGTATAGTGATTGATATGTTACGATACACTTTCGCTTAACTCAATTAAGATGCGATTGCAAACGGTTTACATTGTTATGTAATACCGAGAAGTCTACCTAGAAGATGCTTATGAATTTATGGATAAGGAGTGAAGTAAATTTACTCCACTTCCGCAAATAAGGGCATTTAGCATTTATTCTTGAAGGTAGAATTTGGAGATTTTGCACACACGTTCGGATGTTGACGATCGTGAAATATCTTAATACAATGTGTGAAGGTTGGTTATAAGATTCTAAAGATCGGATAATAACGGTTGTACTGTCGCACCCTTTCTGAAAGAATGTTTAAATAACAACCTTGGACCTTGAAGTAAAGATAGTCAAGGAGTTACTATCTAATTTAATCAGACGATTACGCTGATTAATACGACCGAACTAGATCAAAATATCAATCCACCTAAATGCAGTGGGAGTATGGTCTAACCATTGACCCGCTGTGATTATGTAGTCTATACAGCCTTCTTGTGGTGATCGATCATCTGTGGTCCTTCTGGAAGGACTGTATAAGATTCTGACAATAGGAGGTTGGTTTAAAGCCATAAACCTGTAAATAGAGTTTTGGTACTCTAGTTCTGTTTACAATCTTGTAGAACCACCTCAGGCCTAGTGGGAGTAATTGGATCTATGTGATGAGAATGAATGGAAAGTTTACCTTTCAAGGAAAAACTAAGTGGTCTAGGGGTAATTCCCTGAGAAGTAGAGAGTTAACCAGGGGTGATGCCTTGAAACTCTCTCGTCACTCGGCCTTGCCTGACTTCTTGGAAAGCAGAAAGTTCAATAGGGGTGATGCCCTGAATATTTTCTTGCCAAACAACGGAGTCTGATCTCATTCAGAATAGAAGGGTTTTAGCTTAAAGCCAATGGCAGATTGATCGCCTATGCTTATATCCATTGGTGGATTAAAGCAAACCTCTAGGTCATTAAAAGTCACATGTTTTAAATGTGTGGGCTTGACTCGGAATATTGGTGAGTCTTTTGTAGGCCAGAGAATCAATATTGGTTAAAGTAGTAAACGTTAGTGTAAATAAAAGATAACACTGCAACGGTTGGAAACAACTTGGATGTGTTGTCTGAAGGAAGAAACTGACAAGCCAAAGATTCTCTGAAGTGGACTATATTCTTAGAAATCGATTCGGTCAAATTAATGAGAACAAATGGTTGGCCGTATCCCATCCATCTTATTGTTAAGACGATGAAGCATTTTCGAATGCTTGATTCAACGAGAGGTTTCCTACCCAACCCCTCACGGAATAATTCTCTCAAATCTTTGGATATAGAGAAAATGGAATAAGTTCTCTTTTGGATAAAGAAAGTCAGGTTATTAAAAGTCAATTAAAGTCGAGTCTTGGATTCGAGCAATTGATAGCAGTATATGTTGGAAGTAGCGCCCGAAAGACAATTTATGTAATTGTTTTTAGAATTAATAAATCACAGATTTATTCTCATCTTATTACTTGATTCGTTCTTGTAAGTAATACGTTACTGAAAACCCTATGTCGTATCATATCTAGCCATATAACTTAGTGTGTGTAGCACGCGAGGATTAAGTTTATGGTGATACGCTTGAAATGTTAGTCCGTGGTGAACTTAATCAAAGAATGGGGTCTATTGATTAAACCACCATTAATGCACCCAGAACACTTTATGGTGTGACCGTCTTATCCGGACCGTCGACATTGATTGTCTAAGTGGGGCATTTATATATGATGAGAGTCATATAGGACTGGACCGATTTAATCTGAGTTTCTCATATAATTCCGTGATTGAGAAATCTTATTAAATCACAAGATGATCATATATAGATTAACCTTAATCCTGAAGTGTTTACAGACTCCTACTGGTTTTAGGATAGGGTTTTATGTGTTCGTTAAGGATCGCTAAGAGGTGCGGTCCGAATCATTTTCACGTTGGCACTATTCTGGAATAAGTGAGAAGTATGTGTCTCACAGATATGGAATCCATTCCTTCCTGCGGGAAGTAGAAAGACGATCCCCTTATTTGTTGATCCTAGAAACTGATCGATCTGCAGAGTTCGTATTGGTTATGAACTAATTGATCACTAGTGGGTTAATGGTAAATAAGGATAAGATGTATTGAAAAAGGTTTACGGAAATAATCCTGCTTCATTGCGGATAGTCTTTGGAGGGTTAGTTTGTATGTAATGACTATATCAATGGACACTTATCGACTCGACTCGACGTTTTGAGAATAAGTTCTATCTATAATCGATAGAGTTCAGTTTCGGATTTATGGTGGTGTAATTCCGGAATTAATGAGTTGAGTAGAAATATTCTGTTCGATGAATATTTTATTCAATTTATTGTAGCTATTGGTTATAGGTCCATGGTCCCCGGGTTGGCTCCTAACACGCGAGTGGTTTCTCATTTTTATGGAACCTCGAGAATAAATTAAATAGTTGGTCTATTTAATTAATATGCAAATATTATTTATTTGGTAAATAATATGTAAAATAGAAAAGACATTTTCTATTAAATTTAATGATATATGGCACCACACATGATGATAAATTAGGAAAAGAAATTTTTGTAGATTATGTCACATGTGTAATTAATTAATTATCTATTGGTTGGATAATTAATGAAAAAATAAGTGATTGATTTTTTGGGAATTATCTCTTATCTTTTGGCAAATATCTTTTCCTTATGGGAATAGGTAATTGTGGTGTGAAAATGATAACTCTCTCTTGACTAGTTATTTTCCTATATAAAGAGAGTTCCTCCCAACACAATTATACACTATTATTGGCGCCACACTTGGGGAAAAGGAGAGAAAAATTAGTTTCTTGTTCTATTCATTAAGAGAAGAAAAACCTAGGGTTTTTCTTGTGCATATTCGTGGAGGTTCTAAGGCGAGGATCGACGTCCACCAGTCGTCGCTAAGAGATACAATCCGGAAAACTGCTGCTTCTCCCTTGGTCGATTGCTTCTCTCTCCGGTTGGGTAAATCTACTAACCTTCTCGTAAGATTAATTAGTTTTGTCTCATATCGTAAATCGCATAAGCTTCCGCTGTGCTAAGATCAAGTGTCTCGATCCGTGCTTCTACTCCTAGCATGTGGTATCAGAGACAAGTTAAAGCGATTTTGCGATCTTGATTGCATAATTAATTAATAAGGAGTGTAATGGAATATAAATTGCATATTTTATGAATTTTAGTTTATATATGCATGGTTGAATGTTTTGGTTGACGAGATGGATTGGGGTTGGTACTTGTTAATGTTAGATCTATTGTAAACCCAAATTTTTTCTAGGTATAGGAAATTATGTAATTTATTTGTTGTAATTTAATTTCCTTGTTTCTAGAATTGTTTTTATTTCGGCGGTACTATTTAATTATATATTCGAAGAAGAACAACAAATCGAGGCGGTGGTTTAATGGTGAAGACACAAGTTTAGCATCTTGAATACCTAGGTTCGAGTCTTTGGATGTGTTATTTTTGGGATTTATTCCAAAAAAGTTCCTTTTTTTGAAAAATAAAGGAGAAAAAGAGTCAACTAAGGGATTCAAACTTGGGCTGCTGTAATGGAAGGAAGAGATCTACACCAACTCAGCTGGAGCCTTTCTTGTACAAAAACGCATCAGAAAATTTATATATCAATCGGCGGCTGATGTGCATTAGAAATTAGTAAATCCTTTAAAAGTAGGGTTTATCTATTTAATTAAGGTAATTAATTAAAATGAACGGAATTTTATCGGGATATAAAATTCACATGATAAAATAAAATTTACTCGGTAAATTTATTTTGGGATCTAAAAATCATTCATGGATTTTAATTATGTAGTGACTACATAAAAGAATTTTAATAATTGAAAAATTGGAAAATCTGGAAAAGTTGGACACCAACTGAGCAAAAGGTTCGAAAATTGGTTCGGGCGGTCAACATGGCTTCGGCTCAACTCGACTTGTCCGTCCAAGTGCGGGGTTAGCCATGGGGGTCCGGCAAGGTCAAGCTATCCGGCGAGCTGAGGCTCAATGGGGCAACCTTAGCCCGATTTTCAACCCAGCACCCGCACACGTGCGACGGGGGTCCGACAAGGTCAAGCTATCCGGCGAGTTTCCGCTTATTGGGGCCGTCTTAGCCCGATTCATCCAGTAGTCGTATATAAACCAACGAAAAGGACGGGTCGGCTTAGCCAATCCCGACACCGTTCGGTGAACTCGGTTAAAGCTCAGCCAGTGTTTAATACCGGTAAGTTGGTGATTGCATTTCAAGATTTATTGTTTTCAAATTATTGATATAAAATTCTACGATCCTAAAAGTTTTATCATGATGATATTACGACTATAAAATTATTTTGATGAATTTTAATTGTGTAGTGTCTACATAAATTTCTAAATAATCGATAAATTGGAAAACCATGAATAAGGTGTCGCTAGTTAGACGGTATTTGGAACCGATAAACTAGTGGATGCTTTAAATTTAGTGATTTATTGTTTTCAAATTATTCAAAAATTCATAAGTCCTAATGTATTAGGATTACAAGATTCTTGGTGAATTTTAATTGTGTACACTACACAAAGAATTTAAAAATCCGAGAAATTGGAAAGTCCTGAGTAAGTGACACTAGTTAGACGGTATTTGGAACCGACGCACTAGTGGAAGGATTAACATAAATATTCATGGTTTATTGCTTTCCGGATTGTGAAGAAATTCTGAAAATCCTAAATGAGACTACTTATTTTTCAAAATAACGAGTGGGAGCGGGGAAGGTGACAACCAACCCCATGGCCTCTACTGTTGACACAAGCAAGTGAGAGAATGGTGATGCCTCGTGCCGCTTTGATTTCGGCCCCCTAAGGATGGCCTTCACCGCTATCAAAATGCATGGCTTGGTCTCCGAAAGGATAGGATTTTGGGTACTCGTCGAGTCATTGACCAACCCTAAGGCGGCATACTCGGGACGTACTATGAGATCTGAAACAGTAGGTCACACTCATAAGGATATTGTTGGAAATATCTTGGCTGGAAAAGGAAGGTAATAGCAATTAAAAAGAGATGTCCAATTCTCAATTAATTGTTGAGAGAGATCGTCTCAACTTAATCGTCACCTCTTTGACCTACCCTAAGGCGGCACTATAGGTGTGAGATTAAGTCCACGGAATGGTAGGATAAACTGCGTGCATGACATCACATATATAATTCGTAAAATTATTATATGTTGTTGTGTATGATTTGATTTTTAATTCTGTCATGATTTATTTTAGCAACTACATATCATCTCAAGGTATCTAAACTGCTAAATATATTATATTGACTAATAACGACTTCGTAAAAGTGGAAAAGTAACAAGAACGTTGAACTCAAAAATCGAGAATGCAAATTAATTTTTCGGAAGAGGATGTTCCTCTTAAGCCTTTAAACTTAAGTGACATAAATGAGTATGTCACTGCTGTCACTCGTGTTGAACGAGAGACAACCGATATTAGTTCAAAGATGACGAAAATGATTTGATATCAATCTCACCAGACATCCCACAGTTTACGAGTAGTGTCTACTCTTATAAACTGCTAGTTCACGGCCATTTCCTTTATAGAAAGCCAAGAATGGGAAAGTAAATGTCTAAAAGTGTAAGTCATCAAAACTAAACAAGTTTAAGGCAAAATAGAAATATTAATAAAAGAAAGCATAGGATAAGGAAAGATTTCGGATCACTAACCTATGAATCCTTAAAGACTTTCTTAACCGGGATTATTACCTGGAAGCTAAGTTCTTTTGCAAGAACAAGGTAGCCGGGCATTCATGATTAAAGAGTAGACAACGGGTAGTTATTTCAGCTAAGATAGTGGGAGAGATATAAGGAAACAAATTTTTGGATTTTAATCCTTGAATATCACAGAAATTTAATTTCTGTGTTCAGATTCATCCGAATAAATGGATTCACTTTCAAATCGATAAAAATAGTTGCCTTAAAGAAAGTGAATATGACATTTGTATACTATTCCGAGACTCGGACTTTTGTCTGATAAAGTCAGATCCACTATGTAATGCTGAAAAGGTATATGTAACACATCATAAACTATTAAGACAAATGATTTACGTATTTAGATAAACGATTCTTCAGCATCTATTAATTAGTGCATATATCCTAAAGATAAGATCTGAAGACTGGCTAAGGGTGATTCATATCTCCCAGTCTAAAAACACTGTCTCAAAGGAAAAATGACTAAGTTACCTTTCAATTAGGAAAAGGTACTAGAGCTGAAGAAGTATCATAGCTTGTTCATATTGACATTCGGGGTCTTATGAAGGATACAAGCTAGTGCGAGCTTTTGAGTAATAGACCTTTTTTTGTCTAATGACGACTCGAAACTCCGATTAGTTTGGAGGAATCTCTGATATTACCAGAGAAACGAGTATTCAATGCTCAGATATAAGCTATGGCATGGTTTTGTCACTGATGCTTGGCCTACCTCCGAGTGAAACGCTTTCACTGAAGGGATAAACCATGTATTGTCTTGAATAGTAATTGATGTGCTACATTACACTGCTTAACTCAATTAAGATATTAGTTGAAAAATAACGGTTTACATTATTATGTAATACCAAGAATTCTACCTAGAAGATGCCTATGAATTTTTGGATAATGAGTGAATTCCATTTACCCCACTTCCGCAAATAGAGGCATTTAGCACTATTGCTTAAGGTAGGACAGGAGATTTTACATACACGTTCAGATGGTGACTGTTCATGAAATATCTTAATGCAATGAGAAAGGTTGGTTATAAGATTCTTAAGATCGGATAGTGACGGTTACACTGTTACATCCTTTCTAAAAGATTGTTTAGATAACAACCTTAGACCTTGAAGTACAGTTACTCAAGGAGTTACTATCTGATTTAATCAGACCACATCAAACATTGGTTGTTGGGGATTACACTGATTAATACTACTGAACTAGATCAGAATATCAATCCACCCAAATGCAGTGGGAGTATGGTCTAACCATCGACCCGCTGTGATTGTGCAGTCTTTACAGCCTGCTTGGGGTGATTAATCACCTATGGTCCTTCTAGAAAGACGGTATAGAATTCTGACAATAGGAGGTTGGTTTAAATCCATAAACATGTACTTGGAGTTTTGGTACACCATATCTGTTCACACTCTTGTAGAACCAACTTAGTGTCTCAGGCCCAACGGGAGTAATTGGATTTACGTGTAGAAGAGATGAAAGAATGAGAAAGATTAACTTTCAAAGCAAAGCCAAGTGGTCTAGGGGTAATTCCCTGAGAAGTAGATAGTTTAAAAGGGGGTGATGCCCTTAAACTTTCTCACCACTAAACCTTGCTTGACTCCCTGGAAAGCATAAAGGTTAACAAGGGTGATGCCCTGAAACTTTCTTGCCGTACTATGGAGCTTAGATTCATTCGGAATAGAAGGGTTTTTAGCTTAAATCCAATGGCAGATTGAGTGCATGTGCTTACATCCATTGGAGGATTAAAGCAAACCTCTAGGTCATTAAAAGTCATATGTTTGAAATGTGTGGGCTTGACCATAATATTGATGAGTCTTTTGTAGACTGGAGAATCGATATTGGTAAAGTAGTAGACGTGAGTGTTTATAAAGGATAACACTGCAACAGTTGAGAACAACATGAGTGTGTTATCTGAAGTCAAGAACTGACGAGCCAAAGCTTCTCTGAATCGGAGAAGTGGACAATATTCTCAGAAATCGATTCGGTCGAGTTCATGAGAACAAGTTGTGGCAGTGTCCCATCCATCTTATTGGTTAAGATGATGATGCATATCTTAGCATGCTAGATTCAACGAGAGGTTTCCTACCCTACCCCTCACAGAATATTTCTCTAGATCTTCGGATAAAGAGAAAATGAGACAGATTCTCTTTTGGATAGAGAAAGTCAAATCACTAAAAGTCGAGTCTTGGATTCAAGCAATAGATAGTTGTATAGTACATCCTCAAGTATCTTTAGAGAACGAGGAATCATATGCTTGTGTGTTCGGGTGCAAACCTGAGTATTGTTGCCTACACTGATTCTGATTTTTAGTCGGATTAAGGATGATCGTGAATCGATCTCAGGCTCAGTGTTTACTCGTTGTAATGGAGCTACAGTCTGGAGCAATCCAGCACTGCCAATTTGACTTTGTTAGTCGAATACATAGAAGCTTTCGAGCAGCTAAAAAGGCAGTGTGGCTTGAGAAGTTCTTTGTTTGAATGGGAAGTGATTCCAGGCCTCGATGAGCCGATACCATTTTACTGTGAAAACAGTTGAGAGGTAGCTCATGCAAAGCATCTTCACAATCACAAGAGGTCAAAAGCATATTGAAAGTAAGTACCACCCGGTCAGACAGATCATGCAGAGAGGTGACGTTTCGGTCCTAAAGATCGCCTCAAGCCGACAACCTAGCTGATCAGTTTACCAAGTCTGGTGGCATCTAATGTCACTGTTGAGCGCTTGGCGGGTATGGAATTGGGAGATATGTCTCATATGCTTTAGAGCAAGTGGGAGAATGTTGTGGATAGATAGAATAAGGGTGTGGTGCTCTAAAAAAAATCATTTCTTGTCTTTACGGGCAAGTGGGAGATTGTTAGATATAGTGTGCCCGAAAGACAATTGTTGCTTGTCCTTACGGGCAAGTGGGAGATTGTTGGAAGTAGCGCCCGAAAGACAATTTATGTAATTGTTTTTAGAATTAATAAATGACATATTTATTCTCATCTTATTACTTGCTTCGTGCTTGTAAGTAATACACTACTGAAAACCCTGAGTCGTATCATATGTAGCCATATAACTTAGTGTGTGTAGCACGCGAGGATTAAGTTTATGGTGATACGCTTGAAATGTTAGTCAGTGGTGAACTTAATCAAAGTATGGGGTCTATTGATTAAACCACCATTAATGCGCCCAGAACACTTTATGGTGTGACCGTCCGGACCGTTGACATTGGTTGTCTAAGTGGGGCATTTATATATGATGAGAGTCATATAGGACAGGACCGATTTAATATGAGTTTCTCATATAATTCCGTGATTGAGAAATCTTATTAAATCACAATATGATCATATATGGATTAACCTTAATCCTGAAGTGATTACAGACTCCTACTGGTTTCAGGATAGGGTTTGATGTGTTCGTTAAGGATCGCTAGGAGGCGCGGTCCGAATCACTTTCACGTTGGCACTATTCTGAAATAAGTAAGAAGTGTGTGTCTCATAGATATGGAATCCATTCCTTCCTGCGGGAAGTAGAAAGACAATCCCCTTATTTGTTGATCCTAGAAACTGATCGATCCACGGAGTTCGTATTGGTTATGAACTAATTGATCACTAGTGGGTTAATGGTAAATAAGGATAAGATGTATTGAAAAAGGTTTACGGAAATAATCCTGCTTCATTAAGGATAGTCTATGGAGGGTTAGTTTGTATGTAATGATTATATCAACGGACACTTATCGACTCGACTCGACGTTTTGAGAATAAGTTATATCTATAATCGATAGAGTTCAGTTTCAGATTCATGGTGGCGTAATTCCGGAATTAATGAGTTTAGTAGAAATATTCTGTTCGATGAATATTTTATTCAATTTATTGTAGCTACTGGTTATAGGTCCATGGTCCCCGGGTTGGCTCCTAACACGCGAGGGTTTTCTTGTTTTTGCCAAAAGATAAGAGATAATTCTCGAGGTTCCATAAAATGAGAAAACACTCGCGTGTTAGGAGCCAACCCGGGGACCATGGACCTATAACCAGTAGCTACAATAAATTGAATAAAATATTCATCGAACAGAATATTTCTACTAAACTCATTAATTCAGGAATTACGCCACCATGAATCTGAAACTAAACTCTATCGATTATAGATATAACTTATTCTCAAAACGTCGAGTCGAGTCGATAAGTGTCCGTTGATATAATCATTACATACAAACTAACCCTCCATAGACTATCCTTAATGAAGCAGGATTATTTCCGTAAACCTTCTTCAATACATCTCATCCTTATTTACCATTAACCCACTAGTGATCAATTAGTTCATAACCAATACGCACTCCCGGGATCGAGCAGTTTCTAGGATTAACAAATAAGGGGATTGTCTTACTACTTCCCGCAGGAAGGAATGGATTCCATATCTGTCAGACACACACTCCTTACTCATAACAGAATAGTGCCAACGTGAAAGTGATTCGGTCCGCGCCTCTTAGCGATCCTTAACGAACACATCAATCCCTATCTTGAAACAAGTAAGAGTCTGTAATCACTTCAGGATTAAGGTTAATCCATTTATGATCATCTTCTGATTTAATAAGATTTCTCAATCAGGGAATTTTTTGAGAAATGCAGATTAAATCGGTCCAGTCCTATATGACTACATCATATATAAATGCCCCACTTAGATAACCAATATCGACGGTCCGGATAAGATGGTTACACCATAAAGTGTTCTGGGTGCTTTAATTGTGGTTTAATCAATAGACCCCATACTTTGATTAAGTTCACCACGGACTAACATTTCAAGTTATCACCATAAACTTAATCCTCACGTGCGAAACACACTAAATTATATTGCTAAATATGATACGACTTAGGGTTTTCAGTAGTGTATTACTTACAAGCATGAAGCAAGTAATAAGATGATAATAAATCTGTCATTTATTAATTTTAAAAAAAATTACATAAATTTTCTTTCAGACGCTACTTCCAACAATTTCCCACTTGCCTCTATAGACAAGCAACAATTGTCATTCGGGCACACTAAATCTAACAATCCCCCACTTGCCCGTAAAGACAAGCAATGATTGTTTTTAGAGCACCACACCCTTATTCTATCTATCCACAACATTCTTGCACTTTCTCTAAAGCAGAGAAGACATATCTCCCTAATTCATACCCACCAAGTGCTTATCAGTGACACTAGATGTCACGCAACTTGGCAAACTGATCAGCTAGGTTGTCAGCTCGAGGCGATCTTTAGGACTGTAACGTCGCCTCTCTGCACGGTCTGTCTGATCAGGTGGTATTTACTTTCAATATGCTTTTGGCCTCTTTTGATTGCGAAAATCATTTGCATGAGCTACCTCTTAACTGTTTTCATGGTAAAAGGGTATCGGCTCATCGAGACCTGGAATCACTTCCCGGTCCAACAAAGTGTTGGAAAGGTGTCCTAAACCCAATCGGGTTGGACCGGATCCGACCGGGTCGGGTCGTTTACAGTCTATTAAGTTCATGTAATAACTTTATTATGATTAATAAAAGCACTTATGTTATTATATATTGTTTATCTTCATATTATTTGTCGTATATATATAGTAACGTCCCTAGTATCAATCTGTGATAGAGAAACCATGATAGTGATTATGGTTGATGAGATCTCTAATCACTATAACAAGGTTGGTACTTAAATGTCTCTAGTCTTATGTATTATCAAATGGGACATTGATAGTATAATCAGACTAGCACGTATTGGATGTCTTCTATCTTTTAGAAGGTAGGGATAGATCTCATCTATCGAAGTGTAGAGACACTTGGACTGTACGTGGACGTGTATTAGAGAATGCGTACGTTAGACTGACCCACTTACATAAGTGTCACACTATGTGGCGGTTGTGTAATTATCCTTTTGACCGGAGTCTTCATGGTATCACGGTGTGGATTGTCATGCTTTGACACTATTGAGATTTCTCCTAACCACGGGGCGATCATGCGGTAGTGATTGGGTATGATATTGAAGCATGCGGAGTATACATGATTGGTCGTCCGGGAATCGCGTATCCTATGATTGGGATCGAATATCCGAAATGGCCTTCTTATAAGGAATGTCTAGCTCTCGAGAATCTTTGCAAAGTGGGAGTAAATGTGTTATTCCGAGAGAGCATGATATCCATATTGTAAGATACGATCGTCAATGTATTGACACTCGAGATACGATCGTATGGATATTATTACATCGATAGGATTGTAAGTTACACGGTAACTGCTTCACATGAAAGGTAGTAGTCATTGCTTTTGACTCTTTCGATAATTGGAGGTCACGGTGTGTTGCTAGACGCTATCCCGTGATCGTTAGGTATGAAGGGCATTTTAGTAAAATGCACTTTGTGTCTACGGCCAACATATTCGGAAGCCTATCGGGTCACACACATATGAACATCGAGTCGGATTAAAATGCGGTTATAGTTGATAGCCAAATAAGGAAAGTTTATCTCTAGACTATAAAGGTTATAGTGGTAAATTAATATGGTGGTATTTATTTATTATGAATAAATAAAGTACAGGATATTAATTATATACAAATTATATTAATTAAAGAATATTCCGGAAGTCAATTAGTTGACTAATGGGGCGCCACTTTTGTGTGTATAAGATACACTTGGATTGTGCACTTTAATTAATAAAGATTGCCATAATATTAATATAAGATATTAATTGATTTTGAAAAATAGATTTATGGTAATAAGATAATTATAATCAATATATGATATTGACAAAATAAATTATAATTAAAGAGATAAATCAATCTAGTTGATTTTCCTTATTTTATTAGAAAAAGGTTTTCTTCTCCTCCACACTTGATATGGGGCGCCACCTCCTCTATAAAAGGGAAGTGGGTGTCAAGCTCTTTTGTACATCACAATTGCAAGAGTTCATAATTCTTGTGAAAAATAGAGAGCTCTCCATAGTGAGTTTGTGAGGGAAGAAAAGGTCCGGTCTAGCAACCGGAGTTTTTCTGATAGCAATCCAAGGAGGATTCCGGCGAGGGGTTCGTGTGGATTAGCTATAGAGGCCGGACGCGTGGACGGCTTGCGCATTGAACTACTCTCCGTTGGCGGTCAAAGCGACGATCTTGTAGATCATCCAAGGTATAACCGTCAAACTACTTAACGTGTTTATTGCATTAAACGAAGAACGATCTAGAAAAGGAAATCAAATTTTAAATTCCGCTGCGTTAAACTAGTGATTTCCTAACAGAGTGGTAACGAGCCGACTTCGTGCTTAAGCAATAAGCTTATTTTAATTGCGTAGTATTTAATCAATAGATGCAAGATTTAAATCACGAAACGTTAAAAACAAAAAAAAAAAAAAAAAAAAAAAAAAATTAGGGTTCATTGGGGGGTCGGCCGACTGGCGGCGCCCCCGTCCCTCTGCGGCGGCGGCGGCGGCGGCGGTAACCCTAGGGTTGCCGTCCGTCGGCTCTCCTCTTCCAATGGGGGAGATCGACACTTTTCGTTTTGTGATATTTTATTGTGCATAGATATCTCGTTTGTTTAGTTGTGTCATATGGCCAACCAGTGGTTCAAATAGTTTGGACCATTGGGAAACCATATGGCATGTTGGCCTTTCCAAATTTTGATTTGGAATAGGCCTAGGCCCTTTTCAAATATTTGATTTGTAAAAGGCCTAGGCCTAGGCCACTTCCAAAATTTTGATTTTGGAAAGTGGCCGAAGCCTAAACCAAAATTATTTGGCCTTTCCAAATTTTGATTTGGAATAGGCCTAGGCCCTTTTTCAAATATTTGATTTGTAAAAGGCCTAGGCCTAGGCCACTTCCAAAATTTTGATTTTGGAAAGTGGCCAGGCCTAGACTAAAATAATTTGGCCTTTCCAAATATTTGATTTGGAATAGGCCTAGGCCCTTTCCAAATATTTGATTTGGAATAGGCCTAGGCCTAGGCCACTTCCAAAATTTTGATTTTGGAAAGTGGGCAAAGCCTAAGCTAAATTTAGTTTTGGAAAGGAAACAAATAGGAGACTTTATAATTTTAATTTTTTTTGAATAGTTCAAATTTAATTAAAATTGAAATCGATTTAAAATTAAATGTTAATTTTAATTTTCGGTTAAGTCATATAATTAATTAAAAGTTATTTAATTATTTGACGTGATAAAATAAAGACGCATGAGTAGTAGTAGTTAAAATTAGAATTTAATCTTTTTCATAAGATAAAATTGTATGGATTAGATGTGTAGATATAATGTGATTATATGGACCCCGATTGATCATGGACTCGACCAATAGGATAGATGGGAATGTTTTCTTTATGTTGGTTTTTGAAAAATTGTCCTAGGCCGTTATGAATAACGTGACCTAGTTTACCTTTTGCAACTATCCCATTCCCGTTAGCCCCCCCCCCCCCCGTGTGCGGCGGGTGTAATTATTTATTATGTAACAAGAATGGAGCAAGAAGTTGAAGACCAAGGAGAAATAAAGAACCCATTGGCGTACAGCAATAAAGATCCTATTGGCGGTTGCAGATACCCTTAGTTTGTGACCCGCGGTTTCGTCAGTTTGTATTCGAAACCGCACCTAGGAAAAGTCCATGATCATACCGGTTATTTTATGCGCGGAATGTTGTGTATGTATTACTTTATATGATATCGTAGTAATATGCATATAGTAGATGAGACCATAATTGAACTAAATTAATTAAGTGAATTAATTTAAAATTATTCCCACATCAAAAATCAAGTCGGAATTGCCTCCCCATATTATAACGACGGTGAAGAGCCCTTGTTCGGACCCAACTCACCAGCCAAAGCGGGGGTTGACCTACCTCGGGTATATCGTCGTTATCGAGATATGATCGAAAGAGATCTCATGAATATTGGGGTTAAGACTCGACTAAGAATTCTCTCGGCCACCAGCCAAAGCGGGGTCGTTTGGATTTTAGAGGCAAGGGTTTGGCTATTTTCATAAGATGAAATATTGTCAAAGAGTTGACTGGTCAAACAACAAGAATCGTATAAGATACGATCGACAAATCGTTGTCCACTGTTTAATTATTTTCGGCCCATCGCCCAAAGTTGGGGGTCGGAGTAGTTCAATGGGATCTTGCCCACTAAAGGAACTATTTTCTTGAAAGCCAATAGGGAATAGTTGGCTAGTGGGAGTAAAAAACCTTATAGAGTTATTAAGTGCAAATTTAGGGTTTTTATACATGAGCTTTTACTTATTCTATCTTTATTTATTGTTGTAGAAAATGTCAAACAAATTGAACCTTCGTTTTATCATCGAAAACAAGCTTGACGAGACAAACTTTCTCGATTGGGAAAGAAACCTCAAAATCGTTTTGAGGCACGAGAAGATTGGCTATGTCTTGGACGAGGCCCTACCGGAAAAGCCCGCTGAGGGTTCGGCTGCAGATGTTGTCGAGAAGTACAACAAGCACCGTTCGACGATCGATGCTACATGTATCATGCTTGCTTCTATGACACCCGAACCGCGAAACGCATGAGTCTATGGACGCCTACTCTATCATGGTCCACCCGAAGGAACTTTATGCTTCTCGGTCTCGCACCGAGAGGTACGAGGTCTCGAAGGCCTGTTTAGTTGTAAGATGGCATCCGGGACCGCCGTGGGGTCACACGTGCTTAAAATGATCGGGTACATAGAGAGGCTTGGGAAGCCGGGCCACAAATTGGAACGAGAATTGAGTATTGACTTGATTCGCAATCTCTACCGATTCATTCTCGCAGTTCGTGATGAACTATCACATGAACAAGATAGATTGCTCCCTTGCGGAGTTATTGAACATGTTAAAGACCGCCGAGGGCACCGTGGGGAAGGGAAAGCAAGTGTTGCTTTGGTCACTTCGAGCAAGGGCAAGGCAAAAGCCCAAAAGAAGTCCAAGAAGGCGAAGGCTACACCTAAGCCAACGCCTAAGATAGCGAAAGACAAATCCAAGGATGCTTGCTTCCATTGCGGTGAGACCGGACATTGGAGGAGAAAGCGCAAAGGCTTCTTGAGTACCAAGAAGAAGCATTCGATGCTTCGACTTCGGTATATTTATGATTGAGATCAATATTGCTTCTTCTAAGTCTAACCACCGGTATTAGATATCGGTTGTGGTTCTCATATTTGTACGAATATGCAGGCACTAAGAAGAACTAGAGATCCGAGGAAAGGAGAGGTGGACCTACGCGTTGGAAATGGAGCAAGTGTTCTTTGCGGCGGCCGTAGGAGTTTATTTTCTTTCATTGCCCGGTGGGCTAGTACTAGAACTTAATAAGCTGTTATTTTGTTCCCGCTCTTACGAAGAGCATTATTTCTATTTCCGCATTAGATGTTGATGGTTTTTCATTTACGTTTGAGAATAAATGTTGTTCTTTTTCACGTGATGGAATCTTTTATGGTACTGGCATACTTAGCAATGGTCTCTACATATTAGATATGAATGTTGACGTACTTAATATAAATAACAAGAAAGCCAAAACAAATGACTTGAATGAATCCTACTTATGGCATTGTAGACTTGGCCATATAAATAAGAATCGCATTTCCAAACTCCATAAAGATGGAATGTTGGATCAATTCGATTACGAATCGTTTGACACATGCGAAGCTTGTTTACTTGGCAAGATGACAAAGTCACCTTTCAGTGGCAAAGGGATAAGATCCAATGAATTGCTTGAGCTCATACATACTGATGTGTGTGGCCCAATGTCAATTCAAGCCAAAGGAGGATACTCTTATTTTATCACCTTCACTGATGACCATTCTCGCTATGGTTATATATACTTAATGAAGTTTAAATCTGAAGCCTTTGAAAAGTTCAAGGAATTCAGAAGTGAGGTGGAGAAACAACTGGGTAAAGAAATCAAAACACTTCGATCCGATCGAGGCAGAGAATACCTAGATGGAGAGTTTCAAGATTATTTGAAGGAGAATGGGATTCTACCTGAATGGACTCCTCCCGGAACGCCACAGATGAATGGCGTGTCTGAGAGGAGGAACCGCACCTTGTTAGACATGGTGCGTGTTGAGAGAAAAACACGTCAACTAACTGTTGAGCGAAAAATCTACCCTTCAAAATTTAAATTTATAAAAGACTCGAAAACAACCGTGGGTAAACTAACTCTCTAACCACAGAGTACCGGATCAATTGTTAGGATAGCTACAGGAGTACGAGGTCGATCCCAAGAGATAAGTGGTTTGTAGATACCAAAGTGAACAAAGACAAAAATAATAATTAAAACAACTAAGACACACCATTGTTCCACCACCCCACCGAAACTAGCAAGAAAGACACACATTCATTCGTAAGTCTTGGATTAATAATCTGCTAAAGAGGCGGTACTTTCTCTTTCGGATTTAGCGCCCGTTGATTAGTTTACCACAGGGTACAACTAAATATTTTACGAAACAAGGATATGGATATAAAATCCTAATCTAACAACATTCTCCCTCAACTTTCGTATGTTCGGAAAATATCATCATTCTCCTTCACGGTAATCGACGAATTTATCAACTATCGTGTTTCTAAATTTGATTAGCATGCAACACTACATTACACTTTAAACAAGTCTAAACATGAAGGAAGAACAAGAAAGCTTACGAATAAATGCATAAATCCTTATTTAATCCGATGAGGGTGGCTTCACAAGGGTGGTCCTAGCACCGAGCCTTAACCACTCATGACAACAACGAAAGTTACAACGAGATATAAATACATATATAGATACATATATATATATGAGTATATAAGTATATAGATATATATATATATATATATATATATATATATATATATATATATATATATATATATATATATATATATATATAACAAGAAAGAAAAGAAACAAAACAAAATAACGAAAAACAGAAATGAAAACGATATTATAACAACATATATATTATATATATAAAAGATACATAAATAGATATATATATATATATAACGATAACTAGTCGAGTTATTAATTCGACATTACAACGATATATATATACATATCTAGGCCCCGAAACATAAAATAAATAGAAGAAAAGGAATGGGGAGAAGAATGGGGTGGCCAAAGTTGGCCAAGAAAGGGGCAAGGATCATCAATGAGCTGAGAGGAGTATTTATAGACCACAAGGCCGGCGCGTGCCGGAGCTTCACCGGCACGTGCCGGCTACACAGTGCATTTTTAATCATTAGGATCTTGTGGGCCCAATTTCAGAGATTTTCCTGCAATATTCGGCCTTCTCCGGCGCGTGCCGGCCATGCAACATTTCCGATGTTTGTAAAAACCTATCTCGAGCTGTAGACCTCTGATTGGCATGATTTAATATTCGTTGGAAAGCTCTTCCGAAGATCTACAACTTTCATTAAGGACTCGTCTTCTGAAAATGCCTCTAAGTGAGGTCAAATGTCTGTTGAAGTTGAATTACGGTAGAAACAGTAACAACAGTTGATCTGTCCAAAGTTGTTAGATTATTGCATAATCTTTTATCCCACAAAAACTTATGATTTATGCTTCAAAACATGTCGTTACTCGGGATCTTGGTCATCTTATAATTCTCGCAATAAAGCACCAAAAATACCCACGTAAATCCGACACGACAATCCGGTTACTAAACCGGTACAAAAACTAATAAAAACACGATATTTTACATAATACTTACTACTAACCTACTTAGATAAATCTAAGGAATTTATGACTCGAAATGATACAATGATGCTCAAAATCCGAACCTTATCGTCTTTTAATCACTTTTTAGATCGAAAATATGTATCTACGAGATATCAAAACATTGCAAAGTGTAATCATTTTCATAAAGATAAGAGATCAACAATAAGGACACATAATTCAACCAACTTTACAAATAAATCATTTAAAACCCCACTTGCTTAATAAATCGATTAAACGCTCATTTTCTATGCAAATTATATAAATGTGGAGGAAATCATTATAAAATATATCATTAGAAATCGTATAAAATCACCCTTAACAATTCCCCCACACTTAGCTTTTGCTCGTCCCGAGCAAAACAAAACAAGAATCAAGGCTCGAGAAAAGATAAACACCTCAGCAGATATAACATATATTCAATAAATCAGAGGTTCACCCTGGTGTGTGTGCATAGCCATAGAAAACTTCCACTAAGTCCAAACTCGAAAATTTCAAGCAACTAGCAAATACCCCCTTCAAATTAGTAACAAATGATACTTATAAGTGTACCCTACAAAACGTGACATATCCTGAAAAGAATGATAGAATATATCTAGGGCCTTTCTGATATACTCAGAGGATAATCCCTACAACATATCTGTCACATTATACTGGGGATAAGGTATACGATAACTAAGTCCTTAACTTATTCATAATAATAAATTTTTTCGATTTTTATTTCACTTTTTTTCACTTTTTTTTCTTTTTTTTTTCAACACACATCAGAATGAGCTTTTGCCCGTCATACTAGAATAGGACATTTCGAGATAATCCCCTATCTACTCAAATCATAAGGCAGCTTTTGGTCATCATAGTGGTATAGGACATTTCGAGATAATGCCCTACCGCACTCAAATCATCGACCAGCTTTCGACACACACAATTGATTACTTTTTTCGAGATTTCTGGCAGGCAGTGGTTGACATGCTAAAAGCAATTCAAACCTACTGAGCATAACACCTCAAGCAATGATTTATTTGTTAATTATTGTGCAAGAACATTAGTTATGTTTCACTTATCACATTCAAACGTTCAGATATTCACAATATATCATACTCTGGCTATAAACACAAACTATCATAATTCTCACGATACGTACGTTAGCATTAAGCACATGACTTATAAGATAATCAAAAATCACTAATCAAAAAGGGGTATAGCTTTATAATTTAGCTCATCATTCACTATGGCTCGTGAAAAATATATTGGGTGAAACAACTAACTTATCGAACATACGGAATATAGCATCAATGACTATAAAAATAACGAACAAAGATATGCATTGTTTACTCGGGAATAAACAAAAATTTGAAAATTTAGCCCATTTAGCATAGAATCAAAATAATTTAAGCAAATGGTAGATACATATAACCGACTATTCCCTCCCCCACACTTAAATCTCAACATGTCCTCAAGTTGTGCAGAATGTAAAAAGAAAAAGAACACTTAGCTGATTGTAATTCGAAGGTGGCAATTCTGGAAGTGGTCGCGAATCAGATCCAGAAATGTTTGATGAAAACAGTAGACTGTGGACCATCCACCGGAAAAGCGGCATCATCTCGAAACTCACAATTGCTATCGAAAATATCCCGCACACTTGACAAACACGGAAATATCTCGGGGACACGGGGGAATATAACATATCGTGCGTAAAAGGCGATACAAGCACATGAAACAAGCGCTCGGATGGAAAAATCACCATACGGGGAAAACATAGGACATCTAAGCATATACGTATCATAGAGAGTATCACATGAGCACATATCATTATCAAATCATAAATTCATATTAGATTACACTTCACGTTTCACAAATCGAGTAAAAAAACTTTTTGCACATTCTTAACCCAACGGTCATCGAAACACGGCAAAAATAAAAACTCTCGATTTATTTAACGCTACTTTTATTGAAAAATAAATTTGAAACGAGACTAGATCATAAAATGAAATGTAAGAAAAAGTATTGAGTCTTTTATACCCGGATCCTCAAGGGTTTAACAACCTAAGTCCAAGAAATGAAGCATTTGAATTTTTCTCTCGTATTCTACCTCGGGATTTTCGGATAACCACCTAATCGTTCCCGTTTAAATGATATTCAAACATTCATCTCGAGACTTAGTTGTACTTAGTGTTAATTTTCCACACAGATTCTACATTTCATTAAGACTAATCTTATCCAAATTATAATTATTATAAATAGCTAGATATCTAGGATGCCCCCTAGTGGCGCTTTTGTTTAATGTCGTTTGCTCGACTCACCAAGAGAAACAAAACATAAAAAGAAAAGATATCTAGGTAACCGTCCTAGTAGGGCTAATAATTTTTTTTTTCTCTCTGTAATTACCGACGCCACTCGGTATTTACCGAGTGTTTTTTTTTTTCTTTTTTTTTTTTACGAAAATTGAAAACAAAAAAAACAGAAAACACACACACACGATGATATCACAAATAGCACACTTATCCCCGGCAACGGCGCCAAAATTCTGTTGAGAGAAAAACACGTCAACTAACTGTTGAGCGAAAAATCTACCCTTCAAAATTTAAATTTATAAAAGACTCGAAAACAACCGTGGGTAAACTAACTCTCTAACCAGCAGAGTACCGGATCAATTGTTAGGATAGCTACAGGAGTACGAGGTCGATCCCAAGAGATAAGTGGTTTGTAGATACCAAAGTGAACAAAGACAAAAATAATAATTAAAACAACTAAGACACACCATTGTTCCACCACCCCACCGAAACTAGCAAGAAAGACACACATTCATTCGTAAGTCTTGGATTAATAATCTGCTAAAGAGGCGGTACTTTCTCTTTCGGATTTAGCGCCCGTTGATTAGTTTACCACAGGGTACAACTAAAGATTTTACGAAACAAGGATTTGGATATAAAATCCTAATCTAACAACATTCTCCCTCAACTTTCGTATGTTCGGAAAATATCATCATTCTCCTTCACGGTAATCGACGAATTTATCAACTATCGTGTTTCTAAATTCGATTAGCATGCAACACTACATTACACTTTAAACAAGTCTAAACATGAAGGAAGAACAAGAAAGCTTACGAATAAATGCATAAATCCTTATTTAATCCGATGAGGGTGGCTTCACAAGGGTGGTCCTAGCACCGAGCCTTAACCACTCATGACAACAACGAAAGTTACAACGAGATATAAATACATATATAGATACATATATATATATGAGTATATAAGTATATAGATATAGATATATATATATATGCATATATATATATATAGATATATATAACAAGAAAGAAAAGAAACAAAACAAAATAACGAAAAACAGAAATGAAAACGATATTATAACAACATATATATTATATATATAAAAGATACATAAATAGATATATATATATATATAACGATAACTAGTCGAGTTATTAATTCGACATTACAACGATATATATATACATATCTAGGCCCCGAAACATAAAATAAATAGAAGAAAAGGAATGGGGAGAAGAATGGGGTGGCCAAAGTTGGCCAAGAAAGGGGCAAGGATCATCAATGAGCTGAGAGGAGTATTTATAGACCACAAGGCCGGCGCGTGCCGGAGCTTCACCGGCACGTGCCGGCTACACAGTGCATTTTTAATCATTAGGATCTTGTGGGCCCAATTTCAGAGATTTTCCAGCAATATTCGGCCTTCTCCGGCGCGTGCCGGCCATGCAACATTTCCGATGTTTGTAAAAACCTATCTCGAGCTGTAGACCTCTGATTGGCATGATTTAATATTCGTTGGAAAGCTCTTCCGAAGATCTACAACTTTCATTAAGGACTCGTCTTCTGAAAATGCCTCTAAGTGAGGTCAAATGTCTGTTGAAGTTGAATTACGGTAGAAACAAGAATAACAACGAGTTGATCTGTCCAAAGTTGTTAGATTATTGCATAATCTTTTATCCCACAAAAACTTATGATTTATGCTTCAAAACATGTCGTTACTCGGGATCTTGGTCATCTTATAATTCGCAATAAAGCACCAAAAATACCCACGTAAATCCGACACGACAATCCGGTTACTAAACCGGTACAAAAACTAATAAAAACACGATATTTTACATAATACTTACTACTAACCTACTTAGATAAATCTAAGGAATTTATGACTCGAAATGATACAATGATGCTCAAAATCCGAACCTTATCGTCTTTTAATCACTTTTTAGATCGAAAATATGTATCTACGAGATATCAAAACATTGCAAAGTGTAATCATTTTCATAAAGATAAGAGATCAACAATAAGGACACATAATTCAACCAACTTTACAAATAAATCATTTAAAACCCCACTTGCTTAATAAATCGATTAAACGCTCATTTTCTATGCAAATTATATAAATGTGGAGGAAATCATTATAAAATATATCATTAGAAATCGTATAAAATCACCCTTAACAGTGCGATCCATGATGAGCTACGCAGTTCTTCCAAAATCGTTTTGGGGGTATGCTCTAGAAACCGCATCCTATACACTGAACCGAGTTCCATCAAAGACGGTTGACTCTACGCCATACGAGGTATGGACTAAGAGAAAACCGAGCCTAGGTCATCCGAAACCTTGGGGTTGTCCGACTTACGTGAAGCGGATGATGCACGACAAATTAGAGCCTGTGTCCGACAAATGTCTATTTGTGGGATATCCTAGGGAAACCAAAGGGTACCAATTTTACCATCCCGAGGAACAAAAGGTGTTTGTTGCCGGGGACCGGCCACTTTCTACGGAGAAAGAGTTTATTCTGGATAGGGTCAGTAGGAGTAAAATTGATCTTGAAGAAATTCGAGAACCACTTGCGGATAATAGTCAATTGACGGAAGTAGAGGACTTGCCACACACAGATGTGACACCAGCCTCTACCGTGGACACACTAGCACCTCGAAGATCCACCAGGGAACGCCGTGAACCAGAAAGGTACACTGGCGTGTATCACATGGAAGATGAGGACCCTAGAACTTATGAGGAAGTGCTATTAAGGCATGACAAAGAGAAATGGCTAGAAGCCATGAATTCTGAAATGGAATCCATGAAAGTCAACCAAGTTTGGAACTTAGTTGATCCGCCTGAGGGAATAGTTCCCATAGGGTGCAAATGGGTCTTTAAGAGAAAGACCGACATGGACGGTAACGTGACCACCTACCAAGGCTAGGTTGGTGGCAAAAGGTTATAAGCAAAGACAAGGAGTTGACTATGATGAAACCTTCTCGCCGTTGCCATGTTAAAATCCATTAGAATTTTGCTCGCTATTGCAAGCATACCATGATTACGAAATCTGGCAGATGGATGTGAAAACAGCTTTCCTTAACGGGAACCTGTCTGAGGAAGTGTATATGACACAGCCTGAAGGTTTCACAACCAATGACGCCAGGATGGTGTGTAAACTGCAAAGATCCATTTATGGATTAAAGCAAGCTTCTCGGAGTTGGAATCTTCGCTTTGATGAGATAATCAAACAGTTTGATTTCATCAAGAATGAAGATGAGCCCTGTGTTTACAAGAAGGTTAGTGGGAGTGCCATTGTGTTCTTAGTGCTTTATGTGGATGACCTATCGCTCATAGGGAATGATGTGCCTATGTTACAATCGAGTCAAAGCTTGGTTATCCAAGAACTTCTCAATGAAGGACTTGGGTGAGGCACCTATATTCGGGAATAAACATCTATAGAGATAGATCTAAAAGGTTGCTTGGTCCGTCGCAATCCACCTACATAGACAAGATGTCGAAGAGATTCATCATGGAGCACCCAAGAAAGGATTGCCGCCCATGTCACATGGGGTCTACTGTCAAAGGGAATGAGTCCTAAGACGAGAGGAGGAAAGGGCACAAATGAGTAAAGTCCCTTATGCTTCAAAGAATCGGGTCTATCATGTATGCCATGTTATGCACAAGATCGACGTCTCGTACCCTCTTAGTATGACTAGTAGGTAGGTACCGGTCCAATCCAGGTGATGGTCCCGGATTGTTGTCAAGAATATCCTTAAGTACTTGAGACGTACTAGGGATGTGTTCCTGGTTTTCGGGAACGATGATTTAGTATTACGAGGTTACACGGATGCCGCTTCCAACCGACAAGGACGACTTCAAGTCACAACTCCGGATTTGTTTTCACGCTTAACGGCGGAGCAGTGAGCTGGAAGAGTTCCAAGCAGGAGACAACTGCGGACTCTACATTGGAAGCCGAATACATAGCAGCCTCGGAGGTGGCAAAGGAAGCAGTTTGGATGAAGAAGTTCATTGCTGAACTTAGTGTGGTTCCCTCCATTGAAGGTCCAGTGCCTCTGTACTGTGATAATAATGGAGCGATATCTCAGTAAAAGGAACCAAGGTCTCATCAGAAGTCCAAACATGTGCTACGGCGCTATCACTTGATTAGAGAGATAGTAGATAGAGGAGATGTAAAGATAGAGAAAGTCCACACGGATGATAACATAGCTGATCCGTTAACCAAGGCATTGTCTCAAGCTAAGCATGATAAACATGTTCACTTGCACGGGCTTAGGCATATGGGTGATTGGCTTTAGGCCAAGTGGGAGATTGTTGGAAAGGTGTCCTAAACCCAATCGGGTTGGACTGGATCCGACCGGGTCGGGTCGTTTACAGTCTATTAAGTTCATGTAATAACTTTATTATGATTAATAAAAGCACTTATGTTATTATATATTGTTTATCTTCATATTATTTGTCGTATATATATAGTAACGTCCCTAGTATCAATCTGTGATAGAGAAACCATGATAGTGATTATGGTTGATGAGATCTCTAATCACTATAACAAGGTTGGTACTTAAATGTCTCTAGTCTTATGTATTATCAAATGGGACATTGATAGTATAATCGACTAGCACGTATTGGATGTCTTCTATCTTTTAGAAGGTAGGGATAGATCTCGTCTATCGAAGTGTAGAGACACTTGGACCGTACGTGGACGTGTATTAGAGAATGCGTACGTTAGATCGACCCACTTACATTAAGTGTCACACTATGTGGCGGTTGTGTAATTATCCTTTTGACCGGAGTCTTCATGGCATCACGGTGTGGATTGTCATGCTTTGACACTATTGAGATTTCTCCTAACCACGGGGCGATGATGCGGTAGTGATTGGGTATGATATTGAAGCATGCGGAGTATACATGATTGGTCGTCCGGGAATCGCGTATCCTATGATTGGGATCGAATATCCGAAATGGCCTTCTTATAAGGAATGTCTAGCTCTCGAGAATCTTTGCAAAGTGGGAGTAAATGTGTTATTCCGAGAGAGCATGATATCCAGATTGTAAGATACGATCGTCAATGTATTGACACTCGAGATACGATCGTATGGATATTATTACAACGATAGGATTGTAAGTTACACGGTAAATCGCTTCACATGAAAGGTAGTAGTCATTGCTTTTGACTCTTTCGATAATTGGGGGTCACGGTGTGTTGCTAGACGCTATCCCGTGATCGTTAGGTATGAAGGGCATTTTAGTAAAATGCACTTTGTGTCTACGGCCAACATATTCGGAAGCCTATCGGGTCACACACATATGAACATCGAGTCGGATTAAAATGCGGTTATAGTTGATAGCCAAATAAGGAAAGTTTATCTCTAGACTATAAAGGTTATAGTGGTAAATTAATATGGTGGTATTTATTTATTATGAATAAATAAAGTACAGGATATTAATTATATACAAATTATATTAATTAAAGAATATTCCGGAAGTCAATTAGTTGACTAATGGGGCGCCACTTTTGTGTGTATAAGATACACTTGGATTGTGCACTTTAATTAATAGAGATTTCCATAATATTAATATAAGATATTAATTGATTTTGAAAAATAGATTTATGGTAATAAGATAATTATAATCAATATATGATATTGACAAAATAAATTATAATTAAAGAGATAAATCAATCTAGTTGATTTTCCTTATTTTATTAGAAAAAGGTTTTCTTCTCCTCTACACTTGATATGGGGCGCCACCTCCTCTATAAAAGGGAAGTGGGTGTCAAGCTCTTTTGTACATCACAATTGCAAGAGTTCATAATTCTTGTGAAAAATAGAGAGCTCTCCATAGTGAGTTTGTGAGGGAAGAAAAGGTCCGGTCTAGCAGCCGGAGTTTTTCTGATAGCAATCCAAGGAGGATTCCGGCGAGGGGTTCGTGTGGATTAGCGATAGAGGCCGGACGCGTGGACGGCTTGCGCATTGAACTACTCTCCATTGGCGGTCAAAGCGACGATCTTGTAGATCATCCAAGGTATAACCGTCAAACTACTTAACGTGTTTATTGCATTAAACGAAGAACGATCTAGAAAAGGAAATCAAATTTTAAATTCCGCTGCGTTAAACTAGTGATTTCCTAACACAAAGAACTTCTCAAGCCACACTACCTTTTTAGCAGCTCCGAAAGCTGCTATGTATTCGACTAACATAGTCAAATTGGCAGTGCTGGATTGCTCCAGACTATAGCTCCATCACTATGAGAAAACACTGATCCTGAGATCGATTCACGATCATCCTTAATCCGACAAGAAAATCAGAATCATCATAGTCAACAACACTCAGGTTTGCACCCGAATACACAAGCATATGTTTCCTCATTCTCTAAAGATACTTGAGGATGCACTAACTGCTATCAATACTCGAATCCAAGATTTGATTACAATTGACTATTAATAATCTGACATTCTCTATCCACCAGAGAATTTATCCTAATTTCTCTTTATCCAAAGATTGAGAGAATTATTCCGTGAGGGGTTGGGTAGAAAAACTCTCGTTGAATATTGCATACGAAAATGCATTATCATCTTAACAATAAGATGGATGGGAAACTGCCACAACTTGTTCTCATGTTCGACCAAATCAAATTCTAAGAATATAGTCCACTTCTCTATTTCAGAGAAACTTTGGCTTGTCGGTTCTTGACTTCAGATAACACACCCATGTTGTTCACAACTGTTGCAGTGTTACCTGTATTAACACTAACGTATACTACTTCACCAATATTGATTCTCTGGTCTACAAAAGACTCATCAATATTTTTGTCAAGCCCACACATTTCAAAACATGTAACTTTTAATGACCTAGAGGTTTGCTTTAATCCACCGATGGTTATAAGCATGGGCAGTCAATCTACCATTGGCTTTAAGCTAAAACCCTTATGTTCCGAATGAATTCAAGCTCCGTTGTTGGGCAAGAAAGTTTCAGGGCATCACCCCTGGTAATCTTTCTGCTTTCCAGGGAGTCAAGCAAGGCTGAGTGGTGAGAAAGTTTCAGGGCATCACAGTTATTGAACTATCTACTTCTCAGGGAATTATCCCTAGACCACTTGGCTTTGCCTCGAAAGATAAACTTTCCATTCATTCTCATCACGTAGATCCAATTACTCCCACTGGGCCTGAGACACTCAGGTGGTTCTACAAAATTGTTAACAGAACTGGAGTACCAAAACTCCATTTTCTGGCTTTATGGCTTTAAACCAACCTCTTATTATCAGAATCCTATACAGTCCTTCCAAAAAAGCATAGGTTATCAATCACCCCCAGCAGAATGTAAAGTCTGCATAATCTGAGTGGGTCAATGGCTAGACCATGCTCCCACTGCATTTGGGTGGATTGATTTTTTGTTCTAGTTCTGTAGTATTAATCAGCGTAATCCCCAACAACCAATGTTGGATGTGGTCTGATGAAATCAGATAGTATCCCCTTGAGTAACTGTACTTCAAGGTCTAAGGTTGTTATTTAAACATTCTTTCAGAAAGGGTGTGACAGTACAACCGTCATTATCCGATCTTCAGAATCTTATAACCAACCTTCACTCATTGTATTAAGACGTTTCACGATCAGTCACCATCTGAACGTGTATGCAAAATCTCCAGTCCTACCTTCAAGCACTAGTGCCAAATGCATCTATTTGAGGAAGTGGGCTAAATGTAATTCACTCCTTATCCACAAATTCATAGGCATCTTCTAGGTAGACTTCTCGGTGTCACATAATAATGTAAACCGTTATTTTGCAACCAATATCGTAATTGAGTTAAGCAGTGTAATGTAGCATATCAATAACGATACAAGACATACATGGTTTATCCTTTCAGTGTAATTGTTTCACTGGGAGGGAGGCCGAGCATTAGTTCCATAACTGTGCTATAGCCCATATCTGAGCTTGGAATACTCGTTTCTCTGGTAATATCAGAGATTCCTCCAAATATTTAGATAAACTAATCGGCGTTTCGAGTAGTCATTAGACAAAATGTCTATTACTCAAAAGCTCCCACTAGCTTGTATCCTTCGTAACACCCCGGTGGTCAATATGAACAAGTTGTGATATTTCTTCAGCTCTATTACCTTTTCCTAATTGAAAGGTTACTTAGTATTTTCCTTTGAGATAGTGTTCTTTAGACTGAGAGATAGGAATCACCCTTAGCCAATCTTTAGATCTTATCTTTAGGATATATGCACTAATTAATAGATGCTGGAGAATCGTTTATCTAAATACGGAAACCATTTGTCTTAATAGTTTATGATGTGTTACATATACCTTTTCAGCATGACTCAGTGGATCTGACTTTATCAGACAAAAGTCCGAGTCTCATAATCGTATACAAATGTCATATTCACTTTCTTTAAGGAAACTACATTATCGGTTTGAATGTGAATCCATTTGTTCCAACGAATCTGAAAACATAAATTAAATTTCTCCGATATTGAAGGATTTAAATCCGAAATTTGTTTCCATATATCACTCCCACTGTCTTAGCTGAAATAAGTGCCCGTTGTCTACTCTTCATCATGAATGCCCAGCTACCTTGTTCTTACAAACGAACTTTAGCTTCTGAGTCAAATTACTCGGTTAAGAAAGTCTCTAAGGATTCATAGGTTAGTGATCCAAAATCACTTTCCTTATCCTATATTTTCTTTTATTAATATTTCGGTTTAGCCTTTAACTTATTTTGTTTAGATGACTTGCACTTGTAGACATTTACCTTCCCATTCATGGCTTTCTATAAAGGAAATGGCCGTGAACTAGTAGTTCATTTGAGTAGACACTACTCGTGAACTATGAGATGTCTAGTGAGATTGATACCAAATCATTATCTTCATCTTTGAACTAATTTTGTTTTGTCTCTCGTTCAACACAAGGGACAATAGTGACATTCTTATCAATGTCACTTAAGTTTGAAGGCTCAAGAGGAGAATCCTCTACCGAAAATTTATTGCATTCTCTATTAATGAGTTCAACGTTCTCATTACTTTTCCACTTTACGAAGTCATCATCAGTCAATTTTAATGTGTTTAGCAGTTTAGATACCTTGAGATGATATGTAGTTGAAAAATAAATTATGACAAAATTATAAATCAAATCATACACCACTACAAATAATGATTTTAGGAATTATAAACGTGATGTCATGCATGAAGTTTATCCTACCATTCCAAGGATTTAATCTCACACCTACAGTGCCACCTCAGGGTACGTGAAAGAGGTGACGATTAAATTGAGACAATCTCTCTCAACAACTAACTTAGAATTGGACATCTCTATTTAATTGTTGATTAACTTCCTTCTTCAGCCAAGATATTTCCTAAAATATCCTTCAGAGTGTTACCTACAATTTCAGATCTCAAAGTACACCCCGAGTATGCCGCCTCAGGGTCGGTCAGTGACTCGATGAGTACCCAAAATCCTATCATTTCGGAGACAAAGCCTTGAATTTTGATAGCGGTGAAAGCCACCCTCAGGGGGCCAAAATCAAAGCGGCACGAGGCGTCACCATTCTCTCACATGCTTGTGTCAACAGTAGAGACCGTGGGGTCGGTTGTCACCTTCCCCGCTCCCACTCGTTATTTTGAAAATTAGGTAGTCTTATTAGGGTTTTCAGAATTTATTCACATTCGGAAAAGCAATAAATCATGAAAATTTAAATTAATCCTCCCACTAGTTTATCGGTTCCAAATACCGTCTAACTAGTGTGACAATATTCATGATTTTCCAATTTCTCAGATTTATAAATTCTATGTGTAGACACTACATAATTAAAATTCACCAAGAATTTTATAATCCTAATATATTAGGACTTCATGAATTTTCTAATAATTCGAAAAACAATAAATCACAAAATTTAAAGCTCCCACTAGTCTATCGGTTCCAAATACAGACTAACTAGCGACACCTTATCCATGATTTTCCAATTTTTCATTAGAAATCTTTTGTGTAGACACTACACAACTAAAATTCACAAAAGAATTTTAAAGTCCTAATTTTTTTGTCATGATAAAAATTTTGGATATCAGAATTTTTCCAATAATCCGAAAACAATAAATCATAAAAAGCAATCACCAACTTACCAGTTCCTTATACTGTCTAGTTAGTGTCCATGTTTTCACGATTTTCCAAATTTTCGGTTATTAAAATCATATTAATGTAGACACTACATAATCGAAATTCTCAAAGAATTTTAGATCACAAAAACAAATTTACCAAGTACATTTTATTTTTATCATGTGAATTTTATATCCAGATAATATTCCGTTTGTTCAACTAATTTAATTAATTACATAAATTAATCTAAATTAATTACCGTGTTCATACATGTCTAATTAATGCCAAAATTAATTTTCTACATGTATGCATATGCTAAGAGTGGAATTTACGAATATGATGCATTGCATGGTTATGTCACATAAATAATCAAAAGACAAAATAAATGCGAAAAATAAACAACTAAGATGGACCGTTGATACCCCCGTATCGAATCTATAAACAAACCAAAAAAAATCCCTAGGTTAAAAAAATTTCTAGCCTTCAAAGCGCAGCCGCAGCCGCCCACTATATTAATTTTCTGCTCCGTTCTCTTAACAAAATTGCTCCAGCGAGTTGGTTAGTGCGCTGTACCTCTTTTCTACAGGTCATGGGTTCGATTCCCTTCAGTTGCAACCTTTTTCTTTTTCGAAAATTGATTTTAAAAAAAAAATTGCTGGGTTCGATTCCCTTCAACTGTAACCTTTTTCTTTTTCGAAAATTGATTTTAAAAAAAAATTGTTGCGGCTGCTGGGGAGAATCGAACTCAGATGTCCATTTTGGTGATGCAACAACTTAACCACCAAGATATTGCTTTAGGTTGTTGATCTTCTTCCAAAAAAAAATTAAAAAACAACTCGGCCCCTTTTTTTTCAAATTTTTTTTTTCTAGTTACTAGGAAATTAAATTACAACAAAAATAAATTACATAATTTTCTACACCCAGAAAAAAATTTGGGTTTACAATAGATCTAACGGTAAACATGTATCAACCCCAATCCATCTCGTCAACCAAATCATTCAACCACGCATTTATATATATAAAAAAATATAAAAGATGCAATATTTATTCATTTCCACTCCTTATTAATTAATTATGCAATCATGATCGCAAAATTGCTTTAACCTGGCTCTGCTACCACATGCTGGATATACAGAAACCCGAATCCGGATCCGATCCATAATTGGATCGTCAGATCTGATTCACAGCACCGATCGAGACACTCGATCTTGCACAGCAGAAGCTATGAATAAATTTGAATGTGATTTTACCACGATTTTAATTCACATAAATAATTAATGCAACTATGAGAAGGTTAAATATTTACCCAAACGGAGAGGCAGAAATAGTCGACCAAAGGGGAGAAGCCGCAGTCTTCCTGATTGAATCTCCTAGCGACGACTGGTGGACGTCGATCCACGCCGTAGAACCTCCTCGAATCTTAATGACTAAGGCAAGAAACTAATTTTTCTTCCTTTATTTTGAGAATGTAGCACCGATAATAGTGTGTCATTGTGTTGAGAGGAACTCTCTTTATGTTGGAAAATAACTAGTAAAGAGAGAGTTATTCTTTTCACAATGCAATTACCTATTCCTATAAGGAAAGATATTTGCTATAAAATAAGAGATAATTCCCAAAAAATCAATCTCTTATCTCTTTTCCATTAATTAACTAATAAATAAATAATTAACTAATTACACATATGAGATAATCTAGGAAAATTTCTTATCCTAATTTATCCACAATGTGGCACCAATTTCATCATTAATTTAATAGAAAATGTCTTCTCTATTTTACATATTATTTACCAAATAAATATTATTGCATATTCATTAAATACACCAACTATTTAATTTATTCTCGAGGTTCCATAAAACGAAAAAACACCCGCGTGTTAGGAGCCAAACCCGGGGACTATGGACCAATAACCAGTAGCTACAATAAATCGAATAAAATATTCGTTGAACAGAATATTTCTACTCAACTTATTAATTCCGGAATTACGCCACCATAAATCCGAAATTGGACTCTATCGATTATAGATATAACTTATTCTCAAAACGTCGAGTCGAGTCGATAAGTGTCCATTGATATAATCATTACATATAAACTAACCCTCCATAGACTATCCGTAATGAAGCGGGATTATTTCCGAAAACCTTCTTCAATACATATCCTTATTTACCATTAACCCACTAGTGATCAATTAGTTCATAACCAATACGAACTCCCAGGATCGATCAGTTTCTAGGATGAACAAATAAGGGGATTGTCTTTCTACTTCCAACAGGAAGGAATGGATTCCATATCTGTGAGACACACACTCCTTACTCATTCCAGAATAGTGCCAACGTGAAAGTGATTCGGACCGCGACTCTTAGCGATCCTTAACGAACACATCAAACCCTATCTTGAAACAAGTAGGAGTCTGTAATCACTTCAGGATTAAGGTTAATCCATATATGATCATCTTGTGATTTAATAAGATTCTTCAATCAAGGAATTACAAGAGAAATGCAGATTAAATCGGTCCAGTCCTAGATTACTACATCATATATAAATTCCCCACTTAGATAACCAATATCGACGGTCCTAGATTACTACATCATATATAAATTCCCCACATAGATAACCAATATCGACGGTCCGGATAAGACGGTCACACCATAAAGTGTTCTGGGCGGATTAATGGTGGCTTAATCAATAGACCCCATACTTTGATTAAGTTCACCACGGACTAACATTTCAAGTGTATCACCATAAACTTAATCCTCGCGTGCGACACACACTAAGTTATATGGCTACATATGATACGACTTAGGGTTTTCAGTAGTGTATTACTTACAAGCACGAAGCAAGTAATAAGATGAGAATAAATCGGTCATTTATTAATTTTAAAAACAATTAAATAAATTGTCGGGATATACAGAAACCCGAATCCGGATCCGATCCATAATTGGATCGTCAGATCTGATTCTCAGCACCCATCGAGACGCTCGATCATGCACAGCGGAAGCTACAAATTAGATTCGTTTACGATTTTACCACGATATGATTCGCATAATAAATTAATCTACAAGAAGGTTAGTAGATTTACCCCAACCGGAGAGAAATATTCAATCGACCAAAGGGAGTAGCCGTGATCTTCCGGATTGTATCTCCTAGCGACGACTGGTGGACGTCGATCCTCGCCATAGAACCTCCACGAATATGCACAAGAAAAACCCTAGATTTTTCTTCTCTAATGACTAAGGCAAGAAACTAATTTTCTTCCTTTTAATTGATGTGTGGCGCCAATTTCTAGTGTTAATTGTGTTAGGAAGAACTCTCTTTATATGGAAAAATAACTAGTCAAGAGAGAGTTATCATTTTCACACCACAATTACCTATTCCCATAAAGAAAAGATATTTGCCAAAAAAAAAAAAAAGAGATAATTCCCAAAAAATCAATCTCTTAATTTATCCATTAATTATTTAACAAATAAATAATTAACTAATTACACATGTGACATAATCTAGGAAAAAATCTATTCCTAATTTATCCACACACAGGGGCGCCACTTTTTGTCATTTTTAATAGAAAATGTCTTTTCTATTTTACATATTATTTACCAAATAAATAATATTGCATATTCATTAAATAGACCAACTATTTAATTTATTCTCGAGGTTCCATAAAACGAGAAAACACTCGTGTGTTAGGAGCCAATCCGGGGACCATGGATCTATAACCAGCAGCTACAATAAATTAAATAAAATATTCATCGAACATAATATTTCTACTCAACTTATTAATTCCAGAATTACGCCACTATAAATCCGAAACTGAACTGTATCGATTATAGGAATAACTTATTCTCAAAACGTCGAGTCGAGTCGATAAGTGTCCATTGATATAATCATTACATATAAACTAACCCTCCATAGACTATCTGTAATAAAGCGGGATTATTTTCGTAAACCTTCTTCAATGCATCTTATCCTTATTTACCATTAACCCACTAGTGATCAATTAGTTCATAACCAATACGAGCTCCGCGGATCGATCAGTTTCTAGGATCAACAAATAAGGGGATTGTCTTTCTACTTCCTGTAGGAAGGAATGGATTCCATATCTGTAAGACACACACTTCTCACTCATTCCAGAATAGTGCCAATGTGAAAGTGATTCGGACTGCGACTCTTAGCGATCCTTAACGAACACATCAAACCCTATCCTGAAACAAGTAGGAGTCTGTAATCACTTCAGGATTAAGGTTAATCCATATATGATCATCTTGTGATTTAATAAGATTTCTCAATCACGGAATTATATGAGAAATGCTTTCTTCCTCATTAGAATTATGTTCATCCCCAATGGCAACTTCTGTTGCACTTGTGCCGGGATCCCACAATTTCTCATTTCTTGCCACTCTTTCAATAGCCTTATAAACATCTTGGGCCGTGCTCATCATAAGTGATCCATGGCATGCCGAATCAATTTGTGCCCTTGACCTTTTATGCAAGCTTCTACAAAATAATTGGACTCGTATGTCCAAAGTATAATCGTGATCGGACACACCCTCAAAAGCTTCTTAAAATTGTCCCGAGAATTTTCCAAAGATTCAATTAACTCTTGATTGAAAGTAGCAACTCTTAACTTCATCTCCAAATATCTACCCGGTGGAAAGTACTGCTTCAAAAATTCAGTTTGTATGTCATCCCATGATTGCAAGTGATGGTGGTGAAGTCACATTCCTTTGCTTGACCATTCAAAGAAAAAGGAAATAACACAAGACGGGTAAACTCTTGAAAATTACTATTTTGGAATCCCGTATTGCATATTTCTTCAAGATTATAAAGATGTGAATGCGGGTCATCATGGGCCTTCCATGGAATTGAGCTCTACTCTCCACTAGACCGAACATATGGGACTTGATTGAAAAGTTTTGAGCATCTATGTGTGGTATCCAAATAGGATTATGAACTTGAATGTTTTGAATGGCTTGATCACGAAGCGGTCAATCTTGGTAGTGTGGATCATTCAGATATGGTTCTTGGGGTGATGGAGGAATTGGTGGTGGTTCGAGTGGAGGTGGTGGAATTTGTGGATATGGTACTTGTGGTTGTGGTGGAGGATAGTAATTTGGATTTAAGGGATTTTGTTCAACTTGGGAATTTTCATGGTTATGCCCTCTTTGTACCATTCCTTGTACATCCTTCATTTCCTCTTCTTGGTGTAATGACTCTTGTGAAGATGCTTCAACAAGATCCGATTCTCTATGAGCTTGGCCAACCTTTCTCTCAAATAAACTATCCCTAATATAAGTGTTGATATCCGGGATGTTAGGAGTATCGGGGGCCTTACAACATAAAGAACGGTTCATCAACTAGAAGATAGAAAACAACAAGAACACAATTAATAGCACTTGGTTACTTACCAAAGAGGTAAGCACCAAATAAGTAAAAAAGAAAAGATTAGAAAAGATTGACTTATTCTCAAGACTTTTAAGCTAGTAAAAGTATCAACCGTTACACAATCCCTGGAAACGGCGCCAAAAAATTGATCTAGCTTTTCTAGGTGCCCAATCTTAACGGTAGTGTACCAGGTAAATTGTAGTCTAATAAGTGGCCAAGGTCGTATTCCACAGGGATTGTGAGGTCAAACACCGAAAAGATATTATTATCTTGATCTAAGTCGCAGCAATACAAGAAAGTAAATGTATCTATGATTCTACTACTACAAAGGGTGATAAAATAATAAAAAGCCTAGCCAAGACAATGCAATGATCAACAAATATCTCTACTAGCATCATGCGAATGAACTACTTACCAACCTTCCAAAAGTGTTCAAGTGTGTGTTATCGGTGCACTCCTAAGCTAGTAATTCCCCCTCATACGAGTGTACTGAATTAATTTATGCCTCCTCATTGGTCTAAGAACCCTAGACCTAATGATTCAACACGATTAAGTTCTCAAATGCAATGAATGAACAACAACCCCTAGATACGAAATCGAGTTCCGATTAAGGTCGATTTTAACTTCCGGTTTTCTTATCCCTTCTCCAACACCAAGCATCTCCTTTCTGTGTCAACTAAGTGTGTGAGTGTGCAAGTGCGATGTGATCAATCCAACACAAGCAAGCAAAACATTAAAAATAGGAAAAGATAAACAACACCAAATATGAAAACTTGTTCCAAAATGGATTCAAAAATCAAAGCGAGAATTCCTAATGCTTACAATCCGAATTAGATGATAAGATATAGTGGATTTTTGCTCTAAGATCCCTTGAAGGTGTCTTCAAGAACTTCTAAGAGGTGGAGGAAGAAGATGGAATAGGTAGGTATTGAAAATAGATCCAAAATGAGGTTTAAAAAGCTGAAAATCTGCTTTCTGCGATGCCGGCATGTGCCACTTTAGGTCCAGCATGCGCTCATTCTAAAGAAAAACTCTCTGTATAGCTACAGTGACATTCGGTGTATGCCACTATTAGTCGGCTTGCGCCAATTCTTCACAACAGCTCACTAAAATGGTCATAACTTGAGAATTTGAGCTCAGATTTATGTGATTCAAGATGCATTGTAAATCTTCTTTCCCTATCTACAACTCTCATGCAGATGTCTTCTCAAGAAAATGCATATAAGGGGAGTCAAATTTCCGTTGAAGATGTGCTACGGTTGAAACACAAAAGACAAATGATCCATTTGAACTTGTAAGCTTCCGGCATACTCTTCTAGCCCTCAAAAGACGTGATTATGCTCTAAACGTGTTGAACCAATCGTGGTCTTGGTCAACATGTAATCCTGCAATAAATCACCAAAATACCAAATGTAAACCCAACACGACGCTTTGATTACTATAACCGGTACAAAACCTATCAAAATATGATATTTTATAAAATAACTACTATCCAAACATTTGGATGAAACTATGAAAATAATGGATCAAATTGATACAATAATGCTCAAAGTGGTATTAGAAATGGGGTATCAGGTCATAATAATGAGCGACAATTTTTGTCTCATCAGCTACTATACATGGATTTGTTTGGACCAGTGACCCTAATAAGCATCAGTGGAAAGAAGTACACATTAGTAATTTTGGATGACTTCTAAAAGTTTACTTGGACAGTCTTCCTCAAGAAGAAGAAAGAAACTCTTATTAAGCAGCCTAATCTACTGAAAAGACTTCAAAAAGAAAAAGAACTGACAGTGATCAAAATCAGATCTGATAGAAGCACTGATTTTCTGAATCAAGTTATCAAAAGTTACTGTGATAAATGCATGGAACATCAACTGGCTGTTGCAAGGACTCCACAACACAATGGAGCTGCTGAATGAAGAAACATAACCATAAAAGAACCTGCCAGAACTATGATAGTAGAAGCAACATGTCAAAAAGGTATTGGGCAGAAGTTGTCAACATTGCTTGCTATACTCAAAACAGTTCTATCACCAACAAAGCTAGAGGGAAGACACCCTATGAACTATGGGATGAGAGAAAACAAAACATCTCTCACCTCCATATCTTCAGAAGAAAATGTTTAATTCAAAACAATGGAAAAGATCAATCGAAGACTTTTGACGCAAAAGCTGATGAAGGAATCTTTCTAGGATATTCAGACATGAGAAAAGCAGTTAGGGTTCTAAACAAAAGCACCTTGTCAATAGAAGATTCAGTCCATGTTGTTTTTTATGAACCCAACTTCAACACAGATCTACCCAATGAAGCAGAAGATCAGACAGTTGAAGAACCAACTTATGTTCATATTGAAATAAGAAACATAACCAGAGGATCTTCATCCCACAATTGAGAAAAATGAAACTCAAGAAGAGACACATACTACACCAATCTCTGAACCAAATCTTTGTTGGCTAAGAGATCATCCAGGAGAACAAATTCTTGAAGATCCAAATATTGGTGTCAGAACCAGAAGACAACTGGAAACAATGCTCACATGTTTTCTATCAGATATGGAACCCAAGACTATTGAAGATGCATGCAAAGATGCTGACTGGATAATGGCCATGCAAGAAGAACTGAATGAATTTGAGAGAAATCAAGTGTGGGAACTCACAACCAGACCAGACCACTCAAATGTAATTGGAACAAAGTGGGTTTATAGAAACCAAATGGATGAAAATGGGATCATCATCAGAAACAAGGCAAGACTAGTGGCTAAAAGGTATTCAAAAGCTGAAGGGATTGACTTTGATGAAACATATGCAAGACTGGAAGCTATCAAACTATTTTTAGCATATGCTGCTCATCAAAACATCAAAGTATATCAAATGGATGTCAAATGAGCCTTCTTAAATGGACTACTTGAAGAATAAGTCTATGTACAACAACCACCTGGATTTGAAATCAAAGGACACGAGGACAAAGTATCCAAGCTCAACAAGGCACTATATGGTTTGAAACAAACACCCATAGCTTGGTATGAAGATTTATCGAAAATTTCATGTGGAGAATGGATTTAAGAAGAGAACAATAGACAAAACACTGTTCATAATCTAGCATGAAGACTGCACACTCTTGGTACAGATCTATGTGGATGGCATCATCTTTGGATGATGAAATTCCAAGCTATGTGAAAATTTTGCCAACCTGATGAAAAGAAAATTCTAAATGAGCATAATGGGACAGCTCAATTACTTTCTTGGTCTTCAAGTTAAACAAATGTAGAATGGAATTTTCAACAACCAAAGCAAGTACATCAAAGATCTCATAAAAAAAAATGGAATGGAATCATGTGCAAAGTCTGCAACTCCTATGTCAGTAAATCTACACTTGGACAAGGACATCAATGGCAAAAGTGTGGATCAAACCAAATATAGAGGTCTGATAGGTTCATTGTCATATCTTACTGCAAGCAGTCTAGACATAGCATTTGCTGTTGGAGTATGTGCAAGATTTCAATCAAATCCAAAAGAAAGTCACCTAGCTGCTACTAAAAGGATGTTAAAATATCTCAAAGATACAGTTGACTTGGGATTATTTTATCCAAGAGAAGGTGATTTTACTCTAGTGGGATATACAGATGCGGACTATGCAGGTTTCAAAGTGGATAGAAAAAGTACATCTGGTTTAGCAAGAAACAGATGTCTATTGCAACATGTACAGTAGAAGAAGAATATGTAGCTGCAGAAAGTTGTTTTGCAAAAGTCTTATGGATAAGACAACAACTCTACGACTATGTTATTAAAGAAAAAGTAATTCCAATCATGTGTGACAACACAAGTTTTATATCAATATCAAAAAATCCAGTTCAACATTCGAAGATAAAGCATATTGATATTAGACATCACTTCATACATGATCATGTGGAAAAAAAGGATGTGATATTAGTCTACATCAAAACAGTCGATCAACTGCTAGACATCTTCACTAATCCTCTCTGTAAGAATTGATTCAAAGAATTAAGAAGTCTTCTTGGATTAATGAATCCTTCGTAGTCCATGAAATTATATGAAATTAACTAGTGCACTTAATCTTTATCATTTTGGGGGAGCTCACTTGATAGATTAATCACTATGTTTAAAGATTTTCTAAATTAATAGTGGATTCCAAAACATCTGGTTATTAAACATTTGCTAGGTCTTCTTATTAGTTTTGATGATTAGAACTAGTCTAAAGACAAACCAGATGACTAATGGACACAGACTAGTAATGAGACTTCAAAGCAGACAACGAGGAGACATGGAAGAAAGTCAATCAGACAAAGAGAATATATTTTGATGAAGAAGAATACTATGTTGTATCAAATCACATTTATGATAAAAAAAAGTGATGCAACTTTAATGACCAAATTTTTATTTAATCAAGTGTGACAAGGAATTAATATTCAGATCACTTGGATCATTTAAATCGCTAAATACAAAAGGTTATAAGAGGATTTGAGAGTTTCGATGAAATTAGACATGTGGCGGACTCACATTGGACAGACGTCTATTGATTGCAATTCTCATAGCATTGAAGAGACGGTTTGCATCTCTAAACTGCCATAAAGTGGCGTAGTTATGGACATATCACGATCTTCGAAGCCAAAGCCATCATTATGGCTAGAAGACCTACGATCGATGTGAACCATTGATCAAATGGACAACAGATTCTCAAGCATCATCAGTGAACTGCAACAACTTGGACACACATATCCACGGAAAGAAGTGTGCCTGAAGATCTTGAGAGGCTTACCTGAAAGATGGAAGATCATCACATCAGTAATCAGAGGGACAACAAATCTTGCAAACACTGATACCTTAACTCTAATGTCTCAACTAAAGGCTCATGAATTTGAGTTGAACGGCGAAGACAGTGCACCAGCAGAGGTACATAAGGCCAGTGCACTGATTGCACCCCAGCAAAGTAACACATCTGATGAAAACAACAAAGAGACATAGGAACTGAAGGAATAGGAAGCTTTACTGGTAAAATGTTTTGACAGGTTTAGCAAGAAGAAGCAATTCGAAGGAGGTTCATCATCATACAAGAAGTCTAGCACAAGCAAAGACATGAAGAAAAAGGATGATGAATACAAATGCTTCAACTGTAAGAAGAAATGTCATTTCAAGGCTGACTGCCTTGAAGAAAAAGATAAAGATAAGGATAAGAAGAAATACAAGACAACTGAAAAGAGAAAGAGTAAGAAGGCACTTAAAGCTGAAACTAGCAGTGAAAAGAATGAAGAATCATCTGAAAATGATTCTGATGATGATGAAGCAGACAGCTCAGACAATGAAAAGGCATATCTATGTCTTATGGAAAAAGAGTCAAATGAAACTGAGGTAACTTCTAGTTCATATTCATCATCAAGAGCATCCACATCTGACACTTCACAATCTTCTATTCTCCCAATAGATTCTGCAAACCTAATCCAAAATCTCATGAGCAAATTTGAAGAAATTGAGATGAATCTGGAAATTCTGGAACACGAATGTGTGAATCTAAGAAAGGAAAATAAAAGATTAAAGAAAGAACTGGATAAAGTAAAAGCTGAACAAATTAGTAAGGAGATTCACTCAACTAATCAACAAGCAACAGATGATCACTCATCCAATGTTGAAAGACCAGCTGAGAAAATCTCCCTACCAGTTAAGATGACCACTGCACCACCGAATACACTAGCTTACAAACCCTCAAAAAGGTTTGGTTCCAGATCTGATCTTGGCTACAACAGTCAGCATGAGAATAGAAACAATGGACAACACAAATCTGAATCTAGGACCAAGAATGGATCAAAATTCAGAAAAGGACAGACCATAGTTTCAACCACTCATCTTGCACCGGTGAATTCAAAACCTAGTGTAGTGAAACAGCAGACTAAATCATCAAACCAGGCAACAAAAGGCAAAGGTTTTCTGAAAGGTAAGGGAAGACTTTACCCTTTTGAGGATGATTGGAATATTACACCCCCAAAATATAAGAAGAAACCATTCCATAATACGCATCATGTGTTTAAGAAAAGCCACCCAAGCACATTCCTGAACACAAAAAGCAGCATGGAAATAAGTTTCCTCCAACATATTGAAGAGTGAAAAAGGATGCAAATGCACCAAAAAGCAGAGAAAAGTATCAGAATACCTCTAGTAGAAACATTAAAAGTTATTCTGCCATGCCTTATACATATGAAGTTGATGACTTTAATTATCCAAAAATAAGATCCTTTGGATACACACTAGGAGTAGGAGGCATGACTGCTAACAGGTATGGACCCAAACAGTGTTGGCTACCCAAACATAATTAATTTGTTTTGTAGGATGTCTGGTACATAGACAGTGGATGTTCTAGACACATGACAAGAAACAAGGGATGGCTTACTGACTTTAAAGCTTTTGATGGACCCAAAGTTACTTTTTGAGGCAAAGAAAACCCTGGTAAAATTAAGGGGGGAGGCATAATGCTCAAAAACAATTTGAAGATTCAAAATGTGGCTTATGTTAAAGGACTGAATTTCAATCTACTAAGTATCAGTCAATTTTGTGACGAAGGCTACAATGTGCACTTCAACAAGGAAGGATGCAAAGTGATTCACAGTCAAACCAACACAGTTGTACTTGCAGGAAGGAGAGAAGACAACATGTATGTGGTAGATTGGAAGACAGCAAGAGCAGAAACATGTTTGCTTGTCAAAAGTAAACAATCAACCAGCTGGATTTGGCATAGGATACTAAATCATCTCAACTTCAAAACCATCAACACACTGTCAAAGAACAATTTAGTTGAAGGCTTACCAGAGATCACATTGAATAAAGAAAGTCTATGTGATGCATGTCAAAAACTGAAGCAAATTAAAAGTTCTTTCAAGTCAAAGCCCTATTGATGATGTGGTCAATCAGGTTATAATATACTTGACCACCATAAACCAATACTAGCAAGAGGACTAGGCCCATCGTAGTATAGCTATAGTGAATCAAGGTCGATCCCACAGGGAACCAATTGTGGATCATCTTATATACAAACAATTAATTAAACATGTCAAGGACATAGAGGCGGTCTACGACCAACATAAAACAAGAAAAGTAAAGACACGACTCGACACAACGTAATTAACCTCCCCAATTATAGTCTTTATCGTTTGGACCTAGATAATTTATATAATAAACAAAACTTATTAACTATCAATCCGTTTGTATCTATCTTAGATTGGCTACGGGAGTCATCCTCTTTAACTTGACTTAGCACCGGTTAGGTGGCTAGATCACTATGCTACATTACATGAATTCACCTTTTGGGTATCCATCTCATATAACTTGCACGCTTACGACACTAAGGATGCCGATATTAATCATACACCTCGTCTAGGCAACATTCCTATGGTTAGGCGTACTTCCTAAACGATCGCTCAAGCCCTCGTCCAACTAACAATTACCTTTTAGGTCTCATGCTAGTTTACGAACTACGTATAACTAGGTGACGTCAATTCCCTAATACAAAACCTACCTAGATCTCGCTGAAAGCCCCGGAAGATCATTCATGAGCCGACCTAGGAGCCCTATATTGGTATTTCCTAATCGTACGCTAATTAAAACTGACGAGCAACGTAGCCGTGGCCATACCTACTGAGATAATAAATCCTTCTAAGCTAAACCTACCATAAAGACGTGGCGGACTAACTAACAGACAAATAGGGGCTCGGTCGACCGAGCATAGACACTCGGTCGACCGAATGATTCCATTCGGTCACCCAAACGATTTCATCCCCAGATTACATCCTAGAATATATTTCTCAGCGTTTCATCATACAGAACAGATTAAACAGTAACTCATAAAGAAATCATATAAACTACTTAGATACACATTAATTAAACCAAGCAGATTCATGAATAGACGTTAAACATATGACGTAGGTTATGGGATCCTCATAGACAAGGCTTCGCCACATCCCTAACGTCATAGCCTAGATCTACATTATCTAGCTATGAATTAACTAACTCAAACGATAAAGCATAATTGGGAGGGATTAATTACTTAAAATAAAAGAAATAGAAAATAAAGGCTTACATAATTTGCAGCCCTTAAACTCTGAAACCTTCAAATTAAATTACATTGGTACAAGATATGAAGAGTATTCTAAGAATGAATGAATTATTGAATGAATGGATTCTCTACAATTTATCGAAGCTGCTGCTTATATAGGAGGTTTTGCCGACTTAGGGAGGTTCTAGAAGATAGACTCGATAAAACCCTAAAACCGACCCAAACCTAAGGCTCGGTCAACCGAAGATCTTCACTCGGTCGACCGAAGCATCAGCCTCGGTCGACCGAACCTAGAAATGCCCCTTTTCACACGTTTTCTTCGTTTGCCTTGCTCCCCACTGCACGTTTGCATGTCGATCCGATTAATCTCTCATTTAATGCTCCAATTTCCTTCCTTCCTTATCTTGAGATAATTGATTGAGTGACACTAATCTTCTCGATTTGTAATGATCTGTAAAATCAACATTAATCGCACAGTAAATCGGATAAAAACGAGTAAATACCAATTTACATAATATAAATCACATAACATTAAATATTAAATATAAACGTGTGATTTAATATAAAATGCGTATTATTAATCTCGATTTAAGGTCAATGTGGATGACTTTTACGGGTATAATTTGACCGTCATCACCTATCAATCAACAACAAGAATCTTACATCTATTGCATATGGATCTTTTTGGACCAGTCACACCAATCAGTGTGAGTGGAAAGAAATACACTCTAGTAGTGGTGGATGACTTTTCCAAATTCACCTGGACATTATTCATGAACAAGAAAAGAGCGAAACTCAAAAAGTTTCCAGACTTTTCAAAATGAGAAGGAACTGATGATTATAAAGATCAGATCAGATAGAGGCTTAGAGTTTCTAAATGAAATTATTAGAACCTACTGTGAAGAAAATGGAGTACTGCATCCACTATCAGCAGCATGGACTCCACAACAAAATGGTGTAGCAAAAAGAAGAAACAGGTCAATCAAAGAAGCAGTCAGTACAATGATTGCAGAAGCATGCTTGCCAAAGGGATTTTGGGCTGAAGCAGCAAATACAGCATGCTATACTTAAAACAGATCAATCATCAACAAACATCATGGAAAACTCCATATGAAATATGGAATGGAAGAAAACCTAACATCTCACACTTGCATATGTTTGGATCTAAATGTTTTGTTTTGAACATGAATAAGCTCCATACTTTTGATGAAAAGGCTGATGAAGTAATCTTTATAGGATACTCAGACACTAGCAAAGCTTTCAGAGTGCTCAACAAAATAACTTTGGTGATTGAAGAATCAATTTATGTAGTCTTTGATGAACCAAACACAAATGGTGAAAGCTTTCAAGAATTTGAAGAAGAAGCAGGTCAAAGACAGGTTTATATCAATACAACAATGCCAGCTACCATTCTGAATCACAATTTTGGACATCAAGATGAGCCACCAGTCAATACAACAGAAGAGGCACCAGTACAAGAACATGAAGTTGATACACAAACTGAAGTTGTGGAAGCCCCAAGACAAGAACAACTTCAACCTGACCTCAACTGGCTAAGAGACCATCCTGAAGATCAAGTCATTGGAGACATTCACATAGGAGTCAGAACCAGAAGACAACTGGAGAATATGCTAACATGTTTTCTATCATAAGTGGAACCCAAAACAATAGATGATGCAATCCAAGATGCTGATTGGATTACAGCCATGCAAGAAGAACTAAATGAATTTGAAAGAAATGAGTTCTAGGAACTTGTTGACAGACCAGACATAGCCAACATCATTGGAACAAAATGGGTGTTCAGAAACAAGATGGATGAACAAGGAACAGTTGTCAGAAACAAAGCAAGGCTAGTTGCAAAAGGCTACTCTCATGCAGAAGGAATAGATTATGATGAAACCTTTGCACCAGTAGCAAGATTGGAAGCAATCAGACTCTTTCTAGCATTTGCAGCCCACAAAGACTTCAAAGTTTACCAAATAGATGTCAAGAGTGCATTTCTGAATGGACTTTTGGAAGAAGAAGTATATGTGGAACAACCTCCCGAGCCTGGTATGAGACACTATCACAATTCTTGATCAACAATGGATTCAAAAAAAGAACCATTGATAAGACTCTCTTCAAGCTAGAGGAAGGAACAAGCACCTTGTTAGTCAAAATTTATGTTGATGACATTATCTTTGGATCAGAAGATGAAAAGCTATGTGAGAAATTTGTAAACTTAATGAAAAGCAAATTTCAGATGAGCATGATGGGAGAACTGAATTACTTTCTTGGACTATAAGTAAAGAAACTGAAAGGTGGCATCTTTATCAGTCAAGCCAAGTACACAAAAGATTTGATACACAAGTATGGTATGGACACAAGTGGCACATCAAATACACCAATGTGTGCAAGAGTTATTCTTGGAAAAGATGAAACTGGAAAGGATGTTGATCAGAAGCTTTATAGAGGAATCATTTGATCCCTATTTTATCTAACTGCAAGCAGGCATGATATAACATTTACAGTAGTAGTATGTGCAAGATTTCAAGCTCAACCAATAGAATCACATCTTCTAGCGGCCAAAAGAATAATCAAATACCTGAAGAACACCATCAATGTTGGAATTTGGTATCCAAAAGATGGAGGATTCAAGTTGATATCATATTCAGACTCTGACTACGCTGGATGCAAGATAAATAGAAAAAGCACATCTGGAACCTGTCAAATGCTAGGCAGCAGACTAGTATCATGGTTTAGCATAAAGCAAAACTCTATATCCTCATCAACAGCTGAAGTAGAATATATAGCAGCAGGTAGTTGCTGTGCACAAATACTATGGATCAGACAACAGCTACGGGATTATGGAATGGAGGAGAAAACAATTCCAATTATGTGTGACAACACAAGTGCAATATCTATTACTGAAAATCCAGTATTGCATTTAAGAACAAAGCATATTGATGTAAGACATCATTTTATCAGAGATCATGTTGAAAAAGGAGATGTTATTATAAGATACATACCCACTGAAGATCAATTGGCTGACATCTTCACAAAACCACTCAGTCATGAACGATTGAGCAAGCTGAAAACTGAGTTGGGAATGATAGAAATTGACTAAGTACTAAGGAGCAGCTAACTGGAGTAATCAGCTAAGTAACTTCGTCACTGACTGAACCTTTGCTGTTATGCGTGAGCTCATTTGGCAGGTAAGGCACTGGTACTCAGCGAAGTTAATTACACTGATTGTTAGGAAAATTTATATATAGTAGCTCAGTGAAGAAGTCACTACACCGGCTTAATGACCAGCCAAGTCACTCCACCGAACTATACGTTGGAGTAAACATCAAACTAAAGTGTGAACTAAATCAGCTTTATACACGTGGAAAATGAAGAAGTTATGGAAGATTATACTGGGGAAGATTACACACGCGGAGATCATTTTTTTTAATCGTGGAGGTAACTATATTTTTCTTAAACGGCTCGATATCCAGGATTTATCATTACATGCCTTAATAATCTCTCCCACTTCACTCAAATACCATGATTTACATACACAAAATCACGCCATTACGTCACAAAATCCTTTTATATTCCACCACGTTCACACTACCAAAAATCATCATATATAAACCACACTCAGAGGGTTTTCAGAATTTTTTACCCTCCCTTGCAATCATAAACTCTATTTCTTTCTCTGAAAAATCGAAGCCTTCCTAAATATTAATCCCACTCAACAATGGCTTCATCCTCTACAATCTCTGCCACATAACAATATTTTGAAAAATCGATCATCACTGGATCATTTTTCAGGCCTGAACCCTATCTCTCCTTCTGTGACAATGATACACAAGCTCAACGATTGGTTGATGGCTGTATGAATCTGGGGTTAATGACCTTCCTAAACCCCCCAATCGATGGGATATGCTATGAAACCCTGATTGCATTTCATAAAAATGCAAAGTTTGTGCCCTGCACAAAGAAGAGTGTACCCCGATTGCATTAAGAGCTCCATATTTGGCAAACAAGTGGTCATCACACCCGGTCTACTCAACCGATTTCTGAATCTTCCAAACACTAGTCCGGCTGATGTGAAAATAAACAGATTGACATCAAAACATTCTGGGCAGAAATAGTCAAGAATCCCAGAAAGAACAGCAAGACATACAACCTTCCCAGATTAGCATTCAAATGTCCTTTTGCTGAGTTTGCACCGGTAATCACCAAAAACATTGAAGGAAAAAAAGAGTCGATGGAAAACTTGACTGAGCTAGGGGTCAAGTTAATGGTGATTATCTATCAAGGTATTCCTTTTGACTGGTCACAGTTTGTTTTCAATAGGTTGAAAAGTCAAATACATAAGGAAATTGATCTGGCGATCATGGCACCAAGCAAGAACCTGCAGAAAAAAGGTGATTTTTGGGAAAAAGAAAATCTTATGGGTTCCCTCTTCAACACCTGTTTCATAGATTGAAGGTGACACCCATCAATCTGCATCCTCCACACAAGGCCAAGGTAATGTTTACCTATGTAAAGGCATCCCAAAAACCCAAACCCACTGCAAGAACTAAAAGAAAAGAGCCTGAAAGCAGTAGATCAGGAGTGGGAAGAAGAACCATATCTCAAAAGGCACTAGATGACACCCCTGTGATCATTGACAGCAACATTGATAACCTATTGATGATCAGTGATGATACAACAAATGAGGAAGAGAAATAAGAAGAAGTGACATATCTGGAAGAAGGTGAAGAAGGATATCGTCTTACTTCATCTGAAGACGAAGAGGTTGAAGATGACTGAGATGCTTCTGAAAGTGAGCAGAACAAGTCAAAGAAGTTCCACAGGAAGGAGATCATCCTCAAGATGATCAAGAAAAGATAGGTCTTTCTGATGATGACCTAACTCTTCAAGAGGTGCTTTTCAAGAGCCTCAGAAAATTGCCAAACAGCCGAGTGAGCCTGCCGATCAAGCTCACTCTGCTGAACTTGTCAACACCCCTAATATTGATCAAGAGGGAACACCAGCAGAAGAAAATAAGTCTCCGGCACATAGAAAAGAAAATCAATCTTTCCAGGGCTAGGCAAGTGCAAGCACCTCTCAGCAACCTCTCCCTGAACCTGAGAGTACTGAAGCAGAGATAAATGAAGAGAAAGAAGAAAATAAGGAAGAAGAAACAGAAGAGAATGAGGAAGATGAAGACAATGCGGATGATGCAACAACACCAGTAGAAGTTGATCCATAGGGGCTCTTCAATCTGGACAATCAACCCTTAATTGTGGACATGAAAAAATAGTACAACAGCAGGTAAAATATAAAAGCTGCATTAAGGAGTGATGCAACCTCTTTAAATCACAAAATTGAGGCCCTCATCATTCACATTAAGATTCAAGATGAGGTAATGGAGAAACAGAGAAACTTACTTTGCAACCTGCAACATCTAATCCCCTACCATGTCCAGACAAATCTTGAGTTTCTTGCTGACAAAATTGATGGCAATCTCAAACTAGTGGTGGACACTTTGAATGCTCATACACATCAACTCCACAATCTGGATGAGGTTATGGATTACTCTGTCCAGCAACTCAACACCCTTATCAATGTCACTGAGGCAAATAACAAAATTCTGGATAAAAAATATGGTCCTCTCCCAGAATCTGAGGCAGCAAACAAAATTCTTGGAGCACGGTTTGGTGCTGCCCAAAAGGGGGAAGGAAGCTCAAAGCCATTCCAGTGGAAAGAAAGAGAGCCCTACGGATAAGGGCAAGGGCATCAAAGGAAAGGGCATCAGGTTTGAAGGAAAGAAGATGTAGCCCTTCATTTAAATTTTTTATTGTGCCTTTGATTTTTGTTAAAAGATGCAATATCTTATTTCCCTTGAACGGATGAATAAAATTTGAGTCTTTATTCTGTTTATTATTATGAAAATCGTTATACACTTATGTTCAGGCTTATTAGGGTTTTGGCATCATCAAAAAGGGGGGAAATTGTTAGGAACATTTTATTATGTTTTGATGATGGCCATACTAGTTGTTATAGCTAGCGTGAAATAAGTTAGAATTCTCTATATAAGTCTTTTCTTAGAGTCTTACATGTTGTATAAGTTGAGTCAAACAAGTATTGTACTAGTTTGTAGGAGGGCGAAGTAAAACAGATATTCGGCAGAGTGAAGTCAGCCAAGTACCAGCAGAGAAGCATGAAGACATTATGGTCTTACTTATAACCAAGGAAGTCTGTGATGACCTTGGATAAGTCTAAGTTATAATTCAAATGATGAATTACATTGTCAAATATGGTGTACACTGATCTCACCCCAAATCAAGGATCAGTGAAGTACAAGAAGTACCTGAAAGATCAAAGAAAATAACAAAGCAGTAAACCGGCAGAGTAAACTGAACATCGGCTGAGTAAAGACAAATCAGTAAAGGAATATGTAAACAGAAAAGTCATAAGGATCACTTAACCGTTCTGGAAACGGCCAAGTAAACTGTACTTGTTCAGAATTCAAATGATAAAGATCAAGCATTAAATGCACAATCAATTGAGGATCAATCAAGGATGGATTTTCTGATAAACGTTTAAAGAAAAATCCGATCACTGAAATCAAGGAGAATAAAATTAAGGGGGAATCATGAATCAAATCAAGGATTATTCTCCACATTAAATAGCCAATGGACGGAAATTCAAATCAAGGATTATCAAGGCTATAAATAGAAGGCATTGACAGTCAACAAAAACACATTGAGAACGATTAAATCTGATAAGAAAAAACAAGCATAAACGCTGTCATTTTGAAAATCCTTCTATCTGTACTCAAAAGAGACATCTAAAGATCAACTCAGAAATCAGAGCTCAAATTCCACTTCAAGCACTGAGATTGATCACAAGTCTGTAAATCCAATTCACATCAACCGAGGCAATTGAATCAGAGGAATCTGAGAAGGAGTTGCAACCTTTGTGATAGCTGCAGAACAATTTGTTCTCAAGGAGAAGTGATAGAGACTGAGTCACTGAAGCTTTTGAAGCCAGGGAGTGATAGTCTTGAAGATTGTGAAGCTTGTGTAGTCAAGGACAATCATACTATTGTATCTGTGAAAACAATAGTGAATTCTTCAAATCATCACAGGATAAGAGTGGATTAAGGGATTACACCACCCTGAACCACTATAAGCCTTTGTGTCTATTTACTTTCAGCAATTTACCTTACAAAACTTTATTTAATTGCATACTCTATATATGTGATTGCATAATGTACTTTGAAACAACATTTTAAGAAGGGACTTATCCGCTGCCCAAAAGCTTTTAAATACAAGAAAAGTTTTTGAAACTCCATTATAGTCATTCACCCCCTCTGACTATAGTTTTACCCTTCTCTGGGACCAACAGTTATTTATATTAAGAACGTCAACATTCATATCTAATATGTAGAGACCATTGCTAAGCTTGCCAGTACCATGAAAAAACTCCATCACGTGAAAAATAACAACATTTATTCTTAAACGTAAAGAAAATCCTTCAACATCTAATGTAGAAATGGAAATAATGCTCTTCGTAAGAGCAGGAACAAAATAACAGTTATTAAGCTCTAGTACTAGCTCACTGGGCAACGAAAGAAAATAAACTCCTACGGCTAGTGCAGCAACACTTGCTCTATTCCCAACGCGTAGGTCCACCTCTCCTTTCCTCAGCTCTCTACTTATTCTTAGTGCCTGCATATTCATACAAAAATGAGAACCACAACCAGTATCTAATACCCAATGGTTACACTTAGAAGAAGTAATGTTGATCTCAATCATAAATATACCTGAAGTCGAAGCATCAGAATGGTTCTTCTTGGTACTCAAGAAGCCTTTGCAGTTTCCCCTCCTATGTCCGGTCTCACCGCAATGGAAGCAAGCATCATTGGATTTGTCTTTAGCTATTTTAGGCGTTGGCTTAGGTGCAGCCTTCGCCTTCTTGGAATTCCTTTGGGCTTTAGCCTTGCCCTTGTTTGAAGTTACCAGCAACACTTGCTTTCCCTTCCCCACAGTGCCCTCAGCAGTTTTCAACATCTTCAATAACTCCGCAAGGGAGTAGTCTATCTTGTTCATGTGATAATTCATCACGAACTGCGAGTATGAATTAGGTAGAGACTGTAGAATTATGTCAATACATAACTCACTCCAACTTGTGGCCCAGCTTCCCAAGCCTCTCTATGTACCCGATCATCTTAAGCACGTGCGACCCCACAGCAGTCCCGGATGCCATCTTACAACAAAACAGGGCCTTCGAGACCTCATATCTCTCAGTGCGAGACCGAGAAGCATAGATTTCCTTTAGGTGGACCATGATTGAGTAGGCGTCCATAGACTTATGTTGTTTCTGCAGTTCAGGTGTCATAGAAGAAAGCATGATACATGTAGCATCAATACTGTCAGAACAGTGCTTGTTGTACTTCTCGATAGCATCTGCAGCCGAACCCTCAGTGGGCCTTTCCGGTAGGACCTCGTCCAAGACATAGCCAATCTTCCCGTGCCTTAAAACGATTTTGAGGTTTCTTTCCCACTCGAGAAAGTTGGTTTTCTCAAGCTTATTGTCGATGATAAAAAGAAGGTTCAATTTGTTTGACATTTTCTACAACAATAAATAAAGATAGAATAAGTAAAAGTTCATGTATACAAAACCCTAGAAGTGCACTTAAAATTTTAATTAGGTTTTGCTCCCACTAGCCAACTATTCCCTTTTGGCTTTCAAGAATTTGTTTAATTCTTTAGTGGCTGGGATCCAATCTAGTCGCCTTAATCCCCGACGGTGGTCGATCAATCTTGGAAATTTCGAAAGGTAGGTACTCCTACCAGTCGCATCATATGCGACTCCTAGTGGTTGACTAGTCAACTCTTTGACAGTTCGCATCTCTATGTGGTAGTCAACCCCTTGTCTCTAAAGTCAGACTGCCCTGACGGTGGCCAATAACCGAAAGACTTTAGTCGAGTCGTAACCCAATATTCATGAGATCTCATGCGATAATATTTCAATAACGATGATATACCTGAGGTAGGTCAACTCCCGACAGTGTTCGATCAGTTGGATCCGAACACAGGCTCTTCACCATCGTTATAATATTGGGAGACAAATTTGGCTCGATTTTTGGCGTGGGGATAATTTTAAATTAATTCACTTAATTAATTTTTTTTAATTATGGTCTCATCTACTATATGCATATTACTACGATATCATATAAAGGAAAACATACACAACATTCGCGCACAAAATAACCGGAATGATCATGGACTTTTCCTATGTGCGGTTTCGAATACAAACTAATGAAACCGCAGGTCACAAACTAAGGGTATCTGCAATAGCCAATAGGATCTTTATTGTTGTACGCCAATGGGTTCTTTATCTCTCTTTGGTCTTCGTCTTCTTGCTCCATTCTCAATACATAATAATCTATCTAATAAATAATTACACCCGCCGCACACGGGGGGAGCTAACGGGAATGGGCTAAATACAAAAGGTAAACTAGGTCACGTTATTCATAACGGCTTAGGACAACTTTCAAAAAACCAACATAATGAAAAATTCCCTTCTATCCTATTGGTCGATTCAATGATCAATCGGGGTCCATATAATCACATTATATCTACACATCTAATCCGGACAATTATATCTTATGAAAAAGATTAAATTCTAATTTTAACTACTAATGCGTCTTATTTTATCACATCAAATAATTAATTAACTTTTAATTAATTAAATGATTTAATCGAAAATAAATTTAACATTTAATTTTAAATCGATTCTAATTTTTAATTTTATTAGATTTGAACTATTCAAAAAAAAAAAATTCAAAATTAAAAGGCCTCATTTTGTTTCCTTTTCTTTTGGTTCTTAACCAAAAGGGATGCCTTTGGTTTCCTAAACCAAAAGGCATCTTCTTAAACCAAATTTGGTTTAGGCCTAGCCACTTTTCAAAATCAGAATTTTGAAAGTGGCCTAGGCCTATGCCTTTTACAAATCAAATATTTGAAAAGGACGTAGGCCTATTCCAAATCAAAATTTAGAAAGGCCAATATTTTGGTTAATATGCCACTATAGTTTCCCAATCACCCAAACTATTTGAACCATTGGTTAGCCACATGACACAACTAAACAAAAGAGATATCAATGCATAATAAATATCACAAAACGAAAAAGTTTGATCTTCCCGTTTGGAAGAAAACAACCAACGACGGCAGCCCTAGAGCCGCCGCCGGCGCCGTAGAGGAGGGGGGCCGCCGCCAGTTGGCCGAGCCCCCCAATCGATCTATTTTTTTTTCAAACGTCTCGCGATTTTAGATCTTGCATTTATCGATTAATTACTATGCAATTAAATTGTGCTTATTGATTAAAATCGAAGTTTGGCTCTGATACCACTGTTAGGAAATCACTAGTTTAACGCAGCGGAATTTAAAATTTGATTTCCTTTTTCTAGATCATCTTCATTTAATGCAATAAACACGTTAAGTAGTTTGACGGAATATACCTTGATAATCTATAAGATGGTCGCTTTGACTGTCAACGGAGAGTAGTATAGTGCGCAAGCCGTCCACGTGTCAGGCCTCTATCGTTGATCAACACGAACTCCTCGCCGGAATCCTCCTTGGATTGCTATCGGAAAAACTCCGGTTGCTAGACCGGCCTTTTCCTCCCTCTCTAACTCTCTATTGGAAGCTCTCTATTTACTCAAGAACTATTAGCTCTTGGAATTGTGATGTGCAAAAGAGCTTGACACCTTCTTCCTTTTTATAGGCAAAGTGGCGCCCCAAAGTGGAGGAAAAGAAAATAAGGAAAATCTCCTAGATTGATTCATCTCTTTTATTATAATATCTCATATTAAATAAAATCTAAATATTGCCAATATCATATATTGATTATATTTATCTTATTACCATAAATCTATTTTCCCAAAATCAATTAATATCTAATATTAATATTATGGTAATATTATTATTTAAAGGTCACAATCCAAGTGTATCTTATACACTCCAAGGTGGCGCCCCAATATCAATTAATTGGCATCCGGAATATTCTTTAATTAATATAATTTATGTTTAATTAATATCTTGTATTTTATTTATTCATAATAAATAAATACCACCATATTAATTTACCACTATAACCTTTATAGTCTAGAGATAAACTTTCCTTATTTGGCTATCAACTATAACCGCATTTTAATCTGACTCGAAGTTCATATGTGTGTGACCCGATAGGCTTCTGAATATGTTGGCCGTAGACACAAAGTCCAATTTACAAAAATGCCCTTCATGCCTAACGATCACGGGATAGCATCTAGCAACAGACCGTGACCCTCAATCATCGGCAGAGTCAAAAGCAATGACTACTACCTTTCATGTGAAGCAGTTACAATGTAACTTACAATCTTATCGCTGTAATAATATCCATACGATCGTATCTCGAGTGTCAATACATTAACGATCGTATCTTATAATCTGGATATCATGCTCTCTCGGAATAACACGTTTACTCCCATTTTCCAAAGATTCTCAAGAGCCAGACATTCCTTATAAAAAGGCAATTTAGGATATTCAATCCCAATCATAGGATACGCGATTCCCGGACGACCAAATATGTATACTCCGCAAGCTTCAATATCACACCCGATCACTACCGCATGATCACCCCGTGGATATGGGAAATCTCAATAGTTTCAAAGCATGACAATCCACACTGTGATGCCATGAAGACTCCGGTCTCATGGATAATTACACAACCGCCACATAGTGTGACACTTAGTGTAAGTGGGTCAGTCTAACGTACGCATTCTCTAATACACGTCCACGTATAGTCCAAGTGTCTTTACACTTCGATAGACGAGATCTATCCCAATCTTCAATAAGATAGAAGACATCCAATATGTGCTAGTCTAATCGTACTATCAATGTCCCATTTGACAGTACATGCGACTAGAGACATTTAAGTATCAAACTTATTAAAGTGATTAGAGATCTCATCAACCATAATCACTATCATGGTTTCTCTATCGCAGTTTGACACTAGGGACATTACTATATATGTACAACCAATAATATGAAGATAAACAATATATAATAACGAAAGTGCTTTTATTAATCATAATAAAGTTATTACATGAACTAAAATAGACTGTAAACGACCCGACCCGGTCGGATCCGGTCCAACCCGATTGGGTTTAGGACACCTATTCAACAATTGGGAATTATCAAAGTCAGCTAAGTCAGTTTAAGCTTTAGAGATTCGTCAAGGGGATTGATCTTTGTCATGCTGGGTGAGCTTACTTGACAGATCATTCATTGACATCAACAATCTCAAACTGATTATAGAACCAAAGGTAGACGCAACTGAACTCAACAAGGAACTGACTTCAATCACAGTTTTTATCCAGTTAAAGGAAGTCAAAAATTAAATGGATAAAACCGACAGCGGTTACATCGCATTTAATTACCGCCATTTATGTCAAAATTTGTTGCGTGCATATCAGAATAATGTCACACAGTACATGCATCGGTTAAACAAACACTCAATGGAATTTCAAATGTTGGTACACGATCTCTCAAAAGATTGTGATATCAAATCCAACCGTCATCCTCTTTCTATATAATAATCCATCTAGTAAAAATAAATCTTTTCAAGATCAAACACTCAAAATTCTCATAAAAGTTTTCTTCTCTTTTTCCCAAACACTGAAAAATGGCCGCTCCAATGTCACTCAAAAAAAAATTCTTTTCAAGATCAAACACTCAAAAATCTCAAGAAAGTTTTCTTCTCTTTTTCCCAAACACTCAAAAATGGCCGCTCCAAAGTCAATCCAAGAAAACCGACTGAGAGAAAATGAATTTATATATACTCTAAAAAGATTTATAGAAGTATGCAATGAAACTCTTTTGTCAGGACACATCTGTGCAAAGATCAAAATGATACAAGGGTTGAAAAACCTACTAGAAGTTGCTCCCAAAGGTGAAAAAGATGTAGAATCCCTTCTACAATTTTGGGAAAATATGAAGATGATGAAGCAATGTATCACCACAGTGGTTCATGGAGATAAAGTTGCTTTAACTCCAGAAATCATTCGTCAGCTATTTGATTTCAAGCAACCATCTGTGAGATCAATTGACTTACTCTCTCTACCTCTAAAGAGAGAAGCCTTTTTGTCACAAATTTCAGCAGAAAAAAAACAGCAAAGGTTGGTACAAACTTGGCAGAAATCAAGATGGAATTTGCGCTACTCAGCAGATGGATCAGCAAAACCATCATGGGGAAACAAAAAGGGATTGATGATTTAACAGAAAATGGAATTGCCTTGATGAATATCATTTGGGATGAACTTGACTTCAACTGGGCTGGTTATGTGTTTAATCGGATCAAGATACAACATATAGCAGAGATGGACAACCTCAAGAAACTCGAAGAAGAAGGAAAATCTAAGATAGGGAGAGTTCACCTCAAGAAATCACTCAGTTTGGTGATACAATATTATTTGGAGACCCTCGGGCATTGGAAAAAGCAGAACAAACTGCTGCTGCATTTATAACCACTGAGAAAATTGCCACAGTTGCAAGTTCAAGGATGTAGATTTCTCAACCTGAAGCCAAGAAGATTGAACAGAAAGGAGTCAAACGTAAAGGTGTCTCACATGAGAAATGGTCAGTTGGAAAGTGTTTCTTCCCATGTACTTCAGTTAAGGGAACTGAAACAAGAAAAACAGCACTAACTAAGGGGGAACAACAACTGATAGCGGAAAAGGATCAGCCTACCGAAGATGTTATGAACGAGAAGCTGAAATTATCAGAGAAACAAGTTTCCGCTATGGAAGAATCTCAGCAACATCAATTTCAGCAACAACAAACTCAGCAACAGCCTTCTCAAGGTCAAGACAATCTCTTCGAACCTATAAGAATCATCAATCTGATGAAAATGAAGCTTAAAATTGAAGATTCTCGGGAATCTATCAAGGATATCTTGAAGAATGAAGAGAAGCTATTTTTGGTCAAACTTGAAATAAAAGACTTATATGCATTATTACCTATGGATGAATTTCTCACCAAATGCTATAAGAGAATTGGGGAAATAGCTCAGAAAAGATAATCAATTACATCATCTATACTGAAGGATGTTTTAAAGAAGAAAGATGATGATAACGATGAAGATACAAGGAAAGAAGCGGAACATAGTATAGTTTTACATCAAGAATCACAAACTGAAGGCCAAGAAAGCAAAACTGATACTCAAGAAGTGGAATTTCCAGTTGGAGATCAGACAACTGGCAATCAAAAAGAAGAAGAAGAAGCAGAAATCAACAACTGATGTTGATACAAGATGAAACTCAGTCTTTGATCAAAGAAGAAGAAGATCCAACTAAAATTATGACAGCTGAAGAATTGAACAGGGTCCAAACAACCTTGAACAGTATGCTCAATCATAAAGAAGAGTACAATGCTCTACTGTCAAGAATATCTGGATACATGGATTACGGGAAAAAAACTGATGTCTCAATACATTCAAAACGAGACGTACTCAAGAACTCAACAGCTAACTCAGTTTCAGAAATACTACAGCTTAAGGAGAAGTTAGAGATCACTACCTGTGAAGATAGAGAAATTCAAGCTCAGACAGAATTTCATCTTAATCAAAGAATTTTTTGATTGGAATCTCAGCTTCATGACTTATATGCTTCTCAGCAAGCCATAGCTACAGACCAGAAATCAACTCACCTACTCGTTTCTCAGATGTATGATGCCAAAAAAAGGGAAGCAAAAGAAGAAAAGCTGAAAATAATAGAAGAGAAACTGAAATTAGAAACTGAACTGACAGAATTAAAGAAAGCAAAGTCAGCAACTGTATCCTATATCAAAGAAATTGATGAACTTAGTGATGAGCAGCTCATTTTGAAGTACAGTCAACCTGGAGAGAAAAGAGCTACTCTTACACAAGATCTGTGGAACAAATTTGTCAAGGATTACAATCCTATCAAGACTAAGTACAAGTACAGGAATTATGAAGAATCTCTTGCTTATTCTTATCTGAAGAATTTCATATTCAAAAATTGGCAAACTACAAGAAGCTTAAGAAGATAGAAGAAAGACTTCAAATCAAAGATAAGAGAGAACAAATGATGGCCAGAAGACACCAAGTTGGAGAATGAATATCATTTTTATGGAAAAAGTCACTTCTATGGAAAAAGTTGAAAATGTCAAGTCAAGTTGACTATCTAAAAGCCTTTTCCAAAGAAGACACCAAGTTGGAGAATGAATATCATTTTTATGATAAGCAAAGAAAATTTACTTTAGTTACACAGAAAGCTCAATAGTCATTGTATTTCATTCTTGTGTAACTTTGATAGTTTTTGTGTATCTAAATGATATATCTTATTTTCAGTTTTACCATGTATTTTTGTCTTTATCTTTAAGCTTTTCTTTTATGGAGGGTTTTGGCATCATCAAAAAGGGGGAAATTGTTAGAAATAAAATTTGTGTTTTGATGATTATTCATCCTTGTTTGATAAATTTATTATTTACACCCCATTGATAAAGTGCTGAAACTAACTGTTATAGTGAGAAGTTGAAAGATGTCTTGAACTTAATGTATAAGATTTATTAGATTCTAATCTTTGTATATGTTGCATCCGACAAGCACTGTAATAGATAAAGTGTCATAAAACTGAGAACTGGAAAATAGTTAGAAAATTGGATGTCACATAAATCTGACTCAAGAAAACTGAATGTGTTACTCATAAGTCAAGAACTGAGATTTACTCAGAACTGAAGAAGGTATGTTCGCTGAGGGACACAGACTCGGTTGGCTTATCTAGATGCTAAAGGCTGAGGGGACCAACTCAGTTAAGAAGGCTGAGGGAGACAGACTCAGTTATTGAAGTCTAAGAAACAGAGGTTTCAAATTTAGTTTATGAAGACCAGGTCAAGACTGTAAAGTTAGAATTCAGGTAAGTCTGTGATGGCCTGAACTGACTTTATTGATCTTGTATGAAGACCTAAGAATTATAAGGACAATGATATCTCGGATAATATATTTGATAAAGGTGTACTCTGATTTAATCAAAAGAAATCAGATGAATAGAGTAATAAGTTTGGAAGAAGAGTAAAAACTCAGTTAACGCTCTAAGTCAATTAACAAACTGATAACTGACGCACTCAGACTAAAACTGATCAAGACACTCAGTTATAGGGTTAGTCATCCAATGAACCAAATCAACATATGAACGTTACAAATCAAGAAATATAATTGGATGAAGCACTGACATGTCAGAACGGTCACTGACATCTAAAAATATAGAAGTTGGTAGAATTCAAATTCAAGCAAGATGAACGTTGGACCTCACACTATAAATAGAGGACTTGGCATCAAGGATCAAACACACGAATTAACAAGTATTCAAGCATTATTGTGACCATGTCTAGTTCATCTGAATTGCTATCAAACTTCTGTGCTTACAAGTTGATATCCAGATTTCTTCAAGTGTTCAAGCTACCAAGACTAAATCAAGAATCCAACACTTAGAAGAACCACAAGCAAGAATCAATTTATTGATTCTCAGCCAAACTTTGATTCTTATCAAAGGTTCAGACTGTGAAGCAATCCGGTTTAGGATTTGCTAAGGACAGTTGTTGTCACAGCAGTCAGGTAGACGTGTTTGTGGTGAAGCTAGTGAAGAGCAGCAATACAACCCTCTACGGACGAGTGGTTCAAGCAGTTCCAGAGCAGCAATCACACCTGTTCTACAGTTGTTTATATAGTGAAGCTAGGGATTAGTCAAGGACTATCATTTAGGACTTTTTGTAACCGGCTACCTCAAAGAGTTCTAGTGGAATTTTGCTCCTATATCACAGAGGAAGAGTGGACTGACAATATTACACCACCTAGAACCACTATAATTCTTGCCTTACTTACATTACGCATTTTACTTACTGTCAATTTTATTATAGTTTGTGTGATTGTTTTCTTATAAGTTTTCATACAACATAACTGAACAAACTGATTACTATTCACTCACAGTTCACAAACTGACATTCACCAGAATTCAGTTTTGCATAATCATCAGCTTTTTCTTAGAAACAACAACATCAGTATAAAGGCTAAAACATATCCGCTGCCGGTTAACTCAGTTTTAATATAAATCAGTTTTGATTTATATTTCAACTTTGTTAGCTTAACTCCACACATGTTTTAAATTGAACTTAATTTGGTTTAAAATCTAGTATTTGGTGACAAGTTTATTCACCCCCCCCTCTAAACTTGTGTCAGCCTTTCCAAGGGACAAATAATAAATATATATATATATAGAGAGAGAGAGAGAGAGAGAGAAAAAGCAAACAAACAATGAAACAAAAATAAAAATCAATCGTCCCTCCTCCAGTCCATCCTTATCCCATGCCTCTCGGCCCTCTCCTCCCTTGCTTTCTTCTTTGGTTTGGTTCTTATTTCTTCTTTTTCTTCTTCTATCAATTTCTCACTATTAATAATACATTAATACATCTTTCCCTTCAAATTCTAATCTCAATCTTCAAGTTATTTGTTATAATATCAAGCAAGCATCAATCTTTCTCTACACAACACAAGCCCTAAGTTATTAAGTGGAGGTAAATAGGTAACTTTCTTATAGTTACAAGCCCTAATACTTTGATAGGGTTTAGTTTGTTTTTTGAAAATTTCTTATTGGGAGTTTGTAGATATAATTAATAAGTTGGAAATTTTTTTGTATGTAGAAAGATTAAGAGTGGGTTTCAGCATAGCAAGGAAGGAAGAGGGCTTTTATTTTGACTGAATAAGAGAATCACATATAGAAAGATTGAAAGAGGGTTTTAAAAAAAATTGGCTTGTTGTTTGGTTTGAAGAAAAGCTCACAAGATGTTGAAAGTTTGAAGATTTCTTGTTACAATCTTTCAAGCATTTTGACACATGATGGAGACGAGGATGTTGATGCGGATGAGTTGTTTATGGAGTTGTAACTTCTTTCACATATTTTGCCTTCAAAAGTAGATGGACCTATCCAAATTTTGGAATATTTGAAAAAGTGTTATCGATGTTATGCAAACACGGAGATTACTTACCAAATATTGTTGACTATTCCGGTGACAAATGCATCTGGAGAAAGAAGTTTTTCGAAGTTGAAGTTAATAAAGAACTATCTTCGAAGCACAATGACTCAAGAACGTTTGAATGGGTTAGCCATGATATCAATTGAGAAGAATATGGTTGATGAAATTGACAATTCTACTTTGATTAGTGATTTTGCATAAATATGGTGCAAGAGCGATCTTGAAATAGTAATATGTAAGTATGTTTCATTGTTTTGTGTATACATATGAATTTGGTTTATGTTTCTAAATGTGCTAGAAAACTAAGAAAATACTACTTTTAGGTATGTTTTGAGGCTATCAATGAATTGAATTTTGTATCTATAGATGTTAAAAACGCGATATTGAAGTAATTTTTATAAGTATGTTTTTTCAAAAGAAAAAAAAAAACAACTTTGAACTAAAAGGCCTAATTCAGTGAATGATCTTAGGCCCAACAAATGCAGGGACGGCCCTGAATAGTCGAATACCTATGAAGTACCAAATTGGATTCAATTCTAGATTACAGAAACCCAATATAGCTTTGAAGACGTAGGAGCATTCTGGAAAAAGGCCACTTACAATGAATCCAACGATGAAATCAAAAAAAAGTGCAAGGGAAAGACCTTATCATCAACAAAGAGACATTCAGAGAAGTAATGCAAATAGCATCTGGAGAACATCATGCACCAAAAGATATACTCCTAACAAACAAAAAACGGTTTCTCAATCTAATTGCCATTACTGATGGAGCTGCTATCGAAGTTGGATGCAATTCTAACAAACTGAAGGAACCCTCTCTCAACTTCCTGGGTATAATCATCCAGAGTCCCTAAGGAGTAAGGGGTTGTGTTAGGAACATTTTATTTGTTTTGATGATGGCCATACTAGTTGTTATAGCAAGCCTGAAATAAGTTAGAAATATTTGTATAAGACTTTACATAGAGTCTGACATGTTGTATAAGTTCAGTCAAACAAGTATTGTACTAGACTGGTAGGATGGCTAAGTGAAAGACAGAAAATCGGCTAAGTGAAGGCAGCCAAGTACCAGCTCAGAAAAGTGAGGAAATATGGACTGACTTATAACCAGGGAAGTCTGTGATGACCTTGGATAAGTCTAAGTTGTCTACAAGTGATGAAATCTATTGTTTTAATATGGTGTACACTGATCTCACACAAATCGAGTATCAGTGAAGTACAAGCACACTTGGAAATTCAAAGAAAGAAAGGAAGCAGTGAAACGGAGAAGTAAAAGCTCTACCGGCTGACTAAAAGAATATCAGCAAAGAAAGCAGATTCACTGCACCGGTCAAACAACTATCAGAAACAACAAAGTGAAGTATACCATATGCATCTTATTCAGAGCGTGGAAAATAATCATATCAAGCAATTAATGCAGAATCAATCAAGGACGGATTTTATGAAGAACGTTTGAGTAAAATCCAGATCAGTGGAATCATAGAGAATAAAATCAAGGCGGAATGAATAATTAAATCAAGGATTATTCTCCGCAATAAATAGCCAATGGACAAATTATAAAATCAAGGAGATCAAGGCTATAAATAGAAGGAATTGCTCGAGAAGAAAGTGAGACACAGATATACAAGAGAGAACGATTATACTGAAACTCTACAAAATTCTCTAGCCTTCATTTGAACTGTCATTGCTCAATCCAGAGGATCAAGTTTAGAATTATCAAGGACCCAATCAGAATCATTCAAGTCTGAACCTGATCAAGTTTGGTGAATTTCCCAAATTCACATCCCCCTCAAGCAACTGAATCAGAGAAGTTTGAGAAGGAGTTGTCTCTGTTGTGACAGCTACTGAAGGATTTGTTCCCAATGAGCAATGTTGAAGACCAAGTCACTGAAGCTTTTGTAGCCAAGGAGTGATAGTCTCGAAGATTGTGAAGCTTTCATAGCCAAGGACAATCACACTATTGTATTGGTGAAAGTCAATAGTGAATTCCTCCAATCATCATAGGAGAAGAGTGGATTAAGGGATTACACCACCCTGAACCACTATAAATCTTTGTGTTCATTTACTTACTGCATCTTATTCACACTTTGTGTGTGCATAATCTAATTTGAAACAACTTTTAAGAAGGGACTTATCCACTTCCCAAAAGCTTTTAAAACAAGAAAAGTTTTTGATACTCCAGTATAGTCATTCACCCCCTGACTATACTTTCACCCTTCTCTGGGACCAAAAATTGGTAGCTGAGTAGTGTTCATAGTATAAGAACCTGTTCAGTTCTGATTCTGGAAACAAGGATATCACATATTTTCAAAGTATTTTTCAAATCTGTACTTTAAATATACACCTATTTATCTGTGACTGTGGATTCTTCAAATTTCATGTCTAAAGTACCTGTATTCAATGTTAACAATTTTGACGAATATAAAATAAGAACGTTATCTCATCTTGCAGCAATTTATGAGGAGATGCTGGATGTCATCAATGATGGCCCAATCAAGATCATGACTGTTGTAGCCACAGGTACAGATCAAGGAATGGAAATAGCCAAATTAAAAAAATGATTGGACCAAAGACGATAGAAGAAGAGCAAATCTCGATTATGTTGCAAAGGGTATGATTTTGAAGACTCTGGACAGCAATATGTTCATAAGGATAAAAACTGCAAGACAGAAAAAGGAAATATGGGATAAACTAGCACTCATCAATGAAGGATCAGAGGCAGTCAAAGAAAACAAATTATCTGTTGCAAAATAGAAATTTGAGAATTTCAAAATGAAGAATGGTGAATCCATTGATCAAATGGACAACAGATTTTCAAGCATCATCAGCGAACTACAGCAAATGGGTCACACTTATCCACTGAAAGAAGGTTGCCTAAAAATCTTGAGAAGTCTACCTGAAAGATTGAAGATCATCACATCTGTACTCAAGGGTACAATAGATCTTGAAAATACTGACACCTTGACACTGATGTCTCAATTAAAATCACATGAATTTGGGTTAAACAGTGAAGACAAAGCACCAGTAGAGGCACACAAGGCCAGTGCACTGGTTGCACCCCAAGAAAGAAAAACAGCTGGCACAAGCAGCAAAGAGACACAAGATCTAAAAGACAAATTGCTTTACTCATTAAACGCTTTGACAGATTCAACATGAAACAATTCAAAGGAAGTTCATCATCAAACAAGAAGCCGAACTCAAGCAAAGACATGAAGAAAAAAATGATCAATACAGATGTTTGAATTGCAAAAAGAACTGACATTTCAAGGCTGACTGTCCTAAAGAAAAAGACAAAGATGAAGATAAGAAGATATAGAAGTCATCAGATAAAAGAAAAAGGAAGAAAGCACTAAAAGCTGAAACCAGCAATGAAGGTGATGGGGATTCTTTTGATAATGACTCAGATGATGATGATGAAACCAGCTCAGACAATGACAAAGCATGTCTATATCTAATGGCTAAGGAAATTGAAGATACAAAGGTACTATCTAGTTCATATTCCTCAAATGCATCCACATTTGACACTGCACAATCTTCTAATTCTCCATTAGATTCCGCAAATCTAATTCAAAATCTCATGAGTAAGTTTGAAAAAATTCAAACAAATCATGAAATTCTGGAACAAGAATGTAAGAATCTGAGGGAAGAAAATAAAAGATTAAAAGAAGATCTGGATAAGCTACAAGCTAAATCAACTAGTAAGGAAGCTCACTTGGCCGGTCGACAAGCAACAAATGATCACTCATCTGGTGCTGACAGACCAACTGAGAAAACCTCCCTACTAGTTAAGACCACTAATGCCCCAGCTTACGAACCCTAAAAAAGGTTTGGATCCAGATCTGGGCTTGGCTACAATAGTGCAGATGAGAAAGGAAACAATGGACAACACAAATCTAAACCTAGGATCAACACTGGACCTGAATTCAGAAAAGGACAGACCATAGTTTCAACTACTCACCCTACACCAGTGAAGCTAAATACCAGTGCAGTGAAACAATTGAACAAATCATCTAACCAACCCACTAAGGGCAAAAGAATACTGCAAGGTAAGGGCAGACTTTACCCCTCAAAAGATGATTTCCACCTCCAAAATACAAATGAAAATTGTTCCATGTGTAGTCAATTGTTTTGGGAAAGCCAGAAATGGCATGGTCCTGGATACAAGAGGCTATTTGGAAATAGGTGATCTAATGTGGTTTGGAAGGTGAAGGAGGATGCGAAAACACCAAAAAGTAGAGAAATGTATCAGAATAATCTTAGTAAACCTATCAGAAAGTATTATGCCATGCCTTATACATATGAGGTTGATGATTTCAACCGTCCAATGAGAAAATCTTTTGGATATACACTTGGAGTAGGAGGCATGACTACTAACATGTATGGACCCAAACAGTGTTGGGTACCTAAACTTGCTTAATTTGTTTTGTAGGATGTCTGGTACATAGACAGTGGATGTTCCGAACATATGACGGGAAATAAAGGATGGATGAATGACTTTAAAGCTTTTGATGGACCCAAAGTCACCATTGGAGGCAAAGAAAACCCCGGAAAGATTTAGGGGGGAGGCATCATGCTGAAGAACAATCTGAAGATTCAGAATGTGGCATATGTCAAGGGATTGAATTTCAATCTTCTAAGCATTAGTCAATTCTGTGACAAAGGATACAATGTGCATTTCAGCAAGGAAGGATGCAAAGTGATTCACAATCATCTCAGCATAGTTTTACTTGTAGGAAAAAGAGAGGACAACATGTATGTGGTAGATTGGAAGACAGTAAAGGCAGAAACATGTTTGCTTGTCAAGAACAAACAATCACCTTGCTGGATTTGGCACAAAAGGCTAAATCACCTGAATTTCAATACCATCAACAAGCTATCAAAGAACAAGCTAGTAGAAGGCCTACATGACACTACCTTCAAAAAATAAAGTCTTTGCGATGTATGTCAGAAAGTGCAACAAATCAAAAATTCCTTCAAATCAATGCCACATCAGTCAAAAACTAGAATCTTATATTTGTTGCATATGGATCTTTTTGGACCAGTTACATCAGTGAATGTAAGTGGAAAGAACTACACACTGGTAGTGGTTGATGACTTTTCAAAGTTCACTTGGACCATTTTCATGAACAAGAAAAGAGAAACTCTCAAGAAGCTACCAGACTTGCTGAGATGAATTCAAAATGAAAAGAAACTGAAGATCATCAAGATAAGATCAGACATAAGCTCATAATTTCTAAATGAAGTGATCAGAACTTACTGTGAAGAAATGGAGTATTACATCAACTATCTACAACAGGCACCCCACAACAAAATGGTGTAGCAGAAAGAAGAAATAGAACACTCAAAGAAGCTATCAGAACCATGATTATAGAAGCAAGCTTACCAAAAAGATTTTGGGCTTTCCTAAAAAAAAGATTTTGGGCTGAAGCAGCAGACACATAATGCTATACTCAAAACAGATCCATCATCAACAAACATCATGGAAAAACTCCCTATGAAATATGGAATGGAAGAAAACCTAACATATCTCATTTACACATGTTTGGATCTAAATGTTTTGTTTTGAACATGAATCAGCTACATATTTTTTATGAAAAAGCTGATGAAGCAATATTCATGGGATATTCAGACACCATCCAAGCCTTCAGAGTACTCAACAGGAGAAGTTTGGTGATTGAAGAATCAATTCATGTAGTGTTTGATGAACCAAACACTAGTGGTGAAGATCTACACACTTTTGAAGAAGAAGCTGGACAAAGACTAGTCTATATGAATACAACAGTACCAGCTACTATTCTGGACCACTCTTTTGATAATTAAAATGAAGAACCAATCACTAAAAAAATAGATCCACCAACACAAGCTCAAGAAGTTGATGCACAAGCATGAATAGTGGAAGAACTAGAACCAGCATAATTTCAACCTGACTTGAATTGGTTCAGAGATCATCCAGAAGACCAAGACATTGAAGATGTTCACACAGGAGTCAGAACCAGAAGACAACTAAAGAGCATGTTAACATGTTTTCTGTCACAGGTGGAACCCAAGACAATAGATGATGCAATCCAAGATGCTGATTGGATTACAACAATGGAAGAACCACTCAATGAATTTGAGAGAAATGAGGTCTGGGAACTTGTTATTAGACCAGACATGGCCAATATCATTGGAACAAAATAGGTATTCAGAAATAAGATGGATGAACAAGCTACTGTGGTCAGAAACAAAGCAAAACTAGTTGCAAAAGGATACTCACAAGCAGAAGGCATAGATTATGATGAAACCTTTGCACTAGTAGCAAGATTGGAGGCAATTAGACTTTTTCTAGCTTTTGCAGCACACAAGGATTTCAATGTATATCAGATGAATGTCAAGAGTGAATTTCTTAATGGACTTCTAGAAGAGGAAGTATATGTGGAGCAACACCCGGTTTTTAGCTCGAAGGAAAAAAGACAAAGTGTACAACTCAAGAAGGCACTATATGGACTCAAACAGGCACATGGTGCCTGGCAGAGTCACTGTCACTTTTCTTAATCAACAGTGGATTCATCAAAGGAACCTTTGACAAGGCACTCTTTAAACTAGAAGATGGAGCAAGAACATTGCTAGTTTAGATCTATGTTGATGATATCATTTTTGGATCAGAAGATGAAAAACTATGTGACAAATTTGCAAATCTGATGAAAAGAAAATTTCAAATGAGCATGATGGGAGAACTTAACTACTTCCTTGGACTACAAGTGAAACAGATGAAAGAAGGAATCTTCATCAATCAAGCAAAATATACTAAAGACTTAATCAACAAGTATGGTATGGACACAAGTGGAGCTTCTGAAACACCTATGTGTGCAAGAGTTATACTTGGAAAGGATGAAAATGGAAAGATGTTGATCTCTACTCTACATAACTGCAAGCAGACCTGATATAGCATTTGCAGTAGGAGTTTGTGCAAGATTTCATTCTCAACCGAAAGAATCCCACATATTAGTAGCCAAGAGGATCATGAAATATCTGAAAATGTGGGAATTTGGTATCCAAAAGATGGTGGATTCAAATTAATATCTTATTCAAATTCAGACTATGCTGGATGTAAAATTGACAGGAAAAGCACTTCAGGAACTTGTCCGAAGCTTGAAGCAAACTGGTATCATGGTTTAGTAAAGCAAAATTCCATATCCACTTCAACAGCTGATGGAGAATATATAGAAGCAGGTAGCTGCGGTGCACAATATTATGGATCAGAAGACAACATCTAAAAGACTATGGAATAGGGGATGAGACAATTCCAATCATGTGTGATAATACAAGTGCAATATCAATTACTGAAAATCCAGTGCTTCATTCAAGAAAAGCACATTGATGTGAGACATCACTTTATCGGAGATCATGTAGAAAAAAGAGATGTAATCTTGAGATATATATCTACTGAAGATCAACTGGCTGACATTTTCACACAACCACTCATTCATGAAAGATTTTGTAAGTTGAGAACTGAGTTGGGCATGATTGAAATAGAGTAAGTTACAAGGAGAAGCTAACTGGAGTAATCAGCAGAGTGACTTCACCAGTTGACTAAACCTTTGCCATTTTAGGTGCGCTCACTTGGCAGGTAAGGCACTGGTACCAGCAAAATCACTTCACCAATTGTTAGGAACATTTTTTATACAGCAACTCAGTGAAAGATCATCAGAGTGATTAACATACTACTCTTATCACTCCACCGGTGAAGGAAGTGTGAAATGAATAATACATTTACCTATGTGGAAAATCTGAGGATTTATCTAATTATTATGGAGGATTACCCACGTGGATTTTATTTTAAATCGTGGAGGTTGATTTTTGAATTGATGGAATGACGGCAACGCCTCGATTCCCGGTATTGATCATTACATGCCTCAATCCTCTCCACCTCTACACTCAAAGCCGCAATTTATTTACACAAAATCATGCCACTACTCCACCATAATCCTTCCATATTCAATCGTTTTCACACTATCAATTTTTTTTCCACCTATATAATCAGCACTTCTATTTTTACACAACTTTTACGCCCTTGATCACGTGCAAAGCACTTACTATTAATAGGACTAGGTCTATCATAGTAGAGTACTGGCGAGTCAAGGTCGATCCCACAGAGACTCATAAGAACGTCTAATTATCAAGATTGAGCTTGTCATGATAATGGTCTACGACCAACTATAGTATAGACAGTAGTGAAATTGGTGCCTCAAACTAACAAGGTTATGCTTGTTCACACGAAGCAAAACGAGTTTCTAATGTATTAGTTCAATTATGAGTAATTAGTTATTCCCCCCACATATGCAACAGTCCTTCCTATTGGTGAATTTATTCATTGTTCAGCTACGGGTACAACTCCTAACCCTATCTACTCCGACAATGGTAGTAGACAATCTATACGCAAGCTACCCTCCTTAATTAGTCCGTAATAGCCCATACGCATAAAGAACTAGAGCGGTTGATATTAAGCGCTAATTAACTCATACCGCAAACCAGCCTGGACAGCTGTCGACATTGATCAGCACGTTCGTAGGGTCCATTCTAGATAATGTCCAAGCATAGAACTTCACTATTCGTATTTCATGCTAGTTTACGATGACATGCAAATAGTTGATCAGGCTACTAACATGTACATTTAATCTATCAATCAACGTAGCTGGCACCAATTATCATGAATAAGTAATTTACTACATATCCAGATCTAGCGATATAGACAGTCGCAAATCTGAAGAACGCAACTACTATTCTATGATTTCTTCACCAACGAATCAGATCTATAACACATGGGGTAAAATAAACTTACTACTACATAATTAAACTAAATTAGAAATTAAAACATACTAGTCTAATAGAACAACGATGGATCTACATCTTGGAAAAGACAGAAAATCATACCCTCGAAGATGAGCGTAGATCTATCTCAGATCTCTCCCTAGATGGAAACCCCGTCGTCTCTCCGACCAGAACTCATCAAATAAATAAAATAAAGAATAAAGAACTTTTATTGCATAATTTTCCTTAATAATTTGGGTACATTTTGTTCTGAGGTGAAGCCTCTTATTTATAGCTATCTAAACCGACTTAGAAACACTTAGTTCTACCCCTCATCCAAGAAAACGTGTTTCGGAAGGATCTAGACTCTCGGTAAGTTGGCACTGCCTCCCAGTGAACTGGGGGTATTTTTGTCCTTTTTCTTCAGCCGAATTAACTTGGAAGCTTATGGGATACCCTAGGCCTATTCCTTTCGTTCAGTCCACTCCAAATTCGTCCATGATGCTCTGGCCAATATTTCGTATCCTGAAAATACCAAATAATACCTGAAATAATATTGAAATAGGGAAAATAAACGCTAAGTGCAGATTTCTCGACTCACGAACCTGACATATGCTATTCAAATCAAATGGTTTATATTTATAAGTCGAAACAACTATTTGTAGCTCATAATGGATAGAATGTTGATGTCGTAGGATATACTATTTCAACCGTCATCAACTACCCCCCACTAGCTTTCTGCGCATCCGTGAGCAGAGTATCAAGGCGGAATGTACCTCCAAGAACAACCCCCATCAACTACCACACATTCAATAAAGATTTCTGGCAGAAACATACATGAAGTCACAATCCATAAGTGCCCTATTAATCACTACTTATCATGCATCAATGTGTCGTGTGATGAATCAGTCATGATAGTGCGTTCATGAGGAGAATAAAGTTGTATTAACCATACAATCTTAACTTAGCTGCGCATACACTCGCTCATCTTGCCTTCAGACTTGGTTACACAACATGGTACCTTAATCGGTTCGGGTGGACTAGGGGACTGAGCATCGCTCTTAAGTCCTCATTTGTTTCTTTTTATGTCGAGGGTCGTGCCCTTTTTACACGAGTTCGCTTCCCTCACCGCCTTTATTGCATGTATATATCTTTTTTTTTTTGAATTTTTTTTTTGTTTTTTGGCAGATTTCCTCACTTTTTTTCTCTTTCTCTCACAAGTCCGTTTGTCCCGGTTACCTCTCGTCATCCAAGTTGCTTCCCTTGTCTTACAACAATTTGTTAAAGTATATAGACATATAAATAATGATTCCCGGTTAAAACAATTTGTCATCTTAACTTAAACACTTCTCACTCTGATTGTGTGCTCAAATGTTGATTGCAATGATAGAATAATAATTAATAAGTTACTACTTCACACAACATAATATATGCTCATTATTCCATACTAAATTGAATATGCTATAGCTCACTTCAAATTGAACTTGGGGCTCCTTTTCTACCGGTTTTCCTTACTCGAAAACGTGCCATAAGCAATCTAAAAACAGTGTTAAATTTTTCAAAAGTATTCCCCTTTATCGATTATACAGCTAAGACACCTACCCCCACTGATTATAGACATTGTCCCTAATAACTAATAATAATGAAAAGAAAAAGGTACTTAGCTCCGGAAATGTCGGCTGAGTCAAAGTGAATCCCGGAGCAGAATCAGTAGCTCCTAGATCATTCCTCTTCCAAGTTGTTACCTGCTTCCCAAAATTCTTCCAAAAATTGCGAGTAACATGCGAAAGGCAACAAGAAAATAGGGTGGCGGTAGTTGTGCATACCGGAGAAATGCACAAAAACAATTTATGCCACATTATTCTATATCGGCCTAAGCAAGATGCGAAAACTTTTACGAGGGTATCACATGAGAATCGTGATGGAAAAAACCACATATATCCTAGCCAGATGACCGAAGATATATGTGATGAAAAAAGCCTTGTGATTGCCATGCTACTTTATTGACTCAAAATAACTAAAAATAAACAAAATCAATAAATAAGGGTTTTAGAAATAGTTCTGAATTTATAGTCGTCAGCTCGACTGTACTATTAGGGCTCCTTTACTCATATTTTGGCACTGTTAACATAAAGACTTCAAATTCAGGGTTATACTTGTGCTCTTGGTAATGTTTCAGCCTGTGGCCGTTAACTGTGAAAGCCTGCCCAGAGTATTCATGTCTAACTTCACATGCACATGAATTGATGACTTTCGTGACTACATGTGGTCCATACCATCTAGACTTCAACTTCCCCGGAAAAAAACGAAGACGCGAATTATACACCAGCACCTTATCTCCAACTTGAAATATGCGGTTTAGAATCTTCTTATCGTTCAGACGGTTCATTCTTTCCTTATAAATTTTGGCATTCTCATACGCTTGAAGTCTAAACTCCTCCAATCTATTCAAATCTTGCATCTTTTTTTCACCGGCTAAATTCTCATCCATGTTTAGAAATCTCGTAGCCCACATCACTCGGTGCTCGAGTTCTACCGGTAAATGACATGCTTTTCCAAACACTATCATATACGGTGACATCCCAATCATGGTCCTATAAGCTGTCCTGTACGCCCATAGAGCATCATCTAATTTCAAAGACCAATCTTTCCTTTTGGGATTCACAGTCTTCTCTAAGATCCTCTTATTCTCTTGGTTCGTGACTTCTACTTGTCCACTCGTCTAGGGGTGATATGCTTTTGCAATCTTATGTCTAACCCCATATCTCATCATCAATTTCTCAAACAACCTGTTACAGAAATGACTTCCTCGATCACTATTTATGGCTCTGGGCACTCCAAACCTTGTCAAAATGTTTTTCTTAAGAAACCTCAGGACAACCCTGGCATTGTTAGTTGGTGAGGCCACTGCCTCCACCCATTTGGAAACATAATCAATTGCTACCAGGATATAACGATTAGATTCTGATGATGTGAAAGGCCCAACAAAATCAATTCCCCATACATCGAATAACTCCACTTCTAAGATACTCTGCAGTGGCATCTCATTCCGTATAGAAATATTACCAGTCATTTGATAGGAATGGCAGGCTCGTGTAAACTCGTAAGAAGATTTATGAATTGTTGACCAGTAGAATCCACACTGCAGTACCTTTGCTGCTGTCTTATCTGACCCATAGTGACCTCCTGCTTCTCTAGAATGACACATGTGCAAAATACTTGGAATCTCGTCATCATGGATGCACCTCCTAAGAATGGAATCAGGGCAGAATTTGTATAGATAGGGATCATCCCAATGATAATGCTTCAGATACATGAAAAACTTCTTAGTTTCCGTATTCGTGAATTCCGGTGGTAGGTACCTTCCAGCTAAATAATTGACAATGTTAGCAAACCAAGGGTATACCTTGCCCACTCTTAATGTATGATGTCGTGTTTGAGATTCAACTCGAGTTACCACTGAGACTAGAAAATTTTGTTCATTAAGGAAAGCTCTCCCTGATCTCAGTCGGTTGCTCTTCTTCCAGCAATGTTAATCTTGACAGGTGATCAGCCACCTGGTTCTCAGATCTTTTTTTATCTTTAATCTCAACATCAAACTCTTGTAATAGTAGAATCCATCTTAACAATCTCGTCTTGGAGTCTTGCTTGGTAAGAAGGTATTTCAAAGCTACGTGGTCAGTGAATACAATGACTCTCGATCCTATCAGATAAGGTCAAAACTTGTCAAATGCAAAGATGACAGCTAAGAGTTCCTTCTCTATAGTCGCGTAATTCCCCGGGCACTATTAAGGGTACGACTGGCATAGTAGAAAGGCTTAAAGATTTTATCCTCTCTTTGTCCTGGGGCTGCTCCAACTGCTGTATCGCTTGCATCACACATAAGCTCAAAAGGTTTGTTCCAATCTGGTGCTACCAGAATTGAGGCGGTTATAAGCATTTGCTTCAATGTGTTGAATGCTTTCTTGCACTCTTCTCCAAATACGAAAGGTACACATTTTGCAAGTAATTCCGCCAAAGGTCTAGAAACTTTAGAGAAGTCCTTGATAAACCTCCTATAGAATCCTGCATGGCCAAGAAAGGCTCGCAACATCTTTAAGTGCGTTGGAGGGGGTAACTTCTCTATCAACTCTATCTTTGCTCTATCAACCTCCATTCTTTTCCTTGAAATCTTATGACCCAACACTATTCTTTTTGCTTTCATGAAATGGCATTTTTCCCAGCTAAGTACAAGGTTGGTCTCCAAATACAGAGAAATCATCCATGAAAATCTCCAGAAAATCCTCTACCATGTCCGGAAATAATGACATCATGCACCTTTGGAAAGTTGCTGGTGCATTACACAACCCAAAGGCATGTGATTGTATGCAAAGGTTCCATAGGGACATGTGAAAGTTTTTTTCTAGCGGTCCTTGGGGGCTATATGGATCTGATAATAACCACAATATCCATCTAAGAAACAATAAAAAGCATGACCGCTTAATCTTTCTAACATCTGATCAATGAATGGTAGGGGAAAGTGATCTTTACGAGTTGCGTCATTCAGTTTCCTGAAGTCAATGCAAACTTGATGTCCAGTAATTAGTCTCATAGGGATTAACTCATCAAACTCATTCGGTTGGACAGTGAATCCTCCTTTCTTGGGCACCACAAGAATCGGGCTTACCCACTCACTGTCTGCAATCGGGAAAATGATTCCCATCTCCAACATCTTTATGATCTCTTCCTTAACAACATCCTTCAGTTGTGGCATCAAACTCCTTTAAGGTTGTGCTACTGCTTTCTTCTCAGGATCTAGAGAGATCTTATGCATACACACTGATGGGCTTATTCCTCTAATATCTGCAATCGTCCACCCAAACACTCCCTTATGCTCTCTCAGTACTCTTAAAAGTTTCTCCTCCTCTAAAGGTGATAATGATGATGAAATTATGAGGGGAAGGGTATCATCTTCTAAGTATACGTACTTAGGTGAGATGGCAAAGGATTCAACGTTAAGTTCCTTGGTGGCTCCTCTAATGATGATCTTAACAGCTTACCAGTCAATTGTAAGTCAAAGAACTTGTGCCACGAAGGACTTTGAATGGTTCCTCCTAAATCCACAGAAGATATAGACTCTATTTCTCGCTGTTGGCCCCAGAGAAGGGTGAAACTATAGTCAGAGGGGGGGGTGAATGACTATAGTGGAGTTTCAAAAACTTTTCTTCTATTTAAAAGCTTTTAGGCAGCGGATAAGTCCCTTCTCACTATGTTGTTTTCAAATCAGTGTAGACAGTCACATATATAAGTTATGATGTAGGCTAATTAAATAAATGCTATAAAGTAAATTGTAGAATTTAAATTGACACAAGGCTTATTGTGGTTCAGGGTGGTGTAATCTCTTAATCCACTCTTCTCCTGTGATGATTGGAGGAATTCACTATTGTTTTCACAGATACAATAGTATGATTGTCCTTGGCTTCCCAAGCTTCACAATCTACAAGACTATCACTCCTTGACTGCAACAGCTTCAGTGATTCAGTCTTCCTTTTTCTTGTTCCTTAAGATTAATATCCTTCAACAACGGCTATCACAGATTCAACTCCTTCTCGGATTGCCTCTGATTCAGTTGCTTCAGTTTGATGTGAATGTGATTCACACACTTGCTTGATCATTCTCAATTCTGAGTATGACTTTGTAGTTCTGATACTTGAGTTGATCACTTGATATGTCTTTGTAAGTTCAGAGAGAAGGCTTTTCAAATTGACAGAGTTTCTGCTTGATTTTTCTTTCTTGATCGTTATTTCTTTTCATGTCAATGCATTCTATTTATAGCCTTGAATAACCTTGGTTTTTGAAATTCCGTCCGTTGGCTATATTAATGAGGGAATAACCCTTGATTTTATTCTTGATTCCCCCTTAATTGTATTCTCCTTGATTTCAGTGATCGGATTCTTTCTTCAAACGTATAGCAGAAAATCCGTCCTTGATTGATCCTTTAATGATTTGTGCATTTAATGCAGATCTTTCGAATCTTCATCGTATATCAAATTTGATCTTGTAAATGTCTCTTCGCCGTTTTTAGAACGGTCGAGTGAGCCTTCGACTTAGCCGTTAGTTCTTTCTTTCTTTGTTTTGTTTTCTCTTTGCCGAAAGTCGGTTTACTCGGCCGATTCTTTGTTTCCTTCTTTGTTCTAGTTTTTGGAGAGTCTTTGTACTTCATTGATCCTTGATTTGGGTGAGACCAAAGTGTACACCATATTTGAACATTGAGTTTCATCACTTAAAACATAACTTAGACTTATCCAAGGTCATCCCAGACTTCCTTGGTTATAGGTCAGACCATAATGTCTTCATACTTCTCTGCTGGTGCTTTGCTGGCTTCACTTTCCCGAATATATGTTTTTGCTTTGCCGTCCTACCAACTAGTACAATACTTGTCTGACTCAACTTATACAACATGTCAGACTCTAAGTAAAGACTTATACAGAGAGTTCTAACTTATTTCAGGCTTGCTATAACAGCTAGTATGGCCATCATCAAAACATAATAAAATGTTCCTAACAATTTCCCCCTTTTTGATGATGCCAAAACCCTCATAAGCCTGAACATAAGTAATCAAAATTTTTCATAATAAACAACATATTAAAAGTTCAACCATTTTATTCATCCATCATAGGGTAATAAGTTCTAAGACTTTATTCAAGTGTTACAAACTACATTTTGCTCAATTCAGCCTTGTACCTCTTGAATTTTGTAGTCTGAACCTCTTCCATGTCTTTCCGGTCAATTTCGGAAACTTCCACTTCCAAGTAAGCCAAAGCCGTGTATTCGAGATACACCCCGGAAAACTCTTTTGGCAAAGAGTCGTTGAAATCGGGCATGGTCTCATTTGCCTTAGGTTCTCCAAAATATTTTTCAAGTCTTTCCCTAGCCTCAGCAATATGTGAGTCTGCAAACTTGAGACTTTTGTAGAGACTCCATTGTTCCTGTTTCTCCATTCTCCCCATAGGATTGAAGAATTTTGCCATATATTTGAAATCTTCTTGTTGTTCAGCTGGCAAGTCTTCTGGTCCTTTTGCAGATAGTGGTATGGCTGAGCTTGGTTTGTTGTTGGTTTGTTTGAGAAGTGCAAATTCTCTTTTGACTTCATTGTAGAGTTTGGCAATATCAGTTCTCATCCTTTCATCCTGATAGCTTAGCCAATCAGCCCAAGCTTCATCTTGTGAGGAGTGAGGATAAAGTCCTTCCTGTACTCTGAAAAATTCTCTTACATGGTCCAGTACATCTGCATCATATTTTGCTTTGCTTTGGTGACCATTGTAAGTTCTGTGCTCACCAGTATATTTGGAGCTGCTGCTACCTCTGCTGGTGTTTCCTCTGGTGCTGAGTCTGTGTTGACTGACAGATCCTCTTTCGACTAGATCCGGTGCCTTTGCTATCGCCGGACTGTCTCTATCATCATCTCTTCTTTGCATAGGGTGAGGAAATCCAATGCGGGGTTCCTTTAGGGCCTTTTCCCTTTCTTCTCTCGACCCTTCTTTCTTTGTTCTTCTCGCTTCATTTCGATTCTTATTTCTCTGTCTCTTGCTCTCAGTTGTTCCTCAGTGAAATTTGGAGGTCTGATTGTTGATCCTTCAGGCTTATCTAGGTTTTCCCCCTTTTTGGCAGCATCATCCCTTTGCTGGAGTAGGATGCTATTGGTGGCCTCTGCCGTTCCAATCAGAGAATCAAGTTTTGATTCAATAGATGTGAATCTTTTGTTATGATCATTCAATTTCTCATTGACACTCCTAAGTCTAGTGCCAAAAGCTACGCGGTGATTCGTTTTCTTGGGAAATGTGTTGCTCGAGGCCCGCAAGATCGTTAGTGATATTGATGTTGAGTTGCTTCATCGATTTCCTTGTTGTTGAACAACAATATTTTGTGCATCAATGTATTCTGCAATGGCTCGAAACTTGTTTTCAATGGAGGATCTTTTGTCATTAAAAGTGAAGTCATGGATCCGAGATACATTGCTTGTCGTTCCAATTCTTCGACCGCAAGTCCGCCGCTTTCTCAAAAGTTTCATTTGTAATGCCGGTGTTCGGTTCGACCGAGAGAGTCCGTGCCTTGTTTTGTTGTTTCGGATCCGTTTGCTGTCCCTTGTCTTGATGTTGAGTGACATCTGCATTTACATCTTGATCTTCAAGAATTTGGGTAGATGTATATGCTGGTGTGGCTTGAGCCGCTTGTTCCCCCTATCTCTATGCCGGGGGTTGTCTTGACCGGAGTGGCGGCGGTGAGCCGTGTCCATAATGTTACCGCTTGTTAGTGGAACGTTGACGACAACGGTTGAGTGGATGTCTTTGCTGGAGTTGTAGGCTTGCCGGAGGCTTGTGGTTTCAAAAATGTACGGAGAAGAGTAGTGTCATCAATTGCATCTGGTGCAGGAGAGTTCTCTTCTTTATTTTGACCAAGATCATCATCATCATCTTGATCATGATCATTATCATCATTGTCATCATGATCATCACCATCATCCTGATCATAATCATCTCCATCATCTTCTGAGTCATCACTTTGTCTCCCAGAGATCTGGGGCAGTTTTGCCTTGGCTGCATCAACCATTTCCCATAGAGGTGATTCATCAAGTACACCTACCAGAGTTGTGATTCCCAGAAAATCAAATAGCCATGCTTCTTCAGCAAGCATGTGATCTGAGTCTTGAAGCTGTTGTTTGGAATCGCCTTCCTTCCACTCAAGATATTCTGCAATTCGATCATCTATATCGTTTGCAGATAATTGTACAGCTTCTTCTGGAGATGATTCCTCATCCTCTCCAGTGTTTTCGTTATTAGGGTGCTGTTCATCCCTACTGATTTCTTCTTCTTGCTATTCTGCTTCAGTGTCAGAACCTTCTTCCTCTTCTTCTTCATCAATCAATTGTCCAAAGTCTGTCGTTTCCAGACTTCACTGAATCTTTTGTTTCTTTCTTTGACCGGTGGTGCTGCGTGTGGATTTCTTCCTCTTCCCTTCTCCTACCTTCTGTTGTTGTTTAACATAAGTAAACATGACTTTGGATTCATGCAGTTTGTGGAGTTGTACTGTGGGGACTTTAAGACATTGCAACAAGTAGTGTAATTGAATGCCATATGACTTTTTCACCCAGAATTGTCCTTTCTTAGTATTTCCTTCTTTTGTCCCCTTGTTTGCTGCTTTTACTTCACCTTGGATTTGCTCTTTGAGTCTTAGAAAGAAGTATTTTGCCCAGTTGAATTGCAGATTGTTGTAGATGATTCCCATTAGCCTCATTCTGATTTCTGTCATTGCATTATTTGCTCCCAATTTTCCTTCAATGGTCTTGCCAATTAGGGCACTGAACTCATTGAATGGTTTCTTTAAAGCGGATCTCAAACAATTGACCTTTGTAGATCCTGGGTTTGCCGTTTTGGCAATGGTTGCCCAGAAATCATCCAAGTTTTGTGATACAGATGTCACTTTTTCTTGGCCTTTATTTGAAAGTTTAAGATGTTTGTGAATTACCTTTTCTGTAATCGCCACTTCTTTTCCGTTGACAGATGCTACAATCTTGTCTTCTTCCCACTCGTCACCTTCTTCAGCAGGGAGCCCGGGCACGTATTGTGCAGATTTCCAGAAGGAAATCAGACTTTCATAGCAGACCTCGGTTATGGGCGGATTGAGAAAGGTTGATAGATTTAGGATTTTGCAACCTGCTGCCAATCGTTTGGCATCTTCGTCATTTCCGCACAGTTTCAAGTAGTGTTCTTCTTGAAAGAAAGATCCCGTGGTAATCGATTTTTCATATCTAGCTTGGGTGTTTGAGGAGGATGATGCCATTTTTACTAAGGTTTGAAAATGAACTTGAGTTTGTAATAGAAAGTAACAAGAGTAGGGTTTGTAATTGCCAAGAAAGCGTAAAGATTTCTGAAAATTTCTAAGTCTTGTTTTTATAGTGTGATTTGGGTAGTGTGAACGTGGTTTGAATATGGAAGGATTTTGTGGCATAATGGTGTGATTTTGTGTATGAAAATCGCGATATTCGAGTGGAATGGGGGTGTGGTTTGAGGCAAGTAATGATAGAGCCCGGAATCGAGGAGTTTATAATTCAAAAAATAATATAATTACCTCCATGATCATAAGTTGATCGCCACGTGTGTACAGAATAATCCTCCATAATTTCCTTATTCTCCACGTGTAATCAGAATTGATTTTGTTCACACTTTTAATTTGTCCAAGTCTTTATTTCGGTGAAGTGCCTTCGCTGGTCACTTAGCCGTCCCAATAGGTTCTTCACTTAGCTGCGCCATTTGACTGTTCCTAACAATCAGTTAAGTTACCTTCGCTGAATACCAGTGCCTTACTTGCAGCATCTCCTGTAACGGCAAAGGTCGTACCAGTTAATGAAGTCACTTAGCCGATTACTCCAGTTAGCCGCTGTTAGATACTTATTCTATTTCAATCATTCCTAACTCAGTTCTTAGCTTACTGAATCTTTCATAACTGAGTGGTTTAGTGAAGATGTCAGCCAATTGATCTTCAGTGGGTATGTGTTTTAGGATGACATCCCCCTTTTCAACATGGTCTCGATAAAATGATGTCTTACATCAATATGCTTTGTTCTTGAGTGCAATGTTTGGATTTTACGTAATAGATATTGCACTTGTGTTATCACACATGATTGGAATTGTTTTCTCTTCTACTCCATAGTCCCTTAGCCGTTGTCTTATCCACAAGTACTTGTGCACAACGACTACCGTCGCTATATATTCGCTTCAAATTTCGTTAATGTAGATATGGAGTTTTGCTTTTTACTGAACCAAGAGACTAGTCTGGTTCCTAGCATTTGGCAAGTTCTAGAGGTGCTCTTTCTATCTATTTTGTATCCAGCATAGTCAGAGTCTGAATATGATATCAATGTAAATCCTCCATCTTTTGGATACCAAATACCAACATTTATAGTGTTTTTCAAGTATTTGATTATCCTTTTAGCTGCTAGAAGATGTGATTCTTTTGGTTGAGCTTGAAATCTTGCACACACTCCTACTGCAAATGCTATGTCAGGTCTACTTGCAGTTAAGTATAATAATGATCCAATAATTCCTCTATACATTTTCTGATCTACATCTTTTCCTCCATCATCTTTTCCAAGTATGACTCTAGCACATATTGGTGTGTCTGCTGTGCCACTTGTATCCATCCCATACTTGTGTATCAAATCTCTTGTATACTTTGCTTGACTAATGAAGATGTCATCCTTCATTTTCTTTATTTGAAGGCCAAGGAAGTAGTTTAATTCTCCCATCATGCTCATCTGAAATTTGCTCTTCATCAGGTTTGCAAATTTCTCACATAGCTTTTCATCTTCGGATCCAAAGATTATATCATCAACATAGATTTGTACTAGCAAAGTGCTTGCTCCTTCCTCTAGTTTGAATAGAGTCTTGTCAATAGTTCCTTTGTTGAATCCATTCTTGATCAGAAATTATGATAGTGTTTCCTACCAGGCTCTAGGTGCCTGTTTGAGGCCATAGAGGGCCTTCTTGAGTTTGTATTCTTTGTCTTCTTTTCCTTTAATTTGAAATCCAGGAGGTTGTTCTACATAAACTTCTTCTTCCAAAAGTCCATTTAGGAATGCACTCTTTACATCCATTTGATAGACTTTGAAGTCTTTGTGTGCGCAAATGCTAGAAAGAGTCCGATTGCTTCCAATCTTGCTACCGGTGCAAATGTTTCATCATAATCTATTCCTTCACTTGGGAATAGCCTTTTGCAACTAGCCTTGCTTTGTTTCGACAACGAGTTCCTTGCTCATCCATCTTGTTCCCGAATACCCATTTTGCACCAATGATGTTGGCCATTTGTGTCCGTCAACTAGTTCCCGACTTCATTTCTTTCAAATTCATTTAGTTCTTCTTGCATGGCCGTGATCCAATCTCGCATCTTGGATTGCATCATCTATGGTCTTGGGTTCCACTTGTGATAGAAAGCAAGTTAGCATATGCTCCAGGTTGTCTTTCGGTTCGACTCTGTGTGAATATCTCCAATGACTTGTTCTTCGGGATGGTCTCTTAGCCAATTTAGGTCCGGTTGAAGTTGATCTTCACTTGGTGCTTCCATACCTTCATGCCGAGCAAGAGCTTCAACTTCGGTGTGCTTCATCCGGTGTATTGGTAAGTGGTTCTTCTTGGTTTTCAAAATGATGATTTAGGATGGTATTTGGTATGGTTGCATTTGTATAGATTTCCCTTTGTGTCGCTTTCTCTTCTTGATCTTGAAGATCTTCACCATTTGTATTTGGTTCATCAAAAACAACATGTATTGATTCTTCAATCACCAAGGTTCTTTTATTGAGTACTCTAAATGCTTTTCGGTGTCCGAGTATCCCATGAAGATTGCTTCATCGACCTTCTCATCAAAGGTATGCGGTGATTCTCGTTTAAGACAAAACATTTTGATCCAAACATATGAAAATATGAGATATTAGGTTTTCTACCATTCCATATTTCATATGGAGTCTTTCCATGATGTTTGTTGATGATTGATCTGTTTTGTGTATGGCATGCTTGTGTTTGTCGCTTCTTGACCCAAAATCTCTTTGGTAAACATGCTTCGCTATCATTGTCCCGATCGCTTCCTTGATGGTTCTGTTTCTTCTTTCGCAACACCATTTTGTTGTGGAGTTCTTGCTATGAGATAGTTGATGTAATACTCCATTTTCTTCACAATAGGTTCGATAATTTCATTTAGGAATTCAAAGTGCCTCTATCCGATCCGATCTTGATAATCTTTAGCTCTTTCTCATTCTCGGAGTCTTCTCAACAAATCTGCGCAAACCTTCTTGAGTGTTTCTTTCTTCTTGTTCATGAAAATGGTCCATGTGTACTTTGAGAAGTCATCCACCACTACAAGAGTGTATTTCTTACCACTCACACTTACCGGTGTGATTGGTCCAAACAAGTCCATGTGCGCGGATGTAGAACTCTTGTTGTAGATTGATAAGGCTTTGACTTGAATGAACTTTTTATTTGTTTTCCTTTTTGAAAAGCATCACATAGACTCTCTTTCTTGAATGTGATCTCGGCAGGCCTTCAACTAGCTTGCTCCTTGATAGTTTGTTGATGGTCTTGAAATTCAGGTGATTTAATCTTCTGTGCCAAATCCAGCTTGTTGATTGTTTATTCTTGACAAGTAGGCATGTTTCTACCTTAGCTGTTTTCCAGTCCACCACATACATGTTGTCTTGTCTTCTACCTGCAAGAACTACTATGTTGGTTTGACTGTGAATCACTTTGCATCCTTCTTTGTTGAAGTGCACATTGTAGCCTTTGTCACAGAATTGACTGATGCTCATCAGATTGAAGTTACGTCCCTCGACATATGCCACATTTTGAATCTTTAGATTGTTCTTGAGTATTATGCCTTCCCCCTTAATCTTGCCAGGGTTTTCTTTACCTCCAAATGTGACTTTGGGTCCATCAAAAGCTTTGAAGTCAGTGAGCCATTTCTTGTTTCCTGTCATGTGTCTGGAACATCCACTGTCTATGTACCAGACATCCTACAAAACAGATTAATTGAGTTTAGGTACCCAACACTTTGTTTGGGTCCATGCTTGTTAGCAATCATGCCTCCCATACCAAGGGTGTATCCAAAAAGTCTTCTTTTTGGATAATTGAAGTCATCAACTTCATATGTATAAGGCATGGCAGAATAGCTTCTAGTATTTTTACTGAAGGTATTCTGATACTTTTCTCCACCTTTTGGTGCATTTGCATCCTTCTTTACTTTCCAATATGCAGTAGGAAACCTTTCTTGCTTCATGTGTCTAGGAACAGTTTGGTTTTTCTTAAACACATGATGCATTTTGTGGAATGGTTTCCTCTTGTATTTTGGAGGTGCAACATTCCAATCATCCTCTGAAGGGTAAAGTCTGCCTTTTCCTTTCAGATGGCTGTGGTTCTTGATTGATTGGAAGGAGGATTTAGTTTGCTGTTTCACTACACTGGGTCTTGACTTCACCGGAACAGGATGATCTGTTGGAACCATGGTCTGTCCCTTTCTAAATTTTGGTCCACTAGTGGTCCCGAATTTAGAATGGTGTTGATCATTGTTCCTACTTTCATACTGACTGTTGTAGCCAAGACCAGATCTGGATCCAAACCTTTTTGAGGGTTTGTAAGCTGGTGCTTTTAGTGGTGCAGTGGATACCTTCACTGGTGAGCAGATTTTCTTAACTGATCTTTTAGTAACAGATGTATGATCATCTGGTTTTTGTTGATCATTTATGTAGGTCTCCTTACTAGTTAATTCAGCTTTTTCTTCATCCAGTTCTTTCTTTAACCTCTTATTCTCTTTTCTTAGATCCTTGCATTCCTTTTCTAGAATTTCATGATTCTTTTCAATTTCATCAAATTTAGTCATGAGATTTTGGACTAGGTCTGCTGTATCTAATGGGAGACTAGAGGATTGTGCGTGTTAGATGTGGATGCATTAGATGAAGAACGGGAACTAGATGTTACCTCGTCATCATCGATTCTTTAGCCATTAAACATAGGCTTGTTTCCTCGGTGTCCGAGCCATCACTTTTATCTTCATCCAATTCTTTGGTCATGAGGCATAGGCATGCTTTTTCATTTTCTCGAGTTTGTCTTCTTCATCACTATTATCTGAGTCATTGTCAGATGATTCTTCATGCTTTTCACTGCTGGATTCTGCCTTAAGTGCCTTCTTGCTCTTTCTCTTTTCAGATGCTCTGTATTTCTTCTTTTCATCATCTTTGTCATCTTCTTCAGGACAATCAGCCTTGAAGTGACCTTTCTTGTTGCAGTTGAAGCATCTGTATTCATCATATTTCTTCTTCATGTCTCTGTTTGAGCTTGACTTTTTGTTTGATGATGAATTTCCTTTGAATGGCTTCTTTTTAAACCTGTCAAAACGTTTAACTAATAAAGCTACCTGTTCTTTTAATTCTTGTGTCTCTTTGCTGATGCATTCGGCAAAGTTACTTTGTTGGGGTGCAGCTAATGCAGTGATTTTGTGTGTCTCTGCCGGAGCACCATCTTCGCCGTTCAATTCGAATTCATGAGCTTTTAACTGGGACATCAGTGTCAGAGTGTCAGTGCTTGCAAGATTTGTTGTTCCTCTGATTACTGATGTTATGATCTTCCATCTTTCGGGTAGTCCTCTCAAGATTTTCAAGCATACTTCTTTTTGGGGATATATGTGTACAAGTCGTTGTAATTCACCGATGATGCTTGAGAATGCGTTGTCCATTTGATCAATGGATTCACCGGCCTTTATTTTAAAGTTCTCAAACTTCGTTTTGCAACGAGATAATTTGTTTTCTTTAATCGCTTCGATCCTTCATTTATCAATGATAGCTTGTCCCACATCTCCTTTGTTGTTTTGCAGTCTTTAATTCTCATGAACATGTTGCTGTCTAGGGTCTTCAAGATCATGTCTTTTGCAACAAAGTCCAGATTTGCTCTTCTCCTGTCATCCTTGGTCCAATCCTTTTTAGGTTTGTCAATTTCCTTTCCTTGATCTGCTCATGTGCCTACCACCGTAGTGATTGTGATCGGTCCATCATTGATTACATCCAGCATCTCTTCATGAGTTGCTGCAAGATGAGACAGCATTCTTATTTTATATTCATCAAAATTGTTAACATTAAAAACAGGTACTTTTGACAAGAAGTTTGAGGAATCCATAAGTACAATTGAATATATAAATGACAGTGAATGGAAAACTCAGATTTGAAAACTGCTTTGAAAATATGTGATCTCCTTGTTACCAGAAATTAGATCTGAACAGGTTCTGATACTAGGAACACTGCTCTGATACCAATTGTTGGTCCTAGAGAAGGGTGAAACTATAGTCAGAGAGGGGGTGAATGACTATAGTGGAGTTTCAAAAACTATTCTTCTATTTAAAAGCTTTTAGGCAGCGGATAAGTCCCTTCTCACTATGTTGTTTTCAAATCAGTGTAGACAGTCACAGATATAAGTTATGATGTAGGCTAATTAAATAAATGCTGTAAAGTAAATTGCAGAATTTAAATTGACACAAGGCTTATAGTGGTTCAGGGTGGTGTAATCCCTTAATCCACTCTTCTCCTGTGATGATTGGAGGAATTCACTATTGTTTTCACAGATACAATAGTATGATTGTCCTTCACTTCCCAAGCTTCACAATCTACAAGACTATCACTCCTTGACTGCAACAGCTTCAGTGATTCAGTCTTCCTTTTGCTGTTCCTTAAGATTAAGATCCTTCAACAGCTATCACAGATTCAACTCCTTCTCAGATTGCCTCTGATTCAGTTGCTTCAGTTTGATGTGAATGTGATTCACACACTTGCTTGATCAATCTCAATTCTGAGTATGACTTTTTAGTTCTGATACTTGAGTTGATCACTTGATATGTCTTTGTAAGTTCAGAGAGAAGGCTTTTCAAATTGACAGAGTTTCTGCTTGATTTTTCTTTCTTGATCGTTATTTCTTTTCATGTCAATGCCTTCTATTTATAGCCTTGAATAACCTTGGTTTTTGAAATTCCGTCCGTTGGCTATATTAATGAGGGAATAACCCTTGATTTGATTCTTGATTCCCCCTTAATTGTATTCTCCTTGATTTCAGTGATCGGATTCTTTTTTCAAACGTATAGCAGAAAATCCGTCCTTGATTGATCCTTTAATGATTTGTGCATTTAATGCATGATCTTCTGAATCTTCATCGTATATCAAATTTGATCTTGTAAATGTCTCTTCGCCGTTTTTAGAACGGTCGAGTGAGCCTTCTGACTTAGCCATTAGTTCTTTCTTTGCTGTTTTGTTTTCTCTTTGCCGAAAGTCAGTTTACTCAGCCGATTCATTGTTTCCTTCTTTGTTCTAGTTTTTGGAGAGTCTTTGTACTTCAATGATCCTTGATTTGGGTGAGACCAGTGTACACCATATTTGAACATTGAGTTTCATCACTTAAAACATAACTTAGACTTATCCAAGGTCATCACAGACTTCCTTGGTTATAGGTCAGACCATAATGTCTTCATACTTCTCTGCTGGTGCTTTGCTGGCTTAACTTTGCCGAATATCTGTTTTTGCTTTGCCGTCCTACCAACTAGTACAATACTTGTCTGACTCAACTTATACAACATGTCAGACTCTAAGTAAAGACTTATACAGAGAGTTCTAACTTATTTCAGGCTTGCTATAACAGCTAGTATGGCCATCATCAAAACATAATAAAATGTTCCTAACACTCGCATTTGACCTTTGCTACACCCAGGCCAGGTTTCCTCATAGCTTTCCTCATACTTCAGGAGAAAGGTCTCTGCTACTTCATGATCTAGTGTCACTTGCTGATATAGTTCCAACACAAGTTCGTCTATGGCATCTAGCATGTAGCATGCTTCTCCTTCATCTTATGCATACTTCATTGAATTCATCACATTGAATATTTGTCCTCATTCACTCTCAGAATCAGCTCACCCTTATGAACATCTATCAATGTTTTGCTCGTAGCTAGGAAAGGTCATCCTAAGATCAATGTAACATCGTGGTTAGCTTCCATGTCTAGCACTACAAAGTCTACATGGAATACAAACTTATCAACTTTCACCAAAACATCCTACACCACTCCACACGGTTGCTTCATTGACCTATCTGCTAATTGAAGGGTTATAGAGGTTTCGTTCAATTCTTTCATTCCTAACTTATGAAAGATGAAGAGTGGCATTAGATTGACACTGGCTCCAAGATCACACAATGCTTTGTTTAGGCGTACTCTCCAATTGTGCACGGTATGAGGAAGCTCACATGATCTTTACACTTAGGAGGCAGTTTGCGTTGCAAAACTGCCGAGCATTCCTCATTAAGGCATATAGTCTCAAGGTCTAATAACTTTCTTTTGGTAGAGATTGATTCTTTCAAGAATTTCGCGTACTCTGGCATTCCGGCCAGAGCTTCTACCAAGGTATATTCATTTGCAACTTCTTAAACATCTCTATAAACTTTTTATAACGCACATCATCATTATTCGGCTTATATTTCCTAGGGGGATAGGGTAAAGTAGTAGGATTAATAGTTATTCGTAAAGACTTACCTGCTGACTGCTGCTGCTCTGCCTGCTTGTCTGCTGAATTTTCAGACTCCCGGTTTACCGGAGTAGTTTCCCGATTTACTGGCCAATCTTTTTCTCCAGATTTTGTTGCGTTCTGCAGCTGACTTCTTTCTGATTCTTCCTGTGGAAAGTTGGTATAACTGGCACATGCAGTTCCTTTCCGCTTCTAGTCATGATTGCATTCACATCCTTCGGGTTCTTCTCAGTATTACTAGGCAATCCTCCCGGAGGACGGGCTGACACTTGTTCTGCAATCTGCCCCACTTGGTGCGACAGATTCTATACCAATGCTTCTTGATTGGTCAGTCTTGTATCATTCTTCTGACAATAAGTGGTGAAGTTTGTATTCAGTTCATTCATGGATTTTGTAAGTTGATTGACCATATTGGTCACAATTGAGCTCATTTTATACATGGTTGCTTCCCAACCACCGGACTTGTTGAATTGAGGCATGAATCCACCAGCTTGTCTCCGTCTCCCTCCACCATTGAAATCACTTTGTCGAAAACCCCTAGTAGGGTCACTCAGTCTAAAACCAGGGTGGTCATGAGAACCTAGGCGATATCCGCCCCCATAAGGATTCCTTGCCTCCATATATAGTTCACGTCCTCAGTGTTGGTTGTTAAACATCTTGAACTTTCTCAACCTTGGCTATGCGATATTGCATGCCATCTATCTTCTCGTTCATCGCCATTAGCTGGTATAAGATCTTTTGAGAAGTATCTTCTCCAAATACGCCTTCAACCACTTTGGCCGTTTCGACTTGATGCGTTCCCCATTGACTTGTAAGCGCAATTTACTACAATTTCTCTTCGGCTTTTTCAGGTGATAACAACGCAAAACATCCGTTGCTTGATGCGTCAACTCTCATTTGCTCACTTGACTGCAATCCGTGATAGAAACTATGCATTCATACGGGCAAAGTGATATCATGGTGAGGGCATCTTCTCTGTGCTTCCTTAAATCTTTCTCAAGCTTCTTCAAACGTTTCAGTTGGTTTCTGCTTGAAGTTCATAACGTCTTGTCTTATCTATAGTGACTTCCCAGGTGGGCAGTACTTATTCATAAACTTCTGCAACAGATCGGTCCAAGTTTGGATCGATCCCGGCGCTAGAGACAATAACCATATCTTCGCTTTGTCTTTCAGAGTGAATGGAAACAATTTCAATTTGATGTTGTCTTCAGGTACTCCTGCTGGCTTGACCGTGCTGACTATCTCCAGGAAGTTAATGACGTGTACACTAGGATCTTTGTTCATTACTCCATGAAAGGTAATGTAATTAGTCACCATTTGTATCAAATTTGGTTTCGGGTAAAACACTTCAGCCGCATTCTCAGGCTGAACAATTGCTGGCACGAATTGCTCAATCATTGGTATAGCACAACTCTGTAGAGTTCTCCTATCTGCTTGTACCACAAATCCTGCTCCATTTTGTCCATTCTTCTTCCATCTCGTTGTGATCTCCTTCGTGTGTACTCACGTCGTCCACCAGCCTAACAGATCTCTCTCGAGTTTCCGTTCTCTTTTGTTTAGCAAACTTTTCAATCTCAGGTATGAATCTCTCGAGTTTGGCGGCTGAACTTCGTGTAGCGTACTACTAGACACAAAAAGAAAATAAAAAGGTTAGTGACTTGCCTCGCCGGCTGTTACACACGCCTGGTAGACTCAAAAATACAGACTCTGACTACAGACTTGACTCTGAGCTGACAGAAACAATTCTGTCAAAACTGGACCCTCGGTTTACCGTGGTAGAGCCTCGGTAATCCGGAAGCAATTTTTTCCCGGATTTTAACAGAGCTGACTCTGTACGACTCTAGTATAAATATACTATGAAACAGACTCAATTAAACAGACTCAAATATATACAAAAAAACTCAATCTTAAATAAAAAGTATTCTTGACACGAGTCCCCGGCAACGGCGCTAGAAAATCTTGTCGCGTGCAAAGCACTTACTAGCAATAGGACTAGGTCTATCGTAGTAGAGTACCGGTGAGTCAAGGTCGATCCCACTAAGACTCGTAAGAACGTCTAATTACCAAGATTGAGCTTGTCACGATAATGCTCTACGACCAACTATAGTATAGACAGTAGTGAAATTGGTGCCTCAAACTAACAAGGTTATGCTTGTTAACACGAAGAAAAACAAGTTTCTAATGTATTATTTCAATTATGAGTAATTAGTTATTCCCCCCACACATGCAACAGTCCTCCCCATTGGAGAATTTATTCATTGTTCAGCTGCGGTTACAACTTCTAACCCTATCTACTCCGACAATGGTAGTAGACAATCTATACACAAGCTACCCTCCTTAATTGGTCCGTAATAGCCCATACGCATAAAGAGCTAGAGTTGTCGATATTGAGCGCTAACTCATACCACAAACCTGCTTAGACAGCTATCGACATTGATCAGCACGTTCCTAGGGTCCATTCTACATAATGTCCAAACATAGCACTTCACTATTCATATTTCATGCTAGTTTACAATGACATGCATGAATTAGTAATTTACTAGGTATCCGGATCTAGCGATATAGACCATCGCAGATCTGGAGAACGCAACTACTATTCCTTGATTTCTTCACCAACGAATCATATCTATAACACATGGGGTAAAATAAACTAACTACTACATAATTAAACAAAATAAGCAATTAAAACATACTAGTCGAATCTAACAATGATAGTTCTATATCTTGGAAAAGACAGAAAATCATACCCTAGAAGATGAGCGTAGATCTCCCTCGAATCTCTCCATAGGCGGCGACCCGTCGTCTCTCCGACCAGAACTCATAAAATAAATAAAATAAAGAACAAAGAACTTTTATTGCATAATTTTCCTTGAATAATTTGGGTACATTGTGTTCTGAGGTGAAGCCTCTTATTTATAGCTATCTAAACCGACTTAGAAACACTTAGTTCTACCCCATGTCCAAAAAAACGTGTTTCGGAAGGATCTGGACTCTCGGTAAGTTGGCAACGCCTCCCAGTAAACCGAGGGTATTTTTGTCATTTTTCTTCAACCGACTTAACTTGGAAGCTTCTGGAATACCCTAGGCCCATTCCTTTCATTCAGTCCATTGCAGATTCATCCATGATGCTCAGCCCAATATTTCGTATCCTGAAAATCATCAAATAATACCCGAAATAAAATCGAAATAGGGAAAATAAACGCTAAGTGTAGATTTCTAGACTTACGAACCCGACATATGCTATGCAACTCAAATGGTTCATATTTATAAGTCGAAACAACTATATTTAGCTCATAATGGATAGAATGTTGATGTCGTACGATAGACTATTTCAACCGTCATCAGCCCTCTTGAAATTTCCTAAACCCTATTTCTAGAAATTTTCAAAGCTTTTTCCTCTCAAAATTTCTAAGGCAATGGGATCACCTTCCTCTGTTAAAAAGTTTAACAAGCAGTATGATAAATCAATCATTACCGGATCATTCTTTAGACAAGAGCACTATATCACTTCATGTAACAATGATCCCCAAGCACAATGATTGGTTGATGGATGCACCAATCTCGGGCTAGTGAGCTTCCTCAACCCCCCAATCATGGGTATCTACTCAGAAACCCTAATTGCGTTCTGGCGAAATGCAAAATTTGTTCCAAGCAAAAAGAAAGGATCACCGGACAGCATTACCAGCAATATGTTCGGCCGAGAACTGGTAATAACACCAGGTCTACTCAATAGATGTCTAAATCTCCTCAATACCGGACCCTTGGAGATAAAGAGCATGAAGATCAACACAAATACCTTCCTAAAATAGATAGCCAAGAACCCAAATCTGGCAGCAAAGAACCTCAACTACCCAAGATTGGCGCTCAAACAGCAATTTGCGGAACTTGCTCACTTGATCACTAAGTGCATTAAAGGGAAGAAATGATCTATGCATGGGATGACCGAAGTCAGGACCAGACTAATGGCCATCATTTATCAGGGCCATGAGTTCAAGTGGTCAATCTTCTTTTCAACAGACTAGAGTGTTGGTCCCAGAGAAGGGTAAAACTGTAGTCAGAGGGGGGGGGGGGTGAATGACTATAGTGGAGTTTCAAAAACTTTTCTTGTTTTTAAAAGCTTTTGGGCAGCGGATAAGTCCCTTCTTACTATGTTGTTTCAAAGTAGTTTAGGCAATCACAGATATAAGATATAATGTAAGTAATTAAATGAATGCAGTAAGGTAAATTACTGAAAGTAAATTGACACAAGGCTTATAGTGGTTCAGGGTGGTGTAATCCCTTAGTCCACTCTTCTCCTGTGATGATTGGAGGAATTCACTATTGTTTCATAGATACAATAATCTGATTTTCCTTGACTACACAAGCTTCACAATCTATAAGACAATCACTCCTTCACTGCACCAGCTTCAGTGACTCAGTCTCTTCACTGCTCCTTGGGATCAAATCCTTCAGCAGCTACCACAAACACAACTTTTTCTCAGATGGCTCTGATTCAGTTGCTTGATTGATGTGAATTTGATTCACAAATTTATTTATCAATCTCAATGCTCGATGTTTCAATTGTAGCTTTCAGTTTTGAGTTGATCACTAGATATTCCTTTTTAGCACAGATAGAAGGCTTTTAACTTTGACAGAGTTTTTGCTCAGAATTTTCGTTCTCTTCTTATATTATTTCTTTCTGTCAATGCCTTCTATTTATAGCCTTGATTATCCTTGATTTGAATTTCCATCCGTTGGCTATATTAATGGAGGAAATAATCCTTGATTTTATTCTTGATTCCCCCTTAATTGTATTCTCCTTGATTTCAGTGATCGGATTTTTCTTCAAATGTTTATCAGAGAATCCGTCCTTGATTGAGCCTTTATTGATTGTGCATTTAATGCTTGATCTTCTATATCTTCTTCATACTTCAATAATCTGAATGGGTAAAGTTTACTCAGCCGTTCTCCGAACGGTCAAGTGCTCCATCTGATTCAGCTGCTTAGATCTTCCTTTACTGCTTTGTCTTCACTCAGCTGAAAGTCAGTTTACTTTGCCGATTCACTGTTTCCTTCATTCTTTCAGTTTAAGGAGAATCCTTGTACTTCACTGATCCTTGATTTGGGTGAGATCAGTGTACACCATATTTAAACATTAAGTTTCATCACTTGAAACATAATTTAGACTTTTCCAAGGTCATCACAGACTTCCTTGGTTATAAGTCAGACCATAATGTCTTCATTGCTTCTCTGCTGGTACTTGACTGGCTTCACTCTGCCGAAAAGCTGTTTTTGCTTTGCCGTCCTACCAACTAGTACAATACTTGTCTGACTCAACTTATACAACATGTCAGACTCTAAGTAAAGACTTATACAGAGAATGATAACTTATTTCAGGCTTGCTATAACAGCTAGTATGGCCATCATCAAAATACAACAAGATGTTCCTAACAATTTCCCCATTTTTTATGATGCCAAAACCCTCATAAGCCTGAATAAAAGTATGCCAATTTTTTCATAGTAGAACAACAGAATATAGCTCAATAATTTTATTCATCCATTTAAGGGCAGTCAGAAAAGATGATCTCAAAATGTACTAAAGGAACAATAACTACATTTTGCTTAATTCTGCTTTGTACCTCTTGAATTTTGTAGTCTGAACCTCCTCAATGTCTTTGCAATCTATTTCTGGAAACTTCCACTTCCAGAATGCCATAGCAGTGTATTCAGATACTTCTTGGAATACTCTTTTGGCAAAGAGTTTGTTAAAGTCAGGCATAGTTTCATTTGCCCTGGGCTCTCCAAAGTACTTCTCAAGTCTCTCCCTAGCTTCTGCAATGCGTGAGTCAGCAAACTTGAGATTTTTGTATAGACCCCATTGGTCTTGTTTATTCATTCTCCCCATAGGGTTGAAGAATTTTTCCATATAGTTGAAGTCTTCTTGTTTCTCAATTGGCAAGTCTTCTGGTTCTTTTGCAGAAAGTGGTATGGCTGAACTCGGTCTACTGGTTCCACCACTTTGCTAGAGAGATGCATGTTGTCTTTTAATATCATTGTATATTTTGGCCATGTCAACTCTCCTATTTTCATCCTGGTAGCTTAGCCAGTCTGCCCATGCTTGATCTTGTGTCTGATTTGGATACAATCCTTCTTGAACTCTGAAGAATTCTCACATGATCTACGATCTCAGACTCATATTCTTGCATGTTTCTGTGAGTTGGGAAACTTCTGTTCTCTCTGCTTGGGCTAGTTCTGTGTTCTTTTGCTGACCTACTTTGCTGACTTGATCCAGATCTTTGCTGTTCAGGTCTTTTCTATTCACCTGATCTATCTCTATCATCATCCCTTTTTGAATGGGATGGGGAAATCCAATACAGGGTTCATTTGAGGCCTTTTCTCTTTCTTCTCTGGCCTTCCTTTGCTGCTCTTCAGCTTCATTTCTAATTCTTATTTCTCTGTCCCTTGCTCTCAGCCGTTCCTCTGTAAAATGTGGGGGTCTTACTATTGATCCTTCAGGCTCACTTGTTTCCCCCTTTTGGCAGCATCATCCCTTTGCTGGAGTAAGATGCTATTTGTAGCCTCTGCTCTTCCAATCAGAGAGTCCAATTTTGACTCAATGGATGTGAATCTGTTGTCATGATCAGTCAGTTTCTCAGTGACACTGCGGAATCTGGCGCCGAATGCCAATGCCATCGAATCATTTTCTTGAGAGATGTGTTGTCCGAGACCTGCAAGGTTGTTAGTGATGTTGAGATTGAGCTGTCTCATTAGATCTCCTTGTCGTTGCACAATGATATTCTGTGCATCAATATACTCAGCAATGGCCTGGAATTTTGGCTCAATAGAGTAACTTTTATCATTGAATGCTGAAGTCATGGATCTGAGTTGCATGGCTTGCTGCTCCAATTCTTCAGCCAGCAGATCTGCTATTTTTTCAAATGTCTCATTGGAGATGCCAGTGGCCAGCTGAGTGAGTTTGTGTCGGATGTCAGCTGGTTCTGGTTCTGTTTGCTTCCCTCTGTCTTGATGTTAAGTAACATCTGTATCGACTTCCAAATTTTCAAGTATTTGGGTGGATGTGTATGCTGGTGTAGCTTGGGCAGCTATTCCCCCTTGCTCTGTGTTGGGGGTTTTCTGGACTGGAGTGGCAGCAGCTGGGCTAGTGTCTAATACTACTGTCAGTTGAATTGTAGTGTCCTCAAGAGTTTGTGGAATTGGCTCAGGGTTGTTAGCTGGCATAGTTGGTGATGTTGGTGAGGTTGTCTCAGCTGGTATCGACTTTGCTGGACCTTGTGGTTGTAGAAACGAACTTAGGAGAATGTTATCATCAATTGCATCTGGTGTAGAAGTATCCTCTTCTCCTTGTTTACCACCATCATCAGCGTGGGGATCATCACCATCATTGCATCATGATCATCACCAACATCCTGATCAGTATTATCATGATCATCTTCACCATCTTCCGAGTCATCACTGTTTTGGTCAGGGATATGTGGCAGTTTTGCCTTTGCTGCATCAACCATGTCCTAGAGTGGAGATTCATCAAGTACACCAACCAGAGTTGTGATTCCCAGAAAATTAAAGAGCCAGGCCTCCTCAGAAAGCATGCGTTCGGAGTCTTGGAGTTGAGTTCCTGAATCCCCTTCCTTCCATTCATGATATTCTGCAATTCTGTCATCAATGTCATTTGCAGACATTTGTGCAGGTTCTTATAGAGTTTCTTCATTGTTATCTCCAGCGTCACCTGCAGTCTTCTTATGTGGAGGTTGTTCATCATCACTGCCACTTTCTTCCTGTGGTTGTTCTGCTTCACTTTCAGAATCTTCTGCTTCTTCTTCATCACTTAACCGTCCAAAGTTTTCTTAGTCCAAGTTTCTTTGAACTTTTTGCTTCTTTATTTGACCGGAGGTATGTGTTGTGGTTTTCTTTATCTTCCCTCCTTCTGCTTGCTTTTGCTGTTTGACATAAGTGAACATGATTTTGGATTCATGCAACTTATGAAGATGTATCACAGGAACCTTCAAACATTGCAAAAGACAGTCTAGTTGTATTCCATAGGATTTCTTCAACCAGAAAATCCCCTTTTTCTTCTTTTTCTCTGCTAATACCTTTTTAGCAGCAGTTACTTCTCCCTGGATTTGTTCTTTTATTCTCTGAAAGAAGTAGGATGCCCAATTGAACTCTAAATTGTTGTAGATGATTCCCATTAGACGCATTCTAGCCTCTGTCATGGCATTATTTGCTCCTAGCTTTCCTTCAGTGCTATTTCCAATTTGGGCACTGAACTCACTGAATGGTTTCTTTAGGGCAGGTCTAAGGCAATTGACCTTCTTAGATCCTGGGTTTGCAGTTTTGGCGATTGTTGTCCATAAATCATCCAAGTTTTGTGGTACCAAAAGTTACTTTTTCTTGACCCTTATTTGAAAGTTTAAGGTGAGTACGAATTACCTTTGTTGTAATGACCACTTCTATGCCGTTGACAGATGCAATGATCTTGTCTTCTTCCTATTCATCACCTTCTTCTGCAAGGAGCCCAGAAACATATTTTGCAGTTTTCTAGAAGGAGATTAAACTTTCATAGCAAATTTCGGTTATTGGAGGATTTAGAAAGGTCGATAGTTTTAGGTTTTTACATCCAGCTGCCAATCGCTTTGCTTTCTCGTCATTTCCGCACAGTTTTAAGTAGTGTTCTTCTTCAAAGAGTGATCCAGTAGCAATCGATTTTTCATACCCAGCTTGGGTGTTTGAGGAGGATGAAGCCATTTTTGAATTTGAGAGAAAGCTTTTGATTTTGCAGTGAGAAAGAAGAGGTTTACAACTTGTAATAGAGTGTAAAGATTTCTGAAAAGCCTCTAAGTGTTGTTTATATAGGTTGATGTGGGTAGTGTGAACGTGGTTGAATATGGACGGATTTTATGACATAATGGCGTGATTTTATGTATGTAAATCGCGATATTTGAGTGAAGCGGGGGAGTGGATTGAGGTAAGTAATGAAAGATCCCGGGAATCGAGGCGTTTGTAATTCGAAAAATAATATGGTTACCTCCATAATTGTAAATTGATCTCCACGTGTGTAATCTTCCACAGTATAATCCTCCATAACTTCCTTATTCTCCACGTGTATAAACGTTGATTTTGTTCACACTTTAGTTTGCCCATGACTTCCAGTCTTCATTTCGGTGGAGTGCCTTGGCTAGTCACTTAGCCGGTGTAGTGAATCTTTCACTAAGCTGCTTTATTTAACTGTTCCTAACAATCAGTTAGGTTAACTTCATTGAGTACCATTGCCTTACCTGCTACATCTCCTGTAATGGCAAAGGTTTAATCAGCCGGTCAGGTCACTTAGCTGATTACTCCAGTTAGCCGCTCTTTGATACTTAGTCAATTTCAATCATTCCCAACTCAGTTCTTAACATGCTAAATCTTTCATGATTGAGTGGTTTAGTGAAGATGTCAGCTAATTGATCTTCAGTGGGTATGTATCTTAAAATAACATCTCCTTTCTCAACATGATCTCTGATGAAATGATGTCTCACATCAATATGCTTTGTTCTTGAGTGCAACACTAGATTTTCAGTGATAGATATGGCACTTGTGTTGTCACACATGATTGGAATAGTCTTCTCCTCCATTCTATAATCCCTTAGCTGTTGTCTAATCCATAGTACTTGTGCACAACAACTGCCTGCTGCTATATATTCTGCTTCAGCTGTTAATGTTGATATGGAGTTTTGCTTTTTACTGAACCAAGAAACTAGCCTGGTTCCTAGCATCTGGCATGTTCCAGAAGTGCTTTTTCTATCTATCTTGCATCCAGCATAGTCAGAGTCTGAATTTGATATCAATTTAAATCCTCCATCTTTTGGATACCAAATTCCAACATTGATGGTGTTCTTCTGGTATTTGATTATTCTTTTGCCTGCTAGAAGATGTGATTATTTTGGTTGAGCATGAAATCTTGCACATACTCCTACTGAAAATGCTATATCAGGTCTACTTGCAGTTAGATATAGTAGGGATCCAATGATTCATCTATACATTTTCTGATCAACATCTTTTCTAGCTTCATCTTTTCCAAGAATGGCTCTTCCACACATTGGTGTATCTGCTGTGCCACTTGTGTCCATACCATACTTGTGTATTAAGTCTTTTGTATACTTGGCTTGACTAATGAAAATACCATCCTTCATTTTTTTCACTTGAAGGCCAAGAAAGTAATTTAATTCTCCCATCATGCTCATCTGAAATTTGCTTTTCATTAGGTTTGCAAATTTCTCATACAGCTTTTCATCCTCTGATCCAAAGATAATGTCATCAACATAGATCTGTACTAGTAATATACTTGTTCCTTCCTCTAATTTGAATAGAGTCTTATCTATAGTTCCCTTGTTGAATCCATTCTTGATCAGAAATTGTGATCGTGTTTCATACCAAGCTCTGGGTGCCTGTTTGAGTCCATAAAGGGCCTTATTGAACTTGTATACTTTATCTTCCTCTCCTTTGAGTTGAAAACCAGGAGGTTGTTCCACATATACTTCTTTTTCCAAAAGTCCATTCAGAAATGCACTCTTGACATCCATTTGATAGGCTTTGAAGTCTTTGTGTGCAGCAAAAGCTAGAAAGAGTCTGATTGCCTTCAGTCTTGCTACTGGTGCAAATGTTTCATCATAATCTATTCCTTCTACTTGGGAGTACCCTTTTGCAACTAGCCTTGCTTTGTTTCTGACACATGTTCCTTGCTCATCCATCTTGTTTCTGAATACCCATTTTGTTCCAATGATGTTGGCTGTGTCTGGTCTGTCAAATAGTTCCCAGACTTCATTTCTTTCAAATTCATTTAGTTTTTCTTGCATGGCTGTAATCCAGTCTGCATCTTGAATTGAATCATCTATTGTCTTGGGTTCCACTTGTGATAGAAAGCATGTTAGCATATGCTCCAGTTGTCTTATGGTTCTAACACCTGTGTGAATGTCTCCAATGACTTGATCTTCGGGATGATCTCTTAGCCAATTGAGGTCTGGTTGAAGTTGTTCTTCACTTGGTGCTTCTACACTTTCAGACTGTGCATGAGCTTCATGTTCTGGTGCTTCTTCTGTTGTATTGACATGTGGCTCATCTTGATTTGAAAAATGATGATTCAGAATGGAAGCTGGTATGGTTGTACTTGTATATACTTCCCTTTGTGTTGCTTTTTCTTCTTGATCCTGAAGATTTTCACCATTTGTGTTTGGTTCATCAAAGACTACATGTATTGATTCTTCAATCACCAATGTTCTTTTGTTGAGTACTCTGAATGCTTTGCTGATGTCTGAGTATCCCATAAAGATTGCTTCATCAGCTTTTTCATCAAAGGTGTGTAACTGATTCCTGTTCAAAACAAAACATTTTGATCCAAACATATGCAAATATGAGATATTAGGTTTTCTTCCATTCCATATTTCATATGGAGTATTTCCATGATATTTGTTGATGATTGATCTGTTCTGAGTATAGCGTGCTGTGTTTGTTGCTTCAGTCCAAAACCTCTTTGGTAGGCATGCTTCTGCAATCATTAATTGTTCTGACTGCTTCTTTAAGTGTTTTGTTTCTTCTTTTTGCTACACCATTTTGTTGTGGAGTTCCTGCTGCAGATAATTGATGTAATAATCCATTTTCTTCACAATAAGTTCTGATTACTTCATTTTGAAATTCTGTGCCTCTATCTGATCTGATCTTGATAATCTTTAGTTCTTTCTCATTTTGAATTCTTCTCAGCAAATCTGGCAGTTTCTTGTGCATTTAATGCTTGATCTTATGTATCTTCTTCATACTTCAATAATCTGATTGGGTAAAGTTTACTCAGCCATTCTCCAACGGTCAAGTGCTCCATCTGACTCAGCCGCTTTGATCTTCCATTACTGCTTTGTCTTCACTCAGCCGAAAGTCAGTTTACTTTGCCGATTCATTGTTTCCTTCATTCTTTCAGTTTAAGGAGAATCCTTGTACTTCACTTATCCTTGATTTGGGTGAGATCAGTGTACACCATATTTAAACATTAAGTTTCATCACTTGAAACATAATTTAGACTTATCCAAGGTCATCACAGACTTCCTTGGTTATAAGTCAGACCATAATGTCTTCATTGCTTCTCTGGTGGTACTTGACTGGCTTCACTCTGCCGAAAATCTATTTTTGCTTTGCCATCCTACCAACTAGTACAATACTTATACAACATGTCAGACTCTAAGTAAAGACTTATACATAGAATTCTAACTTATTCGGGCTTTCTATAACAACTAGTATGGCCATCATCAAAATACAACAAGATGTTCCTAACATGGAGCAAATTCAACGAGAAATTGATCTTGGTAAGTTAGCGGCGAAGAAGGGACAACATAAGCTGGACATCTTCTGGGAGAAGAAATCTTATGGGATTCCTCTCCAATTTTCATCTGATCAAATGAAAGTGAAACATATTCACTTATACAAATTGCATGAGGCAAAAGTGATGTTCACTTATGTTAAGCCATCACAAAAACAGCAGACAACATCAGTGAAGAAACAAAAGCAAATAGAAAAAGTAGTTCTGGGATAATCAGACGAACCAAATCTCAAACCACAAGAGCTCAACAAAGGAGTTTACCAAGCAATAAAGACATACCCCTTGTGATTAGTCAGGATGAAGAAGATCTAAAGGAAGAAGTTCATCTTGAAGAAGAAAAGGAAGAGGATGAGGAAGCGTACTTTCTGACCACTGATGAAGATGAAAAAGAGGAAAAGAATGATGAAGAATTTCATCTTATAAAAGATAAAGAAGCAGAGATAGAAGGTGATCATCACAGTGATGATCAAGGCAAGAATGAGGACACTCATGACAATCTAACACTCCAAGATGTCATTTAAAATAGTAAAGCTTGTGCAGAAAAACAACTGAGTGGATCAGCTGAGGAAATTCAACTAGCTGACTTGACAAGAACCCCCAGCATTGATCAAGGGGAATGATAGCTGAAGAAACAAATGCTACAGCTGATGAAACAAAAGGACAGTCCTAACATGGACTAGAAGATACAAGCTACCCCTAACAATCTCTATCTTATCATGAGATTGAAGAAGACAAAGAAGAAGAACCAGATGATGCATCTATACCAGCACATGAAAAATCAGACGGAGCATTTCATCTGGATATTAATCCACTAATTGTGGATATAGAGAGGCATTAATATGAGTAGTGAAAATCTCAAAACAGCATTCAGAAGCCGATATGCCTCCATGGATCACAAGATTGAGGCTCTGATCAGTCACATTAAGGTTCAAAATATTGTGATGGAAAGGCAAGGAGATTTGATATTCCAGCTGACGTCTCTTATCCCTCAGCATGTCCACACAAATCTGGAATTTTTAGCAGAAGCAGTTGACGACAAGCTCGACCCCATGGTTGACACTCTGAATGATCACACTCTTAAGATTCAGAATGTTGAAAACATCTTGGATGATTCCCTCACGCAGCTTGACACACTCATACAAGTGTCTGAAGCCACAAATCAAATTCTGGAAGAAAAGTTTGATACTACTGAAAAGGGGGAAGGTAGTAATAATCCTGGAAGCTCCAAAGGCAAGGACAATGAAAGCACAAGCAAATGCATCATGTTTCAAGAGAAAAAGTAGTTTGTAATGACTTTCTCTATTTGCTTTTAAACAAGTTTATGCCCTTAAGGGATGAATAAAATTTTTGAGTTTTATTCCTTTTATCATAAAAAAACTTGTTCACTTATGTGCAGGTTTATGAGGGTTTTGGCATCATCAAAAAGGGAGAAATTTTTAGGAACATTTTATTTGTTTTGATGATGGCCATACTAGCTAATATAGCAAGCCTGAAATAAGTTATAAATATTTGTATAAGACTTTACTTAGAGTCTGACATGTTGTATAAGTTCAGTTAGACAATTACTGTACTAGACTGGTAGGATGGCTAAGTGAAAGACAGAAAATCGGCAAAGTGAAGGCATCCAAGTACCAGCAGAGAAAATTGAAGACATATGGACTGACTTATAACCAGGGAAGACTGTGATGACCTTGGATAAGTCTAAGTTGTCTACAAGTGATGAAATCTATTGTTTTAATATGGTGTACACTGATCTCACACAAATCAAGTATCAATGAAGTACAAGCACACTTTGAAAATCAAAGAAAGAAAGGAAGAAATGAAACGGTGAAGTAAAATCTCTACCGGCTGACTAAAAGAATATCAGCAAAGTAAGCAGACTCACTGCACCGGTCAAGAAACTATCAGAAATAGAAAAGTGAAGCATACCATCTGCATTTTATTCAGAACATGGAAAATAAGCAAATCAAGCAATTAATGTAGAATCAATCAAGGAGAATAAATGCAGAACGTTTGAATACAATCCGGATCACTGAAATCAAGGAGAATAAAATCAAGGAGGAATCAAGAATTAAATCAAGGATTATTCTCCACATTAAATAGCCAATGGACGAATTTTCAAATCAAGGAGATCAAGGCTATAAATAGAAGAAGAAAGTGAGACACAGATATACAAGAGAGAACAATTATACTAAAACTCTGTAAAAATTATCTAGCCTTCATTTGAACTGTCATTGCTCAATCCAGAGGATCAAGTTCAGAATAATCAAGGACTCAATCAGAATCATTCAAGTCTAAACCTGATCAAGTTTGGTGAATTTCCCTAATTCACATCCCTCTCAGGCAACTGAATCTGACAAGTCTGAGAAGGTGTTGTCTCTGTTGTGATATTTGTTGAAGGATTTCTTCCCAATGAGCAGTGTTGAACATTGAGTCACTGAAGCTTTTGTAGCCAGGGAGTGATAGTCTTGAAGATTGTGAAGCTTTTGTAGCCATGGACAATCACACTATTGTATTGGTGAAAGTAAATAGTGAATTCCTCCAATTATCACAGGAGAATAGTGGATTAAGGGATTACACCACTCCGAACCACTATAAATCCTTGTGTTCATTTACTTATTGCATTTTACTTTATAGCATTTACTTACAACATCTTATTCATACTTTGTGTGTGCATAATCTACTTTGAAACAACTTTTAAGAAGGGACTTAACCGCTGCCCAAAAGATTTTAAAACAAGAAAAGTTTTTGAAACTCCAGTATAGTCAGTCATTCACCCTCCCCCCCCATCTGACTATACTTTCACCCTTCTCTAGGACAAACATGTAGTAAGAACATCATCATAGATGAAAGACTAAGGATGATGTACATTATTCACGAGCAAAAATAATTCAACTGGATTGAATTTCTATTCAGAAGAATGGTACAACTGGTAGCATCTGAACAAAAGCTGGTGGCCAAGCACAGAGAAAAGAATGACGGATCTTTTCATGAAGGAAAATCTATGGGGTTCATCGTTCAATCTTTACTAACAAGATTGGACTTCCCGATGTCGAAGCCACAAGATGTCAAAATTCCAAAGTCAAATTTCTTCCTAATGATAAAAGGAAAGCAAGAACTAAGAACAAAAAGAAAATAACAGTCATTGTAGAAGCAGCTGGGACGACAAACAAAAGACCAACCAAAAAGAATAAAGAAGATGTTGATCAAAATACTAAAACACCAATGACTGAGGGAACCTCACATCGATTGCTGCTCAGATAACTGATTACTGTCATGTTAATGAGCAACATGTATCTACTGCTGCTCCTCAACTTAATCTCGATGACATACCATCATCTGAGGAAGACATTCTCACTCTATCTGAGATCAACAAAAGAGTAGCAAGTAGAACAAAGCAGCAAGGAGAAGATCCACTTGATAACATTCCTTTGTCTGAGAGAATTAAAACAATTCCACAAAGATCATTGAAAATGAATGCAATGATTGCTGAGAATATTCAAGGTCCGGTTGATATAGTCACAGAGTAGAATGGTGGAGAGATCAATACCGATACTAAAAATATCATTACACAAGATTGTGCACTAGAAATGAATGAAGAAATGCTTGTTCCGAATCATAAGAGATTAAGGAATCTACGGAAACAAATGAGCTTTTTACACAACCAGAACAAACTCCTCAAAGAAGAAATCCTGAAGTGACCCAACCCCTGGCTTAAAAAATTAATGCTTTAGATTTTCCAGAACTATATGATATACATGATCTCAGATATGACTCACTCTATGCCGGAGAAGCTCTAAGAATTGATCCTTATCATCTAGATCCATCTTATCCTCTATATGCTCAAATGATGAGAATAGTCAGTTGGATGAAATGGAAATTTAGTCCAATTGAAATCCATGACCAAATAGACAGAGATATAATAAGACAAGAAGAAGCATGGATACGAGATCTACTCAGACGAGATGAAGTGCACATTCACTCAGAAACCATCTTCCTCCACTTATTTGATCCCGGGAAATTGATCAATGTGACCTACAAAATCCTGAGGGAATTAACAGAGATATCCTCAGGACCAGATGAGAATAATGATGATGGCTTGGACGGCAATGCTAGAGGCAACATTGATGGGTCAAATAATGAACATGCTCTATAGACCGAACCTATTGAAGATACTAAAATTCTCAAAGAAAATGAGCCAGGAGTTGAGGTTAATTAGACATAGAGAGCGCAAACTTAGGGGGAATAACAGTCATCCCCACATCCAGCTCTATATGAAGGTCCTAGTCTGATGGATATCACAAAGGATATACAGTATGATGTTGAATGCATCCACACTCATCTTCAGTATATGAAAGATTTGGATGGAAGATCACAACAGAAACTGACCGACAAGTTGACTGAAGCAAGAACTTAAACTTTAGGAGTGAAGGAAGAATCTGTCATATTTGCCAACAACACACAAACGACACTGCAATATATGATTGATCCTGTATTGGTCAATCAACATCAAGAAGTGTTGGCTAAGCTTCAAACATGGACTAATTTATCAAGAAGCATGCATGACCACACCAACTACAAGATTGATCGATTGGAAGGCCATATGAGGGCACATGTTGATTCCAGTTCATCTGGAACAGATGTACGAATTCAGAATGATCATGAAATGGTGGCCTCGCTATCCTCCACTCTCAACAAATTCATCTCAAATCAATCAATCCTAAACCAAGATATTATGATCTCCTTTTTGGATAATGCCAAAAAGGGGGAAGATAATGAATAAAGAAAAAGATGATAATGATGCCGGTGATACTACTAGAAAAAGGAAAGCAAATATCTAAGATTAAAACTTTTGGAAGTTCTTGGAGATCTGGAGTGATGGAAGAATTTTTATAAGGAACAGATGGACAAGAGTCTGGAGGAAGCTTAAAATAAGACCAGACTAGTGATTTCTTGTATTTTGTCTCTATTACATCTGTTTCTTTTTAACTTATTGTAACTCCTCTGATCTACTTATGAAATATCTACCTTTTCTCCACAAGTCAAATTCTCTTTGACTTCATTGCTTATGCTTGAACTTTAATTCATTTATCTTTTACTTTCTTGTTTTGGCATCATAAAAAGGGGGAATTCGTTAGGTCCCCATAGACTAGAAGTTTTGATGATAGCAAAATAGTTGGTTTAGAAACCAAGTATAAGTTTGCTTAGTTTGACATGTGAATTGTAGGATTAGTCAGACTTTGTCTTTGTAGTCATAATCTAAGGTAGTATAGGCTTGAAGACTTGAAGACAAGAAAACCAGAAGACTAAAAGACAAGAATCTTGTCTAATCATCTATCAAGACTACTCAAGACAAAATAGCAGAAGCAAAGCAATGAGCAGACGAGTAAAAGTATTGAACACCAAACGAGTTAAGTGTCAAGAATCCGGATGAGTAAAGGATCAGATCAGAGACTACCAAATGCTCTAAAGTGACTAAAAGACAAATTAAGTAATATATTAAAGGGAGTGTAGCCATGCATCAGATCAACATTTGATCTAACGTCTACGAAATCATACAAGTGGAAGAGTAGCATTTGATGCTATAAAGCTATCTTCTTGAAGCCATCAAGTACAATGCTCAAACGGTTAAAAAGCTGTACCGGATGATTTTCAAAATATCAAGGGACTCCTCAACAATCAATTAGAGCCTCTCATTCTATAATGGTACACCTACCCTACGAAGACTATAACAAGATGAAAAAGGACAACTGAAGAAAGGGGGTTGAGAAATTTTGGAAAGAGAAGCTAAGTATCAAATTAAATCTACCAAATCATCTTTCATCTCAGAATCTTACCAATCCAAATCTAGAGATCAAGAAGATCAACAACTAAGCTTAATAGAAACTATCAAGTGATCTAATTGATCAACAGAGATACAATGAAGATACAAAAAGTTAAATCCAGCTGAAAGCTCTCATCCTTGTATCATAAATTTGATACAACACCAACTCTACTCATCAACCAAGTTCTCAAGAAACGGGAAAACCTGTTGAAGCATCTGTGGGGTGTGAAAGAACATCGAAGAAGACAAACAAACTATTGGAGAAAGGAAGTTCTTCAGACGAGCTGCATGCAAGTAGACCACTGAAGCATCTGCATGGTGTGCGGCATATGCGGGGTGTCAAGGATTGGCTACTTAGGGTGTGAAGCATCTGTGGGGTGTGAGGCATCTTCGGGGTGTCAAGGACACTTACCTATTGTATCTGTTTAGAGTACAATAGTGATACCTCCTGAGTCACAGGAGAAGCGGTCACGTAGGAGATTACGCAACTCCGAAGATCGATAATATTTCTTGTCTTCTTTACTTTCAACACTTTACATTCAGTACCTGCATACTCAATATCACACTACTCAACACTCAAAGCCAAGCTCATGGCTTATTTTAAAACATAACATTATTCCATTGCACTTACTTTGGAGAATAAGCAGACCAGTAAAACCAGACGAGCTACTTGCTAATCTGCTCTTACAGACCAGGTTTGATCTCAAAGTAAGAAACTCCAAAATCGAAGAGAGTTCATTCACCCCTCCCCTCTAAACCCTCACAAGCCTTTGTATTACAGACCAATAATAGAATTAAATAATAGGGATGTCAATTTCGATCCAACCTAGTGGATTTCACCCTACCCTGCCCGTTAGGATAGGATATTTTTTTAGGGTAGGGTAAGGTATGTATTTGATTTTTGAAAACCTGCCAAGGTAAGATAATGGTATGAATATTGTTTGGGGCTTCTATCAGCACCACGATTACTCATGGCACCCTATCAATTACTTTTGGGACCATGTTGAATATTTTTATTATTTCTGTTCTCCAAACACCTCCAAAATAATGAAAAACTTACTTCTTATACCACAAATCTAATAAAATACAATTTGGTCCTTTAATAATTAAATTAAAACATTATAATCCATAATTTTTCACATATATCCATAAAAGTGCACAAACTTAATTTTCACCTAAATCATCATCAAAATCCACCATTTTATCCTCATCTACATCATCAAAATTCATCTTCATCTTCTTCAAACAAACTTCTTCATCATCAAAATTTTCTTCAACCTTATTCATCATCAAAATTATTCTCCATCTTCTTCAACCATCTTCATCTTCTTTGTTGGTCCAGAGAAGGGTGAAAATATAGTCAAGGGGTGAATGGCTATATTGGAGTTTCAAAAACTATTTCTATTAAAAATGCTTTTGGGCAGCGGATAATTCCCTTCTTAATGATTGTTCAAAGTAGTTCAAGCACATACAGAATCTAAATAAACTACTGTAAGGAAATGATGTAAAGTAAAATGAAGTAAGTAAATGAACACAAAGATTTATAGTGGTTCATGGTGGTGTAATCCCTTAATCCACTTTTCTCTTGTGATGATTGGAAGAATTCACTATTATCTTTCACCAATACAATAGTTTTGATTGTCCTTGGTTACAGAAGATTCACAATTTACAGACTATCACTGCCTGGATACAAAAGCTTCAGTGACCCAGTCTTCTACACTGCTCCTTGGGAATCCTTCAGCAGCTATCACTTCGATGTTACAATTCATTTTCAGACAATCTGATTCAATTGCTTCAGTTTGGTGTGAATTGGATTCACAGTGGCTTTATCAGACTCAGTACTTGATATAGAATTGATGCTCTATTTTCTGAGTTTGATCTTCTGCATATATCTTTCAAGTTCAGAGGGAGGGCTTGTGAATTTGACAGAGTTTTAGCGCATTGTGTTCTTTGTTGTATGTGTTGTATGTGTGTATATCATTTCTGTCAATGCCGTCTATTTATACCCTTGATTCAAAAAAATTGTCCGTTAGCTATTTAATTCTCAGAATCATCCTTGATTTTTGTTTGACTTCGTCCTCCTTGATTTTGGTGATCCGGATTTCCTTCAAACGTTCATCATAAAATCCGTCCTTGATTGATTCTGCATTAATTGCTTGATCTTCGATTTAATCATATTGCAGATTTCATGAGTATTAGATTTGACTTACTTGGCTATTCTGATTAATACTTCTCCGTTGAGATACTCTTCACTGTTATTCCTTTAGTCAGCAGGCAGAACTTTCACTTATCCGGTTTGTTGTTTTTGTTCCATCTTTCCTTTTACATAGATTCCTGATGTCCAATTTATGTTTCTACTTCACTGATCCTTGATTTGGGTGAGATCAGTGTACACCACATTAAAAGAATAGATCCCATCACTTGTAATATATCTTAGACTTACCCAAGGTCATGACAGACTTCCCTGGTTGTAACTCAGTCCATAGGTTTTCACTTCACCGTGCTGGTTCCTTGGATGTCTATATTGATCTGATCCAATTTCTTTACTGAGCCGTTTTACCAATGTATTACAGTGCTTGTATGACTAAACTTATACAACATGTCAGACTTCTAAGTAAAGCCTATACAAACATGACTACTCATTTAGACTTCAGGCTTGCTATAACAGCTAGTATGGCCATCATCAATACAATAAAATGTTCCTAACAATTTCCCCCTTTTTGATGATGCCAAAACCCTCACAAGCCTGAATATAAGTAAACATTTTCATATAATAAAAGGAATAAAACTCAAAAATATTATTCATCCATAAAGGGCATAAAGATTCAAAGCGAAAATAGAGAAAATTACTACAGTCTATTTCTCTAAATTCTTGTGCTTTCAGTACCCTTACCTTTAGAACTTCCCTTACCTTTAGAACTTTCAGGCTTACCACTACCTTCCCTCTTTTTGGTAGCATCATGTTTTTCTTCCAGAATCTTTTTTTTTGCCTCAGACACTGTGATTATAGTGTCCAGTTGTTCTATAGCATGATCCAACGTGCTGTCAAGGGCCTGATTTTGTTGAGAGTGTGTTTCCATTATATCAACCATGGGGTTAAGCCTACCATCTACTGCACTTTCTAGATGCTCCAAATTTGTATGGACATGTTGTGTGATCAATGAATTCGGTTGACATATCAAATCCCCTTGCTTTTCTATCACAACATCTTAGACCTAAATGTGGCTAAGCAGGGCCTCAATCTTTTGCTCCAAGGAAGTGTAATCACTCCTCTGTGTTTTTTTTGGAGATTTTCCCTACTGGGAGTTTGTTTTTCTATGCACACAATCATAGGATTAATATCCATATGAAATGATCTGTCAGGATGGTCAGTGCTAGGTTGTGCTTGTGCTGGTGCAGTTGCATCATCGGGATCTGTTTCAGCTTGCTCTTTTTCAACCTCCATTTCAGATAGAGATTGTTGGGGGTTACTTGATTCTCAAGTCCTGGTGGGGACTTATTTTTGTCTTCATCTGTTGCAGCTTCAGCTTCCATAGCAACATGAGAGTGTGGATTTGCTGTCATTCCCCATTGATCAGAGATGGGGGTCTGATGGGAGTCAACTTTACGTGACTCCGGTGCATTGTTTACCCCCGTTTACCACATTTTCAGCACATTTTTGGGTGATTTAGACCGTTTTCGGGGTGTTATCGTGAACTTATGGCACGGGGAGTAAATCCATTACTTTGGTGGATTACTACCCCTTTTTTGTTGAAATTAACCCCATTCCCGAGCACTTTTACCCTCCGGAATTGTTTGGATGTTTTTGGTTATTTATGATGTTGTAGGGTAGGTGTCTCGAGGACCCGAGAGGTGATAATTGGTGGCAAAAGGCATGATCAAGGCAAGAGGAGAGATCAAAAAGGAAGAAAGTGAAGTTTTGGGGGCAACAGGGGTTCCAACACACGTTTGAACCCTCCAAACGTGTGTTTCAAGAGACACAAGTTGATACAGAGTTGAACCCCTCCAAACGTGCATTTGAAACTATCCTAAACGCGCGTTCCAAGTCTTTCAAACGAGTGTTTGAACCTCCTAAACGCACGTTCCAGATGAAAGAATAGTCAAGACCCTGCCCAGAAATGAAGCTAAACACATGTTTGCATTAAGCCAAACGTGCGTTTGAAGATGTCAAACGCCAGTCTCAGACTTCCAAACGTGTGTTTGAAGCCAGAAATCTGCAGATTCCCCCCACCTATAAATACCCCCATTAGACTATTTCTTGAAGGACAATTAATTTCTTAGCAAAACTCTACCCATTTCTTAGCTCGATTTTTGTAATAGCTTAGAATACTCTCTCTTAGCTCGAATCAACACTATTTTAGCTTAATCTTTCCATTTCATAGCTTAGATTTCCATTCCAAACACTAAGAGACCACCTTTTAATTACTTATGTATTTTGTACTTTTTGGATCTAATCTAGAATTTCTGCAAATTAATGATAAATTTATCCTTCCTTTTACTCGTTATGGCTTTCATTTACTGTTTTGTGTATGTTATGATTAGTATAATGAGTAGCTAAACACCAACATAGTCGAATCATGTGAAATTTAGTGAAATCACCCTTTGGGTGATGAAATTGGGAGTGGGTAGTGCTTTTTATTGTTGTATCTTGCATATTTCATGTCTTAGAACTTGTTATAACAGATGTTGGAATTATTTCTATGTTTTGATGATGAGTGCCATACTAGCTGTTATAGTGCAAAGGCAAAAAGATGTCTAGATCAATTGTATAGGTTTATTAGAGTTTGATTCATAAATAGGTTTGATCAAACAAGCACTGTAATGGTCAGCTGACTTCTGTCAGCAGACTAGTCTAGGTAAGTAGGGTAGATAGGTCGATGGGCGGTCGGGAACCCGCCGAAGGCGAAGGCGAAGGCTGAGGGCTCAAACTCAGTAAATGAAGGCTAAGGGATCAAACTTAGTAATTAAAGTCAAGGATATGGAATCAGAATTTAGGCAAGTCTGTGATGACCTAAACTGATTACATATACCTTGTATAGAAGGTCTAAGTTCCATAAGTTGGATGAAGTTTGGAACTTGGTTATATTTAAAAAGGTGTAATCTAACTTCACAAGCAAAAGTTAGATAAAAGAAATCAGCTGCATTATATTGTATACACAGCAAATTGCTGTTCAGAAGACTGATAGGTACTTCAGCAGACTGATGAACCTGCTGATATATACCTCGATTAATTCAAGATTATATTGAATGATTACATGGATAAGGACAGCCAACTACCTCTGATTTGATCAAACAAATCAGTGGTTAGGATTAAAAGAACGTTGGGATGATACAAGACTTTATCCAATAGACACAAGTCAAAGGGTGGACAGACTGCACTGTCAAAAAGGAAATCTGACAGTGTCAGTCCTATGAATAGTGACAGAATGCAGAACAGATGGGACAAAAACAAGGAATGGATACATTTGAATTTCAAATACAAGTCACATGCATTCCTACCTATAAATAGAGGACTTTCAACTCAGAAACAAGATGATGAAAATTAACAAACTTTGAAGAGATATTACTAAGCTGAAAAACACCCTGCTGAACTTACTGAGCATAAAGCTGCTGATCTAGAGAAATTCTTCAAGTGTTTTCTACATTCAAGCTACATCAAGCATACACACTTGAAGTCTGCAAGCTGCTGATTATATCATCCTAATCAAGCTGCTGCAACTGAATCATTTATTTGATTCAATCTTTATTTTATAAAGAACCTGCTGAGGACAAGTGAAGCATCGGTGGGTGTGAAAGACTGTTGTTTGTGGTGGAGTGGTGAAGAGGCAATCCTACCCTTCAAGGACCAGTGGAAGACTAAAGAGCAGCAATCCTACATGTTCCCAGTTTTCAGTTTGTGAAGCCATAGTGATTGGTGAAGGACAAGCAACCTTAGGAATCTTTGTAAAAGCTACATCAAAGATCTCTAGTGAATTTCCTCCAACATCACGGGAGAAGAGTGGACCGACAGATTACACCACCGGAACCACTATAAAATCGCCTATTTACTTTCAAACTTTTACATTCTGCACTTAGTTTATTTAACACATCAATCTACTGAATCTAGCAACTGAAATCACACACTTGCACTACTGAGTATCTAATACTTGGTATCATATTTAACAACAAGTAACAAGGCTTAATTTTGATATAATTCCGCTGCACAAATTTAGCAAACTCAACTGTCAGTAGACTACGTTTATCGATCGCAGGCTATGCGAAGTATCGCAGTGCCTTGAAGTTGCAGAATTTGTTAACTCCAAAAGTTTTAAGTGTTAAGTTTATTCACCCCTCCCCCCCTCTAAACTTAACCAAAGCCTTTTCAAGGGACCAACAACAGATTTGGGCTAGATTGATCACCTAGGTCAAATCACACACATCACTCTTAAGAGTTGTTCAGATGGAGAGATGTGGGAAAAGGGTTCTAGGATCACTACGTAGAGTGAGGTTACTCGTTTTAACGTTTAAGCGGCTCTAGTGTATAATTTGTCTTGTTAGTGAGTCTTCTTTCGGGAAGGGTAGTTAACTTGGCATAAGGTGTTAGGAGAGAGTTGTTCAGACCTTAGCACCGGGGTTAGGAGTATGCAACCGTGAAATTCAATGCGAGAGTTCGTTTGTATAATGCACACTCCCGGTTTTGTCTATCCTTGGGGTTGAAAATAGCTATTTTGATCATGGTTCGGCTATGTCCCTTAACCTATCTTTGAATCTAGTAGTTTAATTTTCTTTCTTTCTTATCTTTAAACTCGTTAGTAGGAATCCCTTTAGTATCGTTGTAGTAATCAAATACTTTCAAAGTTTGATCACCTAGACTAAGTAATACGTTCACTTTGGTACTTGCAAACACTTTTCCCTTGGGTTCGACTTCGTACTCCTGTAGCTATCCTAGAAATCGACCCGGTACACTGCCGGTTAGAGAGTTAGTTTACCCACGGTTTCGAGTCCTTTATAAATTGTTTTTGTTGGGGTGAATTTGATGCTCAGCAAAATGGCACCGTTGCCTAGGAATTGTGTGCTATTTGTGATATCTTGCAAGTGAACCGAAGGCTTGGGCCTAGGTTTTATTTTACTGTTTTCTTGTTGTTTGCTTTTCATAGTGCATGACCCAGAGATCTCAAACACCACTCTAACCATACATAGACGGGATTGAGGCTTACGCAAGGCGTAGAAATAGTCAAAGAAGAAGAAGTCATCAAGTAGAGGAGTCGAATCCGGTCTTTGAAGAGAATAGTTTGGGTGAGTTGGGAGAAGGATCCGATATGGCACAAAATGGTGAACAAGGATTGGAAGGGAATTTGGGGAACAATAATGGAGCCCCAATTCAAAACCCGCCTCTTGTCAACAACAATGCACAAGGAGGTGGGAATGGTCAAGGACATAACTATGTGAATGCGAATGGGCCTATACCACAGAATGTTCAACATGAGGCCCAAGGGAATCAAATGGATCCCATTGTTATGCAACAGCTCAATGCATGGATGTTGAATCAACTTCAACAGAACCAAAATCAAGCTCACAATCAAGGTGCAAATGCAATGACTAATTGGTTCAACGGTCAACAAGAGCAAAATCAGGGTGGTTTTTGACTTGTAGAGACTTTGTGCTAGCTCCACGGCAACCATGGGGCATAGTCCAATTCGAATGCCACTGGTGGCCGCCAACAATTTGGAATTGAATAGAAACATCATACATTTGTTGGGAGAGAATTATATGTTCAAGGGAACCGCTTTAGTAAATCCTCACTTGTTCATTGATCACTTTCTCCAAATAGTGAACTCAACAAAGATTAATGGAGTGAGTGATGAGGCGCTCAAACTTATGCTTTTTCCGTTCGCCTTGAAAGAGCAAGCTAAGCGGTGGTATGATTCGTTACCTAATGATTCTTTGCACACATAGGAAGAAGTGGTTAAGACTTTTCTACTCAAGTATTACCCCCCATCGAAGACCATGGATATGAAAGAGGCTATCATGTCGTTCAATGCTTATGAAGGAGAAGAGTTACATGAGTCATGGGATCGGTTTAAGGCTTTGTTGAGAGAGTGCCCGGGGCACGGATTGAGATCTTATGAGGTAGTTCATGCTTTCTTCCGGGGTTTGGATCAAGTTCATCAAAGTACCTTGCATGCCTCTTGCAACGGAGATATTATGAGTATGGTACCCGAAGTAGCTATGAACCAAATAGAGAAGATTTCTGAGACCTCGAGGCAATACATATCGTCGAGTAGAAAGGGGACAAGAAGTAAGAAGCCCGGTTTGGTTGAAGTGAAAGAAGTTGAAGCAAGTGATCAATATCATGCTCAAGTACAAGCGATGGAACAACAATTGGGGAGATTGCAAAAGGAGAATGAGAGTGCTAGACTTTGCCAAATTTGTAGTGGATCACACTCGGCAAAGGATTGTAGGATGACTACCAAAGCTCAAAACATGGCTTATCCTCAATCCTCGACTCAAGGGCAACCTAGTACTCTATCTCAAGATAATATGAATGAGTTGGCTAAGCGGATGATGAATATTTGTTCGATGGAGCAATGGAATGCGGGGCCTCAATACCAAAATCAATTGCAAAGCGCCTATCAAGGCCAATATATGGGAGATCAACCAAGTGGGGCACCGTATGAAGAATCCCAAGATATAAACTTTGTGGGACAAGGTCAAGGAGGAATTATGGAAATCAAGGTGATGGTTCTTGGAGGAATAACAACAATCAAGGTTGGAACCGAAATCAAAACCAAGGCCAAAACCAAGGCTATAGACAAGGCCAAAATCAAGGTCAATCTTCTCAAGGGCAATTCTATCAACCTCCACACCAAAGGCAACAACAATGAGGGTATAATCAACAAGGCTCTAGCGCTTATCAAAACCCTCCTCCTTTGGCTCCTATACCTCAAAAGAGTGCAACCGATGTCATATTGGAGGAAATGAACAAAAACTTTGTGAAGATAAAGAAGGACATGGTTGAGATGAAATACAAACATGGGTCCGCCATAAAAAATCTTGAAACTCAATTTGGTCAAGTGGTGGAACATGTACCGTTGAAATGTGGCTTACCGAGTAACACCGAAAAGAATCCAAGAAATGTAAGCGTCATCTTAACTCGAAGTGGTAAAGTGTTGAGGACAAGTGGTGAAAAGAAAGTCCTATGGGAAGACAAAGCTAGAAAAGCTCCTATTGAGACCGAGGCCGGAGCCATGGATGGCGATATTGATGGGATTGAAGATGATGAAGACCATGGGGAGTATGTCAAGAAAAAGGAAGTTGGGAGGAAAGAAGCACAAGCTAGGGGAGACTATGTGTTCATTGATGTGAAAGAAGAGGGACCAACTAGAAGAGAAGGGAAAGAGCCAATGAAAGAGCCGTCTTCCCCACGCACCAAAGGTAAGAAAGGTATGATCCCTCCTCCTTCTAAATATTTTGATTTGAGCGCTCTCCCTTATCCCCCTAAGAATCATAGACAAAGTTGCTTGAATAAAGCACAAACCCGATTCATTGAGATTTTGTGAAAAATTGACTTGAACATTCCTTTTCTTGAAGCACTAGCAAACATGCCCTCTTATTGTAAGTTCTTAAAAGAGTTACTAACTAAAAAGGGTAAAATGCAAGAGGTTGTTTGTCTAAATGAAGAGTGTTCCGCTATTTTCGATGGTAAGTCTAGGATTCCCCCGAAGGTTAGAGACAAGGGTAATTTTACTATTCCGGTTACTATTGGTACAACTCATTTTCCTAGCGTCTTATGTGATTTGGGGGCTAGCGTAAGCTTAATGCCCCGTGCAATATACGAAAGCCTTGACCTAGGAGAGTTGGAGCCAACGGGGATGACCCTTCAAATGGCAGATAGGTCTATTAGGGAGCCTATGTGAGTGATAAAAGATGTCATTGTGAAAGTGGATAAGTTTGCCTTCCCGGTAGATTTTGTGGTTTTAGATATGGAGATGGACTCCAAAACACCTTTGTTGTTAGGACGTCCCTTTTTAAACACCGGAAGGACCTTGATAGATGTCGCGAGTGGAGAGATTATCTTGCGAGTTGGTGAGGAAAAAGTCGCGGTGAATGTTTACAAGGCCATGAAACATCCTAAGGAAAGTGCCGAGGACTGTTTTTCTATTAATGCTATATATTCTTGCGTTTCGGAACATGTTGACATGCAGGAATATAAGGAAAAGCCCGATGAATGCATTGCAAGAGTGAGCACGGAGCTTGACGAAGAGGAAGAGTTGGAAAGTGAGCAATGGAGCTAGAAGAAACCGCTTTCGTGGGTGAAAAGTGGAGCGAAAAGATTGATCTTGGGCTTGAAGGGGATCTAGAGAAGCCATCAATTGAAGACCCACCGAAAGATTAGAAAATGAAGCCGCTTCCACCTCACTTGAAGTATGTTTTTCTTGAAAATGATGATTTACTTCCTTTGATTATTTCTGCTACACTAACGGCTTTGTAGGAGGAAGAGTTGGTGAAAATGCTTAAGAAGCACAAGCGTGCTTTTGGGTGGAAGATGTGTGATCTCAAGGGCATAAGTCCTACCATATGTCAACACAAGATTATTCTAGAGGATGGAGCTAAGCCGGTAAGGCAACCCCAAAGAAGGCTCAATCCACACCTCCAAGAGGTTGTGAGGAAGGATGTGGTCACAATGTTGAAGCTTGGGATCATTTATGCCATCTCGGATAGCAAGTGGGTGAGCCCCACTCAAGTGGTACCGAAGAAGGGAGGTATGACCGTTGAAATCAATGACAAGGGTGAGGCGGTGCCTATGCGTTTGGTAAGTGGTCATAGAATTTGTATTGATTATTGTAAATTGAATGACCAAACCTGTAAAGATCATTTCCCCCTCCCTTTTATTGATCAAATGTTGGAAAGATTGAGTGGTCATGCTCTTTATTGCTTTCTTGATGGGTTTAGTGGGTATTACCAAATACATGTGGCCTTAGAGGACCAAGAAAAGACTACCTACACTTGTCCCTATGGCACCTTTGCCTTCCGTAGAATGCCTTTTGGGTTGTGTAATGCACCCGCGACTTTCCAACGGTGCATGGTTGCCATATTTGCGGATATGATTGAGAAAGTTTTAGAAGGCTTTATGGATGATTTTAGCGTATTTGGTGATTCCTTTGAGGAATGTCTAGATAATCTAGAAAAGGTGTTGAGCATATGTGAGGAGAGGAATTTGGTGCTAAATTGGGAGAAGTGTCATTTGATGGTCACGGAAGGGATAGTCTTAGGGCATAAGATATCTAGTAAGGGTATAGAAGTCGACAAGGCTAAGGTAGAAGCGATAGCTAAGCTTCCTATGCCCACTAACCTAAAGACTCTAAGGGGTTTTCTAGGCCATGTGGGGTTCTATCGTAGGTTCATTAAGGATTTCTCGAAAATAGCCCGTCCTCTTACCCTTCTTCTTGGAAAAGACGTCCCGTTTGATTTTGACCAAGTTTGCGTTGAGGCATTCTTGTTGCTCAAGCAATTGCTTGTATCCGCTCCTATCTTAGTTGCCCCGAAGTGGGATCAAGAATTTGAGCTAATGTGTGATGCGAGTGACACCGCGGTTGGTGCGGTCCTCGGTCAAAAGATCGACAAAATCTTCAAGCCTATCGCCTATGCTAGTCACACCTTGAATCCGGCCCAACAAAACTACACCACCACTGAAAAAGAGCTTTTAGCGGTCGTCTTTGCGTTTGATAAGTTTCGGTCTCATCTCGTAGGTTCTCGTGTAGTTGTGCACACGGATCATGCCGCTTTGCGTTACCTCTTTGCCAAGCAAGATGCCAAGCCCCGCCTCTTGAGGTGGATTTTTCTCTTGCAAGAGTTTGATCTTGAAATCCGTGATAGGAAAGGGTGTGAGAACGTCGTGGCCGACCATTTAAGTCGTATGGAGCTTAGTGGGGAGTTGGTTAAGGCACAAAGGGAGATAAATAATTCTTTTCCACACGAGCAACTTTGTGCAATAGACACCCTTCTTCCGGTTAAGAAAGGAAACTTTCTAAAAGTCGGTAAGGAAGGTAGCCCTTGGTTTGCACCTTTTGTCTGTTAGGTGTTATGCCCGAAAGACAATTTTGTAATTGTTTTATTAAATAAATGAAATGATATTATTATTCATATTTATTATTCTCATATTCACCGATGTGACAATAGTATTTACACTACAGAAAACCCTAAAGTATATCGTTTATATAATCACTTAACTCAGTGTATGGGATATACACGGGAGGATTGAGTTAGTGAAGATGTACTTAAAATACAATTAGCCCGTAGTGAAGTTAATCGAGAGTATCGGGTCTCTCCTTTAACGTGCTATTAATGCGCCCAGAACACAATAGGTGTGATTGTCTTATCCGGACATTCGGTTAAGAGAACCTAGTGGGGCATTTATATATGATAGATATATCATATAGGGTGGACCGATTTGATTAGAGTTCACGATATAATTCCATAATCGAGAAGTCTTATCGAATCAATCGATGATCATATTTATGGATATATCTTAATCCCGAGGTGATCACGATCGATCGCTTGAATCGGTATGAGGTTTGACTTGACGGTTAAGGATTACACCGAGTCCGTGATCCGAATTACCCCATCTTGGCATTGTACCGGATTGAGTGAGTAGTCTGTGTTATCACAGATACGGAATCCATTCCTTCCATTTCTGGAAGTAGATAGACAGTTCCCTTATTTGTTAATCCTAGAAACTGATCGATCCATGGAGTTCATATTACACTGATTAGCTACCAGTGAATTGTATGAATTAATTGATCACTAGGGGGTTAATGGTAAATAAGGATAAGAGGTTCTAAAAAGGGTTAACGGTAACTTCCCGATTTAGAATGAACAAGATCTATGGAGGATTAATCCATATGTAATGATTATATCAATGGACGCTTATTATCATTCTCGTGAGGAGATAAATATAATCTTATAATCGGAGGAGTGCAGTCATGGGATTATGGTGGCATATTCCTGTGATTGATTTATCGAATATAATTATTCTGTTCGTAAGATAATTATTTATTTGATTTATTGGAGCCGCTGATTATTAGTCCATGGTCCCCGACGTGCCTCCAATATAACATAGCTATTCTCGGACGTCGAATCCTAATAATATTAATTTAGTTCTTATTAGAATTTAATTAAAATGATATGTGAATTAATTGTTTAGTAGACTATTAAATTAGTTGGACTAAACAATTAAATATGTGAAAAAGGCATTTTTCATAATCTTGGCAAAAATTGGTGTAGTGGCCGAAAATTATATATTGACTAGGTCAATAATAATTTCGGCCAAGGGCATATTTTAGGAAACAAGAAATTGTTTTTAAGATATGTACACAAAATATTTATTGGATAAATATTTATGGTAAGAAATAAAGATAAATATTATTCTAGATTTGTTCTAGAATATTATGGGATTATTTTTATTTATTGGATTTATTTATTTGCATAATAAAATCCTTGGAGGACAAGGATTACTCTCCTATATAAAGAGAGTTCTCCCAAGCCTTTTGACAACACATAAAATTCGACTTCTACCTCTTAGAGAGGAGAAGGGAAATTTCGGCCAAGGGGAGAGAAGAGGGAAAATCTTGGAGGTTTTCCGGATAGCATATCGGAAGGATTCGAGACGAGGATTTCCTTCCACCGGAAGTTGCTTGGATCACACGTACGGAAGATCATGGTGCTCTTCACATCTTCGTTTGTATTTCTATTGCGGCTCTTCTACTTGGATTTTGAGATCCAAGAGGTATGTTCTACAACCCCCTTGTAGAGTAGATCTAGTTATTTTATTACGTGTAATTTATAGATCTAGATCCTTAAATCGCTTCCGTTGCGGATGGTATTACTAACATTGTCAACTACCACGAGTGCGGTTTCATAGATCCCGACCTTGACTCAAATCAAAGGCGTAAATTCCTTAGTGAGGTTGGTAAGTATGTTTGGGAGGATCCTTGCTTATATAGGTTGTGTTCGGATGGCCTTTTGAGGAGATGCATCCCGGAGAGTGAGATTTTGAGTGCGCTTTCTTTTTGTCACGATAAAGAGGCCGGGGGCCACCTTTCGGGGCAAAGGACCGCTTTGAAAGTGTTGCAAAGTGGGCTATACTGGCCCACTCTATTCCGAGACGCACATGCCTATGTGAAATCTTGTGACGCTTGTCAAAGGTCCGGGCGTATATCTAGGAGGAGTGAGATGCCTCAGAAGCCGATCATTGTTTGTGAGATCTTTGACATTGACTTTATGGGCCCCTATCCTTCCTCGCGTGGTAACAAGTATATCCTAGTCGCTTGTGATTATGTGTCGAAATTGGTTGAGGCCTTAGCCTCACCCACCAATGATAGGAATGTTGTTATCCGTTTTCTTAGAAGGAACATCTTTTGTCGGTTTGGGGTACCCCGGGCTATAATTAGCGATAATGGAAGCCACTTTGCCAATAAACCGTTTGACAAACTTTTAGAGAAGTATGGGGTGAAACACAAGTTAGGTACCGCCTACCATCCCCAAATGAGTGGTCAAGTTGAGGTCACGAATAGGGGTATTTAAGCGTATCTTAGAGAGGACGGTAGATACTAATGTCAAGAGTTGGTCTTTAAAGTTAGATGATGCTCTGTGGGCCCATAGGACAGCCTTTAAGACACCCCTAGGCATGTCCCCTTATATGATAGTCTATGGTAAATCTTGTCATCTTCCCGTAGAAATCGAACATAAGGCTTATTGGGCTATCAAAATGCTAAACCTCGATGACACCTTAGTTGGCGAAAAGCGTATGGCCCAATTGAATGAATTGGATGAGTTTCGCCTTTGTGCTTACGATCTTTCGACGAAGTATAAAGAGAAGACTAAGTTGCTCCATGATAAGTTGATCAAACCTCGTGTTTTCAACGAGGGTGACGAAGTCTTGTTCTACAATACTCGTTTGCATCGTTTTCAAGGGAAGTTGAAGTCTAGGTGGTCCGGTCCCTACGTGGTATCGAAAGTCTATCCGTCCGGTGCTATTGAAATCACCCTTCCTAAGGTTGGCACGTTTACCACTAATGGTTTACGGTTGAAAAGGTATGAAAGGTTGCCTTACGACGAAGCACTGGAAATAGTGCACCTTGAAGACCCCATACCGTGTGATGAATCGTGTAAGTCTTGTCATGGACTTTAAACCTTGACCCGTATAATTCTCAATCCACCATTTCATCTCTCTTTCTACCCTTTCTCGCCTCGTGCCAACGGTATAACTTGAAAAAGTTGGGACCGTACAATCCATCTTGTCGAGCCAACGACGTAAAACAAAGGCGCTTGGGGGAGGCAACCCACCATTTCATAGTTTTTGTTGAGTGAATAGGTGTTTCTAGTGGTCTCGGGGTGGTTAGAATCTAGTGTGGGGTGTCAATCTTGAGTTAGCTTTGTTCTAGCTTCCAAACGCCCGTTTAACCCAGTTCAAACGTGCGTTCAGGCATCCACCTTTCCAAACGTGCGTTTGGAACCATTCCAAATGTGCGTTTAAGGCCTCAACTCTCTGTACGTGATTTTCCTTTCCAAACGCACGTTCCACATTCCAAACGCGCGTTTAACCTTTCCAAACGTGCGTTTGGATTTATCCCCTTCATATACCCCTGCATTTCAAACCGGCGTTTCAGAATTCATATCAAAACCCTACGACGGCCGGTAACTATCCCTAACCCCTTTTCTCATAAAACACTCGTTTCTACTCCGTTTTTGGTGATTCAAACTCCAAACAAATCCTCTCGATCTCTGCTTTTGATTCTATCAATCCAATCCAACAACGAATCACCCGTTTTCTCGATTCGATCTTCACTTTGGGCAACTTTTTGCCTAGGTCGAATTTGACCTCCATTGACGTTTCGGGACTCGGTCTTCGCTCCAAATCGTTCATCTCATCTTGTTTAAGCGTAGTACAGCGATATGAGGGAAACTAAGAGGAAAGAAACTGAGGGTGCGGGCAAAGGGAAACAGCCGGTAACTAAGCACATGCCCAAGAATCAGAAAACCCTAGTTTATCCCGAGATACCTAAGGGTGGTATTCGGATTGGTGATACGGGCCGTGCGAGAGTAGGAATCCTAGAGCCCTAATGCCTTACGGACAGTTACGGGATGAGACTTCAGATGAGGATTTTGAGCCGGATAGCGAGGGGAGAAATTCTAGTAGTGATAGTGAGGAGGCAACAGAGATTGAGAGTGATGTGCCCTTAGCACGTATGCGAGCCAAAACTGCCACAACACCTGTTTCACTTCCTCCACAAAATACCCCCGAGCAAAATCCTCCACTAAATCCTCCTCCTAACGACCCTTTACCCTTTGATCAACGTTTTAATTCTCCGGTGGCATTGACCAACTACAATGAGTACATCGCCACCAAGAACATGTGTTATGAGAGGGGGTTAGATCTTAAGGTAGTTCCTCCAACCTTCATCGACAATTTGAGAAAGAGAGGATGGAACAACTTGATTTACGAGCCGGAAGGGAACCTCAACCACACACTAGTTCGGGAGTGGTATGCTATCTTCAGTGTCGCCAACTTAGAGTCGGGGTTCATAAAGGTTCGAGGGGTCAACGTCATGTGGTCCGTCAAAGCGATTAATGATTACTACCGGATACCGGCTTTCGAGGGCCAAGATTATATCAGTTGGTTTGCGGAGAGATTGCATTGGGGGAATACTGAGTCTAAGGATCCGCTAGAGAAAATGAGGAAGGACATCAATCCAAGCTTACAGTAGGTAGCTACGGGGAGTAGTGCACGGAATCAGTTAGTGACGACAACTTGGCCCGATGAATGGAAAGTTAAAGCAAAATTCTCCCAGAACCGTTTACTACCAAAGGAAAACATAACGCATTACCAGATCAAGGACTTGCAATTGTTGTATGCCTTGCACTATGATCTCAAGGTAGATGTTGGGAAGACTATTTTCGAGGATTTTAGAGAGAATCAGAAGGTCAAGCGTCGTATGCTTATGTGCCCCTACCTCATTTACGGCTTATGCAAAGGAGTTCCGGTCGACGAATACCCTGATGACCAAATTTTGAGAAAAAGGAATCAGCCCGTAGCCCCCAAACCATTCAATGCCCGTACCGCTCCAAGACCTCCCAGGCACACCCCACGACCTATTCACACCGTCTTCCGCCCTACCACCTCAACTACTTCCACCACACTCCCTATACCTCCACCTGTCATCTCCTCCACCACCACCACTACTATACCCCCACCTCCTCCTCTCACTGCTGGACCTTCCACTACCCCTACACCTCCACCTCCACCTACACCTTCTATACCGATGACTGGGGGACCGTGGCTTAGTGAGCGTTAGGGGCTCCTTATTGCACATAAGCAGCGGGATTGGATGGATAGTGTGAGGCTGACTCTGAATGGCATAGTAGAGAATCAAAGGGTATTTGCGTGGGACAGACAGATTGACCTTCCTCCATTAGAGTTGGATGTCTCACCATTTCTGTATACCCCAGAGATTGAGGCGGATTTGCAGAGGGTATCAGAGGACTTGTTTGTTGAGGAACCTGAGGAGGGATTTGATGACATATCGTTGGATGAGTTGATCGGGGCAGCAGGGACTGAGACAGAGGCAGATAGGACAGGTGCTGTAGGACCTACACAGACGGAGAGTGCAGTTGCTGTGGTTGCACCATCTCCGAGCACACCTGACTCCATTACTGATGTAAAGGGACATAGAGCAGACTAGCATGCGCTTTCTTTTTTCTGTTGATCTCGCTTTAGGTTACGGGATGGATTTATACGAGGGTGTCACAAGTTTCGAGTCACGATTGCGCCTTTCTGCCGGGTTTTTTTGTCAAACAGCTAAGTCTTTTACTCTTTTTATCTCTCACACACTGAGGACAGTGTTTCGTTTAAGTGTGGGGTGGGAGACTTAGCCGTTTTCTTGTTTTTGTTGTTAAATGTGCTATATATGTGGTATGCTTAACCTATGACCGGGCTCGGGTCGATTTTGGGCAATTTTTAAAAAAAATTCAAGCGTTTTTAGCACCGTGTTGTGTGTGTTATTTCCATATTCGAGTGGTGATCACCTTAGTAGGGCCCCGAATGTGTACACTGCGGTTTGATATTATCTTGAGAATGGAGTTTATTAATTTCACGTAAGCTACACTTTGTGCACAATTTGTTTGCTACCACCTCTCATATCACTAGTCTCGAGGCGAAATAGAAAGGTTTACCTAAGTAGGATGCAGGATGACGGTCATGGCGTCTCTTTGACCCTACCAAAGCCAAATAAGCCTTATCCCAAACATTAGACCTTCGTAGCCCCTCTCAGCCTTGATAGAATGGTCTGACCACCATTCAGTTTATAGCCGCTTTGTTTCTTAGTCAGAAACCTACCTTGAGCCTTAATTATGGTCACGTTTCCTTCATTTATACCCTACGAATGGACTTAGTCTTTTGTTCGGCCACACTTGCTAAGGCAAGTGTGGGGTGGGGGAAATGATGTCATGTGAGGGGTTGGTGTTTTCTCGGTTTGGAGCTATAAGGAGAAGAGGAGCTCATTTGGGCCTAGTGTTTGGGTTTGGCCCAAAAAGAAAAGAAAAATCTGTGAAATTCCTTCTTTCTTTCAAAAAAAAAAAAGAGATCAATCAAAGTTCAAAATAAATTAGCTCTCATGGAATAAAAGTTTGGAGTTGATTGGAATAAAGGGTTGGAATCAAAGGAATGAGCTCGGAAGTGATTTTTATGATGTTGGGTTGGGATAGTGAGATAGGTGATAATGTATTCGATCTCGCCTCATAACACTTGAAACATAGTTGAGTGTGGCAATGAGTTCGGGTATGTTAGTATTCTATGGTTCCCAAAGTGTTTAAATTAATCAAAAAGGAGTTTGGGTGGTTTGTATGGTAGAAATTAAGTGGTATACTTGTTGATTAGGTTCACTCGTACTTCTTTTCTCCAATTCCCAAAATATCCTTTTCGATTAACCGGAATTACCCTAGCCTAACGTTACAACCCTTCAAGTCCTACCCGATTGTATCCAAACATGGTGACCTTGATTAGTGGAGAGGCTAGTTCGTATGAGACAGTTGGTAGACTTTTGGTCGGGATTCAAGCCCCGACAATCATTTTGAGCACTTGGCTTTAGCTTGGCACCACACACACTCCATTTTCTTGATAATGTTATACCGGTGTGTATATGTTCGTGTTTCTACTTTGTGGTTACCTCGAGGGTGTGGATAGTAGCACCTACGTCACAACATTGAATCCCTTGGTTTGTTTTAAAACACCTAATTTACTCGAGGGTGAGCAAAGGCTAAGTGTGGGGTGGTTGATGGGAGTCAACTTTACGTGACTCCGGTGCATTGTTTACCCCCGTTTACCACATTTTCAGCACATTTTTTTTGGTTATTTAGACCTTTTTCGGGGTGTTATTCTAAACTTATGGCACGGGGAGTAAATCCATTACTTTGGTGTATTACTACCCCTTTTTTTTATATTAACCCCATTCCCGAGCACTTTTACCCTCCATAATTGTTTGGATGTTTTTGGTTATTTACGATGTTGTAGGGTATTGGTATCTCGAGGACCCGAGAGGTGATAATTGGTGGCAAAAGGCATGTTCGAGGCAAGAGGAGAGATCAAAAAGGAAGAAAAGTGAAGTTTTGGGGGCAACAGGGGTTCAAACGCGCGTTTGAACCCTCCAAACGTGCGTTTCAAGAGACACAATTTGATATAGAGTTGAAGCCCTCCAAACGCGCGTTTGAAACTATCCTAAATACGGGTTCCAAGTCTTTCAAACGCACATTTGAACCTCCTAAACGCGCGTTCCAGATGAAGAACAGTCAAGACCCTGCCCAGAAATGAAGCTAAACGCACGTTTGCATTAAGCCAAACGTGCGTTTGAAGATGTCAAACACCAGTCTCAGCCTTCCAAACGTGCGTTTGAAGCCAGAAATCTGTAGATTTTCCCCCACCTATAAATACCCCCCCTTAGACTATTTCTTGAAGGGCAATTAATTTCTTAGCAAAACTCTACCCATTTCTTAGCTCGATTTTTGTAATAGCTTAGAATACTCTCTCTTAGCTCGAATCAACACTATTTTAGCTTAATATTTCCATTTCTTAGCTTAGATTTCCATTCCAAACACTAAGAGACCACCTTTTAATTACTTCTCTATTTTGTACTATTTGGATCTAATCTCGAATTTCTGCAAATTAATGGTAAATTTCTCCTTTCTTTTACTCGTTATGGCTTTCATTTACTGTTTTGTGTATGTTATGATTAGTATAATGAGTAGCTAAACACCAACATAGTCGAATCATGTGAAATTTAGTGAAATCACCCTTTGGGTGATGAAATTGGGAGTGGGTAGTGCTTTTTATTGTTGTATCTTGCATATTTCATGTCTTAGAACTTGTTATAACATATTTGGGCTAGATTGATCACCTAGGTCAAAATCACACACATCACGCTTAAGAGTTGTTCAGATGGAGAGATGTGGGAAAAGGGTTCTAGGATCATTACGTAGAGTGAGGTTACTCGTTTTAACGTTTAAGCGGCTCTAGTGTATAATTTGTCTTGTTAGTGAGTCTTCTTTCGGGAAGGGTAGTTAACTTGGCATAAGGTGTTAGGAGAGAGTTGTTTAGACCTTAGCACCGGGGTTAGGAGTACGCACCCGTGAAATTGAATGCGAGAGTTCATTTGTATAATGCACACTCCCGGTTTTGTCTATCCTTGGGGTTGAAACTAGCTATTTTGATCATGGTTCGGCTATGTCCCTTAACCTATCTTTGAATCTAGTAGTTTAATTTTCTTTCTTTCTTTCTTATCTTTAAACTCGTTCGTAGGAATCCCTTTAGTATCGTTGTAGTAATCAAATACTTTCAAAGTTTGATCACCTAGACTAAGTAATACGTTCACTTTGGTACTTGCAAACACTTTTCCCTTGGGTTCGACCTCGTACTCCTGTAGCTATCCTAGCAATCGACCCGGTACACTGCCAGTTAGAGAGTTAGTTTACCCACGGTTTTGAGTCCTTTAAAAATTGTTTTTGTTGTTGAGTCTATTGGTGATGCTCTCTCGGCTAATTGATGTCACGTGTAAGTCGCTTATACTAGCAAGAATACTAGGTCAATCATAGTATAGAAAAGGTGAATCAAGGTCGATCCTACAGAGACAATGCAACTCAAGTATAAACGATTCGAACCTAATTAAGAAGACAAATATGGTCGTTGACCAACAATAAACATAAAAGAAACATGGAATTCCTTCCCCATCCCACCTATCTACAAACTTGGTGTAGTTAATCTTTATGTTTACATCCCCACATAATTTCCTTAGATCAATCGAACGTTTTAATAAAGTTTAGCTACGGGTGCTTCTCCTAACCCTATCTACTTCCATTGTAAGGACAGCATATAGTATTTACGCAACTAACCTCCTTTGTTGGTTGTATTAGCCTATACGCAATAAGTTCTAGATATGCCGGCTCAAGACCGAAAACCTCCCTAAGCAACTATCGACTATGACTAGCACATTCCTAGGGATCCATCAAGACAATGTCCTATTAACACGTCACTAACAGTCCTTCATGTTAATTTATGATATAAGAATATTAGATTGGCCAGACGTAATTAATCGTTTTAATTATTCCTATTGATCAACGTAGCTGACGGTGAATCTCTAGATTAGGGTTACCTAAATATTGCCCTGATTAATCGGTATAGACTACCGATTTACCGGGAGTGGTGGTTCCTATTCCGGAATCGATATTGCTTCGTTCTGATTAATTCAAGTAAATTATGGGGTTGTTAAACATGAAGATTAACTATAACACATAAATACAAGTAGATCGACCATAATAAAGACAAAAAGGAACGTTCAAAGCTTCATACCTTTGATTATGGCGATCTAGCTTGATTTACTCAAGTTATAGACGGCAGGGAGGGAAGGAACCTAGAAAATAAATCACCAAAAGCTCAAAGAAACTTTATTTCATCAACTTGATAATAATGTATAATAGGATTTGAATGAATATGACCACACTCTTCAGCTTCTGCGGTTTTATATAGATACAATAGCCGACTTATGCCTCAAATAAACCCTAACTAATCTAGTAGATGCAGCAGACCATAGTTTTGTGTCCTCCAAGCCCTCGATTAATTGGGCTTGGCCCACGGTTAATCGGGCTTATTTTTCTTTCTTTTTTCTTGAAGATCCCTTCCTGGACTTTCTCCACTTCGCCCAATGCTCTTCTCTCGGTCCAGATCCATCCTTAGTTGCTCCAGATTTTGGTACATCCTAGACTGTGTATAAAACTAGACAAAATAGTACCAAATCGACAGGATAATAACACAGATGCTGAATTATGAACTTAGGAACATGAACTTGGTGTTTAACACATATTCTTCACAATAATAGGCCTATCTACCTTCTCTTGAGCAGAATTCAGTGTAAATAAAGGTTCATTTAATGGTAGCATTCAGAGCGTTATCAACTACCCCTCACTTACCTTTTGATCGTCCCGAGCAAAAAAGTGAAAAGGAACCATGCCTCACATAGCTAGGACAAAGATCATACGCACTCATATCCATAAGTAACACGTTAAACAATATTCATGCCATGAACCAATATGTGTGTGCAATGACTCTCAAGCAACAGTGATGCATACAACATCACATTATATCAACAAGTATTTCGGGCAGAACACATCACGCATCATTGAATAAGCTCCCCATTAATCATCACCCACCAACGCATCAATGTTTCATGTGATAAATCTTTTGTGATAGTGCATTCAAGAAAATATTGAAGTTATCGAGACTCCACAATCATTACTTACCAATGTGCACACTCGCTCCTCTTGCCTTTAGACTCAGGCAAACAACGTGAAACCTTACTTGGGCCGGGCGGACCTGGGGAACGAGTATCACTCTTAGGTCCTCGTTTGTTTTATTGCTCTTTTTTCTTTTCTTTTCTTTTATCTCCTTTTTTTCTTTTTTTTAAATAGCCGTGCATTTTACGCTCCATGGGCCCTCACTCTTTTTTTGCTCTCACTCACAAGCCTGTTTTGTCCTGGTTTACCTTGTTTGGCATTCAAATTGCTACCCTCCTCCTACAACAAGTGGTTAAAGATATCCACCGACAAATATCGATTCCCGGACTATGGTAACTCTTCGTTTGATCTAAATACTTCTCACTCAGATTGCGTGCTCAAAGATGGAATGCAATTGGAAAAATAACAATTAATAAGTTACTACTTCGTGCCATATAACACATGCTCATTCTTTCATACTAAATTGAATAATACGTCATCTATATTACATACTGAAGAATCGAGTCATACGTGCTTAAAAGGTGTGGTTCATAAACAGAATGTATGATTAACATATCACTATTTCAAAAGTGGACATGACTCTCACCTAAGAGTTGTGAAGCAATGATATAATTAATTAGCTCAATTTTCTCACTTAGAATGAATCAAAAGTCTATGTTGTGAAAAATGCATCTAAGATAAATAAGATATATAGTGTTAAAATGCTAAGTGACACTCCCACCCCCACTTAATCGAAACATTGTCCTCAATGAGAAGATGAAAAGATAAAATGAAAAGGAACTTAGCTTCGTATAATCATGGAGCAAGGTAAGTGAATGGACCTCCAAAATTGCAACGGGCATTATATATGAAGTCATCAGAAAAATCTGCGCTAAAGATCTCAACAATCCAAGAAAAACTTGGGTGACAATAACCGGATAATAAAATTGTGGTAGTAAAAGAGAAATGAAATTACTCCAAAACAATTTAAGCTGACAAAATCATTATATTATTATTATGTCTGCTACATTACTAGAATAAAAATAAAACTAAAAGTAAAATACTAGAAATGGAAAATAACAACAAGAAATAATAATAACTAGTCCTCATCGTAATAGTCCTCCCAGTCATCTCTAGGCTCGAAACCGGGAGGTGGTCCAGAACTTGAGGCAGTAGCGGCGGAAGAGGACTCTCTGTGACGTGGGGCAGATCTTGGTGGTGGGGTCGAAGGAGGAATGCCTAAAAAGTCCATCATACGATCCATTTTGCGATGCAGACTCGTAATTTCTCTCGCATTCTCCTCAATCAAAGCCTTCTGAGATCGAGTCCCCCTGTCAACCGGAGTACGCTCTCTCTCAGCTCTTTGACCCACTCATCTAGGTGCTCGTGAAACCGACTACGAACTGATCTTTGGTTCAGGCTCTTCCAAATCGTCACTGACCAGAACTGGAACCTCATTCTCCACAGCGAACATATATATATCATAGGCCCATAAGGCAGCTGCTCTCACTCGGATTCATCAGCAATATCATGGATGCGGTTGTTCATCAGGATGCCGATGTTAACTTGAGATTCTTGCTCCAGGTAGAACATCAATTCCGCCCGCTTTGGTGTAACAGATGCCATGTGCTTGGTCGGCAGTAGACGGGAACAGACAAATCTGTTCAATATCTTTCGATCCCATGATAGGTCATTCTCCAGGAAGATGGTGGGGACTCTCATCGGATTTCTCTTCCATACCACCCTAAAAAATCAGCTATCATCTGCGTCCTCCCCAAATCATTAACATTGGAGGAGGATGTATACTCATCTTGCCCACTGGTGGGTTGCGCACCGCATAATATCCGTTGATCCACTCAATGGTGAAATCCACTTTCACCCCCGGATCATAGCAAATGTAGCTCCATGGTTATACGCCAGATACACTTAGAACTCTCGCACCACCATAGCATTAAACCGGCTTGGTGCCTCGGCCATGTCTAGAATGTTGTGATATTTCAAGGCTCTTGGCAGAATAGAGCCACAATCCTCCAAGTCGATGCCATGCTCACGGGCAACAGGTCGACCGTTCCAATGACCTCAGAATGATTCGTAGATCTCCAATGAATTGAACTGCTCAAACCCGTCTATCAAGGGGTTGGAATCTCCATACACAACCTGTTGACCACTCGGACGATGAACAGTCTTGATGCATTTTGGGGCCATAAATGCTGCTGACAGAGACTTCTTATACACTAATTCTGAAACAGAAAAGAAACTTCAATTAATCAGCATATAGTCCCGATTAATCGTGCCTAAATTTTCCTGATTTTTTTCTGGACAGAGCTGCTGATGATGGAAGAAGATGAAATGTAGCAACAATGATGTTACAGCAGCACCGCACTGCAGCAGCAAATGGAAAATGTGTTTTAAGGTGTTTAAAATGGAAGGAAAATTGTTAATAATGGTGGAGGTGATGGATGGTGATGGATCCGAGATTCATAAAAATAAGAAGAAGGGGAGAAACTGGTGATGAAGAAGAAGAAGATTGTGAAAGATAAAGAATAACGGTGGTGAATGGGTGTTTAAATAGGAGAAAATGAGAGGAGATAGAAGGATTTAATAGGATAGAAGAGTAATGGTGGTGATGGAATTGAGGGGTTGATTGATGGGATTGAGGAGTTGGAGTAATGGTGGAGTGTGGGAACGGAAGAAATGATGGAAAAGAGGAAAAATGGGCGGCTACTCTGACTGGTGGGTAACCGATTTAACGCATGTCCTTCACGTGTCATCGAAGGGTCTGATCTTAAATTTGACACACAAAAATCGATAAAACCTAGCTCGATTAACCGGGGGATATGCCTGATTAATCGGGGCCAACCTTTCTCCAGATTTTCTTATCTCCTATTCTGCACACCTTACATTAACTTGCTGCTCAATCCTGACCTCAAATCACTAGTTCTTACTCATTCTTTTGTTATTTCCGACTCAATCCTAACCTACTTCACTAGAATCCACAATGGGTAAAAATAACCTTCCCAACATCCATCGGTTTCATGCCTAAACTTATGGTAGGACGAAAAAAAAGCTCGCCATTTCATCTGGTTACTTTTACTGACTCATATCCTAACTAGGGGTTCAAGAGATAGTTCTGAGTTTATAGTTGCCAGCTTGACTGTCTTCGGATCTTCACTCAATCAGGGGTCGGGGCTTTAACTCGCCAAACCTGTGCTCTTGAGGTCTTAACCACATGAACTTCCTTTCATGGTCAAAAAAACTTTCTTTTTCATTGTCTAGGGGTGTTATCTCTCGGTTTCTCACAGAACCTTTCTGAGCTCTTCTCCCGGCACGTTTTGCCCTTTTTGCTCATACACTTGATCTACCTCTTCTTCGAGATTTAACCTTGACGTCTAGGGATTCCATATTTTCCATTTTCCACTCTACTTCACAACGCCTAACGGAAGCACTGACTTTTGTGAGCGTATTGTTGTGGGCCTTTTCCTCATGTTCTCTAAGCAGGACTCTCATAAACTCATACTCACAGGTTTCTACAAGAACCTCTCGATGCTTAGGCCTTTCCTCTTCTATCTCAACATTTTCACATCTCCAGAACCATTGGTCATCATGCAACATTCAGGACTATTGTCTAGGTGTTCTAGGATCTTAATAGTTACAACATAATTATTAGTCCTAAGAGTTATCTCCCCATTATCAAAATCTATGTTTCCCGGTTGGTCGCTAAGAAAGGTTGTCCTAACAAAACTGGGGCACTAGGATCTTCCGGTACGTCTAAGACTATGAAATCTATCGGGAACTTGAATCCTCCTGCCTTAATTGTGTAATTCTTTAGCAGACCGGCAGGCATATCTCTTGTACGATCGACAAAGGTCATGGACCGAGTTTGGCCCACGGTCACCTGAATCTTAACTTTCTGACAGAGGGAGAAAGGAAGAATATTGCAACTCAAACCGGAGTCGTAGATCCCTAATCTTACAGATACACCGTTGATAGAAATCAGGAGTCGAAATGTCCCTGGGTCTCCTAGCTTCACTACGGTATCCGAGTCTGGGTAATCCTCAGGCTCGGAGAATATAGTGTCTAGATCCTCTTCAGGATCATCGAAATCGTAATCAGAAGATATGTCAATCAACTCAATTGGAAACTCACCCGGGTGATAAGTTTTGTACTCCTGCAGGCTTTCTTTGGTTTCCCATTTACGTGCTTCTTTTTCCTCCACATGTTTCTTATCTGCTTTATATTACTCTCTGACTTTTGATCCTGGATACATGGAGATTGGTTTGATATTCAACACTTTATGAGGCATTGTGCTTGACTCATCTTGCCTTTTTCAACTCCTGCTGAATGAATATCCAAAGTGTCCCGATATTCCTGTGAAAGAGACAAAAGAAAAAAAAGAAAATGGTTAGCAACTTCCGCCTCAGTTAGGATTAGACCCAACTTTTGCGGACCTACTAACTAAAACTCACAGGGATATACACCGAATCACAGAGGCTGTCAGAACTTGATTTTCTGGACCTCGATTGATTGGGGGTAACCCACGATAAACAGGGCCTAAAATTTCTTATTCTTGTTGTAAAACAATGCAGGTTTATTTCAGGATGACTCAAGACTCAAAAACAAAAATTAAACGAAAACAACAATGTCTTAATTAGAGTTAAATGCATTTATTCTTGAAACTGGCCATTTTCCCCGAAAACGGCGTAGAAACTTGATGTCGTGTGTAAGTCGCTTATACTAGCAAGAATACTAGGTCAATCATAGTATAGCAAGGGCGAATCAAGGTCGATCCCACAGAGACAATGCAACTCAAGTATAAATGATTCTAACCTAATTGAGAAGACAAATGTGGTCGTTGACCAACAATAAACATAAAAGAAACATAGTATTCCTTCCCCGTCCCACTTGTCTACTAACTTGGTGTGGTTAATCCTTATGTTTACTTCCCAACATAATTTCCTTAGATCAATCGAATGTTTTAATTCAGTGTAGATACGGGTGCATCTCATAACCCTATCTACTTCTACTGTAAGGACATCAGACAATCGATACGCAACTAACCTCCTTCGTTGGTTGTATTAGCCCATACGGAATAAGTTCTACAGATGCCGGCTCAAGACCGAAAACCTCCCTATGCAGCTATCGACTATGACTAGCATGTTCCTAGGGATCCATCAAGACAATGTCCTAATTAACACTTCACTAACTTTCATTCATGTTAATTTATGATATACGAATATTTGATTGGCCAGACCTAATTAATCATTTTAATTATTCATGTCGATCAACGTAGATGATGCTGAATCTCCAGATTAGGGTTACTTAAATATTGCCCCGATTAATCGGTATAGACCGTCGATTTACCAGGAGTGGTGGTTCCTATTCTGGAATCTATATTGCTTTGGTATGATTAATTCAAGTAAATTATGGGGTTGTTAAACATATAGATTAACTATAACACATACATACAAGTAGATCAACCATAATAAAGACGTAAAGGAACGTTCAAAGCTTCATACCTTCAATTATGGCAATCTAGCTTGATCCACTAAAGCTAGAGACGGCATGGAGGGAAGGAACCCAGAAAATAAATCACTAAAAGCTCAAAGAAACTTTATTTCATGAAACTTGATAATAATGTATAATATGATCTGAATAAATATGACCACACTCTCATAAAATCTGTTTCTGCGGCTTCATATAGATACACTAGCCGACTTATGACTCAAATAAACCCTAACCGTCCTAGTACATACGCCGGACATCAGTTTCGTGTCCTCCAAGCCCTCGATTAATCGGGCTTAGCCCACGGTTAATCGGGCTTATTTTTCTTCCTTTTTTTCTGGCAGATCTCTTCCTGGACTTTCTCCACTTGGCCCAATGTTCTTCTCTCGGTCCAAATCCATCTCGGTTGCTCCCTATTTTGGCACATCCTGGAAAGTGTACAAAACAAGACTAAATAGTACCAAATCCACGGGATAATAACACAGATGCAGAAGTATGAACCTAGGAACATGCACTTGGTGATTAACACATATTCTTCACAATAATAGGCCTATCTACCTTCTCTTGAGCAGAATTCATGTAAATAAAGGTTCATTTAATGGTAGCATTTAGAGCGTTATCACTAATCCACTCAGCTGTTGCTTCTTTGCAGCTTCACTCCTTTGAATAACATCAAGGAGTGTCAGGTTGTCATCAAGATCTTTCTCTTCTTCTGCTTCATGTGTTGGATGAACTTCTTCATCAGATTGAGAGTGGACATCTTCCTCTGGATCTTCTTCATCCCAACTTATCAGCAAAGGTGCTTCCTCATTACTTGGCAAAATCCTGAGCTGAGCTCCCTTAGTTTGAGATTTTGTTCTTCTTCTGAACCCAGAACTATTGCTCTCAGGTTGCTTTCTTATCTACCCTGCTATTGTCTGCAACTTCCTTGACTCCTTGATATAAGTGAACATCACATTTGAGTTGTGTGGTTTGAGCAGTTTGACAGGTTTGACCTTCATGCAATCTTGTAGATATTGAAGGGGAATTCCATAGGACTTTTTCTGCCAGAAAATGCCAGGTTTTACCGACCCTTCTTCTCACCTATGGCCGCAGCATCAATTTCTTCTTGTAGTTGTTCCTTGATTTTGAGGAAAATGTACCTTGCCCAATTGAATTATAGGCCTTAATAGATAATGGCCATCAGTTTGGTCCTTACTTCTGTCATTCGATGTAGGGATCCAAGTTTCCCTAATATGTAATTAATGATTAACTGACCAAATTCCTCAAAAGGCTTCTTGAGATCAGATATGTTGCAGTTGTACCTCTTGTTCTTCGACGTGGCACATTTTCCAATTTCCAGCCAGAATGTGTCAGTGTCCACATCTATATCTGCCACAATTGCAGAGCCTGTTGATGACATCCTGAGGAAGTGATTGACCGTTGTCTTTGTTAAGGTAAGTTCCTTTCCTTTTATGCTTGTGATGATTTTATCGGGGGTTGAATCACCATCATCTGAAGTGTGTCCTGTCTCAAATCTTGGATTTCTCCAGAATGCGACTAGAGTTTAGTAACAAATTCCTTTGATTGGAGGGTTAAGAAAGGTCATTAGCCCAAAATTGGTGCACACATCCGCCAACCGTTGAGCTTGAGGGTCATTGTTGCACAAGGTGAGATAGTGCTCAGGTCTGAAGAACGACTCGGTGACAATTACGTCTTTAAACACATTGCCATACTTTTTTTGTTGGAAGAAGATGAAGCCATTTTTGGTTAGTTTGAGAGTGAAAGCTTTGAACTATCTAGAGAAATAATTTCTGAATAGCAAAGATGGCGCAAAGAGTTTGTGAAAAGGTATAAGTTTGGTTTATATAGACAAACAATTTGAGTGTGAATAGGGTTTTGAATATGGAGTGATTTAGTGGAGTAATTGCGTGATTTGGTGTATAAGAAATAACGGTTATTGAGTGTAGTGGGAGAGTGGATTGAGGAATGTAATGATAAATCCTGGGAATCGAGGCGTTTCCGTCATTCTATAAATTCAAAATGTAACCTCCATGATTTAAAAACAAACATCCACATGTGTAATCCTCCATAATTAATAGGTAGAATCCTCTCATTTTCCATATATGTAAATGATTTATTCATTTCACACTTCACTTCTCTATTTTCTCTATTGCGTTTAGCGGTTGAGTGACTTGGCTGATCACTAGACCGGTGTAGTAGCCTATTTACTGAGCTGCTATAACAAAACAACTATTCCGAACAACCAATGAAGTGAACTTTACTGGTACCAGTGCCTTACCTGCCAAGTGAGCGCACCCAAAATGGAAAAGGTTCAGCCAGCTGGTGAAGTCACTTCGCTGATTACTCCAGTTAGCTGTTCCTTGTCACTTAATCAATTTCAATCATTCCTGACACAGTTCTGAACTTACAAAATCTTTCATGACTGAGTGGCTTTGTGAATATATAAGCCAGTTGATCTTCTGTAGATATGTACTTCAGAGTTAGATGATCTTCTGTAGATATGTTCTCCTTTTTCAACATGAACTTTGATGAAAGGATGTCTTACATCAATATTATTTGCTCTTAACTGAAGTACTGGATTCTCTGTAGGTTGATATTGCACTTGTGTTATAACACATGATAGGAATTGTCTTTTCTTCTACTCCATAGTCTTTTAGCTGTTGTCTGATCCAGAGTACTTGTGCACAATAACAACCTGTTGTATATATTATGCTTCAGCTGTTGAAGTAGATATGGAATTCTGCTTTTTACTAAACCATGATACTAGTCTGTTACCTAGCATCTGACAAGTTCCTGAAGTGAGTTTTCTATCCACTTTACATCCAACATAGTCTGAATCTGAATAAGAAATCAATTTGAATCCACCATCTTTTGGATACACAATTCCCACATTGACTATTTTTTTTAAAACAACTTTATTTTATTAATGGAAGAAATAAAGTGCTACAAAAAGTTTGCCATATCCCGGCCTGCCCCAAGTTTGCGTGATAGAATGCATAGCATGGCCTCCTTAAACCCTGTGTGTGGCAAACCCTGTGTAGGAAAATCCATCACACAGGGAAGAGTACTCGCTCTATGCATTCCCAAAAAAACCCAAACTCCAAAAATATGTACAACAGTGGGAATCATAAGTAAAAGAATGGCGTTTGTGTGTCTCGAATCTTGTAGGAGTGAAATGTGACTCGATCGCTGATTATACATCCGAAAGTATAATACATCCAGTCGTCGTCGTTCATAGACCGTTTCACCCGCTTGAGAGTATGTAACGTCCAGTCCCGATCCTGAGCATTGGCCACAACCATCACGTAGGGTAAAACATCACAAAGCAATAAAAGAGGGAGCACCATTGTAATCCACGAAAGGAACAAAAACACCTGAATTGCACCACTATCAGAGTGGTAGGGGTGCTCTCAAGGCTCAATGCACTCCAGAGATCCCGTCCCGTTGAAAGGAGGCGTATCAAAAGACTCTGTCCACATCACCAGCACGCAGGATAAGTGGAAAATACCAAGCACAATCCAATGAGTAAAGTAGATAAAGAACAAAAACACACTGGTTTGCACCCCAACCGGGGACCGGAGGGTGCATCCATGTAAGCGAGTGAGTGGTATGTAAGCGTTTTGACTCCCGGGGTGCCTTCTTTGTCACGTCGTCAATCTGTAAACACTGTGTAACGCAGTACAAGGTAAAATCGTAACAAAAATGGGAGAGTAAATGAGGGGAACAACACGACCTGGTTTGCACTCTTCACAAGTGAAGAGTGCTTCCTGGTGTCTGAGCGACATGTCGGATATGAGGTGGTCCATGTAGATCATCGTGAATAAGCTGCAAAATATGTGGTGGGACATCCCTCTGTTGATCGAAAATCCGATTCTCCCGTTCCAAAGCAGCTAGGCCGTCCGCAGCCCCGTTGCACTCTATGTAAACGTGTGAAATGGTATACGACATCGAGCGCAGGATGTGATGTATCCGAGTAATGAAGAGACATAAGGGCCAACCTCCGCCCTTCCCACCCGAAATAATACGGTGAACATAAAGCGAGTCAGATTCAATATCCACGGGGTTATTCTTATTACACAACCAAAGCCCGAATAGTAGATCTTTAACCTCAGCGTCCACAACGGTACCCTGGCCAAAGCAAGCATGAAAGGCCAAAATGAATCTTCCAACAGAATCACGTAGAATACCTCCTCCATAAGCGATGCCATGCCGAACACTCCCATCCACGTTTAACTTAGTATTCCCAGGAAGGGGCGGTTTCCAATGCAAAGAGATCAACAGACGTTTGGGACCGGATTTGAATTTGAACGGCCTGAAGAAAGGCCTTCCCTTTATCAGTTCCCAAGACAGATGCGTCCAAATCCCGGCGGAAAGCAAGTTGCCTGACGGCCCGCTCAATAAGAATGATAGTCCGTTGAGTAGAAGGTTGTAGGTCATCGTGCCGACATTGGTTTCTCGTCGCCCAAATACCCCAACAGACAATCACAGGCACAATAAGGCAAAGGCTATAGATACTACTAGCCGAGTTCCTCCAAAAGGTAAAAAGCGGCACAATCCCAGAAGTAGGTGTAAATCTGAGGCCAAAATGATTCATGAAGTAGGACCAAATTGCAACGGCGAAAGGGCAATCAATAAAGAGATGTCGGATGTCCTCCCCGTGAGAGCAAGCAAAACACTTAGTTACCAAAGGGATACCACGGCGCTGAATGTTAGAGTCCGTAGGTAATATGTTATGAAGGAGCCTCCAAGCAAAGAAAGAGATCTTGAGAGGTAAAAGGTCGTTCCAAATCATCCTGTAGATAACGTTCTCAGGGTGATTAGTGCGCGTCATGTCCCACGCTGAGCGAGTGGTGAACCTGCCATCAGGAGTACGGGACCATATGAGCTCGTCAGCTGTACCAGGCATGATTGGAACAAGCAAAATCTCCTCAACAATGTGTGAGGGGAGAAGAGAATGCAAAAGGTGAGAGTCCCACTTGCCGTTAACCCAAAATTCATTAATCTTCTAGAAGCGATCTTGAGGTGGGTTGCCCAAGTCAAGCGTAGTCCATTTTCCCTCCAGAAGTCGATATTACCCTCATTTACTCTCCAAGTGATAGCATGCTCTGCAAAATCCCTCATCATCCAAACTCTCTTTAGCATAGGTGTAGACAGCATTGGCTCAGGAGCATCCAATGGGGATTGATCAATAATATAAGTATTATAGATAGCTTTAGCCCATATACGTTTTTTCTGCCTTAAACGGACCCATAACTTGATCGCAGAAGTGTCACTCACATCAAAAAGGCTGCGTACCCTCAAACCACCTTCCGAAGTCGGCGTACACAATTTATCCCAAGATTTCCAATGAATGCGACCCCCGTCAGGTCCTCTATCCCACAGAAACTTATTAAAGATGCAATGAATGCGATGAATAACCTCTTTCGGGGGAACAAAGACTTGAAGGATGTAAATCGGGATGGACATTAAAACATACCTGAGAAGAATAAGCTTACCCCCAAAGGACAGTAGTCTTGTACCCCAGTGGTGAAGCTTCCTCTGCACCTTATCAATGATATCCTGGTAGAACAAAATGCGATTCCGACCCCAAAAAAGAGGTGCACCCAGGTAACGAAAGGGCATATCCTCGCTCTTAAAGCCTAAAATATTGTGCACCCATCCTGCCTTTGTTGCCGACAGCTTATGGCCGATGAAAGTGCTTTTGGTGGAATTAAGACGTTGTCCCGAGACAAGCTCATAATGGTGGAACAGCTCCTTGATGCCCCTCAGTCCTTTCCGATTGCAGCGGGTGAAAAGGATCGTATCGTCAGCAAAAGCTAGATAGTGAATACTCTTGACCTTCGAGTGAAACTGCATGCCAGGATTCTGATCCATAAAATCATTAATGAGCCGCCCTAAATACTCAGGGGCTAGGACAAAAAGAGCAGGCGACAGAGGGTCACCCTTTACACCACGAGTAGCATGAAAGTGCGTGGAAGGAGTACCGTTGAGCAGGATGTAAAACCAGTTATCCGCAAGGGTTCTAAAAATGAGGTCAACAAACGGCTCATGAAAGCCAAACATCCTCAGCATCTTCATTATGAAACCCCAATCCATGCGGTCATATGCCTTCTCCATATCTAGTTTGAGCATAATATTGGGGCTCCAGATCTTTTTATTAACATTTTTACAAAGCTCCTGAGCCAACAAGATATTATCAGTGATGCATCTGCCAGGGACGAAGCCAGTATGTTGTTCTGCGATCAGCAAGGGGAGATAAGCATTCAAACGCTGCGTGATAATTTTGGTGATAAGTTTGGAAAAGACGGTGCATAGACTGATCGGCCGAAAGTCCTTCCATTTATCAGCCCCTTGCTTTTTCGGAAGAAGGATGATCGTGGAGGTAGAGAAATAACGAGGAAGGTGCCCTCCCATGAAAAAGTCACCAACAGCCGAGACAATATCATGCTTAATGATCTGCCAGCAAGCCTTAAAAAAATGTGACGTATACCCATCCGGACCAGCAGCACTATCAGAGCTCATAGATAAAATTGTAGCATGGATCTCTTCGAGAGAAGGGGCAGCCATAAGGGTCTGGTTCTGATCCAAAGAGATTTGAGGAAGGGTAAAATGAATAAGGGGAGTACCCATAAACCGTACAGAAGAAAGGCGGATGTCATCCTGATTATCAATCCAATTACCATCATCTGCCTTTATCCGATGAATGTAGTTCTGGTTCCGTCTCTGTTTACATATAGCATGAAAATATTTACTATTTGCATCCCCAGCTTCAATCCACATAACCGCAGCTTTCTGTTTGAGGAACCGAGTCTCTCTGCTAATACACTTCTCGTATTCCAACGTGGCATGTTCCAAATTAAGCTTAGAGGCTGGTGTCCCCTCTTGATCATGGATGACCGTGCAGTCATTAACCTGTGCCAACGCCCGCTTAGTATTCTCAAAGATATTGCCAAAAACCACATGGTTCCACTCAGTTAATTTGAAAGCCAGCTTCTTAAGTTTCTTACCCAAAAGATACATACCCTGGCCGTCCTCAGACTCTTCCCAAGACGCCTTCACCAAATCCAGAAAAGAACTATCTTCCGTCCAAACATCAATAAATCAGAAGGAGGACTTACCCGTTTTCTGTGAACTACATATCGTCAAAAGCGGACAATGATCCAAATGCACTCTGGACAGATGAGAGACTTTCGTGGTGGTAAAATGATCCAGCCACTTGGCATTAAAGAAAACTCTGTCTAAGCATTGCCACATGTTGCGATTAAACCAAGTGTAAGGAGATCCCTCAAAGGAAGGTTCAGTGAGATTAGCCCCCTGAATGCAGTCATTGAAATCTTGCATGTCATTCGACCTAGGAGGACCTCCCCCTTTTCTTTCATCAGCCTGACGAATAGTGTTAAAGTCCCCTCCAAGGATCCAGGGTTTGTCAACATTAGCAGCCCTATCGAGAATCGTTTGCCAGAGAGCTTGTCTAGGAATTCGACTATGCTTGGCGTAAATTCCAGATATCAAAAAATGGTCCCCATTCTGATCCGTGACATCAGCCGTACACATTTGGTCACCATCCACAATGAAAGAGCAATTCACCCCAGACCATAAAAACCAGATTTTACCTCGCAAAAAAGATTGTGAGAAGTCAAAGCCCAGTTTATGACGGATAAGAGAAATGAACTTATCTGAACAAAGGGGTTCGATAAGAACAAGGATCTTAACATTATTCTGTCTAAAAATGTTCTTTAAACAAGTTTGGGTGGTATCATTACCTTCTCCTCGCACATTCCAAAACAAAAGATTGATCGGACTAAACATCAGAAGAGCGTAAGTGATAAGTTTGAGAAAGTACCATGTCTTGTGGTGTGGATTTAGGTTTCCCCTTTGTCTTCCCTTTTTTAGAAGTGCCATGGATAGAAGTTGATTCATCCGTCTTGTTTATGGTTGCCTCGGGGATTTCTTCCGGATTAGAGACATGAGTATCCTGTAATCCCTTAGTCGAGGTAGTGTGAGCGTCGACAGACGTGTCATCAGGCACAATATCTTCAAGATGAGGGTCCTTTCCTTTATCAGTACTTTGATCAGGAGGAATGTTACCCACTCCACCATCAGGATTAAGAGGATCTTGCACATGATTGATAACCAACTGCACTGGACGGGCCACCTCTTTTGTCACTTATATCTCAATCCCAGAATTAACCATGCGTTTGTCAAGCTTAGAATGGAAGTCCAGTAAATCCGTTTTCGCAATAATATGATCGGAGTCCTTCCCCGCTGAACGCGGCCTGTTCTCAACCTGTCTGATTCTATCTTCTTTCAATAGGGAGTGATGGACGGTTTCAAGAATATCGTCGTCATTAAGCGATTGCAGAACATGGAAAGAATTCTGATTACTCTGTGATTGCGAGGCTCTTGAGCTTGAAGCCGTAAGTGAAGAAACATGAATCGCATCCTTCTCAGTAGTTTTAGCCAACACCTCATCAGTAGCTTTTGTCAAAACTTCCTCATGAACAGGAGAGGGCCCTGAGGGCACAACAGGCCCATTCTGCTTTATCTGATACACTTGCTGAAACTTAGGCCCAGCATATTTTTGCCCTTGGGGCTTCGAAGGCCCACCACTAGGGGCTTGCCTTTTGCGAGGAATGTCAGGAGGCGGGTTCTTTCGTCTACAGTGCTCCTCAGAATGACCAATCCTGTGACAAAACGTACAATATTCAGGCCAATATTCAGCATGTACTTCTTGCCATTGTCCCCTATGGACATCCTCCCCGAGCGATATTCTAGTGCAACGCGGTTTCTGAATGTCAACCTCAACCAGAGCCCTGGCTACAGACGGCCGTCTCATATCAGTAGTAGCTGCATCCGTCTGTAAAGGTCTACCAATAAGTCCAGCAATCTTGCTCACATATTTAGGGTTAAAGTACGGCAGTGGGAGTCCCGGAAATTCAAACCAAATAGGAACCATCGAACAGTCAGCATTACAGTGAAAGTCAACAGTCCATTTAGATAGCACAAATCTATTCCCACATTTGCTATATACCTTAGATAATGGATAATTCTTTTTACTGCTAATGAATGAGATTCTTGTGGTTGTGATTGAAACCTTGCACATATTCCTACTGCAAATGCTATATCTGGTCTACTTGCAGTTATATAGAGTAAGGATCCAATAATTCCTATGTATAACTTTTGATCCACATCCTTCCCATTTTCATCTTTCCCATGAATAATCCTGGCACACATTGGTGTCTCTGATGTGCCACCTATGTGTTTGAGTTGCCGGAATCTTAATCTGACCCGATAACCCGATTCGAATAAATCGAGTCGAGTCAGAACCCACACAGATTCATCTAGATCTTGATTAGATCAAGATCTATAGCACAAGCATGAATTTTGCGATCAATTTAACTAATAAACGATTAATTAATACCTTAAAGAAAAGGTTACTAGATTACCCAACCGAATCGAGATGCCATGATCTTTCGGATTGTATTTCCAAGTGACGACTGGTGGAAGTCGATCCCGCATTTGAACCTCCTCGAATATGCCTTCAAGAAAAACCTACTTTTTCTTCTTCCCAATGGCTAAGACAAGAAAACAAAATTTCGCTCTTTTTTCTTTAAAAGCTGGCGTTGGATTCAATCTCTTTAGTGTTGGGAGAAACTCTCTTTATATAGGCTAATAACCAAATAGTTTGAGAGTTTATCTTATACACACGTATTTATCTTTTCTTTAAGGAAAATAAAAACCTTTAACCAATTTATCCAATAAGAAAACTAATTTCTTATTTATAATTGTTTAACACATAAATAATTATATTATCCACATTATAATTAATTAAGAGAAAATTTCTTTTCCCAAAATCAAAAAAATATATGGCGCCATTTTTTATGCCATTTGGGATAATAGAAAATGTCTTTTCTATATTATATATTATTACCGAATAAATAATATTTGCATCTTCATTAAATAGACCAACTATTTAATTTTTTCTTGAGGTTCCAAACTACGAGAATTCACTCATGTGTTAGGAGCCAACCCGGGGACCATCGACCTATAACCAGGTGCTACAATAAATTGAATAAAATATTCATCGAACAGAACATTTATATTCAACTTATTAATTCCGGAATTATGCCACCTTAAATCCGAAACTGAACTCTATCGATTATAGATATAACTTATTCTCAAGTGTCGAGTCAATAAGTGTCCATTGATATAATCATTACATATAAACTAACCCTCCATAGACTATCCGTAACGAAGCGGGAATGTTACCATAAACCTTCTTCAATACATCTTATTATTATTTACCATTAACCCACTAGTGATCAATTAGTTCATAACCAATATGAACTCCGCGGATCGATCAGTTTCTAGGATTAACAAGTCAGATGATTGTCTTTCTACTTCCCGCAGGAAGGAATGGATTCCGTATCTGTGAGACACACACTCCTCACTCATTCCCGAGTAGTGCCAACGTGAGTGATTCAGACCGCGCCTCTTAGCAACTCTCAACGAACACATCAAACTCTATCTTGAAACAAGCAGGAGTCAACAATCACTTCAGGATTAAGGTTAATCCATATATGATCATCTTGGGATTTAATGAGATTTCTCAATCACGGATTTATATGAGAACGGCAGATTAAATCGGTCCAGTCCTATATGACTACATCATATATAAATGCCCCACTTAGATAACCAATATCGACGGTCCGGATAAGATGGTCACACCATAAAGTGTTATGGGTGCATTAATGGTGCTTTAATCAATAGACCCCATACTTTGATTATGTTCACCACGGACTAACAGTTCAAGTGTATCACCATAAACATAATCCTCGCGTGTGTCACACACTAAGTTATATGGCTACATATGATACAACTTGGGGTTTTCAATAGTGTATTACTTATAAGCACGAAGCAAATAATAAGATGAGAATAAATCTGTCATTTATTAATTATAAAAACAAATACATAAATTGTCTTTCGGGCGCTACTTCCAATAATCTCCCACTTGCCCGTAACGACAAACAACAATTGTCTTTCGGGCACTACATCTAACACTGTGTCCATTCCATATTTCTGTATCAAGTCCTCTGTGTATTTGGCTTCATTGATAAATATGCCATCTTTCATGTGCTTCGCTTGTAGTCCAAGGAAGTAGTTGAGTTCTGTTGGAAATAAAATTTATGTTTTCATGATGATTCATCATTTAGTTTAATTATTATATTTAACCCCATTGATGAAGTGTCATAACTAGCTGTTCTAATGCAAAGCAAAAAGATGTCTAGAAATCAATGTATAGGATTTTATAGAGTCTGATATTTGTATAAGTTAAATCATACAAGAACTGTAATAGTTCTAGGTTCCGAACTGAGAAAATGAGAAACTGGTTTATTGAACTGAGTTCATATCTGAAGGCTGAGGGATCAGACTCAGTTAAAGAAGAAGAACTGAAGAAGGTAGGTTTACTGAGGGACACAGACTCGGTTGACATATCTAGAACTGAAGAACTGAGGGTTCAGACTCAGTTATTGAAGATCGAAGAACTGAGGGTTCAAACTCAGTCTTGAAGACCTAAGCCAAGACTGCAAAGTTAGAATTCAGGAAAGTCTGTGATGGCCTGAACTGACTTTCTAGATCTTGAAAGAAAGACTAAGTATCAAAAGGACAATGATATATTAGCTATTTTGTGAGTTGTGGTGTACTCTGATTAAGTCAATTATAATCAGATGAAAACGGAGTACTGAGTTCTTGAAGAAGAGTAGAAACTCAGTTAAAGCTCTCAAAGCTGAAAACTGACTAAGATAAGTTTTCATGTTGAGGTCAAGGAAACCTGACAAAGAATCTGACCGTTATAAAGCAGCAAATAAAATTAGCTGAATAGAATTGTCAGAAAGGACACTAACATTCAACAGAATAAGCGGGACCACCAACGGATACAAGAATTCAAATACAAACGTTCAAATTCAGCTAACCGTTGGAGAAACCCCTATAAATAGACTACTTCTACTACAAGAAGAAGCGCGGAATTCTAAGAATTAATCTAGTCAAGAAAGATTATACCAAGGGGGAAAGTAAACCAAAAGAATTCCTGCTAAGCACTTTATTGCAAGATCAAGAAATCTTCTAGTGTTCATAAGCTTTCAAAGAAAGATCAAGATCGATCATTTGAAGAAAGACAGAGCTGTTTATATCATAAATCCTATACAAATATGACTACTCATTTAGACTTATTTCAGGCTTGCTATAACAGCTAGTATGGCTATCATCAAAACAATAAAATTTTCCTAACATTCTTCAACCATCTTCATATTCTTCAACAACCTTTTTCATTACATCAAACTCATCAGCAAAAAATTGATAATCTTGATCATGTAATAAGATAACACTTAAAACACCATTCTCAATTGCTTGAAACCCCATGAATTATAGAAAAATGACGATTTTAGAGTTTTCTGATCGCCTATTGGATTCTCTGGACGGCATCCCACAAACGTCAGTACGACTGACGTTTGTGTGTAAGTTGAACGTCAAATGTGCTGACCTTTTGGACTCCAGAACTTAAAAGGTCGCTGTTTTCAATATGCCAGCACCTATGACGTTTTTTTGTCAAGAAAACGTCAACGTATATGACGTTATGGACACATAACCTCACATGATTTTTTTTATAAAACGTCAGTTCTTTTGACGTGGATTTTTAAACATAACATCACCCGTGATGACGTTCATGACAGCTGAACTGAATGTGGTTATGTTTTCACAACGTCATCATATATGACGTTGGTTTGGTTGAACAACGTCCGTACTGTTGATGTTCTATGCCCAGTAATAAAAAAACATGATTCAATCAATGATCAAACAAACATAAGAACATCCAAACAAAATCATCCGCAAGTAATCCCCACAATGATTTAAAATGTTCAAAACAAAAAGTAACAAGTAATCCACAATGAATTATAAAGCTATAAAGAAAAAGTAATAAGTTATAATCCCACATCCAACAAATTATAAAAATGTATTTCAGAATCTATTAATTCCTATATCCCACACGATATGATCTATTGTCGGCTCATCAACGAGTTCAAAGGTAAAACTATCTTCAACTTTGAGATCATTGTCCGTCAAGAAAACGTTTAGCCCTGTGATTCGAGCTTATCGATTGGGTTCGGAATGCGCTACAAGTCTAGTAGGCCATGAATCCCTTGTGGAGCTTCGTAGCTCAACAGTCTTACATCGCAGCATGTCTAGAGTCGTAGCAAATGGCAATGGAATATTCTTCCAATCACAAAAAAATTAAATAGTGTTAGAACCAATGAGTAAAAATCATAAAACAAGAAAATAACTAAGTTGTTTATAGAATGTGTCACCATATAACCATGTGAAAAGGCCGAGTTTGTCAGCGTTGTCTCAAAACAGAGATTGTTGTTGTTGTCTCCACCTGCATCATTAACTGCATCATCATTTGCATCCTCTTCTTTACTCTTGGACTTAGAAAAAGCCTTCTCACAGGAAGAGTGATCCATCACAATAGTGTTGAAAATTAAATCCCTCATATGTTCAAACACTATATAACACCCCTCATTCAAGTCATGAGCGGCCACATACTCCTGCCACTTGTCCCCAAAGAAACATAGGTTTATATTGTCTGTCGGTTCAACACTCACTTCCCATGTCCTTATTTGGCTTTTGAAAACATCCTTATTCAGGTTCCGTAGCTTGTCGTCCAGGTTCTTAACATATGCTGGAGGTAGTGTCTATGATTAAAATAAACATATCACGTTAGTTCAATCATAATATAAGCGATAAAAATGTAAGTTAATTAATAATCACATACCAAACTTGTGCAAAATCGCCAACAAGAACTTTGAAGAAATGATCATTATCCATTTTCTTCACTGTAGATTAAAAAGGAATGATAATTTAGAATTTGCGTCACAATCAGTCCGCATGCCATTCCAAAACAAGACAACATAGACTCAAGCCAAACATAACCAATCACTCAGTATCTTAATCCATACATAATACATACCTGAACTTCTTGTACGATCAACAAGTGTTGTTTGTTTCAATACCTAAAGTTCTTCTAGTGTGAGTTCTTTTAATTGATGAAGGTGAGGGGGGACATCAGGCCATTTTACATAGATAATGGCTAGCCTGAATAAGTCCATTAAGAAATGGATATCTTTGGCATATCTGCTTATGAAAGATATTAACAAATGAATATCCTTGGGTCATTTCTTAATGGAACTCATTCAGGTAAGCTAAGCTACCAAAATCAAAGAGATCCCAAAGTTTTATAAACGGGTGACAATCTGTTGAAGCAAAGAGATCCCACGGCTATCGGGTCCAAACAAAACACATAATAAGAAAAACAGAGCTAAGTATACGTTTAACTAACACGCTTAATTACATTTCCAAAATTAGATTTTAAGGCCCATATCATGAGTAAAAATGTAACTAGATTAAGTATAATTTTCATTTTTAACACACTTACATTATGCATGGCATTATAATGAAATTCATCCTATAAAGTCAGCAGTTTTAGCGTTAGTTTAGCACAATAACGTCAGATTCATTGGCGTTTCTATTAGAATAAAATGTCCCCCTGAACGACGTTTCTTCGAACGCCAGCCGCACCGACGTCTGAAGAAAATGTTAACGACAGACACCCTGACGAACAACTAGGTTACCCTAGTGATCTTTTATGATCAACACATCATCTCATCTGACGTTGTACATGCATCGAAATGTCACTATAAGCGACATTTCAAGCACCTGGTCGTCTTCCCCATTCCTCCGCTCGGGAAACGGTGGGTTCATCGAAAAATACCAAAAAAACCTATTTCAACCCTATTTCTTCCAGATTTCAACCAAAAACGAAACATATTACAATGAAACAAACTGAAATGCAAATCTTTGATGATTACTCCATATAAATCGAAATAAATTACACCATTAAAACCTTCGATTTCTACCAATTTGCAACCGAAACACACACAAAACAAAATACTTAAATGAGGAGTTAAAAGTGATGTTGTTCAAAGCAAATTTCCGGCCACAAATCCGGCGGTATTCTTAGGGTTGTAGAAGAAGTAATGAAGAAGGGTTGTAGAAGAAGGGTGTTTCAAATGGAAAAGAAAGAGAAGTAATGAAGATGTTGGGGAAGTTGAAAGGAGCTTTAAAAAGTGAAGGGGTAGAAGTTAAAAAGTGAGGGACTAATGTGTTTATTTATTGAAATACGAGGGACAAAGGTGTATAGTTTTTAAAAGTTATTAAATTGATTATTTTTAGGTGGTTCCTTGAGTGATTAGTTGTTGTGGAAAAATAAATGAAAAATAGTAAATTAAAGGGTGCCGATAGAGGCCGCCTATTTATTTTCTACACATCGTAATACGCACCCGACCTATTATATATAAACTATTAATAACTTATATATATATATATATATATTTATATATATATATATATATATATATATATATATATATATATATTAGTCGAATAAATTCAATATTTTAACTAACTCATCAAAGAAAAAATAAAATTAAGATGAAAATAAATATTTTAAGGGGGTTCTATTGGCACCCCCAATTTTACTACTGACACCCTATTACTCCCGGCACCACAAAAAATTACTTCGACACCATGAATTTTTTTGATGAACGCAACGTCAGTGTAGTAACAATAGTGCCACTGACGTAGCTATTTAAAAACGAAATTCAATGGCACCGACGTTTACGTTATAAAAGTGTCAAAACTTTGAAACGTCAGTCCACTGACGTTGATATCGAAAAAGACACTGAAGTTCCTAGTGTGGTGCCGGAAGTAAAAACAAGAATATATGTGTGGTGCTAGAAGTAGAAAAAAAAAATCCAAAAAAGGGTGCCAATAGTAAAACTGGGGGTGCAGATCGAACCCACCTATTTTAATTGTCCTTTACCATATAAAGAAAAAGATGTTGATGGTCAGGGAAATTTCTTATATTTGTTAGTTGTAAAAAGTTGATGCCAACGTCATATTAGTCGGAGTTTGACCAACATTCATATGATGATTTTTTCTAATATTGTAACGTCCCGTTCCAGGACATCGAGTACTTATCCGGAAAAAGAACGTTCGGTATGTATAATATAAAATAAATTCCATATTACACGTAAGTCTCTACTACCACTACAAGAAAAACAGATTTTAATGACGGGAATTCCCGTCATTATATGTCATTTTCTCGTCATTAAAGACTTTTAATGACGGGAAATCCCCCTCATGCCCCCTCATAGTTGCCCTTCTAGTTAAAACATTCAATGACAAGAACCAGCCTCGTCATTAAAGATATCAAGGATTTAATGACGAGATTAGACTATCATTATAAATATTTCTAGTGACGAGTAATTTCCTCATTATTATACTATTTGCCTCTCATTAGAACTAAAGTTGAATATTTGTTTCTACCCATTAATGACAGAGATTACCGTCATTAATAAGTGAAAACCCGCACATTAATTACCATGCATGAATCAGTCATTACGAAGAAATATTACTATATCATAACTATTAAATACACCACACTACAAAAAGTTGCAACCTCATCATTAATATATCAAAAAATATACACTGAGGTATCTTATATATACGTTAAGGTATAGCTGATTCATATTATTAAAAAAGATAAGTAAATTACATGTAGACGCAAAATGGTTAGATCTCCTAATATCAAAACACTAAGCACCTTCAATCATTCGTGGTTCATGGGCAACGAGCTACTTGACAGCAAAATTAAACCATCTTGGGATTTGATACATAGCAATCCTTCTTTACATTTCTTCAAAAAACATCAAAACCTTTCAAAATCCTGGACACATATACATGACAACAGAAAGGAATCATAATTAAAGTTAACTCAGTACTCACTTACACAAATTTAACATGTCTCTAACTTTTAAATGTTAAAATCAGCTAAGAGCAGTCCGATAACGCTTGTTCCTTCCCAGCTACTCTAGAAATTCCAATTAAAGATCAAATAGATGAAGATTGAGCCACTGAATGATAATATATCATTCCTTTTCCTGTTAATTTCTCACTCCCAGTAATCTTGTTTTAGCTATTTTAACAAAGCTCAAAATTCTACTTCCAAATGAGGCAAAATATTCTTCACTAGAGGAGGAACACAAATGGCATTGTTCATAAGTTGCATCAATTGATGATTAAGGACTAACAATTCACCATTACGAATGCATAATATTGTGTAAAACAAAGAAGCTTACAATACCTGAGATAGAACATGCTATAAGACCTAGCAGGAGAATGAGAATCCATCATAGTATCAGGTAGGGGGTGATCTCCAAGTGTCAATCCGTTCAAACTTGAAGCCATTATCTGTACAAATTATCAGATTCAAATTATGTACTATGAGAAGATGTTTATGCACATAAACAGAGAACTTGTTTCCATTTCAACCACAGCCTTCCATCATTTGGAAATTTCGTATGTTCGGAAGAAAAAGCAAAAACAAAAAGTGAAGAGACACGGAAAAAACCTCGCTAAGATAGCACTTGTGAGAGTGGAGATTGTCGAGGTAAACCTCGCTAAGATAGCGCTTTGTTAAAAAAATTTAGATTCAATCTTTAATTGACAACACAGATAGTGTGAGGTCTAACACATACGACTAATATAGTTCAATTATCATATATCCAAGACCCAAGTTAAATACAAGCACTCAACTAGTATGTGATTTTAATTTGATTGATCAAGTCAAAAGCGATTGGTCAAGTATATATATGCTAAGCTCATTGATACATCAAGTAAGCAATAAGCAAATCAAATTGTAAAAGAGATACTAACCAAATTACTAGTACGGAAGACAAAACGGAGTAGTATCAAAACAAGCTTCCAAACTGATTCTGATTTCAAACAAAGATGAAAAAAGGATAATGATATATCAAGTAAGAAATAAGCAATTAAGTGTGAATAATATTAGGATCTAAAATGACTTTTGTGTGTAGTTGTTAAACAAGACATAAACAAAAATGCAATCCCCTTAATATAGAGGTATAATACCAGTACACTCGTTCGTCCTTTTTAGGTTCTGATTGCGCTAAATCTTCTTCTGCTATTTGAGCACCTAACACACCAGAGAGACATAGAAGGCTTTATCAAATGTATAGAAGCATCTCACGAAATGCAAAAGGCAAACCGATACACGAATAATGTCATTACCTTGTACTTTTTGTTAAGCGTCGAGCTCAGTGTTATGTTCTTGTTGAATAAGTCTGAGAAGAGGTTGAAGACATGCCAACAGATAAAGTGACCTTACATGGCCCAGATTGAAATGTAAACTTGATCTTCACCTTCCCCCTTCCACCTGCTATTTGGTAGCTAGTATTGGATCACTACAAAAATCACGAAGAAAAAAAAATGCCAATAATTTGTAGATGTGGCAATCATACATGTTTGAAGATAAACACTTGCACGCTGATAATAGCAACAAATTAATAACATTAATAATAATTGTTAGTATATTTATTATTGAGAACGATGATGGAAAAACTGTTAAGATCTTGTATCATCACCATAAAAGTTATTATTATCATCATTATCCTTACAACTAATATTTTTCATCATTAATATCCCTATGATGACAAATATTATTGTTCCTATTTTTCTTGCTGTTGGTGGTGCAACTACTACTACTACTACTATGAAATAACCAAGAAATGAATAATATGAAGATAACTTTCCTCTTTTAGAAACACAAAACTATTTTTTTTTCTTCATGAGAGTAACGATAACTAGGTATTGAAATCTATTTGTCATGCCCATCAGTTGGAATAAAAATTAAAGAATCCGAACCAGCTGTATTCATAGCAAGCAGAACCACGTAGTAAAATTCATTAGAAAGTAATATACCCTTGAAGGATTTGTTTAATTTTGAACTGGAACCATTTGTCAAAGAGAGGCCAGCTTTTTCACACTGTGCTACTGCTTCAACTTCTTTACTTGCTTCAGACCATGCATCTCTACCACTACCTCTACCTCTTTTTGGATATCTAAAGCTACTACTTGCTTTCTGCAAAAATATTGAACAAGAATGCAGTCACTGAATGTTTTCCAACATACGTTATTTTCAATGAAGCCCGCGTGTTATTATTATGTACTAGAAAAACAAGAAATGCACGTATGGCCATACTTCCTGACGAACATTATCCTCATCTGAGTCACAGGTTGAGATTAGACCATTAACACAGGTGAATCCATGAACAGTTTTGAGCACAGGAGACATGTTTGGTGAAGGGATGAGTGTATCTTCATTAATAAACACAGTAAATTCAATCTCATCCACAATGCATAATCCTGCTCGTCTCTAGAAAAGAGAAATAATGATAGTCAATAGAGGAAAAACAACAATACCACCAACAAATCCATATCGAAGCATCCTACTGATATGTAATTGCTAATGAACCAAACAGACGAAAATCGTGAAGGTTTTATGATTATTTTCTTGTATTTTTTCCTACTAAAAGAAAATGTCAAATGGAAGTTCAAATTATTAAACATATTAAGCACAGTATTCTCCTATTTAAGGGGCACTTAAAGTTATTAAGCTGGTACCTGGACAATAAGAAGAGAGATTTAAAGACATGAGCACAACCTGAACAGAAACAGAGGACTTCAAAAACATGTCCTGGCAGACTGGAACCTAGCAGACCTGAATCACCTGACGCAACAATAATAACTCAGACCTGGACACTAAATAGCAGGACATACAAGACTAAAGTTTTGCGTGATGACGAAATGAGTACCTTGAATGCCAGTAAAAGTATACTCTCATCATCCATTTCCTTTCCCAAATGGGACATCACTTTTGACGGTGTCCATAATATATTCTGGAATTAAATGAAATAATTGAAGTATGCTTGATTAGTCAATTTTCGACACGTATATTTTTATAACTAATTCATTATGAGAGAAGTTGCCAAAAATGAAACAAACAACTTCATTTCATTAAACAAAGATGGACAGTGGGGTCATTAGTAAACATTTAGTTTACAAATACGGGAAAAATGAAGATATTCTCCAGAACCACAAAATTTGGCTCCTAAGTGAAACCGAAATAACATGGAAGCTGCACAACAGAAGTATTATAAAGACAGTTTCATGTTACAAATTATAATGCATTATGCATGTAAAGTTGAACACCAGCAGTGTATCTTCTTGTAAAGGCATGAAGATACAAGTGTATCTTCATGTAAAGGCACTTCAAGCAACCAATTTGACCTGTATCATGTATCCAGAATACCCTTGCTCCATGTTGATACAAGTTCTGTCAATCATTCCAACATTTCATCATACATTAAACAGGCTAAAAGAAAGCTACTTTTTTTGTTTTTGTGAAAAAACGGCTTAATTAACAACTTACTATGATAGCATCAGCTAACCGTTGTTCCATGTCAGGTATCTGTGCCATGAACTGCGACTGGCTAAGCTTACGGAAAGCGGTAGCAAGGTCATTTTGGCCAATGTCAATTGTGTAGAGTGCTGTTGAGAAGTCCTTTGGGCTTGGAAGCCTAGATAAGGGCAATGTTGAATTAGAGTGGGTGTGAAGTTGTTGGGTTCGTGATCTGAATTGATTGAACTGTAGTGTCTGGATGTCTAGGGAGAAAAGACTAATGCCGTTGTCAAATATGGATTCGTTCTGCCTGCGTATAGTGGAACTTCCAGTCACGAAATTGGCTCCTTGCTTATAATCAGTGCCGATTGAATCAAGGTAAGCACTGAGATATGGCAATCCTACATGCTCAGCTGCATAAACCTATTCACACAAAACAATTCAACTCGATCTACAATAATAATAATAATAATAATAATAATAATAATAATAATAATAAAAGGGTGTGTAGAAGCTACTATTTATATTATATATATATATATATATATATATATATATATATATATATATATATATATATATATATATATAAATTACCAATGAAGTCAATGAGAAGGCGGCCATCGGAGTTGCGTCCAGCTGGCTTTTGAAAGAAGTTTTCTACATAAGGACTTGGAATGGGATAGAAAGCCGCTGATATGGCTCATGTATCGGAATTGGAGTCTCCGAAATTATAGATTGCCAGAAAATCACATGGTGGTGGCAGTAGTCTTCTAGTCCGCTCGCTTTCTCCATTAGCGCCGCCACCGACAACACGCATAGATTAATGTTCATAGCTAATTAGCTGCTGGTGGTTGATTGAGAGTTGTAACTGCATGCATTAATGCCCCTGAAATAAAAAAGACACAACAATGAAAGTCACAACATTGAATGGCACATCAAGTGTATCTTCATGTAAAGGCACAACATGTACTTTAACAAAAAGACCATCTACATTAATAGGGGATTCAGCAGGCAAAGGTTCCAAGGAAGAGACTTAAGACAGCAGAACCAACAACTTCAATGTGTTCTGAATGATTTACCGTAGCAGCAGCCATATCCAATTCAGTTACTACAACACTTTTTTTCTCTGTATTCAGAGCAGGAACTCTGGGATTAGATGATTTCTGGGGCAAAACAGCAGCCTTCAAAGTCGGAATCCACACTCTCATTACCGCTCTTTACTATCCTATAAAATATTGTATATGTACATAACACAAATCAATTTACTGAACAAAAAGGCCACATTTTTATGTATACACAAAACGAGAAAAATGTTTGAATAAATTAAAGGAGTAGCAAGTGAAGCAGAAACAACTAATTTGATGTAAAGCTTCGACAAAACGATTTATCTAAGTAATATCAAAAAGTTAGGACGACAATACTAGTACCAACGAAACTAGTACCTGTGAAATCCAGATCTAGCCATAGAAAGGGGAAGAAGAGCTACAGCAAGATTAGACCATCCTTGTTCGTGGAACGCTGATGAAAGACGCTGCCTCACCGGATTCCAACTCGAAGATGAGTGATTTTTATTATAGAAAAAGATGAGTGATTTTGGGATTTGAGGGTTGGGGTGGAGTTTGAGATAGAAAAGAAATGGAAAAATTCACCTTTAGGTATGAGACGGAGGTTAAGATGCCAATTGACGGAGGTAGAGAGGCCAGTCGCCGGCCGTAGAGGTGATAAAGAAGGAGAGACGTGAGGAGGTGCGAGAAGGTTGATGGGCAGGAAAATGAAGAGAATGATTAGGGATTTGTTTTTTTGAAGAAAGGGATTTAGGAATGAGATTGATAAATGTTGTGTTTTTTATTGGTTAAAAAAGTGTGTTCTTTAATTAAAAGAATCAGAATTCTGTAAATAAATATTAAAAGAATCGGGAAATGACAGTAATGAGAAGATTTTTTTTCAAATGTTTTTTTAATGAAAAGTAATGACGAGATTTTTAATCAAAAATGACGAGATTCAGAGTTTCGTCATCAACTAACATATTTTATTGTTTCCCGTCAATAAAATGTCATTTAATGACGACATCTATCTCCCGTCATTAAGTTCCCCTTATTATAAACACTTTTTCTTATAGTGTTATACGTCGTATCGATTTAAGCAAAAACATAAACAAATGACTCGGGGAAATTTTTTCCGACCAAACAAGAATAGAAACATCATTTAAAGATAAAAATGTAACATTTATTACTTTTAAAAAAACAAACGAAAATCTAAAACATACGAAATCCTCCAAAAGCAAATTAAAAGGAAGTACAAGTCTCAATGCTACTCATCCACAAACCGGTAATCCAAGATCCAAAAGAACAAAAGAAACGTCTAAATGAGGAGTTAAAAGTGATGGAGTTAAAAGTGATGTTGTTCAAAGCGAATTTCCGGCCACAAATCCGGCGGTATTCTTAGGGTTGTAGAAGAAGTAATGAAGAAGGGTGTTTCAAATGGAAATGAAGGAGAAGTAATGATGATGTTGGGGAAGTTGAAAGGAGCTTTAAAAAGTGAAGGGGTAGAAGTTAAAAAGTGAGGGACTAATGTGTTTATTTATTAAAATACGAGGGACTAAAGTGTATAGTTTTTAAAAGTTATTAAATTGATTATTTTTAGGTGGTTCCTTGAGTGATTAGTTGTTGTGGAAAAATAAATGAAAAATATTAAAATGAATGATGCCGATAGTATTTTCGAGGTGCCGATAGATGCCGCATATTTATTTTCTACCCATCGTAATACCCACCGGACCCATTATATATAAACTATTAATAACTTATATATATATACATACTAGTCATTAACCTGTGTCATGCACGGGAATGTGCAATAATAATAATAATAATAATAATAATAATAATAAATTAAAAGAGATAATGAAGCAATTGATTGATCACGATAGGAAAATTGATATTACGTTATGTTCTTGATTTCTACATTACCATGTTATGAAAAAAACGCTTTCCGCATCACCATGTTGTGGAAAATAGAATTATAGTAGTAACTGAAAGAATAGGAATCCACCAAACAGCTTTTTGGAGGATTTGTCGCAACCGGTGTCGTAATTCCGATTTTTGAATGGGCTTAGTTTGGTGGTGTTGAAGCATGCATATAGAAAGTACTGGAAAATTTAAATAAATTCAAAGAGCAATAGCATCTATGAAAAGAAACTAATCATTTACATACGATTCACCTTTTTTTTTCGCCTAAAAGAAAACAAATAGAAAGAAAAGCGGATGTTGAACGAATGAGAATACAATGAAATTTCAAAACATCATTTCTTAAGCTAAATATAATGGTGTACTGTATTGCAAGATTTTTTATAGAAAGGCAATGTGTGAACTCATGATGAGATTTAACACATCCTGCATCAATGGGTTAAACAAAAAAATAACAATTAAAAATTAAAATAAAAAATAAAATTTCAGAATATGTGCATTAATATGTTAGCGATTGTTCCCTCTGTGGTTGTCATATATCGACAAACAATAATTACATATAGAAAGATTGGGATATGTGTAAAGGCTATGCAATAAGAATTTTTTATAAATTAAGGAATTGAACCCTATTTTCTATTTTCTCCCTTGCCCAATGTTTCCCCACTCCTGCAATAATGGTATCAACTAAGCTTTAGAGAAAACTTGAAAGGACAGACATAATTGCACAATTTTGAATGGACAGACATAATTACACAATACATTATGATTTCATCGAATAAGCATTATGCAATTACCATTTCACTTCGCCCTTGATCACTGAGCAATTTATTTTCTTTTAACACATTCGCTAGAGGAAAGAAAAACACTAAAGAAATTCTCAACGCCCACTTTCATAGTATAAATGAACAGAGAAATACCCTCGTAATGAAAAGGAAAGTGCAATGGACCTTCATTGTGACTTAACTAATCCTCCTGCACAAACAAATTGCAAATTAGCGAAGTGAAATGTTCACTATACATTAATACAATTGTTTCAGAGAAACCAATTTCTCCCCCGAACGAAAAATACTTGTGTCCTCCTAGAAGCGCATGACATGGCTCAGAATGGAAATGGTACTTAATTACAGTTGTTATTGATCAATGCTCAAACACTACATAGCACTTCAATAACAAAAACTTGCTTGACAATTTTTTTTTTGAAGCGCTTGACAATATTATTAATTGATAACAACAAAAACAGCTAGTAAACAAAAAAAAAATTACTTTGAATCATGTGAATCAACCATTATTTAATCAGAATTCAAATAATATATCCATAAACGTCTAATGTAAAATATACTTTGTTTTAAGATGACATCGACGACGTGAAACATGTGCCTCCCGAGATACCCCTGAAAACATGCTTCATATTCACCATTTTGGTCACAACATATATTTGTGTATTGTACAATAATATACTGTGATTTGTTCAAACTGAAATTATCCTAGATGATGGTGAAGGCCAGAAAAATCAAATGGAATTTTTAAACACATACCAATAGTAGTTGGAGCATTTAGGATAATTTCAAATTTACATTAGATATTAGTAGCAACACATACCAATACCGATACCTGGTAACCATTAGATATTTATTAGCAACACATATCTAAAACGTAGATCGACTTATCCATTCCTAGAGAACACGTATGTGAAATAAAAGAAAATTGATAATAAAATTACCACCTGAAATCATAACATTCATACCAAGACATGTCATAAATTAATAATCAAAGAAAAGAAAATCAAAAATTGATAATAAAATAAAAGAAAAAAGAATCAACAATTGATAGGGAAAGAAAAGAAAGCCCGCATAACAACAACCAAAACAACAACAAAAAAATAATTAAGCCTTGAAATGGATACCTGGATTACTCTTGATGATGAAAACCCAAACGATAATGAAAGAATAGTTATGAGCTAAATTTTCAACTATATATGGACAACAATCTTCCTCAAATAATTTTGAAATACAACTTACCCACTTTGCTAAAATCTCACCAAAAGCTTTGATTCGATACACAACTAACATGGATGAATTTTTTATTTTTTTTTATTTTTATTCGAAGATGAAATATCTTTTAAAATAACAATGTTTGCCAAACTAACCATAACTGAGGATTGAATCAAATCTTGGGAAAAAAGGGGATATTTTTAAAAGTAAAAAAACGAAAATTAAGGAGGTGACAATGCTGAATAGGAAAGAAATTTAAGGAATTTGATGAGAGGTTTAAATAGCATGGTGGTTTTTTTTTTCCATTAAAAGAGGTTTTAAAAACAATGAGTGGAAAAAGAATGCATGATTCTTTTCAAAAGAATAAATTGCATGATATATAATTGAGAATCACCCAATTTTTTGTTTTTTTTTTTTTTTTTTTTTTGTTTTGGAAGAAGGCCGAGAGAAAATAAAGAAGAGAATGTGTGGATCAGAGCTCTGATACCATAAGAGAAATGTACAATGAAGAGAATGATGTAAAAGACTTGATGATTGTATTATTGTGTATGTAGTACAATATATACAGCTAAGGGAATCATTTAAGAATAATTACAGTATCAATCAGTATCAGCTAAATATGGAAACGTAATATATACAATGAATGTGAGAATAAATAATAAATATAAAATATTTTATGTGATTCTCTATCACATTGAGATATGGAAAGAAAAAAAATAGGTTGAGATATGGATTTTTTTCCCTTTCTTTTTGTGTATTTATGTGAAATTTGGGAAAATATTTGAAGGATTGAATCAAATATCATGGAAAATATATAGCGGAATTTTTTTTTAAAGTAAAGGAAAAATACGAAAAAATTTCAGAGGAAAAAATAGAAATTAATGAGGTGATATTGCTAAATGGGAAAGAGATTTAGGAAATTTGATGAGTGGTTTAAATGGCATGGATGGTTTTTTCCATTAAAAAACATGAGAGGATTTCAATAAAAAAATTAAAAAAAAATGAACATGGAAAAGTATGCAGGACTCTTTTGAATGGAATAATAAATGCATGATATACGCTGGTCAGGGAAAAAAACACGTTGAGATATGAATTTTTTTCTCTCTTTCTTTTTGAGTATTTATGTGTGATTTGGGAAAAAAAAAACGGGTTTGGAGCGGGTCAATAACGGGTAATTGGGTTAAATCCCTTCGTCTATATATTATAAATAGATATATATATATATATATATATATATATATATATATATATATATATATATATATATATATATATACATTAGAACCTTCGATTTCTACCAATTTGCAACTGAAATACAAACAAAACAAGATACTTAAATGAGGAGTTAAAAGTGATGCTGTTCAAAGCAAATTTCCGGCCACAAATCCGGCGGTATTCTTAGGGTTGTAGAAGAAGTAATGAAGAAAGGTTGTAGAAGAAGGGTGTTTCAAATGGAAAAGAAAGAGATGTAATGAAGATGAAAATAAATTCAATATTTTAAGTAACTCATCAAAGAAAAAATAAAATTAAGATGAAAATAAATATTTTAAGAGGGTTCTATTGGCACCCCTAGTTTTACTACTGACACCCTATTACTCCCGGCACCACAAAAAATTACTTCGACACCATGAATTTTTTTGATGAACGCAACGTCAGTTTAGTAACAATAGTGCCACTGACGTTGCTATTTAAAAACGAAATTCTATGGCACCGACGTTTACGTTATAAAAGTGTCACAGCTTAGAAACGTCAGTCCACTGACGTTGATATCGAAAAAGAGACAGACGTGCCTAGTGTGGTGCCGCAAGTAAAAACAAGAATATATGTGTGGTGCTGGAAGTAGAAAAAAAATCAAAAAAATGGTGCCAATAGTAAAGTTGGGGGTGCCGATCGAACCCACCTATTTTAATTAATTGTCCTTTACCATATAAAGAAAAAGATGTTGATGGTCAGGGAAATTTCTTATATTTGTTAGTTGTAAAAAGTTGATGCCAACGTCATATTAGTCGGAGTTTGACCACCATTCATATGATGATTTTTTCTAATATTGTAACGTCCCGTTTCCGGACATCGAGTACTTATCCGGAAAAAAAACGTTCGGCAGGTATAATATAAAATAAATTTCATATTACACGTAAATCTCTACTACGCCGTATCGAGTTAAGCAAAAACAGAAACGAAAGACTCGGGTAAATTTTTTCCGACCAAACAAGAATAGAAACATCATTTAAAGATAAAAATGTAACATTTATTACTTTAAAAAAAACGAACGAAAATCTAAAACATACCAAATCCTCCAAAAGCAAATTAAAAGGAAGTACAAGTCTCAATGCCACTCATCCACAAACCGGTAATCCAAGATCCAAAAGAACAAAAGAAACGTCTAAATGAGGAGTTAAAAGTGATGGAGTTAAAAGTGATGTTGTTCAAAGCGAATTTCCGGCCACAAATCCGGCGGTATTTGTAATATCCCGATTTTTAAAAAAAAGGCAATTCGGTCGTTTAGCAAAAATCAGAATATTATGTTATTTAATTAATGGAATTAAAGAAAAGGAAGGAAATTAAAGGAGTTATTATATTTAAGGATTTAATTAATTAATTGGGATTATAAAAGGAAAACTAATCCTAAATTAACCTAGTTGTTGTTCTACATAAAAATAATCTGGGTGGCGCAAGTTTTGAGAAAGAAAGAAGAGTAGAGACTTTTGAATCTCTAGGCTAATCCGTTGATAAAAAACGCAGACATCTCAAGAGAGAAAGGATCACCGCGAGACGGGGAAGCTTTTGATAGCATCAATCCCTAAATCCGTTAACGCAAGTTTTTCCCTCATCGTTCTTGATACTAGGGTTTGTTCATCATTGTTGTTAAGCTGCGTTTTTCTGAGTATAAACATCGTAATGATCATCTTTGGATTGATCGCTTATAGGTTTGAAGTTAAAGGTTTAACCTTTTTCAAGGCTTTGGTAGCGTGGATCGTAGTAGCTCGCAAATTAAGGTAACGTGGTGTTCTTATAGTATGACTAAGGTGTCGTAAGGTTATAGAGCAATTTGTATGTTATTTTCATTGTTTGTAATCTGTTTATGTTGGAGTTTGGGACGGAATTGGGTTGGAAATCGCGTTTAGGCAGTTGCAGATTTCTGGGGAAAACCAGGCAAACGAGCGTTTGCACACGGGCAAACGGGCGTTTGCGATCGTTGCAGCTCAACCGAGCGTTTGGGTATTTTGGACGGGCGTTTGAGGGTTTGGCCTTTGATACAGGATGTGGCTGATTTTCACAAATGGACTTTTGGGGAGTAGTAGACGCTCGTTCAAGGCAAACGTGCGTTTACAGGGTGTCAAACGGGCGTTTGACCTGTTTATTCCGTTTTTACTGTTTTATCGTGTCAGCTTGGTTTCAGGCTTCATAATCATGTTTTTACTGCTTAACCTTATGTGACAAAGCCTTGAATTAGCTTTCGATGCGTTTAGTTCCGGCACCATATGGATTCCTTAAAAAGATGAAGTGTGGGACCGTCGAAAGCTTTGGATTTGCCTTGTGCTTCGATAAGCTAGGGTTTATCGATGTCTGTGTATGTGCTAGGGTTTGTTATACTCTAGTAGTATTAAGAAGAGGGAGTTGATTGATAGGTGATCCTTTTATGTGAATCAACTTAGGTGGCTAGTTAAACATCTAATCAACATATGTGTAGATTAATAATCTTAAACATCATGCAATGCTTGGTAAGGCACAGTACAATATCGCGATGTGTTCTCTGACCAGAAAAAGTAGATTGTACCCACGCCGGTCAATCGATTGGCTAGACAAACCGTCTGGTGCATTCTGCCGGTCATCAAACTATCGGGACTCAGATATTCCCGGGGCTACTAGAGCGTGTCTCTAAGTAGGTTGCACCCAGTTGTCCTAGTACATCCTATTACTAGGCGTAGTGCCCTTGTTATTCATGTTGTAACAAACTTGAGCTAAGCTAGATAACTTTGGAACCTCATGTTATGCTGTGAACAAAATATGATAGTTAGCTAGGGTTAATAACGGAATGAATTAATAAAAGACGGTGTTGCTTTTATTTCTTTATGAGACCGACGTTATACGATCTTCTACGCGTTACTAAGTACCTATGTACTTACCCCGTTACTTTATGTTTGTCTTTCTCTTTCCCCAAAGAAGATGAACAGGTTGCTAATGATGATGAGTTCTTCAACGAGGACGTGTGAGATGGAGCTCGTGAGGACTTAGTTCTTTTACTTTTGGTTTCTTTCATAATGTTGTTGATTCAAGTTCAAACAATGTTGTCTTTCTTTTGGATTAGTTCCGTTTGAGTTCTTTCGGATTTGAATGTTGGTTAGTTTAGTATTCTTTATTGGATTTAGTTTTCGCAGCATTGAAAATCGTGTGTTCGATATTTTGTTTTTCCCGAGTCGTTTTATCTTCCGTGTCGTTTTAATTCTGATGTGTGACGTAAGGCGTACATATATTATTGAATTTTATGTGATAATATTTGTGCCGAGCGCTCTTTCCGGATAAGGACTCGGTGTCCGGGAACGGGGCGTTACAGTATTCTTAGGGTGGTAGAAGAAGTAAAGAACGTAGAAGAAGGGTGTTTCAAATGGAAAAGAAAAAGAAGTAATGAAGATGTTGGGGAAGTTGAAAGGAGCTTTAAAAGTGAAGGGGTAGAAGTTAAAAAGTGAAGAACTAATGTGTTTATTTATTAAAATACGAGGGACTAAAGTGTATGGTTTTTAAAAGTTATTAAATTGATTATTTTTAGGTGGTTCCTAGAGTGATTAGTTGTTGTGGAAAAATAAATGAGAAATAGTAAATTAAATGATGACGATAGTATTTTCGTGGTGCCGATAGAAGCCGCATATTTATTTTCTACCCATCGTAATACCCACCGGACCCATTATATATAAACTATTAATAACTTATATATATATATATATATATATATATATATATATATATATATATATATATATATATATATATATATATATATATTAGAACCTTCGATTTCTACCAATTTGCAACCGAAATACAAACAAAACAAGATACTTAAATGCGGAGTTAAAAGTGATGTTGTTCAAAGCGAATTTCCGGCCACAAATCCGGCGGTATTCTTAGGGTTGTAGAAGAAGTAATGAAGAAGGGTTGTAGAAGAAGGGTGTTTCAAATGGAAAAGAAAGAGAAGTAATGGAGATGAAAATAAATTCAATATTTTAAGTAACACATCAAAGAAAAAAAATTAAGATGAAAATAAATATTTTAAGGGGGTTCTATTGGAACCCCCAATTTTACTACTGACACCATATTACTCCCGGCACCACAAAAAATTACTTCGACACCATGAATTTTTTCGATGAACGCAACGTCAGTGTAGTAACAATAGTGCCACTGACGTTGCTATTTAAAAACGAAATTCAGTGGCACCGACGTTTACGTTATAAAAGTGTCACAACTTAGAAACGTCAGTCCACTGATGTTGATATCGAAAAAGACACTGACGTTCGTAGTGTGGTGCCGGAAATACAAACAAGAAAATATGTGTGGTGCTGGAAGTAGAAAAAAAAATCAGAAAAAGGGTGCCAATAGTAAAACTGGGGGTGCCGATCGAACCCACCTATTTTAATTGTCCTTTACCATATAAAGAAAAAGATGTTGATGGTCAGGGAAATTTCTTATATTTGTTAGTTGTAAAAAGTTGATTCCAACGTCATATTAGTCGGAGTTTGACCACCATTCATATGATCATTTTTTCTAATATTGTAACGTCCCGTTCCCGGACATCTAGTACTTATCCGGAAAAAGAACGTTCGGCACGTATAATATAAAATAAATTTCATATTACACGTAAGTCTCTACTACGTCGTATCGAGTTAAGCAAAAGCAGAAACAAAAGACTCGGGTAAATTTTTTCCGACCAAACAAGAATAGAAACATCATTTAAAGATAAAAATGTAACATTTATTACTATAAAAAAAAACCGAACGAAAATCTAAAACATACGAAATCCTCCAATAGCTAATTAAAAGGAAGTACAAGTCTCAATGCCACTCATCCACAAACCGGTAATCCAAGATCCAAAAGAACAAAAGAAACGTCTAAATGAGGAGTTAAAAGTGATGTTGTTCAAAGCGAATTTCCGGCCACAAATCCGGCGGTATTCTTAGGGTTGTAGAAGAAGTAATGAAGAATGGTTGTAGAAGAAGGGTGTTTCAAATGGAAAAGAAAGAGAAGTAATGAAGATGTTGGGGAAGTTGAAAGGAGCATTAAAAAGTGAAGGGGTAGAAGTTAAAATGTGAGGGACTAATGTGTTTATTTATTAAAATACGAGGGACTAAGGTGTATAGTTTTTAAAAGTTATTAAATTGATTATTTTTAGGTGGTTCCTTGAGTGATTAGTTGTTGTGGAAAAATAAATGAAAAATAGTAAATTAAATGATGCCGATAGTATTTATTTTCGTGAAAAATAAATGAAAAATAGTGCCGTGCCGACGAAGCTCGCCTATTTATTTTCTACACATCGTAATACCCACCCGACCCATTATATATAAACTATTAATAATAACTTATATATATATATATATATATATATATATATATATATATATATATATATATATATTAGAACCTTCGATTTCTACCAATTTGCAACCGAAATACAAACAAAACAAGATACTCCCTCCGTCCCATTTTTTTTGGGATATTTCACTATTTCAGCCGCTTACGAAAATTCTAATTTATCCTTGGAATTTTGTTAATTGATGTAATATTATTAGGGTTATGATAAAGTGAAACTTAAAGTACATAAATGTAAAAAGTATTAGATCATGTGATGAAATTCGAATGATTAATTACACGTTTTGTAAACGGTTGAAAAGTCAAATGTCTCAAACAAAATAGGACGGAGGGAGTACTTAAATGAGGAGTTAAAAGTGATGTTGTTCAAAGCGAATTTCCGGCCACAAATCCGGCGGTATTCTTAGGGTTGTAGAAGAAGTAATGAAGAAGGGTTGTAGAAGAAGGGTGTTTCAAATGGAAAAGAAAGAGAAGTAATGAAGATGAAAATAAATTCAATATTTTAAGTAACTCATCAAAGAAAAAATAAAATTAAGATGAAAATAAATATTTTAAGGGGTTCTATTGGCACCCCCAATTTTACTACTGACACCCTATTACTCCCGGCACCACAAAAAATTACTTCGACACCATGAATTTTTTTGATGAACGCAACGTCAGTGTAGTAACAATAGTGCCACTGACGTTGCTATTTAAAAACGAAATTCAGTGGCACTGACGTTTACGTTATAAAAGTGTCACAACTTAGAAACGTCAGTCCACTGATGTAGGGATCGAAAAAGACACTGACGTTTCTAGTGTGGTGCCAGAAGTAAAAACAAGAATATATGTGTAGTGCTGGAAGTAGAAAAATCAAAAAAAGTGTCAATAGTAAAACTGGGGGTGCTGATCGAACCCACCTATTTTAATTGTCCTTTACCATATAAAGAAAAAGAAAAAGATGTTGATGGTCAGGGAAATTTCTTATATTTGAGTTGTAAAAAGTTGATGCCAACGTCATATTAGTCGGAGTTTGACCACCATTCATATGATGATTTTTTCTAATATTGTAACGTCCCGTTCCCGGACATCGAGTACTTATCCGGAAAAGAATGTTCGGCACATATAATATAAAATAAATTTCATATTACACGTAAGTCTCTACTACGTCGTATCGAGTTAAGCAAAAACAGAAACAAAAGACTCGGGTAAATTTTTTCCGACCAAACAAGAATAGAAACATCATTTAAAGATAAAAATGTAACATTTATTACTTTAAAAAAAACGAACGAAAATCTAAAATATACGAAATCCTCCAAAAACAAATTAAAAGGAAGTACAAGTCTCAATGCCACTCATCCACAAACCGGTAATCGAAGATCCAAAAGAACAAAAGAAACTTCTAATCTAAACAGGCGTTCTCTTCGTAGTCTTGGTCAACCTGTTCATCTTCTAACCCCCAAACACATAGAAAAACATGCATTTGAGGTAAGTACAACGTACTTAATAAAAGAGCGGCTATGATTTAAAATAAGTTTTATAAATAAAAGATTTACACTTGTTTAGTTATCATCATATGACCGACTCAGTCTAGGGTTCACTTCATTTCTTTCAACATGTCATGACTATACAGCCTAACCTATCTCTGTTACAACTGCAATCAAGGGCACTACGCCTGATGAAAATCCACCAGGAGATATCCATTGCAACCTGTTGATGGATCACACCAATTTCCACGGGGGAAAGCCTGATGGTGCACACATTCGGTGAAGTTCCTCCACTGCCATTTAGCCGTTTATAGGCCAGCAGCGTTGTTCGCTTTATCTGAACGCCTACACATGTGATATGGTCTGGTGCTTATCCAAAAATGGCTTGTTGTTTAGTCTTTTACTAGTCGCGTATGTATTTAATGAATTGTTAACTAACCACCTAAGTGTTTTCAAGGAAAGCCTCGTCTAAACAAACCTACTCCCTCACTTAGACAGCTAGACACAACATCATAACACGTACACAGACATTAATGAGTGCTAACTCATCAAAGCACAAGCCTATCATGATCTTCTGACAGTCCCGAACTTCAACTCCATTGAAGAGTACATTCGGTGCCGGAACTAAATGCATCACAAAGTCAATCAAGGCTTGTTCATGTTTACTTTTTGTTATTTGATCATGAAACCATGTTTAAATCTCAATACATAGCTTAAAACATCACTTTCCCAAAACTGGGTCCAATGTGTGCGCATTGGTTGGAATGCATGCGCATTCACTGTCCAGAAACTTGCTGAAAGTTTCTGTCCAGTCAATGCGTGCGCATTGCACGAGCTGTGAGCAACCTGAACTATCCTGAAGCAGCAATGCGTGTGCATTCTAGTGAATGCGAATGCGAATGCGTACGCATTGCACCTGCTGTAAAAAGAATCCTACAACCTGGACCACGATTGCGTGTGCATTCTATTGAATGCATGCGCATTCTACCTGCAGAAACTGAAACAATGCATTCTGTAACAGGAAACCATGCGCCTAAAACCCTAAACTCAATTTTCTGCCCATTAACGATTTCCCATCCGATTTCAACACAATTAGCATCGAAATAAACTTAGAAAAACATATCTTTATCGAACCATATCATCTCTTGCTCCTTAAACAACGAAAAAACACGATTTCTAGCAACTAAACGCCTTAAAACATCGATCTAACCCTTATAAACCATAATCAAAAATCATAGGAAGAGTCTCTAACATGTTTGCAAGCAAATCCAAACCCAAAGCCTCGAAAAACTGCATCCCCTCGAATAGCTTGATATTAAAACGATGTCCTGTTCCCGACGATTCCAAATCTCTACTCAATTCTGAAAACGGTTTAGAATCGCCTTAGACAACTAGACATCACATCCTATCAATTGCACAGACATTGATGAACTCTAGTTCATCAAAGCACAAGCCCTTTCATGCCCTTCCGACGGATCCGAACTTCATCTCCCTTTAAGAGTACATTCGGTGTTTTAACTGAACGAATCAGAAGTTCAATCGAAGCTTGTTCATATTTAATTAATGTTATTGAATCAAAAAAAATAGAAATTTAAAACTCAACACAAATATACCAAAACATATCACATCTCATTAATCACAACTTAGCATGAATTCTATCACCAAACAACACCAAAACTCACTAAAACTCAACCTATCATTATAAAACTATAATTACTCATTAGGAAGAGCTTCCTACCTTAATTTCTAGCAAAACCGAAAGCAAAACGTCAAGCAACTGCAACAACTGTTGATCCTCAACTCCAAAACCTATTTGATCAACGAGAAACCCTAAAATCCTATTTCTTGAAGAAAACCGAAACTGAAAAAGTCCATAAAACTGCAGATTACCTGGATTAATTTCTGCATAACTATTTTTAGAATGATCTACGCTCCAAGACGATCGTTTCGACTACTTATGGCTGAAAAACAGAGTTACGGATTGAAAGATACGAATTTTTCAAGAATCGAACTCTACGAATACCAAAAACTAGGGCTAAACTGAAAACTTACAAAATTGAGAGATGTTATTTTCAAAGTTGCGTCTCCTCGCGCTGATCACTTTTCTCTCTTGCGGCATCTTGAACAGATGAACGGATTGGTCACACGGTTGAATATTACGTTCTCCCTTTTTCTGGCATCTTCTGTGCTGCTTCTCCTTCAGATTGCCGTTGCATCTTTTTTTTTTTCTGAATTTGCGTGACATAATAAGAGTGGATTTTGGCTATTATCTTCCTTAAATAGATATTAATTAAATCTATTAATTGAATAACAAAATCCCTTAATTAAATCCTTTGTAATTAAGTAAAAAGAACAAATAATAATTAGGTCGTAGTGATTAAACCCAATTACTATTTTACCCTTTTACGAAAAGTCGGGATGTTACATTCCTTCCCCCTTAAGAGGAGTTTCGTCCTCGAAACTCGAATGTAACCGGTTGTACTTGAACTCTGGACTTTGCGAAGCGTTTCGTCTTCTAACTCTTACAGTCTTCTTCTTCTTCCATCTTCCCAACTCTTCTACTTGTCTTGAGCCAACTTGAGGTTGCGACGATCCGCTTCAATCTTCACGTCGCCCTGATGTATCAACTTTGGTCTCGTATTCTATTGCCGCTCCACTTCATCCCAGGAACTCACGTTCTTCTATCTCTATCTTCATGAAAGATCATCAGAAGTACTGTTCCAACTCTTGTACATCTTGGTAGCTCCGAGATGAACTGCAATTGCCATCTCGAGGTTTTCATTCTTCATTGTCCTTCACAATCTTCCGCATTCGGAACCCAAAGCTGATTCCGATGCCGACGGTTGCTATCTTCATCTAACTCGTGACCAATGGCTAGTTGGGCTCCAGCCACTCACTTGTAACCGGAGACAACTGGTTCTTTGTCTTGTTTCTTCATGACCTCATCAACTGCCTCGAATTTTGAAATCATCGGTTCAACACTCTTTGCTTGCTCCTGCTGCCCTATACCCGGAAAGCTGAATCTTCCCAGCCGAAACCACACTTCTGGCACACTTGACATCTTTCGATCCCAACTTACATCATGGCACCACAAGCTTGATGAAGAACTGCAAGGATCCCAGCTGAAGGACTTCTGAGACTCCCTGTGGGTGGGGAACATGCATTGTCATACTTTCTCTCTGATGGTCTGATCCAATTCTTATGCCAAAAAGAGTTAGCTTGGAGAATAAATAAAATTGAAATGTGACAAGTTGGGTACCAGGGTGGCATGTCAACTAGGTAAGCCAAGGAATGATACAATGCACTTGAAAGCGCAACCCTCATGTTTAGTTGCCATCGTTGAGTTTGGAACCCTGAACAGACAGCCGGTGATAAGCCGGAGGAAGGTGAGGATGACGTCAAGTCATCATGCCCCTTATGCCCTGGGCGACACACGTGCTACAATGGCCTAACAAAGGGCCGCGATCTCACGAGGGTGAAGGATGATCCTTTATACATTTCATTCTTTCCGGAAGGGAAAAAAAAGTACCCCCCCCCCATCATAATGAACCTCTCCTTGTGATCGGGATGAGATAGATGCCTCCCAGCCGGGGGCGGATCAAATCGGAGTTTCCTTAGGTAGCCGCCGACCTACGTTATCCTTAAACTTCCGTGCTTGGTGGAGAAGAAGCGAACAAAGGTACGCTCGCTTGCTGTCTTGTTCTCTGTCGCGAACTGGGATCACTCGCCAGCAACGCTTCTCTGTCGCGGAATCGTGTTCCTTTACCTTCAAGTGAGGCTAATCGGCTTCTATTGCCAGTAGTGAACGAATGGAGGCACTTACTAATCTCTTCCAAGATGCCCCCGTGCTATCACCACGGCAAGAAAACTTTGATTCTCCGACTACACCGGAATCGCCATCGCCATCTTTTTCTGACTCGGACATGGCCGCTCTGGAAGCTGTGCTTTCTGAAACTACAACTACGAGATTACAACTACAAATTGAGGAGCATGTTTTATGATACTTTCGAGTCTGCACCGGATACATATGGCATCACCGGAAGGATCGAAACCACATTCGTAGGCAGACAATTTTTCTGGATAGGTTGAACTATTGGAAGAAAATGAAAAAGGAAGACCGAGTGAGATCAAAGAAAATAGCAGACTGATCACTAAATAGAAAGAAATAGGTGCAAATTCTAACATCACCACAGAACATTCTCATAAAATTCTTTTAGGAAAAAACTTCGAATTGGGAGGGCGATCCTCCCGGTGAACTTACCGTACCCCAAACCGACACAGGTGAACAAGTATAGTAAGAAAGGTTGCTAGGGTTACAAGAAAAACAAGATGACTTCGTGTTGGGGAAAAGTTGAAGGTGGTTCCAAACTGAAGAATGAGACATTGTATCATAATACAAGGCATATCCACAAAAAGGAAAACAAAAGGACACCTTGCAGATGATTTTTTTTTAGAGAGAGGAATTCTGCAAGATACGGTGGTCTGCAAAGACTTCAGAGGTAACTTGAAAGGATGGTAATAAGCTTTCATATAAGCCTTGAGGAAGTGGAGACGTTAACATCACACAACAGAAATCAAGGTAAAGGTGCAAGGTCGAGCACCAGAAGGACTAAAAAGATAGAAATCAAAATAGAACAAGAATCTCAACATGAATGAGCTATGGAGACAAAACGAGTACACCGAAAGGTCTCAGAATAAAATAAACACTTGTCAAGAAGTGTCCAAGTTTGCAATAGTCAAAGAGAGGTTATTTAAGGATTTAATAGAAATAGAAATTCCCTCAAGGAATTGTAAGGGAATATCAACAGTTTGAATAAGTAAGCGGTAAGCAAGATTTTTAAGTGAAGAGGAAACGACACTTAAGAATTGCTGGATAAGGTTTCATTTCCAAGAATTAATTCGAAGTTTCAAAGGAAGTTTAAACGGTTATTGACGATTCAAATCAAAGATTCAAGGTTGCACTACTCGAGAGGAATAGTACACTGCAAAGGAATAAATGCTCAAGGTTAAAAAAAAATAGACTTTCAATCGGTGTAACAAAATTGGAATAGAAACGCCAAACAGAGGATGGAAAAATCAAAAGGCATATCTGGCGGTTCATGGCTCTAAATGGCCTGAAAGAGAGTTAAAACTTAATGGTACGAGGTACATTAATCTGGATTGAAATTCAATAGAAGTTTTGGAGTTCAAATGTTGGTTGGCTAGATAGGTTCGGAAGGCATCTTGAAATGGTCTACCTTCTACTTGAAACTAGTTTAGCATCAATTGCTAGAAGGTTAAAGATAAGTAACTGAAAAGGAATGTCATGGTAGGCTTAAAAATTCGACCGGCAAAAGGAGATATGCATAACTTAAAAGAACAGATAGCATTAGGTGAAATAGTTACAACATCGACACTACCCTTAGGAGGGGAGCTGAGAATGAACACAAATAAGAAAAATATTCTGACATCAGAAGTCTTAGTCAAATTTGAATTTGAAATGAATGGAGTGCAACAATGTAGAATTTTGAAGAGAACTTGTTTCTTGATTTGAAAAGTAGGAAAGTATGAACTTGTTAAGAGGAAAAGACTTATACAGATATATTTCGGAGGTAATTCATGACACCAAACAGAGAGGACCTGTTGATTTTAAAGGTCTCAAGTGAGGGATTACATGAGAAACAAATTACCAGAAAAAGTATAATTACAAAAGGGCACGAAAAGGGTCTGAACAACAAACATGGCATGCTTGAGGATAGCATATTGGTTCTTGTTTAAAGCGCAAAAGAAATTATAACGTTAGCTTTACAAACTCCTACTAAAAGGTTTAACTCAGAAGGAGATCAAACTTCGGGGAACTCCTAAACATAACAGTCGTAACTTACTACCCTCTTAGCCCAAACCCCAAGTCAAAGAGGTGAAAATCCCTTTTAGGTTGCTGTGTATGATATTTACTCCAGGTCTGACATTATCAATTTTTTAAAGAACAAACGAAGAGGAATTTGAGCACGATCTAAAGAGAAACTATTTAGATACTGGAGTTTTCCAGGTGTTATAAAAATAATGGAATTTTTGAATGAGATAAAGTCGGTCAAAAATAGTTATTTCCGACGATTGCACAAGCCGTCAGAATTTTCAGATTAATAAACACCGAGTTGAATTGCAAATCGAGATCAGACGAAAAATAATCTGAACTTAATTCCAAAAAGAAAATTGTAGATAAATGTTTTTTCTGAAACATAGCAAAAATTCAGGTCATTTGAAGGTGTTTAACCTGTCCAAAACATAAGAAGAAGTGAAAGTGCTGCTGCAGATTTTCTGGACAGAGTGTCCGGCATAAACATGAATTTTCTGAACAATCCATAACAATTATCGAGTTGGTGTAAAAAGAGAAATTGTAGATAAGACAGTAATCTACTTTTCTGAAAATATTCAGAATTTTTGGAACACGGTAAGTTGTTTAACCTGAAGGGAAAACACGGAAACAAAAGAATTCACTCATGTTGGGTAAAGCCAAACACGAGGATGATGAAAAGTATGTGCCAAAGTAAGAGACCTTTAACACTATTAGTTGAAACGACTGAGGAGTACTTGGAAAGAATAGAATTACACATGGAGTTAGTGTAGAACAATCTCAAGCAAAGAAAAGGTCAAAGAATTTTGGTAAACATAAACCAATCGATAGCAAAAAGAGAAAAGGGAGGGTTTGTAGAGTCGAGTCTTTAAACAAAAATTTGTATGTACTAAAACATCTTGTAGGGGTTGCATTAAGGGTAATCACTAGGATGCAAAAGTGTGTTGCCCTGAAATAGCTAAACATGATATAGTTTGAAAGATCAAATGAATGTACACACTTGGAAAACGAAACTTCGTAATAAGAGACCTTTACCGAGTTTCAGAAGTTTCAAATGGAGGATTTAACTAGAACATGGGTTACAATTAGTATGGATGGGGAAACATTTAAATCGGAATAACCAAGTAGGAAACTAGATGATTATATAAGAGAACCTTATTGATGAAGACATAAGATTGGAAAATCACCACGCAATCGTTTCTTGCCATCGAGGAGCACTACAACGACAACACCTAGTCTCTACCTACCAAACTTCTTATCCTGGGTAACAACTAGCTTAAGAATCAGATAAATCAAAGTATTCTCATCTCCTATAACCTACTACACTATATCTCACAGGGTGAAAGAAAGACATCTATCCTCTCTTGACCAGAGGACTTAAATGGTTTTGAGAAATTCGGGTGCATCCGTGCATACATAAGCCATGAAATAATTTATTTGCGCAGAACAAACTGAGCTGATTTTGAACATGAGGCAAAGAGAAAATCTGTGAGTATATAAGTTTTACATATGATGCTAAAAATCAGAAATTTTGGGAAGCCATAAGTCGGTCAAAATAATTCTTTTCATCTACTGCTATAAGCTGTCAAAATTTTTCAGGATTTCATCAACTGTCGTGTGTTGCAGATGGTGCTCAGACCAAAACGAATTTGCACTTGGTTCCAAAACAAATATTATAGTTCAGGATGTTTTATACAACATATCAAAAATCCAAGTCATTTGGAGGTGTTTAGCTTATTCAAAACAAAATAATTAGTAAGAGTACCGCTGCAGAATTTTCTGAACATAGTACCCTCCTTGTTAAACAATTTGTGAACAATCTATATTGAAAACTAAATTGATGTAAAGAGAGAAATTTTAGATAAGAAAACATTCTAAGTGGCTGAAAATTTAAAGAATTCATGGAACAAAGAAAAATGATATAATGAAACGCCCCGTTCCCGGACACCGAGTCCTTATCCGGAAATCGAAACGTTCGGCACGCATAATATTAAATAAATAATATTACACATAAGCCTCTACTACGTCGTATCAAATTAAAGCAAACGGAAGTTAAAAAGACTCGGGTAATTTGTTCCAAATAACCAAGAATAGAAATAAAGAACTAAAGAGGAAATGTAACATTATTACATCGAGAAATGAAACCAACGAATCCAAAGTGTACGAATTCCAAAGCACTAGAAGCAAAATACATAATCCAATAATAATCCAAGTCTTATGACATAAATGAAATAAATGAATAAACAAGGTCTTCAAGTCCGGCGTCCTCAAACGTCCTCATCAAAGTCCTCCTCAAAATCTTCACTAACATGTTCGTCTTCTCTCCCCCAAACACATAAATAAACATGCATTTGAGGTAAGTACATTTGTACAAAGTAAGAAGTAGAAGCTACAATTCAATTAAGGTTATTATTAAAGATGTTATCTTAGTGAGACCAACTCAATTTAGGGTTCACTCCATGCCCATCGACACGTCATGACTATACGTTTCTAGTTTAGCTTATCTTTGTTACATCATTACTCAATGACACAATGCATGGTGAAAATTCCACCACGAGATATACTTGCCAACTACGGTGATTAGCACCGGTAGTCCCAGGATCTCCCCGGTATGCATATACGTTCGATGGATTTCCTCCACTACCCTTCAGCCTTTTGAGCCAGTAGCGTTGTCCACCTTTGTATGAACGTATCACATCGCCGATTTGAATCAGTGCCTAACCAAGAATAGATGACATTTTAGCTTTTACCACACTTATGTAATTATTAATGTGAATTAACTAGTCACCTAAGTGTTTTCAGAATAATACTCACCTTATCAGTTCTACTCCCTCACTTAGACATCTAGACATCACATCCTATCAATTACACAGACATTGATGAACTCTAGTTAATCAAAGCACAAGCCCTTTCATGCCCTTCCGTCTGATCCGAACTTCAACTCCCTTTAAGAGTACATTCGTGTTTTAACTGAACGAATCCGAAGTTCAATCGAAGCTTGTTCATATTAAATTAATGTTAACATATCAGGATTAAGGGTTTAAAACAGTGAAAACACGATTATGAAGCCAAAAACCAAGCTAAGGTGCTAGAATAGTGAAAACAAGGTAAAACAGGCCAGACGCCCGTTTGAACCCTATGGACGCCCGTCAGCAATCAGACGCCCGTCCACTAACCTCAGACGCCCGTCCGTAAAAAATAGCTACATCCTGAATCAAAAGTCTGACCTCAAATGCCCGTCTGCCTAGTGCAGACGCCCGTTTGGGTTACTAGGGTCTCGGACGCCCGTCCGCCTAATGCAGACACCCGTCCGCCTGGGTTTTACACAAAACGCTAAAATCGACAAAACGCGATTTCTGAACCGTTTCTAACCTAATCAACATCGATTACAACTCAATAAAACGTAGAAAACATATCTAAACATCTACGATCCTTTGTTCAACGAAAAAGCACATCTTTCTTGTATCTACGCATCATAAAACGTGATCTAAAACTACAATAACGTTAATTGAACCGTAGGAAGAGCCTCTTACCTTTTTAGCAGCTAAATCCAAGTCCAAACTCAGAAAAACAGCAGCTAAAACCGTCCCTTTTCTGCAGAAAACATGTGTGATAAATCCAAACTTAAATTAGATTCAATCACACGCTTCTAAACGACAAAACTATGAATTGATGAGTTTGAATCCATCAAACTCGAAGAAGAACAAAGCTAGGGATTAATCATACCTTAACAAAGCTTCAACTTTTTGATGTCACAACGTTGCTCTCTTCACAACGATTCCGGTGCTCGACTCTGATCTGAAAACCGTCAAGAATTGACTTAGCAATCGATGAAAAATCCCTCAGCCCTAACTTGCTCTCTTCTCACACGCAGAAGACAATTTGGAGGTGGAAAAGTCTGATTAAAAGATTAAGGGGATGATTAGGTCGATTTTTCCTTAAATAGGGAAAATCCCAAAATTACCTAATTTCACTGATTTTCCTTAATCACCCTTATTAAATAAGATTTTCTTCCTCTTAAATATATTCATATATCTCTAAAATATACATATATTTAACTAGATAATTAAACTCCGAATAAAAGGAACCGAACCCAATATTTCGTTTTCACAAAATGACACGTCTGCCCTTTCCCGAAAATCGGAATGTTACATTCTTCCCCCCTTAAAGGAGTTTCGTCCTCGAAACTTAGAACATACCTAGTAAGTCCATAAAATCTGGAAACTCGCTGATCATATCGTCCTCAACTTCCCAAGTAGCTTCATCCGGTGAATGATTGCTCCATTGCACCAGAACCAAAGGAATCAACCGTCTCTTAATCATCTTTTCTTTCTGGTCCAAAATTCTGATCGGTGCCTCATCATACGAAAGATTATCTTTGAGAATCTCCGGATCAACAGTAGTCTCAACATCCGTCTTGGTCAAACATTTCTTCAACATCGAGACATGAAACACGTTGTGGACTCTCGACATCGATTCTGGTAACTTAAGCTTGTAAGCCAACGGTCCAACTCTTTCCAGAATCTCAAAATGTCCAACGTACGTAGGGCTTAGCATTCCCTTTTGTCCAAAACGTTTCACTCCCTTCATTGGTGATGCTCGTAGATAAACTCTTTCACCAACTTCGAACTCTAAAGGCCTTCTTCTAACATCTGCCCAACTCTTCGGTCTATATTGAGCCGCCTTCAAATTCTTCTTGACCAACTGAACCCTTTCTTTAGCTTGCTCAACCAATTCTGGCCCGGTGATTTGTCTTTCCCCGACATCATCCCAAAACAGCGGCTTTCTACATCTTCTTCCATACAACGCTTCAAACGGTGGCATGCTTATACTTGCATGATAACTGTTGTTGTACGCAAACTCCGCTACCGGTAGGTAATCATCCCATGATCCACCTACTTCCAACACACAAGCTCTCAACATATCTTCAAGTGTTTCGATAGTTCTCTCAGATTGTCCATCTGTCTGAGGGTGAAAGGCCGTACTCAAATCCAACTTGGTTTCAAAAGCTGCTTGTAAACTTTTCCAAAACCGACTGACGAATCGACTATCTCGATCCGAGACTATAGAGACAGGGACTCCGTGTAACTTCACAATATTATCCAGGTATAGTGTCATCATCTTCTTCAAGGGCATATCAACCTTATATGGTAAGAAATGAGCGGACTTGGTCAATCGGTCCACGATCACCCAAATCGCATCACTATCGCCTCTCGTTTTAGGTAAACCGGTGATGAAATCCATGGTGATCTTATCCCATTTCCATTCCGGGATGTCCAATGGCTTAAGCATTCCTCCTGGCCTTCTATGTTCCGCCTTAACCTTCTGGCAAGTATCACAGTCTGCAACGAACTTGGCTATCTCCAGTTTCATCGAGGGCCACCAAAACCTTTCCTTCAAGTCTCTGTACATTTTAGTAGCTCCCGGATGAACTGCAAAAGCGATCCTATGTGCCTCTTCCATAACTCTCTATCTTAAATCACCCACATTGGGCACACAGAAACGATCCTGGTACCAAAGATTGCCATTCTTATCTAACACATAGCCAACCGTAGGCTTTTCTCTTGGAACTCGCTTCAAGTCAACCAAAACCGGGTTTCATCTTGCTTTTCCTGAATATCATCCATCATCTCAGACATTGCTAACAATGGTGCCACAAACTGTCGGTCTTTAATCTGATCAAAACTTCGGATTCTAAGCCCAACTAACCTTTCTGCCACAACTTCAACACTTGAAACCGCAAACACTGGCTTTCTGCTCAAAGCATCCGCTACCACATTCGCTTTACCCGGATGGTACTGAATCTCCAAATCGTAATCCTTAACAAACTCTAACCATCTCCTTTGTCTCATATTCAGATTCTCTTGGGTAAAGAAATACTTCAAGCTCTTGTGATCGGTGAAGATCCTGGCCTTAACTCCATACAAGTAGTGCCTTCAAATCTTCAAGGCAAACACAACCGCCGCTAACTCCAAGTCGTGGGTTGGGTAATTCTTCTCATGCACCTTCAACTGTCGGGATGCATAATCAATTACCTTCCCTCCCTGCATCAACACACAACCTAAACCTTGTCCCGAAACATCCGTGTATACGTCATAATTATCAAAGATCTCCGGAACCGCCAAAACTGGGGCTGTAGTCAACTTCTTCTTCAGCGTTTGAAAAGCCTCTTCACACTCACTGGTCCACTCGAACTTCACATCCTTTTGAGTGATCCGGGTAAGTGGTGTAGCTATCTTTGAGAAGTCTTGTACAAACTTCCTATAATAGCCAGCCAAACCGAGAAAACTTCTAACCTCTGAAATGGTAGTCGGTCTGGACCACTTCTCAACTGCTTCAATCTTTGCCGGATCAACCTTAATGCCATCTCCAGAAATGACATGACCCAAGAAACTCACTTGATCCAACCAAAAGTCACATTTCGAGAACTTAGCATACAGCTGGTTCTTCTTCAAAGTATCCAACACTATCCTTAAGTGTTCTTCATGTTCTCTCTCATCCTTAGAGTACACTAGGATGTCATCTATGAACACTATCACAAACTTATCCAAGTATGGCATGAAAACACGCTGCATTAAATCCATAAATGCAGATGGAGCATTAGTGAGTCCAAAGGCATGACTAAGAACTCATAATGTCCATATCTCGTACTAAAAGCCGTCTTCGGTATATCTGCTACCTTGATTTTCAGCTGGTGATACCCCGACCTAAGGTCGATCTTGGAAAACACTCTCTTGCCTTGCAACTGGTTAAACAAATCATCAATCCTTGGCAAAGGGTACTTATTCTTGATGGTAAGATTGTTCAACGCTCTGTAATCTATGCACATCCTCATGCTACCATCTTTCTTCTTTGCAAACAACACTGGGGCTCCCCAAGGCGAAGTACTAGGCTGAATTATATTCCTCTCAAGCATATCCTTAAGCTGTGCTTTCAACTCCTTCATTTCAGCCGGTGCCATTCTATAGGGTGCCTTAGCAACTGGTGCCGCTCCGGGTATCAACTTAATCTCAAACTGAATCTCCCTATCCGGCATGTTTCCCGGTAACTCTCATGGAAACACTTCAGGATACTCATTCACCACAGGGGTTTCCTCTAACTTAGGCTTCATTTTTTCCACATCCACTGCATACAACAAGTAGCCTTCACAACCTTTCTGACAAGCTCTTATAGCCTTAACTGCTGAAATTATAGGGTGACGCTTCTTACTGGGCTTGTAAACATTTCCCTGATAGGTCTTATCTGACTTTCCCGGTATCTTAAAGATCACTCTCTTCTCTCTACAATCCAAGTGGACAAAATTCTCGGATAGCCAATCTATTCCAAGAATCACATCAAAATCTGAAAAGTCCAAAACCGTAAAGTCACTCTTGCAACGATACGTTCCAACTCGAACATCTACTTGTGGCATCAAATTGGTTACCTTAGTCACTTTCCCTAATGGTGTTGTTATGTCCAAGGTATTTCTTAAAGGTTCCATTGGTAAGTTAAGCTTCTTAGCTACCTTAGTTGACACAAAAGTGTTAGACGCTCCAGTATCAAACAATGCCATGACCACTAAGTTATCTAACATTTTATTGTACCTAGAATGTGAATTCATTTATTTAAATACAAATACAACATGATTTAAATCGTGCTATAAAGTACTCTAATAAATTACAATAAACAAAAGGTACCTGAAATAACATTATCGTCTAGTTCAGTCATCTCAGCATCCACTGCAAACACTCGAACTGGGCGACTTGGGCCGCCTTTCCCATTTCCTTGTCTCGGAATATTCGAACTCCCCTTAGTTGGACACATCTTGGCAAAGTGCCCTAAATCTCTGCAGTAGTAGCAGCCGCCTGAACCAGCCTTACATTCACCTGAGTGGTTCCTGTTGCACTTAGAGCATAAAGGTGCTCCGGTTGGAGGTTTACTAGCTGCGGGGGCTGTTGTCTTCTTGAAATTTTGTTGCGGTGCTCCCCGGCTATTACCTTGACTCGTGCCAAAATTCCTCTTGTTCCCAATAACCACTGTGGCCTTCTTCCTGAAGGTCTCAACCTCCAAGGCCTTATTCAACAGCTCAGCCATATTCTTAGCTGTAAAACCCAACATACCTGACTGTATCTGATAGGCTAAGCCTTCCTTGTACAGGGCCATCTTTCTTTCTTCAACCTTCATCAACTCAGGGTAGAATCTCCACAACTCGATAAACCTGTTGGTGTACTGTGATACTGTCATGTAATTAGCTTGCTTAAGCTTTAGAAACTGGCTTGCCATGTCTGTCTGCACTGTTTCTGGAAAATACTCATTATAAAACATGGCCTTAAAGCTTTCCCAGTCTGTCACTTTCCCATTGCTACTCTGTATAGCATCAATCCAAGCTTCAGCTGCACCAAAAAGGAAACAAACCGCCAGCTGTGCCATCTCAGATTCAGGAACATGTATACTCCTGCAAGCCTTCTCGAAGCCTCTTAACCATTCTTCAGCCTTTGAATGCTCGACGTTCCCAAAGAAGTCTTGAACTCTGTTTCTTCTCAACCTCGTATACCAGTCAATTGATGGTGCTTGCTCGAAAACCGGCCTAACTAGTGGGGCTTGCGGATAAACTGGAGGGTATCCAAAAGGTATCTCTTGGTGCTGGTACGGGTGTTGGTGGAAACCGTAGGGTGGGTAACCAAAGCCTTGTTGATGGTCAAAACGGGGTGAAGGTGGTACAGTAGGTCGAGGAGTGTGACCCACTGGAGGAGGGTAAAAGGTCTGATGTTGCTGATGATGGAAAAGCGGTGGCGAGGGGTGGCTCACCGTGTAGGGTAAACACTCACCTTTGGAGGTGGATAAATACTAGTTCTTTCGGGGGTACGTAGGCGGTGGAATGTCTCCCACTACAGTGACTCGTATAGGTGCTTCTCCCGGTTCTCCATAGATGTAGCTATACCTCGGTAGGGGGTTGCTCACTGGTGGTGGTACTAAACCCGTTAGAACATCACTTATCAATGAAAACTGAACCGAACTTCCCACACGCCATTGTGGGCGTTGCTCCTGATGAGGTCGCGGTGACAAACTCCGCTGAGATCGTGGTGTAAGGGTTGCAGTATGAGGGGGTGGAGTGGGGCTCGGATGAGGTGAAGGATTCTGCCTTATGAAACGCCACTAACAACTGGTGTAGTACTCTCTCGACGTACTCATGAAGCTTCAGCACCTGCTCCAGTTCTCGTGAGCACCATCCAGATGATCAAAGAAAACTAGAACGTTACTAACAGATCTAAATAAAACTTATCTTAAAAGAAGGGAAGCCTAAAAGACGCTTTCCTCTGATACCAACTGTAAAGCCCCGTTCCCGGACACCGAGTCCATATCCGGAAATCGAAACGTTCGGCACGCATAATATTAAATAAATAATATTACATGTAAGCCTCTACTACGTCGTATCAAATTAAAGCAAACGGAAGCTAAAAATACTCGGGTATTTTGTTCCAAATAACCAAGAATAGAAATAAAGAACTAAAAAGGAAATGTAACATTATTACATCGAGAAATGAAACCAACGAATCCAATGTGTACGAATTCCAAAGCACTAGAAGCAAAATACAGAATCCAATAATAATCCAAGTCTTATGACATAAACGAAATAAATGAATAAACAAGGTCTTCAAGTCCGGCGTCCTCAAACGTCGTCATCAAAGTCCTCCTCAAAATCTTCACTAACCTGTTCGTCTTCTCTCTCCCCAAACATATAAATAAACATGCATTTGAGGTAAGTACATTTGTACAAAGTAAGAAGTAGAAGCTACAATTCAATTAAGGTTATTATTAAAGATGTTATCTTAGTGAGACCAACTCAATTTAGGGTTCACTCCATGCCCATCGACACATCATGACTATACGTTTCTAGCTTAGCTTATCTTTGTTACATCATTACTCAAGGACACAATGCATGGTGAAAATTCCACCACGAGATATACTTGCCAACTACGGTGATTAGCACCGGTAGTCCCGGGATCTCCCCGATATGCATATACGTTCGATGGATTTCCTCCACTACCCTTCAGCCTTTTGAGCCAGTAGCGTTGTCCACCTTTGTATGAACGTATCACATCGCCGATTTGAATCATTGCCTAACCAAGAATAGATGACGTTTTAGCTTTTACCACACTTATGTAATTATTAATGTGAATTAAATAGTCACCTAAGTATTTTCAGAATAATACTCACCTTATCAGTTCTACTCCCTCACTTAGACATCTAGACATCACATCCTATCAATTACACAGACATTGATGAACTCTAGTTCATCAAAGCACAAGCCCTTTCATGCCCTTCCGACGGATCCGAACTTCAACTCCCTTTAAGAGTACATTCGGTGTTTTAACTGAATGAATCGGAAGTTCAATCGAAGCTTGTTCATATTAAATTAATGTTAACAGATCAAGATTAAGGGTTTAAAACAGTGAAAACACGATTATGAAGCCAAAAACCAAGCTAAGGTGCTAGAATAGTGAAAACAAGGTAAAACAGGCCAGACACCCGTTTGAACCCTATGGACGCCCGTCCGCAATCAGACGCCCGTCCACTAACCTCAGACGCCCGTCCGTCAAAAACAGCTACATCCTGAATCAAAATTCTGACCTCAAACGCCCGTCTGCCTAGTGTAGACGCCTGTTTGGGTTACTGGGGTCTCGGACGCCCGTCCGCCTAACGCCCGTCCGCGACGCCCGTCCGCCTGGGTTTTACCCAAAATGCTAAAATCGACAAAACGTGATTTCTGAACCATTTCTAACCTAATCAACATCGATTTCAACTCAGTAAAACGTAGAAAACATATCTAAACATCTACAATCCTTTGTTCAACGAAAAAGCACATCTTTCTTGTACTATGCATCATAAAACGTGATCTAAACTACAATAACGTTAATTGAATAGTAGGAAGAGCCTCTTACCTTTTTAGCAGCTAAATCCAAGTCCAAACTCAGAAAAACAGCATCTAAAACCGTCATTTTTCTGCAGAAAACATGTGTGATAAATCCAAACTTAAATTAGATTCAATCACACGCTTCTAAACGACAAAACTACGAATTGATGAGTTTGAATCCATCAAACTCGAAGAAGAACAAAGCTAAGGATTAATCATACCTTAACAAAGCTTCAACTTTTTGATGTCACAACGTTGCTCTCTTCACAACGATTCCGGTGCTCGACTCTGATCTGAAAACCGTCAAGAATTGACTTAGCAATCGATGAAAAATCCCTCAGCCCTAACTTGCTCTCTTCTCACACGCAGAAGACAATTTGGAGGTGGAAAAGTCTGATTAAAAGATTAAGGGGCTGATTAGGTCGATTTTTCCTTAAATAGGGAAAATCCCAAAATTACCTAATTTCACTGATTTTCCTTAATCACCCTTATTAAATCAGATTTTCTTCCTCTTAAATATATGCATATATCTCGAAAATATACATATATTTAACTAGATAACTAAACTCCGAAAAAAAGTAACCGAACCCAATATTTTGTTTTCACAAAATGACACGTCTGCCCTTTCCCGAAAATCGGAATATTACATTATTCCCCCCTTAAAGGAGTTTCGTCCTCGAAACTTAGAACATACCTAGTAAGTCCATAAAATCTGGAAACTCGCTGATCATATCGTCCTCAACTTCCCAAGTAGCTTCATCCGGTGAATGATTGCTCCATTGCACCAGAACCAAAGGAATCAACCGTCTCTTAATCATCTTTTCTTTCCGGTCCAAAATCCTGATCGGTGCCTCATCATACGAAAGATTATCTTAGAGAATCTCCGGATCAACAGTAGTCTCAACATCCGTCTTGGTCAAACATTTCTTCAACATCGAGACATGAAACACGTTGTGGACTCTCGACATCGATTCTGGTAACTTAAGCTTGTAAGCCAACGGTCCAACTCTTTCCAGAATCTCAAAAGGTCCAACGTACGTAGGGCTTAGCTTTCCCTTTTGTCCAAAACGTTTCACTCCCTTCATTGGTGATGCTCGTAGATAAACTCTTTCACCAACTTTTCGAACTCTAAAGGCCTTCTTCTAACATCTGCCCAACTCTTCAGTCTATCTTGAGCCGCCTTCAAATTCTTCTTGACCAACTGAACCCTTTCTTTAGCTTGCTCAACCAATTCTGGCCCGGTGATTTGTCTTACCCCGACTTCATCCCAAAACAGCGGCGTTCTACATCTTCTTCCATACAACGCTTCAAACGGTGGCATGCCTATACTTGCATGATAACTGTTGTTGTATGCAAACTCCGCTACCGGTAGGTAATCATCCCATGATCCACCTACTTCCAACACACAAGCTGTCAACATATCTTCAAGTGTTTGGATAGTTCTCTCAGATTGTCCATCTGTCTGAGGGTGAAAGGCCGTACTCAAATCCAACTTGGTTTCGAAAGCTGCTTGTAAACTTTTCCAAAACCGACTGACGAATCGACTATCTCGATCCGAGACTATAGAGACAAGGACTCAGTGTAACTTCACAATATTATCCAAGTATAGTGTCGTCATCTTCTTCAAGGGCATATCAACCTTATATGGTAAGAAATGAGCGGACTTGGTCAATCGGTCCACGATCACCCAAATCGCATCACTACCGCCTCTCGTTTTAGGTAAACCGGTGATGAAATCCATGGTGATCTTATCCTATTTCCATCCGGGATGTCCAATGGCTTAAGCATTCCTCCTGGCCTTCTATGTTCCGCCTTAACCTTCTGGCAAGTATCACACTCTGCAACGAACTTGGCTATCTCCAGTTTCATCGAGGGCCACCAAAACATTTCCTTCAAGTCTCTGTACATTTTAGTAACTCCCGGATGAACTGCAAAAGAGATCCTATGTGCCTCATCCATAACTCTCTGTCTTAAATCACCCACATTGGGCACACACAAACGATCCTGGTACCAAAGATTGCCATTCTTATCTAACACATATCCAACCGTAGACTTTTCTCTTGGAACTCGCTTCAAGTCAACCAAAACCGGGTCTTCATCTTGCTTTTCCTGAATATCATCCATCAACTCAGACCTTGCTAACAATGGTGCCACAAACTGTCGGTCTTTAATCTGATCAAAGCTTCGGATTCTAAGCCCATCTAACCTTTCTGCCACAACTTCAACACTTGAAACCGCAAACACTGGCTTTCTGCTCAAAGCATCCGCTACCACATTCGCTTTACCCGGATGGTACTGAATCTCCAAATCGTAATCCTTAACAAACTCTAACCATCTCCTCGGTCTCATATTCAGATTCTCTTGGGTAAAGAAATACTTCAAGCTCTTGTGATCGGTGAAGATCCTGGCCTTAAATCCATACAAGTAGTGCCTCCAAATCTTCAAGGCAAACACAACCGCCGCTCACTCCAAGTCGTGGGTTGGGTAATTCTTCTCATTCACCTTCAACTGTCGGGATGCATAAGCAATTACCTTCCCTCCCTGCATCAACACACAACCTAAACCTTGTCCCGAAGCATCCGTGTATACGTCATAATTATCAAAGATCTCCGGAACCGCCAAAACTGGGGCTGTAGTCAACTTCTTCTTCAGCATTTGAAAAGCCTCTTCACACTCACTGGTCCACTCGAACTTCACATCCTTTTGAGTGAGCCGGGTAAGTGGTGTATCTATCTTTGAGAAGTCTTGTACAAACTTCCTATAATAGCCAGCCAAACCGAGAAAACTTCTAACCTCTGAAACGGTAGTCGGTCTGGACCACTTCTCAACTGCTTCAATATTTGCCGGATCAACCTTAATGCCATCTCCAGAAATGACATGACCCAAGAAACTCACTTGATCCAACCAAAATTCACATTTTGAGAACTTAGCATACAGCTGGTTCTTCTTCAAAGTATCCAACACTATCCTTAAGTGTTCTTCATGTTCTCTCTCATCCTTAGAGTACACTAGGATGTCATCTATGAACACTATCACAAACTTATCCAAGTATGGCATGAAAACACGCTGCATTAAATCCATAAATGCAGATGGAGCATTAGTGAGTCCAAAAGGCATGACTAAGAACTCATAATGTCCATATCTCGTACTAAAAGCCGTCTTCGGTATATCTGCTACCTTGATTTTCAGCTGGTGATACCCCGACCTAAGGTCGCTCTTGGAAAACACTCTCTTGCCTTGCAACTGGTTAAACAAATCATCAATCCTTGGCAAAGGGTACTTATTCTTGATGGTAAGATTGTTCAACGCTCTGTAATCTATGCACATCCTCATGCTACCGTCTTTCTTCTTTACAAACAACACTGGGGCTCCCCAAGGCGAAGTACTAGGCTGAATTATATTCCTCTCAAGCATATCCTTAAGCTGTGCTTTCAACTCCTTCAATTCAGCCGGTGCCATTCTATAGGGTGCCTTAGCAACTGGTGCCGCTCCGGGTATCAACTTAATCTCAAACTGAATCTCCCTATCCGGCATGTTTCCCGGTAACTCTCATGGAAACACTTCAGGATACTCATTCACCACAGGGGTTTCCTCTAACTTAGGCTTCACTTTTCCACATCCACTGCGTACAACAAGTAGCCTTCACAACCTTTCTGACAAGCTCTTATAGCCTTAACTGCTGAAATTATAGGGTGACGCTTCTTACTGGGCTTGTAAACATTTCCCTGATAGGTCTTATCTGACTTTCCCGGTATCTTAAAGGTCACTCTCTTCTCTCTACAATCCAAGTGGACAAAATTCTCGGATAGCCAATCTATTCCAAGAATCACATCAAAATCTGAAAAGTCCAAAACCGTAAAGTCACTCTTGCAGCGATACGTTCCAACTCGAACATTCACTTGTGGCATCAACTTGGTTACCTTAGTCACTTTCCCTAATGGTTTTGTTATCTCCAAGGTATTTCTTAAAGGTTCCATTGGTAAGTTAAGCTTCTTAGCTACCTTAGTTGACACAAAAGTGTTAGACGCTCCAGTATCAAACAATGCCGTGACCACTAAGTTATCTAACATTATTGTACCTAGAATGTGAATTCATTTATTTAAATACAAATACAACATGATTTAAATCATGCTATAAAGTACTCTAATAAATTACAATTAACAAAAGGTAGCTGAAATAACATTATCGTCTGGTTCAGTCATCTCAGCAACCACTGCAAACACTCAAACTGGGCGACTTGGGCCGCCTTTCCCATTTCCTTGTCTCGGAATATTCGAACTCCCCTTAGTTGGACACATCTTGGAAAAGTGCCCTAAATCTCTGCAGTAGTAGCAGCCGCCTGAACCAGCCTTACATTCACCTGAGTGGTTCCTGTTGCACTTAGAGCATAAAAGTGCTCCGGTTGGAGGTTTACTAGCTGCGGGGGCTGTTGTCTTCTTGAAATTTTGTTGCGGTGCTCCCCGGCTATTACCTTGACTCGTGCCAAAATTCCTCTTGTTCCCAATAACCACTGTGGCCTTCTTCCTGAAGGTCTCAACCTCCAAGGCCTTATTCAACAGCTCAGCCATATTCTTAGCTATAAAACCCAACATACCTTACTGTATCTGATAGGCTAAGCCTTCCTTGTACAGGGCCATCTTTCTTTCTTCAACCTTCATCAACTCAGGGTAGAATCTCCCCAACTCGTTAAACCTGTTGGTGTACCGTGATACTATCATGTAATTACCTTGCTTAAGCTTTAGAAACTGGCTTGCCATGTCTGTCTGCACTGTTTCTGGAAAATACTCATTATAAAAAATGGCCTTAAAGCTTTCCCAGTCTGTCACTTTCCCATTGCTACTCTGTATAGCATCAATCCAAGCTTCAGCTACACCTAGAAGCAAACTAACCGCTAACAGTGCCATCTCAGATTCAGGAACATGTATATTCCTGCAAGCCTTCTCGAAGCCTCTTAACCATTCTTCAGCCTTTGAATGCTCGACGTTCCCAAAGAAGTCTTGAACTCTGTTTCTTCTCAACCTCGTATACCAGTCAATTGGTGGTGCTTGCTCGAAAACCGGCCTAACTGGTGGGGCTTGCGGATACACTGGAGGGTATCCAAAAGGTATCTCTTGCTGCTGGTACTGGTGTTGGTGGAAACCGTAGGGTGGGTAACCAAAGCCTTGCTGATGGTCAAAATAGGGTGAAGGTGGTACAGTAGGTCGAGGAGTGTGACCCACTGGAGGAGGGTAAAAGGTCTGATGTTGCTGATGATGGAAAACTGGTGGCGAGGGGTGGCTCACCGGTGGAGGGTAAACACTCACTGGAGGTGGATAAATACTAGTTGCTGGGGGTACGTAGACTGGTGGAATGTCTCCCACTACACTGACTCGTATAGGTGCTTCTCCCGGTTCTCCATAGATGTAGTTATACCTCGGTGGAGGGTAGCTCATTGGTGGTGGTACTAAACCTGTTGGAACATCACTTATCAATGAAAACTGAACCGAACTTCCCACATGCCATTGTGGGCGTTGCTCCTGATGAGGTCGCGGTGACAAACTCCGCTGAGATCGTGGTGTAGGGGTTGCAGTATGAGGGGGTGGAGTGGGGCTCGGATGAGGTGAAGGATTCTGCCTCATGAAACCGCCTCTAACAACTGGTGTAGGACTCTCTCGACGTACTCCTGAAGCTTCAGCACCTGCTTCAGTTCTCGTGAACACCATCCAGATGATCAAAGAAAACTAGAACATTACTAACAGATCTAAAGAAAACTTATCTTAAAAGAAGGGAAGCCTAAAAGACGCTTTCCTCTGATACCAACTGTAAAGCCCCGTTCCCGGACATCGAGTCCATATCCGGAAATCGAAACGTTCGGCACGTATAATATTAAATAAATAATATTACACGTAAGCCTCTACTACGTCGTATCAAATTAAAGCAAACGAAAGCTAAAAAGACTCGGGTAATTTGTTCCAAATAACCAAGAATAGAAATAAAGAACTAAAGAGGAAATGTAACATTATTACATCGAGAAATGATACAAACGAATCCAAAGTGTACGAATTCCAAAGCACTAGAATCAAAATACAGAATCCAATAATAATCCAAGTCTTATGACATAAACGAAATAAATGAATAAACAAGGTCTTCATGTCCGGCGTCCTCAAATGTCGTCATCAAAGTCCTCCTCAAAATCTTCACTAACCTGTTCGTCTTCTCTCCCCCAAACATATAAATAAACATGCATTTGAGGTAAGTACATTTGTACAAAGTAAGAAGTAGAAGCTACAATTCAATTAAGGTTATTATTAAAGATGTTATCTTAGTGAGACCAACTCAATTTAGGGTTCACTCCATGCCCATCGACACGTCATGACTATACGTTTCTAGCTTAGCTTATCTTTGTTACATCATTACTCAAGGACACAATGCATGGTGAAAATTCCACCACGAGATATACTTGCCAACTACGGTGATTAGCACCGGTAGTCCCGGGATCTCCCCGGTATGCATATACGTTCGATGGATTTCCTCCACTACCCTTCAGCCTTTTGAGCCAGTAGCGTTGTCCACCTTTGTATGAACGTATCACATCGCCGATTTGAATCATTGCCTAACCAAGAATAGATGACATTTTAGCTTTTACCACACTTATGTAATTATTAATGAGAATTAACTAGTCACCTAAGTATTTTCAGAATAATACTCACCTTATCAGTTCTACTCCCTCACTTAGACATCTCGACATCACATCCTATCAATTACATAGACATTGATGAACTCTAGTTCATCAAAGCACAAGCCCTTTCATGCCCTTCCGACGGATCCGAACTTCAACTCCCTTTAAGAGTACATTCGGTGTTTTAACTGAATGAATCGGAAGTTCAATCGAAGCTTGTTCATATTAAATTAATGTTAACAGATCAGGATTAAGGGTTTAAAATGTGAAAACACGATTATGAAGCCAAAAACCAAGCTAAGGTGCTAGAATAGTGAAAACAAGGTAAAACAGGCTAGACGCCCGTTTGAACCCTATGGACGCCCGTCCGCAATCAGACGCCCGTCCACTAACCTCAGACGCCCGTCCGTCAAAAACAGCTACATCCTGAATCAAAATTCTGACCTCAAACGCCCGTCTGCCTAGTGCAGACGCCCGTTTGGGTTACTGGGGTCTCGGACGCCCGTCCGCCTAATGCAGACGCCCGTCCGCCTGGGTTTTACCCAAAACGCTAAAATCGACAAAACACGATTTCTGAACCATTTCTAACCTAATCAACATCGATTTCAACTAAGTAAAACGTAGAAAACATATCTAAACATCTACGATCCTTTGTTCAACGAAAAAGCACATCTTTCTTGTATCTACGCATCATAAAACGTTATCTAAACTACAATAACGTTAATTGAACCATAGGAAGAGCTTCTTACCTTTTTAGCAGCTAAATCCAAGTCCAAACTCAGAAAAACAGCAGCTAAAACCGTCCCTTTTCTGCAGAAAACATGTGTGATAAATCCAAACTTAAATTAGATTCAATCACACGCTTCAAAATGACAAAACTACGAATTGATGAGTTTGAATCCATCAAACTCGAAGAAGAACAAAGCTAAGGATTAATCATACCTTAACAAAGCTTCAACTTTTTGATGTCACAACGTTGCTCTCTTCACAACGATTCCGGTGCTCGACTCTGACCTGAAAACCGTCAAGAATTGACTTAGCAATCGATGAAAAATCCCTCAGCCCTAACTTGCTCTCTTCTCACACGCAGAAGACAATTTGGAGGTGGAAAAGTCAGATTAAAAGATTAAGGGGCTGATTAGGTCGATTTTTCCTTAAATAAGGAAAATCCCAAAATTACCTAATTTCACTGATTTTCCTTAATCACCCTTATTAAATCAGATTTTCTTCCTCTTAAATATATGCATATATCTCGAAAATATACATATATTTAACTAGATAATTAAACTCCGAATAAAAGGAACCGAACCCAATATTTCGTTTTCACAAAATGACACGTCTGCCCTTTCCTGAAAATCGGAATATTACATTCTTCCCCCCTTAAAGGAGTTTCGTCCTCGAAACTTAGAACATACCTGGTAAGTCCATAAAATTTGGAAACTCGCTGATCATATCGTCCTCAACTTCCCAAGTAGCTTCATCCGGTGAATGATTGCTCCATTGCACCAGAACCAAAGGAATCAACCGTCTCTTAATCATCTTTTCTTTCCGGTCCAAAATTCTGATTGGTGCCTCATCATGCGAAATATTATCTTGGAGAATCTCCGGATCAACAGTAGTCTCAACATCCGTCTTGGTCAAACATTTCTTCAACATCGAGACATGAAACACGTTGTGGACTCTCGACATCGATTCTGGTAACTTAAGCTTGTAAGCCAACGGTCCAACTCTTTCCAGAATCTCAAAAGGTCCAACGTACCTAGGGCTTAGCTTTCCCTTTTGTCCAAAACGTTTCACTCCCTTCATTGGTGATGCTCGTAGATAAACTCTTTCACCAACTTCGAACTCTAAAGGCCTTCTTCTAACATCTGCCCAACTCTTCTGTCTATCTTGAGCCGCCTTCAAATTCTTCTTGACCAACTGAACCCTTTCTTTAGCTTGCTCAACAAATTCTGGCCCGGTGATTTGTCTTTCCCCGACTTCATCCCAAAACAGCGGCGTTCTACATGTTCTTACATACAACGCTTCAAACGGTGGATTGCCTATACTTGCATGATAACTATTGTTGTACGCAAACTCCGCTACCGGTAGGTAATCATCCTATGATCCACCTACTTCCAACACACAAGCTCTCAACATATCTTTAAGTGTTTGGATAGTTCTCTCAGATTGTCCATTTGTCTGAGGGTGAAAGGCCGTACTCAAATCCAACTTGGTTCCGAAAGCTGCTTGTAAACTTTTCCAAAACCTACTGACGAATCGACTATCTCGATCCGAGACTATAGAGACAGGGACTCCATGTAACTTCACAATATTATCCAGGTATAGTGTCGTCATCTTCTTCAAGGGCATATCAACCTTATATGGTAAGAAATGAGCGGACTTGGTTAATCGGTCCACGATCACCCAAATCGCATCACTACCGCCTCTCGTTTTAGTTAAACCGGTGATGAAATCCATGGTGATCTTATCCCATTTCCATTCCGGGATGTCCAATGGCTTAAGCATTCCTCCTGGCCTTCTATGTTCCGCCTTAACCTTCTGGCAAGTATCACACTCTGCAACGAACTTGGCTATCTCCAGTTTCATCGAGGGCCACCAAAACCTTTCCTTCAAGTCTCTGTACATTTTAGTAGCTCCCGGATGAACTGCAAAAGCGATCCTATGTGCCTCTTCCATAACTCTCTCTCTTAAATCACCCACATTGGGCACACACAAACTATCCTGGTACCAAAGATTGCCATTCTTATCTAACACATAGCCAACCGTAGGCTTTTCTCTTGGAACTCGCTTCAAGTCAACCAAAACCGGGTCTTCATCTTGCTTTTCCCGAATATCATCCATCAACTCAGACCTTGCTAACAATGGTGCCACAAACTGTCGGTCTTTAATCTGATCAAAGCTACGGATTCTAAGCCCATTTAACCTTTCTGCCACAACTTCAACACTTGAAACCGCAAACACTGGCTTTCTACTCAAAGCATCCGCTACCACATTCGCTTTACCCGGATGGTACTGAATCTCCAAATCGTAATCCTTAACAAACTCTAACCATCTCCTTTGTCTCATATTCAGATTCTCTTAGGTAAAGAAATACTTCAGGATCTTGTGATCGGTGAAGATCCTGGCCTTAACTCCATACAAGTAGTGCCTCCAAATCTTCAAGGCAAACACAACCGCCGCTAACTCCAAGTCGTGGGTGGGGTAATTCTTCTCATGCACCTTCAACTGTCGGGATGCATAAGCAATTACCTTCCCTCCCTGCATCAACACACAACCTGAACCTTGTCCCGAAGCATCCGTGTATAGTCATAATTATCAAAGATCTCTGGAACCACCAAAACTGGGGCTGTAGTCAACTTCTTCTTCAGCGTTTGAAAAGCCTCTTCACACTCACTGGTCCACTCGAACTTCACATCCTTTTGAGTGAGCCGGGTAAGTGGTGTAGCTATCTTTGAGAAGTCTTGTACAAACTTCCTATAATAGCCAGCCAAACCGAGAAAACTTCTAACCTCTGAAACGGTAGTCGATCTGGACCACTTCTCAACTGCTCCAATCTTTGCCGGATCAACCTTAATGCCATCTCCAGAAATGACATGACCCAAGAAACTCACTTGATCCAACCAAAAGTCACATTTCGAGAACTTAGCATACAGCTGGTTCTTCTACAAAGTATCCAACACTATCCTTAAGTGTTCTTCATGTTCTCTCTCATCCTTAGAGTACACTAGGATGTCATCTATGAACACTATCACAAACATATACAAGTATGGCATGAAAACACGCTGCATTAAATCCATAAATGCATATGGAGCATTAGTGAGTCCAAAAGGCATGACTAAGAACTCATAATGTCCATATCTCGTACTAAAAGCCGTCTTCGGTATATCTGCTACCTTGATTTTCAGCTGGTGATACCCCGACCTAAGGTCGATCTTGGAAAACACTCTCTTGCCTTGCAACTGGTTAAACAAATCATCAATCCTTGGCAAAGGGTACTTATTCTTGATGGTAAGATTGTTCAACGCTCTGTAATCCATGCACATCCTCATGCTACCATCTTTCTTCTTTACAAACAACACTGGGGCTCCCCAAGGCGAAGTACTAGGCTGAATTATATTCCTCTCAAGCATATCCTTAAGCTGTGCTTTCAACTCCTTCAATTCAGCCGGTGCCATTCTATAGGGTGCCTTAGCAACTGGTGCCGCTCCGGGTATCAACTTAATCTCAAACTGAATCTCCCTATCCGGCATGTTTCCCGGTAACTCTCCTGGAAACACTTCAGGATACTCATTCACCACAGGGGTTTCCTCTAACTTAGGCTTCACTTGTTCCACATCCACTACGTACAACAAGTAGCCTTCACAACCTTTCTTACAAGCTCTTATAGCCTTAACTGCTGAAATTATAGGGTGACGCTTCTTACTGGGCTTGTAAACATTTCCCTGGTAGGTCTTATCTGACTTTCCCGGTATCTTAAAGGTCACTCTCTTCTCTCTACAATCCAAGAGGACAAAATTCTCGGATAGCCAATCTATTCCAAGAATCACATCAAAATCTGAAAAGTCCAAAACCGTAAAGTCACTCTTGCAACGATACGTTCCAACTCGAACATCTACTTGCGGCGTCAACTTGGTTACCTTAGTCACTTTCCCTAATGGTGTTGTTATCCCCAAGGTATTTCTTAAAGGTTCCATTGGTAAGTTAAGCTTCTTAGCTACCTTAGTTGACACAAAAGTGTTAGACGCTCCAGTATCAAACAATGCCGTGACCACTAAGTTATCTAACATTATTGTACCTAGAATGTGAATTCATTTATTTAAATACAAATACAACATGATTTAAATCGTGCTATAAAGTAATCTAATAAATTACAATAAACAAAAGTTACCTGAAATAACATTATCGTCTGGTTCAGTCATCTCAGCATCCACTGCAAACACACGAACTGGGCGACTTGGGCCGCCTTTCCCATTTCCTTGTCTCGGGATATTCAAAGTCCCCTTAGTTGGACACATCTTGGCAAAGTACCCTAAATCTCCGCAGTAGTAGCAGCCGCCTGAACCAGCCTTACATTCACCTGAGTGGTTCCTGTTGCACTTAGAGCAGAAAAGTGCTCCGGTTGGAGGTTTACTCGCTGCGGGGGCTGTTGTCTTCTTGAAATTTTGTTGCGGTGCTCCCCGTCTATTACATTGAATCGTGCCAAAATTCCTCTTGTTCCCAATAACCACTGTGGCCTTCTTCCTGAAGGTCTCAACCTCCAAGGCCTTAGTCAACAGCTCAGCCATATTCTTAGCTGTAAAACCCAACATACCTGACTGTATCTGATAGGCTAAGCCTTCCTTGTACAGGGCCATCTTTCTTTCTTCAACCTTCATCAACTCAGGGTAGAATCTCCCCAACTCGTTAAACCTGTTGGTGTACTGTGATACTGTCATGTAATTACCGTGCTTAAGCTTTAGAAACTGGCTTGCCATGTCTGTCTGCACTGTTTCTGGAAAATACTCATTATAAAACATGGCCTTAAAGCTTTCCCAGTCTGTCACTTTCCCATTGCTACTCTGTATAGCGTCAATCCAAGCTTCAGCTGCACCTAAAAGGAAACTAACCGCCAACTGTGCCATCTCAGATTCAGGAACATGTATATTCCTGCAAGCCTTCTCGAAGCCTCTTAACCATTCTTCAGCCTTTGAATGCTCGACGTTCACAAAGAATTCTTGAACTCTGTTTCTTCTCAACCTCGTATACCAGTGGTGCTTGCTCGAAAACCGGCTTAACTGGTTGGGCTTGCGGATAAACTAGAGGGTATCCAAAAGGTATCTCTTGCTGCTGGTACTGGTGTTGGTGGAAACCATAGGATGGATAACCAAAGCCTTGCTGATGGACAAAACGGGGTGAAGGTGGTATAGTAGGTCGAGGAGTGTGACCCACTGGAGGAGGGTAAAAGGTCTGATGTTGCTGATGATGGAAAACTGGTGGCGAGGGGTGGCTCACCGGTGGAGGGTAAACACTCACTGGAGGTGGATAAATACTAGTTGCTGGGGGTACATAGACTGGTTGAATGTCTCCCACTACAGTGACTCGTATAGGTGCTTCTCCCGGTTCTCCATAGATGTAGTTATACCTCGGTGGAGGGTAGCTCACTGGTGGTGGTACTAAACCCGTTGGAACATCACTTATCAATGAAAACTGAACCGAACTTCCCACATGCCATTGTGGGCGTTGCTCCTGATGAGGTCGCGGTGACAAACTCCGCTGAGATCGTGGTGTAGGGGTTGCAGTATGAGGGGGTTGAGTGGGGCTCGGATGAGGTGAAGGATTCTGCCTCACGAAACCGCCTCTATCAACTGGTGTAAGACTCTCTCAACGTACTCCTGAAGCTTCAGCACCTGCTCCAGTTCTCGTGAACACCATCCAGATGATCAAAGAAAACTAGAACGTTACTAACAGATCTAAAGAAAACTTATCTTAAAAGAAGGGAAGCCTAAAAGATTTTTTCCTCTAATACCAACTGTAAAGCCCCGTTCCCGGACACCGAGTCCTTATCCGGAAATCGAAACGTTCGGCACGCATAATATTAAATAAATAATATTACACGTAAGCCTCTACTACGTCGTATCAAATTAAAGCAAATGGAAGCTAAAAAGACTCGGGTAATTTGTTCCAAATAACCAAGAATAGAAATAAAGAACTAAAGAGGAAATGTAACATTATTACATCGAGAAATGAAACCAACGAATCCAAAGTGTACGAATTCCAAAGCACTAGAAGCAAAATACAGAATCCAATAATAATCCAAGTCTTATGACATAAACGAAATAAATGAATAAACAAGGTCTTCAAGTCCGGCGTCCTCAAACGTCGTCATCAAAGTCCTCCTCAAAATCTTCACTAACATGTTCGTCTTCTCTCCCCCAAACACATAAATAAACATGCATTTGAGGTAAGTACATTTGTACAAAGTAAGAAGTAGAACCTACAATTCAATTAAGGTTATTATTAAAGATGTTATCTTAGTGAGACCAACTCAATTTAGGGTTCACTCCATGCCCATCGACACGTCATGACTATACGTTTCTAGCTTAGCTTATCTTTGTTACATCATTACTCAAGGACACAATGCATGGTGAAAATTCCACCACGAGATATACTTGCCAACTACGGTGATTAGCACCGGTAGTCCCGGGATCTCCCCGGTATGCATATACGTTCGATGGATTTCCTCCACTACCCTTCAGCCTTTTGAGCCAGTAGCGTTGTCCACCTTTGTATGAACGTATCACATCGATGATTTGAATCAGTGCCTAACCAAGAATATATGACGTTTTAGCTTTTACCACACTTATGTAATTATTAATGTGAATTAACTAGTCACCTAAGTTTTTTCAGAATAATACTCACCTTATCAGTTCTACTCCCTCACTCAGACATTTAGACATCACATCCTATCAATTACACAGACATTGATGAACTCTAGTTCATCAAAGCACAAGCCCTTTCATGCCCTTCCGACGGATCCGAACTTCAACTCCCTTTAAGAGTACATTCGGTGTTTTAACTGAACGAATCGGAAGTTCAATCGAAGCTTGTTCATATTAAATTAATGTTAACATATCAGGATTAAGGGTTTAAAACAGTGAAAACACGATTATGAAGCCAAAAACCAAGCTAAGGTGCTAGAATAGTGAAAACAAGGTAAAACAGGCCAGACGCCCGTTTGAACCCTATGGACGCCCGTCCGCAATCAGACGCCCGTCCACTAACCTTAGACGCCCGTCCGTCAAAAACAGCTACATCCTGAATCAAAAGTCTGACCTCAAACGCCCGTCTGCCTAGTGCAGACGCCCGTTTGGGTTACTAGGGTCTCGGACGCCCGTCCGCCTAATGCAGACGCCCGTCCGCCTGGGTTTTACCCAAAACGCTAAAATCGACAAAATGCGATTTCTGAACCGTTTCTAACCTAATCAACATCGATTTCAACTCAGTAAAACGTAGAAAACATATCTAAACATCTACGATCCTTTGTTCAACGAAAAAACACATCTTTCTTGTATCTACGCATCACAAAATGTGATCTAAACTACAATAACGTTAATTGAACCGTAGGAAGAGCCTCGTACCTTTTTAGCAGCTAAATCCAAGTCCAAACTCAGAAAAACAGCAGCTAAAACCGTCCCTTTTCTGCAGAAAACATGTGTGATAAATCCAAACTTAAATTAGATTCAATCACACGCTTCCAAACGGCAAAACTACGAATTGATGAGTTTGAATCCATCAAACTCGAAGAAGAAAAAGCTAGGGATTAATCATACCTTAACAAAGCTTCAACTTTTTGATGTCACAACATTGCTCTCTTCGCAACGATTCCGGTGCTCGACTCTGATCTGAAAACCGTCAAGAATTGACTTAGCAATCGATGAAAAATCCCTTAGCCCCAACTTGCTCTCTTCTCACACGCAGAAGACAATTTGGAGGTGGAAAAGTCTGATTAAAAAATTAAGGGGCTGATTAGGTCGATTTTTCCTTAAATAGGGAGAATCCCAAAATTACCTAATTTCACTGATTTTCCTTAATCACCCTTATTAAATCAGATTTTCTTCCTCTTAAATATATGCATATATCTCGAAAATATACATATATTTAACTAGATAATTAAACTCCGAATAAAAGGAACCGAACCCAATATTTCGTTTTCGCAAAATGACACGTCTGCCCTTTCCCGAAAATCGGAATATTACATTCTTCCCCCCTTAAAGGAGTTTTGTCCTCGAAACTTAGAACATACCGGGTAAGTCCATAAAATCAGGAAACTCGCTGATCATATCGTCCTCAACTTCCCAAGTAGCTTCATCCGGTGAATGATTGCTCCATTGCACCAGAACCAAAGGAATCAACCGTCTCTTAATCATCTTTTCTTTCCGGTCCAAAATTCTGATTGGTGCCTCATCATACGAAAGATTATCTTGGAGAATCTCCAGATCAACAGTAGTCTCAACATCCATCTTGGTCAAACATTTCTTCAACATCGAGACATGAAACATGTTGTGGACTCTCGACATCGATTCTGGTAACTTAAGCTTGTAAGCCAACGGTCCAACTCTTTCCAGAATCTCAAAAGGTCCAACGTACCTAGGGCTTAGCTTTCCCTTTTGTCCAAAACGTTTCACTCCCTTCATTGGTGATGCTCGTAGATAAACTCTTTCACCAACTTCGAACTCTAAAGGCTTTCTTCTAACATCTTCCCAACTCTTTTGTCTATCTTGAGCCGCCTTCAAATTCTTCTTGACCAACTGAACCCTTTCTTTAGCTTACTCAACCAATTATGGCCCGGTGATTTGTCTTTCCCCGACTTCATCCCAAAACAGCGGCATTCTACATCTTCTTCCATACAACGCTTCAAACGGTGGCATGCATATACTTGCATGATAATTGTTGTTGTACGCAAACTCCGCTACCGGTAGGTAATCATCCCATGATCCACCTACTTCCAACACACAAGCGCTCAACATACCTTCAAGTGTTTGGATAGTTCTCTCACATTGTCCATCTGTCTGAGGGTGAAAGGCCGTACTCAAATCCAACTTGGTTCCGAAAGCTGCTTGTAAACTTTTCCAAAACCGACTGACGAATCGACTATCTCGATCCGAGACTATAGAGACAGGGACTCCGTGTAACTTCACAATATTATCCAGGTATAGTGTCGTCATCTTCTTCAAGGGCATATCAACCTTATATGGTAAGAAATGAGCGGACTTGGTCAATCGGTCCACGATCACCCAAATCGCATCACTACCGCCTCTCGTTTTAGGTAAACCGGTGATGAAATCCATGGTGATCTTATCCCATTTCCATTCCGGGATGTCCAATGGCTTAAGCATTCCTCCTGGCCTTCTAGGTTCCACCTTAACCTTCTGGCAAGTATCACAATCTGCAACGAACTTGGCTATCTCCAGTTTAATTGAGGGCCACCAAAACCTTTCCTTCAAGTCTCTGTAGATTTTAGTAGCTCCCGGATGAACTGCAAATTAAAGTGATCCTATGTGCCTCTTCCATAACTCTCTGTCTTAAATCACCCACATTAGGCACACACAAACGATCCCGGTACCAAATATTGCCATTCTTATCTAACACATAGCCAACCGTAGGCTTTCTCTTGGAACTCGCTTCAAGTCAACCAAAACCGGGTCTTCATCTTGCTTTTCCCAAATATCATCCATCAACTCAGACCTTGCTAACAATGGTGCCACAAACTGTCGGTCTTTAATCTGATCAAAGCTTCGGATTCTAAGCCCATCTAACCTTTCTGCCACAACTTCAACACTTGAAACCGCAAACACTGGCTTTCTGCTCAAAGCATCCGCTACCACATTCGCTTTACCCGGATGGTACTGAATCTCCAAATCGTAATCCTTAACAAACTCTAACCATCTCCTTTGTCTCATATTCAGATTCTCTTGGGTAAAGAAATACTTCAAGCTCTTGTGATCGGTGAAGATCCTGGCCTTAACTCCATACAAGTAGTGCCTCCAAATCTTCAAGGCAAACACAACCGCCGCTAACTCCAAGTCGTGGGTTGGGTAATTCTTCTCATGCACCTTCAACTTTCGGGATGCATATGCAATTACCTTCCCTCCCTACATCAACACACAACCTAAACCTTGTCCCGAAGCATCCGGGTATACGTCATAATTATCAAAGTTCTCTAGAACCGCCAAAACTGGGGCTTTAGTCAACTTCTTCTTCAGCGTTTGAAAAGCCTCTTCACACTCACTGGTCCACTCGAACTTCACGTCCTTTTGAGTGAACCGGGTAAGTGGTGTAGCTATCTTTGAGAAGTCTTGTAAAAACTTCCTATAATAGCCAGCCAAACCGAGAAAACTTCTAACCTCTGAAACGGTAGTCGGTCTGGACCACTTCTCAACTGCTTCAATATTTGCCGGATCAACCTTAATGCCATCTCCAGAAATTACATGACCCAAGAAACTCACTTGATCCAACCAAAATTCACATTTCGAGAACTTAGCATACAACTGGTTCTTCTTCAAAGTATCCAACACTATCCTTAAGTGTTCTTCATGTTCTCTCTCATCCTTAGAGTACACTAGGATGTCATGTATGAACACTATCACAAACTTATCCAAGTATGGCATGAAAACACGCTGCATTAAATCCATAAATGCATATGGAGCATTAGTGAGTCCAAAAGGCATGACTAAGAACTCATAATGTCCATAGCTCGTACTAAAAGCCGTCTTCGGTATATCTGCTACCTTGATTTTCAGCTGGCGATACCCCGACCTAAGGTCGATCTTGGAAAACACTCTCTTGCCTTGCAACTGGTTAAACAAATCATCAATCCTTGGCAAAGGGTACTTATTCTTGATGGTAAGATTGTTCAACGCTCTGTAATCTATGCACATCCTCTTGCTACCATCTTTCTTCTTTACAAACAACACTGGGGCTCCCCAAGGCGAAGTACTAGGCTGAATTATATTCCTCTCAAGCATATCCTTAAGCTGTGCTTTCAACTCCTTCAATTCAGCCGGTGCCATTCTATAGGGTGCCTTAGCAACTGGTGCCGCTCCGGGTATCAACTTAATCTCAAACTGAATCTCCCTATCCGGCATGTTTCCCGGTAACTCTTCTGGAAACACTTCCGGATACTCATTCACCACAGGGGTTTCCTCTAACTTAGGCTTCACTTTTTCCACATCCACTGCGTACAACAAGTAGCCTTCACAACCTTTCTGACAAGCTCTTATAGCCTTAACTGCTGAAATTATAGGGTGACGCTTCTTACTGGGCTTGTAAACATTTCCCTGATAGGTCTTATCTGACTTTCCCGGTATCCTAAAGGTCACTCTCTTCTCTCTACAATCCAAGTGGACAAAATTCTCGGATAGCCAATCTATTCCAAGAATCACATCAAAATCTGAAAAGTCCAAAACCGTAAAGTCACTCTTGCAACGATACGTTCCAACTCGAACATCTACTTGCGGCATCAACTTGGTTACCTTAGTCACTTTCCCTAATGGTGTTGTTATCTCCAAGGTATTTCTTAAAAGTTCCATTGGTAAGTTAAGCTTCTTAGCTACCTTAGTTGACACAAAAGTGTTAGACGCTCCAGTATCAAACAATGCTTGACCACTAAGTTATCTAACATTATTGTACCTAGAATGTGAATTCATTTATTTAAATACAAATACAACATGATTTAAATCGTGCTATAAAGTACTCTAATAAATTACAATAAACAAAAGGTACCTGAAATAACATTATCGTCTGGTTCAGTCATCTCAGCATCCACTGCAAACACTCGAACTGGGCGACTTGGGCCGCCTTTCCCATTTCCTTGTCTCGGAATATTCGAACTCCCCTTAGTTGGACACATCTTGGCAAAGTGCCCTAAATCTCCGCAGTAGTAGCAGCCGCCTGAACCAGCCTTACATTCCCCTGAGTGGTTCCTGTGGCACTTAGAGCATAAAGGTGCTCCGGTTGGAGGTTTACTCGCTGTGCCAAAATTCCTTTGTTCCCAATAACCACTGTGGCTGACAAACTGGTTCTTCTTTGTCTTCAAGTGCATCTCTAGTGATCTTTGGTTCATCGAAAGCCCCCGAGACCCTCGATTTATCGGGCCTAGCCCACAGTAAACCGAGACTTCAATTCTTCTTTTTCTCTGGCAGATCTCTTCTTGGACTTTATTTACTTGGCCCAACATTCTTTCCTCTGGTCCAGCTTCATCCTGAAATGCTCCGGATTTGATACATCTTGAAAATACATAAAACAAGGCAAAACAGTATCAAATATTCAGGATAATGACACAGATGCAGAATTATGAACTTAAGAACACTCACATAGCATTTAACACATATCCCATACAATAATGAGCCTATCTCTCCTCTTTTGAGCATAATTCAGGGTGAATAAAGGTATAATTAATGGTACTACTTAGAGCGTTATCAGTGGGCTCAATCTTGGCTGGTGAGTGCTCGGACTGTGGTGGCTGATGGCCGATTATTTTAAGGAAATTATGAGGGGAAGTAAACATAAGGATTAACTAAACCAAGTTAGTAGATAGAAGGGATGGGGAAGGAATACCACGTTTCTTTTATGTTCATTGTTGGTCAATGACCACTTATATCATCTTGATTAGATTAGAATTTTTTATGCTTGAGTTGCATTGTCTATGTGGGATCGACCTCTATTCACCCTTGCTATACTATGATTGACCTAGTACTCTTACTAGTAAAATCGACGTAAGGGCCGCGACGAGATCAAGTTTTTGGTGCCGTTTCAAGGGACAATGGCCAACTTTAAGACTAAACATTTTTAATTCTAATTAAGAAGTTTTCATTTTTTTATTTTGTATTAAAATTTATTTTCTTTTTGAGTCTGAGTCGTCCTGAATTAAACCTGCACTATTTAACTGCCAGAATAAGAAATTCTAGGTCCGGTTTACCGTGGGTTGCCCCGATTTCCGAGGTCCATAAAATCAAATTCTGACAGCCTTTGTTATTCTGTGTATATCCTAGTTGATTTTAATTAGTAGGTCCGTGAAAGTTGGGTTCACTCCCAACTGAAGCGGGAGTTGCTAACCTTTTCTTTGTATTATTTTGCCTCTTTTATAGGAAGATCAGGACACTTCAGAGATTCGGTGAAACAGGAGTTGACAAGGTAGAAAAGTCAGACAAAATGCCTTGCATAGTATTGAATATTAAACCTATTTCCATGTATCTAGGATCAACAGTCAGAGAGCAATACGAAGCTGACGAAGAAGCGTGTGGAAAAACAAAAAGAAGCACTTAAGCAGGAGCCCGAAAAGAGCTTAACGGAGTGTAACACATATCGTCCAGGTGAGTTTCCTCTAGAGTTAATAGATATATCTTCTTCTGATTATAATTCTGATGATCCTGAAAAGGATCTGGACACTATGCTTTCTGAGCCAGAGGATTACCCAGACTCAGATACCGTAGTGAAGTTAGGAGACCCTAGAACGTTCCGACTCCCGATCTCTATAAATGGTGTATCATTAGGTTTTGGTCTCTGTGACTCCGGCTCGAGTTGCAACATCCTTCCTTTTTCCCTCAGTCAAAAGATTAAGATTCCGGTTATCATGGAACAAACTCAGTCCATGACCTTTGTTGATTGAACTAGAGATATGCCTGCCGGTATGTTGAGGAATTGCAGGATTAAGGCTGGAGGATTCACGTTCTGGGGAAGTGGAAATCTTGGAGATAGAAGATGATAGGCATAGGCACAGAGAGGTTCTAGTAGAAACCTGTGAGCAGGAATTCATGAGAATGCTGCTGAGAGAGCCTAAAGAAAAGGGTCACGACCAGGTGCTTATGGAAGTCAGTGCTTCTACTGAGCGTAGTGAAATGGAACTTAAAGTGGAAAATGTGGAATCCCTGCATGTGAAGGTTAAATCTCGAAGCAGGGGTAGACCTAGTGTATGCACAAAAAGAGAAAAGCGTGTCAGGAGAAGAGCTCAAAAAGGTTCTACGACGGTGAAAACCTCTAGAGTAAAGGTTTGAGGAGTTAAAGCCCCGACCCCTGAGTGAGTGATAGCAAAATAACTAACCGCCAACCTTAACCGACAGAGTATCGGGTCAACGGTAGTATAGTGGTCTCAAGGTCGAATCCACAGGGAGTAATGTCTAAGTACCAAAATCGACTTAGAACTTAGTTCAGGACAAAATAATGGTGGAGAGTATTATACTAATGCAAAAGTAAAGATTATTCTAACGGATTTATCAAGGTATTAAAGGGTATAGTCGAACTATGATCCCACGAGCTACTTTCACCCCTAAGGAAGGACTTAACAGGGAGCGGGCCTTGACCGACCTACCTATCCAATGTAGTTTAACGACATCCACGGGTGCCAACTCCTAATTCTAGCGATTAGACTGAACAACTCGATCTAACCACCCTATGTGAAGTTAATTTATTCTCCCTTCAGAAAACCGATTAACCTAACATAATTAAGCTCTAGAGTTGCTCGAACAACGATGACAAACCTCTGTATTGGAAATGGACCTAACAACTAGGCCGAATCTACGCAACGATCCTAAAACCCCTTATCCCACATCTCACCGCAAAATGCATCTATAAGTTCGATGTGTGTGACAATGAACTAGGTGATCAATCTAATTCAAAGACGTTAAAATAAGTTTTAGGACGTGGATTAATCGTTTAAACAATAATTTACGCACTACACAACTCCCAATCTCATCCCCCTTAGGGTTTTAGATCGCTTTCACATAATTCGACTACACATGAATTTAGCTACTCATAATTATGCAAACAACGGAATAAAGAACGGAAATTGAACTAAAGACGATAAATAAAAGAAACATCATTACCATATAACTTGTAGAAAATCCGATCCAGAAAATACCGACAAGAAAAGCAATCCCAAAGTCGAATCTTTTGCTCTTGAAAAGTAACTCTAAGCTAGAAAAGTTGTATAGAATCAAAGGATGTTATCTAGGGGATCAAAGGATCAAAGGGGTGTTTAAAATACTCAAAACCGCACAAAAATCGCCTAAGAAAAGTCTAAAGTCGGCCAAAGATGAATAGGGGCTGAATGAGCTGCGTATTTATATAGTAGGTCGAAAATATGATGCTGTCGGTCCCGAACGCCCGTCTGGTCCATGTCAGACGCCCGTCCGCCTGGAAAACATGAAGATATTAGGGTTTCGTCTTCATTGGACGGGCGTCCGCACTCCTCTGAACGCCCGTCTGGTGACTTATGACTTGAGGGCCAAACGCCCGTCTGGAACTCCGGACGCTCGTTTGTGTTAAATGAGCTTCTTGAATTGGGCTGAGCCTTCCCAAACGCCCGTTTGGGGGTCTTTTGGACGAACGTCCAGCTGAAAACATAACTTTCTGAATGATGCATTACTTCTGTGGACGCCCGTCTGGGAAGGGCAAACGCCCGTTTGATGTGGCCTTCCCTCAGACGCCCGTCTGAGGTATAGAAAACGCCCGTCTAGCTTGTCTTCACTCCAAACTTGGCTTTTCTTCACTTTTTATGCTACATTCGGGCCACGAACACGTCTCATAGTCCAAAACATCGCCTTCCGGGTCCTCGAGTCACCTAAGTCCTGCAATACATAGACAAGCAAACACCACGCATAATTCCACAAGACAAAAGTGCTCGGAAATGAGGTAAATATCGCTAAAAAGGTGGAGTTTACCATCGATATGACAGTTTAACTCCCCGTGCATATAACTCTCGATATTACACTCAGACAGGTCTACATCTACCCAAAACATGCCAATAAAGTGATAAACGGAGGTTAAACTGCACACCAAAGTACAGTAAAGTTGACTCCCATCAGTGAGCGAGGATCTGAAGAAAGTCAAGCTGGTGACTATAAACTCAGAACTATTTATCTTGAACCCTTAGTTAGGATAGGAGTCAATAAAAGTAGCTGGATGAAATGAAGAGCTTTTTTTCATCCTACTGCACCCTTTGGCTTGAAACCGATGGTTGTTGGGAAGGTTTTATTTACTCGTTATGGATTCTAGTGAAATAGGTTAGGATTGAGTTGGAAGTAACCACAAAAGGAGTAAGAAACTAGTGATTTGACGTCTGGATTGAGCGGTGAGCTAAGGTAAAGTGTACAGAACAGGAGAACAGAAAAATCTGGAGAAAATAGGCCCCGGTAAATCGGGAGTAACCCCTGGGTTACCGAGCTAGGGTTTGTCAGTTTTTGTGTGTCAGATTAAAAAGCAGACTTTTTGATGACACGTGATGGACACATGTTGCATCGGTCAGTCCACCAGTCATCAAAACCGCCCCATTTTCCCTACTTTCCATCATTTCATCCTTTACCACACTCCACCATAACTCCACCTCAATCTCATCAATCAACCCCTCAATTCCCTCACCCTCATTACTCCTCTACCCACTATCCCACCAAATCCTTCCACATTCTATCATTTTCTCCTATAAAGACCATTTTATCACCATTATTCACCATCATCATCAATCATCTTCTCCCTCTTCACCACCAATTTCTCCAATTCTTATTCTTCTACAAATCTAGGCCAACATAACCACCAATATCACCACCAAAATCAACCCTTTTTCTTCTATTTAAACACCTAAATTACCCTTCTTCCATCCATTGTTGCTGAGTGGTACTGCTGCAACAGTGTAGTTGCTGCAGTTCATCATTTTTCTTCATCAGTAGCACAGTCCCAGTAAAAACCGGACAAAATTTGCCGCAGTAAATCAAGAGTACCTGCTGATTTACCGAGGGTCCTGTTAGGAACATTTTATTATGTTTTGATGATGGCCATACTAGCTGTTATAGCAAGCCTGAAATAAGTTAGAATTCTCTGTATAAGTCTTTACTTAGAGTCTGACATGTTGTATAAGTTGAGTCGACAAGTATTGTACTAGTTGGTAGGACGGCAAAGCAAAAACAGATATTCGGCAAAGTGAAGCCAGCCAAGCACCAGCAGAGAAGTAATGAAGACATTATGGTCTGACTTATAACCAAGGAAGTCTGTGATGACCTTGGATAAGTCTAAGTTATGTTTTAAGTGATGAAACTCAATATTCAAATATGGTGTACACTGGTCTCACCCAAATCAAGGATCAGTGAAGTACAAAGATTCTCATTAAACTGAAGCAAAGAAGAAAACAGTGAATCGGCTGAGTAAACTGACTTTCGGCAAAGTGAAAACAAAATAGCGAAGAAAGAACTAACGGCTAAGTCAGAAGGCTCACTCGACCGTTCTGACAAAAGGCGAAGCAACACTTACCAGATCAGATTTGATATATGTTGAAGATTCAGAAGATCATGCATTAAATGCACAATCATTAAAGGATCAATCAAGGACGGATTTTCTGCTATACGTTTGAAGAAAGAATCCGATCACTGAAATCAAGGAGAATACAATTAAGGGGGAATCAAGAATAAAATCAAGGATTATTCCCTCATTAATATAGCCAACGGACGGAATTTCAAAACTAAGGTTATTCAAGGCTATAAATAGAAGGCATTGACAGAAAAAGAAAATAACGATTCAAAAAAAAAAAAGAAAGAAAGCATAAACTCTGTCAATTTGAAAAGCCTTCTCTCTGAACTTACAAGGATACATCTAGTGATCAACTCAAATATCAGAGCTAAAAAGTCATAATCAGAACTGAGATTGATCAAGCAAGTGTGTGAATCACATTCACATCAAACTGAAGCAACCGAATCGAGGCAATCCGAGAAGGAGTTGAATCCGTGATAGTTGTTGAAGGATTTTGATCTTAAGGAGCAGAAAAAAGAAGAAGACCGAATCACCGAAGTCGTTGCGATCAAGGAGTGATAGTCTTGTAGATTGTGAAGCTTCGGAAGCCAAGGACAATCATACTATTGTATCTGTGAAAACAATAGTGAATTCCTCCGATCATCACAGGAGAAGAGTGGATTAAGGGATTACACCACCCTGAACCACTATAAGCCTTGTGTCAATTTAATTTCTGCAATTTACTTTACAGCATTTATTTAGTTTGCCTACATCATAACTTATATCTGTGACTGTCTACACTTATTTGAAAACAACATAGTAAGAAGGGACTTATCCGCTGCCCAAAAGCTTTTAAATATAAGAAAAGTTTTTGAAACTCCACTATAGTCATTCACCCCCCCCCCCCACTGACTATAGTTTCACCCTTCTCTGGGACCAACAGGTCTTTTTTCTATTTCAGCATCACCTTCAGCCTCTGTTATCATCAGGAATGGCTCTCAATCATAGCAGAACCGCTCGTCATCCAAGCGGTCAACAGGTTGAGTATGGAGATTCAAACCCCTTAATCGATGGGGTTGAGCAATTTGATTCACTTGAGATTTATAAGTCATTCCGCAGTCACTGGAATGGACGGCATGTTTCGCGTGAGTACGGCGTAAACTTGGAGGATTGTGGCTCGAACTTCCCAAGAGCCATGAAAGTTCAGGATATTTTGGATATAGCGGAGGCACCAAGCCGGTTCAATGCTACGGTGGTGCGAGAATTTTATGCGTATATGGCGCATAACCCCGGAGCTACTTTTGCCATGATCTAGGAAGTACAAGTAGACTTTACGATTGAAAGGATCAACGAGTACTACGGGGCGTGCAATCCACCAGTGGGCCTAAATGAGTATACATCCTCCACAGATGTGGATGAAGAGAGGATGCACATGATCGCTGACAACTTCGGGGTGAAATGGAAGCGCAATCCTATGGGAGCCCCCACCATCTTCCTAGAAAATGACTTATCCTGGGATAGAAAGATGATCAACAGATTTGTATGTTCACGCCTTCTGCCGACCAAGCACACGGCATATGTCACATCAAAGAGGGCGGAGTTGATGTTCTATCTGGAACAGGGATCTCCAATCAGTATCGGCTTATTGATGCACTACCGTATTCATGAGATTGCCAAGGATTCTGAGCAAGAGCAGTTGCCTTATGGCCCTATGATAGATATGCTCGCTATGGAAGATGAGGTTCATGTTCTAGTTAGTGACGAATGCGAAGAGCCTGAACCGAAGATAAGTTCGCACTCGGTTTTGAGAGTACCCAGACGGGTTGGTTCAAGAGCTGAGAGAGAGTGTACTCCGGTCCTCAGAGGACCTCGATCCCAGAGAGCCTTGTTAGAGGAGCACTCATGAGAGATTGCGAGTATGCATCACAAGATGGATCATATTATGGACTTTTTAGGCATTCTTCCTTTGACCCCACCACCTAAGACTGCCCCACGTCACGGAACGTCTTCCTTCACTGCTGCTGCCTCAAGTTCTGGACCACCTCCCGATTTTGAGCCTAAAGATGACTGGAAGGAGTATTTTGATGAGGACTAGTTTTTTTTCTTTATATTGTTGTTATTTTCCATAGATTGTCTTTTATTTATTTCCTATCTAGTAATGTAGCAGATTTTTAATAATATAATGATTTTTTCACCTAAATTTGTTTGGAGTTATTTCATTTCTCTTTTACTGCCGCAATATTATTATACGGTTTGTTGTCACCCAATTATTCATGAATTGTTTGGAAAATACTTAGCGCAGATTTTTTCGAGCCCTATTTACATCAACCCATTGCAATTAAGACGATCCAGTTTCTTACTTGGCTCCATGCTTAACCAAAGCTAAGTTCCTTTTCTTTTTATATTATCATCTTTTCATTGAGGACAATGTTTCGATTAAGTTGGAGGTAAGGGATGTCACTTAGCTTTTCAACATTACATTCCAAATTGTTCGATTATCTTGATTCTCTAGATGCATTTTTCACCACATAGACTTTTGACTTATTCTAAGCAAGAATCTTGAGCTAATTAATAATATCTGTGTTTCACGAGCTTAGGTGAGATTCATGTCCACTTTTGAAGTAGTGACACATTATTCATAAATTCTGTTATGAACCACACTTTTTAATCACGTATGACTCAATTCTTCAGTATGTCATGTAGATGAAACATTATATGATTTAGTATGGAAGAATGAGCATGTGTTATGACTGAATGAAGTAGTGACTTATTAATTGTTATTTTGCCAATTGCATTCAATTTTTGTGCACGCAATCTGAGTGAGAAGTATTTAGGTTAGACGAAGAGTTATTCTAGACCGGGAAATGATATTTGTCGATGGATATACTTTAACCCCTTGTTGTATGAGGAGGATAGCAACTTGAGTGCCAAGCAAGGTACACCGGAACAAACAGACTAGCGAGTCTGAGCGAAAAAAGTGAGAAATCTCCCATGCAAAAGAAAAAATTTGAAAATATATATATAATAAAGGCAGTGAGGGAAGTGAACTCGTAGAAAAAAGGGCACGACCCTCTTATAAAAAGAAACAAACGAGGAGCTAAGAGTAATACTCGGTCCCCGAGTCTATCCGGCCCAAGTAAGGTTCCAAGTTGTTTGCCTAAGTCTGAAAACAGGAGGAGTGAGTGTGCATATTGGTAAGTAATGATTGCGGGGTCTCCATAACTTCAATATTTTCTTGAGTACAATATCACGAAAGATTTATCACACAACACATTGATGCATTGGTAGGTAATGATTAACGGGGAGCTTATGGAGTGATGTATGATATGTGTTTTGCCCGAAATATTGGTTGATATAATGTCATTATGTATGCGTAACTGGTGATTGAGAGTCATTGCACACAGACATTAGTTCATGGCATGAATATTGTTTAATGTGTAACTTATGGATATAAGTGGCATGATCATTCACCCTAGCTATGTGAGGCCCTGTTCTTTTTGCTTTCTTTGCTCGGGACGATCAAGGGCTAAGTGGGGGTAGTTGATAATGTTCTAAATGCACCATTAAATTAACCATTATTTACCCTGAATTTTGCTCTAGAGAGTGTAGATAGACCCATTATTATGAAGGAATATATGTTAAACACTGAGTGCATGTTCCTAAGGTCATAAATTTGCATCTATGTTAATATCCTGAAGATTTTGTACTGTTTTGTCTTGTTTTATGTATTTTTCAGGATGTAGCAAATCCGGAGCACTTCAGGACGGATCTCGATAAAGGAAAGAGTATTGGGACAAGTGGAGTAATTCCAGGAAGAGATCCGCTGAAAGAAAGGAAGAAAATCAGGCCCGGTTTACCATGGGCTAGGCCCGATAAACCGACGGTTTTGGGGAACACGAAACTGAATCTGCCGCATTTACTTGATCAGTTAGGGTTTCTTTGAGTCATAAGTCGGCAATGTAACTATATAAGGCCGCAGAAACCGATTATATCATATGTCTCAATTATGTTAAAAAATTATTATTATTTCATTATGCGATTTTGATGCAATAAAGTTCATTTAAGCTTTTGGAGTTTATTTTCTGGTTTCTTTCCCTTCCTTGCCATCTCTAGCCTGGGTGGATCAAGCTAGATCTCTTATAGTTGAAGGTAAGAAGCTTTGAACGTTCCTTTATGTCTTTAATATTGTAGATGTACTTGTATTTACGTGTTTTAGTTGATCTGCCACTGATGTCCCAATTAAAAGCTCATGAATTCGAATTGAACGGCGAAGATGGTGCTCCGGCAGAGACACACAAAATCACTGCATTAGCTGCACCCTAGCAAAGTAACTTTGCCGAATGCATCAGCAAAGAGACACATGAACTAAAAGAACAGGTTGCTTTATTAGTTAAACGTTTTGACAGGTTTAAAAAGATGCCATTCAAAGGAAATTCATCATCAAACAAAAAGTCAAGCTCAAACAGAGACATGAAGAAGAAAGATGATGAATATAGGTGCTTCAACTGCAACAAGAAAGGTCACTTCAAGCCTGATTGTCCTGAAGAAAATGACAAAGATGATGAAAAGAAGAAATACAGAGCATCTGAAAAGAGAAAGAGCAAGAAGGCACTTAAGGCAGAATCCAGCAGTGAAAAGCATGAAGAATCATCTGATAATGACTCAGATGATAGTGATGAAGAAGACAGCTCAGAAAATGAAAAAGCATGCCTATGCCTCATGACCAAAGAATTGGATGAAGATAAAAGTGATAGCTCAGACACTGAGAAAACAAGCCTATGTTTAATGGCTAAAGAATCAGATGAAACTGAGGTAACATCTAGTTCCTGTTCTTCATCTAATGCATCCACATCTAACACTGCACAATCCTCTAGTCTCTCATTAGATAAAGCAGACCTAGTCCAAAATCTCATGACTAAATTTGATGAAATTGAAAAGAATCATGAAATTCTGGAAAATGAATGCAACGATCTAAGAAAAGAGAATAAGAGGTTAAAGAAAGAACTGGATAAAGCAAAAGCTGAATTAACTAGTAAGGAGACCTACTTAAATGATCAATAAAAAGTAGATGATCATACATCTGTTACTAAAAGATCAGTTAAGAAAATATCCTCACCAGTGAAGGTATCCACTGCACCACTAAAAGCACCAGCTTACAAACCCTCAAAAAGTTTTGGATCCAGATCTGGTCTTGGCTACAACAGTCAGGATGAAAGTAGGAATAATGGTCTACACCATTCTAAATTCAGGACCACTAGTGGACCAAAATTTCGAAAGGGACAGACCATGATTCCAACAGATCATCCTGTTCCGGTGAAGTCAAAACCCAGTGTAGTGAAACAGCAAACTAAATCCTCATTCCAGTCAATCAAGAACAACAGCCATCTGAAAGGTAAAGGCAGACTTTACCCCTCAGAGGATGATTGGAATGTTGCACCCCCAAAATACAAGAGGAAACCATTCCACAAAATGCATCATGTGTTTAAGAAAAACCAATATGTTCCTAGACACATGAAGCAAGAAAGGTTTCCTACTGCATATTGGAAAGTGAAGAAGGATGTAAATGCACCAAAAGGTGGAGAAAAGTATCAGAATACCTTCAGTAAAAATACTAGAAGCTATTCTGCCATGCCTTATACATATGAAGTTGATGACTTCAATTATCCAAAAAGAAGACCTTTTGGATACACCCTTGGTATGGGAGGCATGATTGCTAACAGTATGGACCCAAACAAGTGTTGGGTACCTAAACTTAATTAAACTGTTTTGTAGGATGTCCGGTACATAGACAAGTGGATGTTCCGGACACATGACAGAAACAAGAAATGGCTCACCGATTTCAAAGCTTTTGATGGACCCAAAGTCACATTTGGAGGTAAAGAAAACCCTGGCAAGATTAAGGGGGAAGGCACAACACTCAAGAACAATCTAAAGATTCAAAATGTGGCATATGTCAAGGGACTAAACTTCAATCTGATGAGCATCAGTCAATTCTGTGACAAAGGCTACAATGTGCACTTCAACAAAGAAGGATGCAAAGTGATTCACAGTCAAACCAACACAGTAGTTCTTGCAGGTAGAAGACAAGACAACATGTATGTGGTGGATGGAGAACGACCAAGGCGAGAAACATGTCTACTTGTCAAAAATAAACAATCAACAATTTGGATTTGGCACGAGAAGATTAAATCACCCGAATTTCAAGACCATCAACAAACTATCAAGGAGCAAGTTAGTTGAAGGCCTCGCCGAGATCACATTCAAGAAAGAAAGTCTATGTGATGCTTGTCGAAAGGAAAACAAATAAAAAGTTCATTCAAGTCAAAGCCTCATCAATCTACAACAAGAGTTCTACATCCGTTACACATGGACTGTTTGGACCAAATCACACCGTAAGTGTGAGTGGTAAGAAATATACTCTTGTAGTGGTGGATGACTTCTCAAAGTACACCCGGACCATTTTCATGAACAAGAAGAAAGAAACACTCAAGAAGTCGTCGATTTGCCGAGAAGACTCCGAGAATGAGAAAGAGCTAAAGATTATCAAGATCGATCGATAGAGGCACCGAATTTCTAAATGAAATTATCAGAACCTATTGTGAAGAAAATGGAGTGTTACATCAACTATCTGCAGCAGGAACTCCACAACAAAATGGTGTAGTAGAAAGAAGAAACAGAACCATCAAGGAAGCATTCAGGACAATGATAGCAGAAGCATGCTTACCAAAGAGATTTTGGGCTGAAGCAGCAAACACAGCATGCCATACACAAAACAGATCAATCATCAACAAACATCATGGAAAGACTCCATATGAAATATGGAATGGTAGAAAACCCAATATCTCATATTTTCATATGTTTGGATCAAAATGTTTTGTCTTAAACAGGAATCAGCTGCATACCTTTGATGAGAAGGCTGATGAAGCAATCTTCATAGGATACTCAGACACCAGCAAAGCATTCAGAGTACTCAACAAAAGAACTTTGGTGATTGAAGAATCAATACATGTAGTTTTTTATGAACCAAATACAAATGGTGAAGATCTTCAAGATCAAGAAGAGAAAGAAAGACAAAGGGAAATCTATACAAATGCAACCATACCAGCTACTATCCTGAATCATCATTTTGAAGATCAAGAGGAGCCACATATCAATACAACAGCACCTGAAGTTGAAGTTCATGCTCAGCATGAAGGTATGGAAGCACCAAGTGAAGATCAACTTCAACCAGATCTAAATTGGCTAAGAGACCATCCTGAAGAACAAGTCATTGGAGATATTCACACATGAGTCAGAACCAGAAGACAACTGGAGCACATGCTAACTTGCTTTCTATCACAAGTGGAACCCAAGACCATAGATGATGCAATCCAAGATGCAGATTGGATCACAGCCATGCAAGAAGAACTAAATGAATTTGAAAGAAATGAAGTCTGAGAACTTGTTGACAGACCTGAAATGGCCAACATCATTGGTGCAAAATGGGTATTCAGGAACAAGATGGATGAGCAAGGAACTGTTGTCAGAAACAAAGCAAGGCTAGTTGCAAAAGGCTATTCCCAAGCTGAAGGAATAGATTATGATGAAACATTTGCACCAGTAGCAAGATTGTAAGCAATCAGACTCTTTCTCGCATTTGTTGCACACAAAGACTTCAAAGTCTATCAAATGGATGTAAAGAGTGCATTCCTAAATGGACTTTTGGAAGAAGAAGTTTATGTAGAACAACCTCCTGGATTTCAAATTAAAGGAAAAGAAGACAAAGTATACAAACTCAAGAAGGCCCTCCACGGCCTCAAACAGGCACCTAGAGCCTGGTATGAAACACTATCACAATTTCTGATCAAGAATGGATTCAACAAGGGAACTATTGACAAGACTCTATTCAAACTAGAGGAAGGAGCAAGCACATTGCTAGTACAAATCTATGTTGATGATATAATCTTTGGATCCGAAGATGAAAAGCTGTGTGAGAAATTTGCAAACCTGATGAAGAGCAAATTTCAGATGAGCATGATGGGAGAATTAAACTACTTCCTTGGCCTTCAACTAAAGCAAATGAAGGATGGCATTTTCATTAGTCAAGCCAAATATACAAGAGATTTGATACACAAGTATGGGATGGATACAAGTGGCGCAGCAGACACACCAATGTGTGCCCGAGTCATACTTGGAAAAGATGAAGGAGGAAAAGATGTTGATCAGAAAATGTATAGAGGAATTATTGGATCCTTATTATACTTAACTGCTAGCAGACCTGACATAGCATTTGCAGTAGGAGTGTGTGCAAGATTTCAAGCACAACCAAAAGAATCACATCTTCTAGCAGCTAAAAGGATAATCAAATACTTGAAAAACACTATAAATGTTGGTATTTGGTATCCAAAAAATGGAGGGTTTAAATTGATATCATATTCAGACTCTGACTATGCTGGATGCAAAATAGATAGAAAAAGCACCTCTGGAACATGCCAAATGCTAGGAACCAGACTAGCCTCTTGGTTCAGTAAAAAGCAAAACTCCATATCTACATCAACAGCTAAAGCAGAATATATAGCAGCAGGTAGCTGTTGTGCACAAGTACTTTGGATAAGACAACAGCTAAGGGATTATGGAGTGGAGGAGAAAACAATTCCAATCATGTGTGATAACACAAGTGCAATATCTATTACTGAAAATCCAGTATTGCACTCAAGAACAAAGCACATTGATGTAAGACATCATTTCATCAGAGACCATGTTGAAAAAGGGGATGTCATCCTAAAACACATACCCACTGAAGATCAATTGGCTGACATCTTCACTAAACCACTCAGCTATGAAAGATTTAGTATGTTGAGAACTGAGTTAGGAATGATTGAAATTAAATAAGTATCAAATAGCGGCTAGCTGGAGTAATCGGCTAAGTGACTTCATTAACTAGTACGACCTTTGCCGTTACAGGAGATGCAGCAAGTAAGGCACTGGTATCCAGCGAAGGTAACTTAACTGATTGTTAGGAACAGTTAAATGGAGCAGCTCAGTGAAGAACTTATTGGATCGGCTAAGTGACCAGCCAAGGCACTTCACCGAAATAAAGACTTGGATAAATTAAAAGTGTGAACAAAATCAATTCTGATTACACGTGGAGAATAAGGAAATTATGGAGGATTATTCTGTACACACGTGGCGATCAACTTATGATCATGAAGGTAATTATATTATTTTTCGAATTATAAACTCCTCGATTCCCGGGCTCTATCATTACTTACCTCAAACCACTCCCCCATTCCACTCGAATATCGCGATTTTCATACACAAAATCACGCCATTATGTCACAAAATCCTTCCATATTCAAAACCACATTCACACTACCCAAATCACACTATATAAACAATACTTAGAGATTTTCAGAAATCTTTACATACTCTTGCAAATTACAAATCCTACTTTTTCTCTCTGAAATCTCAAGATATTTCCTTCTAATCTTCCTCTACTTATCAATGGCTTCATCCTCCCAAATCACTGCCACTGAAAAATACTACGAAAAATCAATCATCACCGGCTCGTTTTTCAAACCTGAGCACTATCTCTCATTTTGTGATAATGATGCAAAAGCTCAACGTTTGGTGGATTGCTGTTCGAATTTGGGGCTGATGACCTTTCTAAATCCTCCAATAACTGGAATCTGCTATGAAAATCTAATAGCATTTTGGAAAAACTCCAAGTTTGTGCCCAGCACAAAGAAGACTGAAGTTGATCGCATACAAAGCTCAATCTTTGCAAGAGAAATAGTCATCACGCCAGGTGCACTCAACCGTTACCTGCACCTTCCATTGATAGGACCAGCTAATGTCAAGCTTGTGACAACTGACATCGCAAAGTTCTGGACTGAGATAGCCAAAAGTCCAAAGAAAAACAGCAAAACATACAATCTACCCAGATCAACGCTCAAACTTCCGTTTGCTGAGTTTGCACCGGTTATCACCAAAAATATTGAAGGCAGAAAAGGGTCAATGGAAAACCTGACTGAGGTGCGAATTAAACTGATGGCCATAATTTACAATCGCATCAAATTTGACTGGGCAACATTTGTATTCAATCGACTGAAGGATCAGATTCAAAAGGAAATCGATCTATCTATCACTGCACCAAGCAAGGGTTTGCAGAAAAAGGGTGATTTCTGGGAGAGGAAATCATATGGGCTCCCTCTTCAACATTTGTTCAATGAGTTGAAAGTACGACCCACAAATTTGCAGTCTCCACACAAATCAAAGACGATGTTTACTTACATCAAGGCTTCCTTGAAACCCAAACCCATAGCTGGGAGCAAAAGAAAGCAGCCTGAAGGCAGCAGATCATGAGTGGGACGAAGAACCAGATCTCAAAAGGCACAAGAGGATACCAATATGCCTGGCACCAGCAATTTGGATGAGCCTGTGACAATCAGTGATGACACAGCAACAGAAGAAGAAAAGCAGCAAGAGGAAGTCACCTACCTGGAGGAAGTGAAGAAGGATACACACTCACTTCATCTGATGAGGAGGAGATACAAGAGGAAGAGGATGAGTCAGAGGATGACCGCTCAGAAGGAGGAAATCCTGAAACAAATCAAGAAGATTTGGGGATTTCTGATGATGAACTGACTCTCCAAGAAGTGCTTTTCAAAAGCATAGGCAAAGTTGACAACCAGCCAAGTGAGCCAGCTGATAAAGCTCACTCAGCCGAACTTGTCAACTCCCCCACAATTGCACAAGGGGGAACAGTGGTAGATGAAGCAGTCCACACTCAACAACAACCTCTAAATGACCCTGTGTTTAATGAGGCAGAACAAGAGCAGATGGAAGAAAAAGAAGAAGCACAAAATGAAAAGGAAGAAGAGGAAAAGGAAGAGCAAGAAGTTGAAGTAGAAAATGAGGAGAAGCAAGGTGAAGATGCTGAGGATGAAAATGATGAGGATGAAGAGGATGCCCATGTGGCACCAGAAGAAATTGATCCAGAAAGAGTTTTCAATCTGGACATTCAACCCCTCATTGTGGACATAGAAAGGCAATACTACAGCAGGCAAAATCTGAAGAATGCCTTAAGGAGTGAAGCAACCTCCTTCAATCACAAGATTGAGGCCCTCATCAGCCATATCAAAATCCAAGATGAGGTCATAGAGAGACAAGGAAACTTACTTTGCAACTTACAACACCTCATCCCTCACCATGTCCAAACCAATCTTGAATTCCATGCTGAGACGGTTGACAACAATCTCAAGCCATTGGTGGACACCCTAAATGCTCACACATCCAAAATTCAACATCTGGATGAGATCATGGAGCATTCTGGCAAGCAACTGGACTTTCTAATCAAAGTTGGTGAGGCCAACAACAAAATACTGGAGAAAAGGTATGGCCCTCTCCCTGAGTCTGAAGCAGCGATTGCAGACCTTGAAGCACGTTTTGATGCTGCCACAAAGGGGGAAGGAAACTCAAAGCCTGAGAGCTCCAGTGGGAAAGGAAAGGTAGAAAGCTCCAGTGGAAAGGGAAAGGGCAGCAAAGGTGAGGACAGCAAAGGCAAGGCATCAGGTTTGAAGAAATGAAGAAGTAAACCAGTTACCTGTTGCTTAATTCAATTATTTCTATCATTTGCCTTTGTCGTTTAAATAAAAAGATGCAATGCCTTATTGCCCTGTGATGGATGAATAAAATTGTTGAGTTTTTTAATCTGCTGTTTATTATGAAAATTTTGATTACTTATGTTCAGGCTTATGAGGGTTTTGGCATCATCAAAAAGAGGGAAATTGTTAGGAACATTTTATTATGTTTTGATGATGGCCATACTAGCTGTTATAGCAAGCCTGAAATAAGTTAGAATTCTCTGTATAAGTCTTTACTTAGAGTCTGACATGTTGTATAAGTTGAGTCGACAAGTATTGTACTAGTTGGTAGGACGGCAAAGCAAAAACGAGATATTCGGCAAAGTGAAGCCACCAAGCACCAGCAGAGAAGTAATGAAGACATTATGGTCTGACTTATAACCAAGGAAGTCTGTGATGACCTTGGATAAGTCTAAGTTATGTTTTAAGTGATGAAACTCAATATTCAAATATGGTGTACACTGGTCTCACCCAAATCAAGGATCAGTGAAGTACAAAGATTCTCATTAAACTGAAGCAAAGAAGAAAACAGTGAATCGGCTGAGTAAACTGACTTTCGGCAAAGTGAAAACAAAACAGCGAAGAAAGAACTAACGGCTAAGTCAGAAGGCTCACTCGACCGTTCTAACAAACGGCGAAGCAACAATTACCAGATCAGATTTGATATATGTTGAAGATTCAGAAGATCATGCATTAAATGCACAATCATTAAAGGATCAATCAAGGACGGATTTTCTACTATACGTTTGAAGAAAGAATCCGATCACTGAAATCAAGGAGAATACAATTAAGGGGGAATCAAGAATAAAATCAAGGATTATTCCCTCATTAATATAGCCAACGGACAGAATTTCAAAACTAAGGTTATTCAAGGCTATAAATAGAAGGCATTGACAGAAAAAGAAAATAACGATTCAAAAAAAAGAAAGAAAGCGAAACTCTGTCAATTTGAAAAGCCTTCTCTCTGAACTTACAAGGATACATCTAGTGATCAACTCAAATATCAGAGCTAAAAAGTCATACTCAGAACTGAGATTGATCAAGCAAGTGTGTGAATCACATTCACATCAAACTGAAGCAACTGAATCAGAGGCAATCTGAGAAGGAGTTGAATCTGTGATAGCTGTTGAAGGATTTTGATCTTAAGAGCCAGCAAAAAGAAGACTGAATCACTGAAGCTGTTGCAGTCAAGGAGTGATAGTCTTGTAGATTGTGAAGCTTGGGAAGCCAAGGACAATCATACTATTGTATCTGTGAAAACAATAGTGAATTCCTCCGATCATCACAGGAGAAGAGTGGATTAAGGGATTACACCACCCTGAACCACTATAAGCCTTGTGTCAATTTAATTTCTGCAATTTACGTTACAGCATTTATTTAGTTTGCCTACATCATAACTTATATCTGTGACTGTCTACACTGATTTGAAAACAACATAGTAAGAAGGGACTTATCCGCTGCCCAAAAGCTTTTAAATATAAGAAAAGTTTTTGAAACTCCACTATAGTCATTCACCCCCCCCCCCCCCTCTGACTATAGTTTCACCCTTCTCCGGGACCAACAGGTCCTTTTTCAATTTCAGCATCACCTTCAGCCTCTGTTATCATCAGGAATGGCTCTCAATCATAGCAGAACCGCTCGTCATCCAAGCGGTTAACAGGTTGAGTATGGAGATTCAAACCCCTTAATCGATGGGGTTGAGCAATTTGATTCACTTGAGATTTATAAGTCATTCCGCAGTCACTGGAATGGACGGCATGTTTCGTGTGAGTACGGCTTAGACTTGGAGGATTGTGGCTCGAACTTCCCAAGAGCCATGAAAGTTCAGGATATTTTGGATATAGCGGAGGCACCAAGCCGGTTCAATGCTACGGTGGTGCGAGAATTTTATGCGTATATGGCGCATAACCCCGGAGCTACTTTTGCCATGATCTAGGAAGTACAAGTAGACTTTACGATTGAAAGGATCAACGAGTACTACGGGGCGCGCAATCCACCAGTGGGCCTAAATGAGTATACATCCTCCACAGATGTGGATGAAGAGAGGATGCACATGATCGCTGACAACTTCGGGGTGAAATGGAAGCGCAATCCTATGGGAGCCCCCACCATCTTCCTAGAAAATGACTTATCCTGGGATAGAAAGATGGTCAACAGATTTGCATGTTCACGCCTTCTGCCGACCAAGCACACGGCATATGTCACATCAAAGAGGGCGGAGTTGATGTTCTATATGGAACAGGGATCTCCAATCAATATCGGCTTATTGATGCACTACCGTATTCATGAGATTGCCAAGGATTCTGAGCAAGAGCAGTTGCCTTATGGCCCTATGATAGATATGCTCGCTATGGAAGATGAGGTTCATGTTCTAGTCAGTGACGACTGCGAAGAGCCTGAACCGAAGATAAGTTCACACTCGGTTTTGAGAGTACCCAGACGGGTCGGTTCAAGAGTTGAGAGAGAGTGTACTCCGGTCCTCAGAGGACCTCGATCCCAGAGAGCCTTGTTAGAGGAGCACTCATGAGAGATTGCGAGTATGCATCACAAGATGGATCATATTATGGACTTTTTAGGCGTTCTTCCTTCGACCCCACCACCTAGGACTGCCCCACGTCACGGAATGTCTTCCTTCACTGCTGCTGCCTCAAGTTCTGGACCACCTCCCGATTTTGAGCCTAAAGATGACTGGAAGGAGTATTTTGATGAGGACTTGTTTTTTTTCTTTATATTGTTGTTATTTTCAATAGATTGTCTTTTATTTATTTCCTATCTAGTAATGTAGCAGATTTTTAATAATATAATGATTTTGTCACCTAAATTTGTTTGGAGTTATTTCATTTTTCTTTTACTGCCGCAATATTATTGTACGGTTTGTTGTCACCCAATTATTCATGGATTGTTTGGAAAATACTTAGCGCAGATTTTTTTGAGCCCTACTTACATCAACCCATTGCAATTAAGACGATCCAGTTTCTTACTTGGCTCCATGCTTAACCAAAGCTAAGTTCCTTTTCTTTTTATATTATCATCTTTTCATTGAGGACAATGTTTCGATTAAGTTGGAGGTAAGGGATGTCACTTAGCTTTTCAACATTACATTCCAAATTGTTAGATTGTCTTGATTCTCTAGATGCATTTTTCACCACATAGACTTTTGACTTATTCTAAGCAAGAATCTTGAGCTAATTAATAATATTTGTGTTTCACGAGCTTAGGTGAGATTCATGTCCACTTTTGAAGTAGTGACACATTATTCATAAATTCTGTTATGAACCACACTTTTTAATCACGTATGACTCAATTCTTCAGTATGTCATGTAGATGAAACATTATATGATTTAGTATGGAAGAATGAGCATGTGTTATGACTGAATGAAGTAGTGACTTATTAATTGTTATTTTGCCAATTGCATTCAATTTTTGAGCACGCAATCTGAGTGAGAAGTATTTAGGTTAGACGAAGAGTTATTCTAGACCGGGAAATGATATTTGTCGATGGATATACTTTAACCCCTTGTTGTAAGAGGAGGATAGCAACTTGAGTGCCAAGCAAGGTACACCGGAACAAACAGACTTGCGAGTCTGAGCGAAAAAAGTGAGAAATCTCCCATGCAAAAGAAAAAATTTGAAAAAATATATATAATAAAGGCAGTGAGGGAAGTGAACTCGTAGAAAAAAGGGCACGACCCTCTTATAAAAAGAAACAAACGAGGAGCTAAGATTAATACTCGGTCCCCGAGTCTATCCGGCCCAAGTAAGGTTCCAAGTTGTTTGCCTAAGTCTGAAAACAGGAGGAGTGAGTGTGCATATTGGTAAGTAATGATTGCGGGGTCTCCATAACTTCAATATTTTCTTGAGTACAATATCACGAAAGATTTATCACACAACACATTGATGCATTGGTAGGTAATGATTAACGGGGAGCTTATGGAGTGATGTATGATATGTGTTTTGCCCGAAATATTGGTTGATATAATGTCATTATGTATGCGTAACTGGTGATTGAGAGTCATTGCACACAGACATTAGTTCCTGGCATGAATATTGTTTAATGTGTAACTTATGGATATGAGTGGCATGATCATTCACCCTAGCTATGTGAGGCCCTGTTCTTTTTGCTTTCTTTGCTCGGGACGATCAAGGGCTAAGTGGGGGTAGTTGATAATGTTCTAAATGCACCATTAAATTAACCATTATTTACCCTGAATTTTGCTCTAGAGAGTGTAGATAGACCCATTATTATGAAGGAATATATGTTAAACACTGAGTGCATGTTCCTAAGGTCATAAATCTGCATCTATGTTAATATCCTGAAGATTTGGTACTGTTTTGTCTTGTTTTATGTATTTTTCAGGATGTAGCAAATCTGGAGCACTTCAGGACGGATCTCGATAAAGGAAAGAGTATTGGGACAAGTGGAGTAAGTCCAGGAAGAGATCCGCTGAAAGAAAGGAAGAAAATCAGGCCCGGTTTACCATGGGCTAGGCCCGATAAACCGACGGTTTTGGGGAACACGAAACTGAATCTGCCGCATTTACTTGATCAGTTAGGGTTTCTTTGAGTCATAAGTCGGCAATGTAACTATATAAGGCGCGAGAAACCGATTATATCATATGTCTCAATTATGTTAAAAAATTATTATTATTTCATTATGCGATTTTGATGCAATAAAGTTCATTTAAGCTTTTGGAGTTTATTTTCTGGTTTCTTTCCCTTCCTTGCCATCTCTAGCCTGGGTGGATCAAGCTAGATCTCTTATAGTTGAAGGTAAGAAGCTTTGAACGTTCCTTTATGTCTTTAATATTGTAGATGTACTTGTATTTACGTGTTTTAGTTGATCTGCATGTTTAACAACCCCGTAATTACTTGAATTAATCTGAATTAAGCAATGTAGATTCCCAATTAAGAACCACCATCCCTGGTAAATCAGCGGTATATACCGATTTACCGAGGCAACTTTTAGGTCCCCTTAATCTGGAGATTCAGCGTCAGCTGCGTTGATCGACAAAAATAATTAAAACGAGTAATAGGTCTGCCAAACTAGTATTCGTAATTAGTAAATTAACATGAAGAACTATTGGTGAAGTGTTAATTAGGACATTGCCTTGATGGACATAGGAACGTGCTAGTCATGGTCGATGGCTGCCTAGGCGGGTTTTAGCGGTATGGGTTAGCGCTCAATACTGGTTCTTCATGCGTATGGGCTATTACGGACCAATTAAAGAGGGTAGCTGGCATATAGATTATCTACTACCATGGTCGGAGTAGATAGTGTTAGGAATTTCACCTGTAGTAAAACTGAATTAAAAGCTCGATTAGTTTAAGGAAATTATATGGGGAATAAACATAAGGATTAACTAAACCAAGTTTGTAGATAGAAGGGATAGGAAAGGAATACCACATTTCTTTTATGTTCATTGTTGGTCAATGACCACTTATGTCGTCATGATTTTATTAGAATTGTTTATGCTTGAGTTGCATTGTCTCTGTGGGATCGACCTTGATTCGCCCTTGTTATACTATGATTGACCTAGTACTCTTGCTAGTAAAATCGACGTAAGGCCTGCGACGAGATCAGTTAGTAATTGGATTACCAGATATTTCTTACAAGAAGGACATCATGTGTGATGCTTGTCAAAAAGGAAATCAAGTAAAAGCAAGCTTCAAGACCAAGTCTCAAAATTCAACAACAAGAGTTTTAGAACTGTTACACATGGACTTGTTTGGACTAGTCACACCTATTATTGTCAGTGGAAAGAAGTACACACTGGTAGTGGTTGATGATTACTCAAGATACACATGGGTAATTTTCTTAGCAAAGAAGAGTGAGACCAAGCTAAGGCTTACAGAACTGTTGAAGAAAATTCAAAATCAGGAAAGTGTTACAGTTATAAAGATAAGATCTGACAAAGGAACTGAATTTCTCTACAATATGATCATTGAATACTCTAAAGAAAATAGAGTGACATCAACTTGCAACTACAGCAACACCTCAGCAAAATTGAGTAGCTGAGAGAGGAAACAGGACACTCAAGGAAGCTGGAAGAACAATGATCTATGAATCTAAGTAACCTGAAAGGTATTGGGCAGAAGCTGTGAATACAGCATGCTACACACAAAATAGAGCCCTAACGAAAAAAAGTTTGGAGAAAACACCCTATGAGATATAGAAGGGAGGAAACCAAATGTCTCGTATTTTCATGCTTTTGGAAGCAAATGCTACATCCACAACAATGGAAAAGATCATCTCTAGACTTTTCAACCCAAAGCTATATTCTTAAGATATTCAAGTGTTAGCAAAGCATTCGTAGTCTTAAACAAGAGGACACTCAAGCATGAAGAATCAATACATGTGGTTTTTTATGAACCAAACTTTGCTGGTGACACAATTGAAGACCAACCAGAATCAGTTTCTCAAGCTCAGTCACAAAGGACTCCAGAATCAGTTCTTTTGATATTGGAAGGTTAAGATTATCAGAATCCTCTAATCAAGACATGTCTCAGTTACCAACAACTGAACCTACAGTTGAACAACCAGTACAAAATGAAACTGAACCAGTTCAAGATCAGAATAATCGAGCTCAAGCAGATCGAATTCCAGAAGTTGAAATTCATGAAGAACCAATTCAAGCAAATCAAGATCTTATAATGCAACCTTTAATACTTCAATGGATGAGAGACCATCCTGAGGAACAAGTAATTGATGATTTTTAACCAGGGGTTCGCATAAGAAATCAGTTAGATCCAATGATAGCATGTTTTCTATCTCAAACTGAACCAAAGGATGTAAAAGAAGCTTTAAAAGATCCAGATTGGATACCAGCCATGAGAGAAGAACTCAATGAATTTGAGAGAAATCAAGTATGGGAATTAGTAGAAAGACCTGATCATGCAAATATAATTGGCACCAAAAGGGTTTTCAGAAACAAACTTGATGAAGATGGAAACATTGTTAGAAATAAAGCAAGATTGGTGGCCAAAGGATATTCTAAAGCTGAAGGGATAGATTTTGATTAAATTTGCTCCAGTAGCAAGATTAGAGGCAATCAGATTATTTCTTGCCTTTGCAGCTCACAAGAAGTTCAAAGTTTGCCAAATGGATGTTAAAAGTGCATTCTTAAATGGAGTACTTGAAGAAGAAGTGTATGTGCAACAACCTCCTGGAATTGAAATCAAGGATCAAGAAGATAAAGTTTTCGGACTAAGAAAAGCACTTTATGGACTAAAACAGGCACCCAGAGCCTGGTATGAAACTTTTTCATTGTTTCTAGTTGACAACGGTTTTATCAAAGGAACCATTGACAAGACTTTGTTCAGGATGAAGATTGGTGAAAGCACTCTCCTAGTTTAAGTATATGTGGATGACATCATTTGTGGATAAAAAAAATAGCAACTCTGTGAGAAATTTGCAAGCCTCATTAAGAGCAAATTTCAGATGAGTATGATGGGTGAACTAAATTATTTCCTTGGACTACAAGTCAAGCAAATGGACAATGGAATCTTCATTCACCAAACAAAATACACAAAAGAACTGATCAAGAAGTTTGGAATGAAGAACAGTGCAATAGCAACACCTATTGGAACCAATGTAATATTGGATGAAGACAAAGATGGAAAAGATGTGGATCAAACACTCTATAGAAGAATGATTGGAAGTCTACTTTACCTCACAACAAGAAGACCTGGTATATCTTTTGCAGTAGGTATCTGTGCAAGATTTCAGACTAAACCTAAAGAAAGTCACATGACGGTTGTCAAAAGAACTTTGAAGTATCTCAAAGACACACTTGGAGTGGGAATATGGTATTCAAGAGAAGGAGAATTAAAACTGATATCCTACTAAGACTCAGATTATGCTGGATGCAAAATAGACAGGAAGAGCACATCATGCACGTGTCAGTTATTTGGAAATAAACTTGTGTAATGGTTTAGCAAAAAGCAAAACACAATTTCAACCTCCACAGCTGAAGCTGAATACATTGTAGCTAGAAGCTGTTGTGCTCAATTTTTGTGGATTTGACAACAACTCAGTGATTATGTAACTGAACAATGGTTAATACATATTATGTGTGATAACACAAGTGTAATTGCAATAACAGACAACCCAGTTCAACACTCAAGGACAAAGCACATTGATGTAAGACATCACTTCATAAGAGACCATGTGGAGAAAAAGGACATCACAATTCTCTATATCCCAACTGAGCACCAGTTGGCTGATAGCTTTACATAAACTCTTGATAAAGAAATGTTTTCAAAACTGAGAACTGAATTGGGGATTATCAAAGTCAGTTATACAACTAAGATTCTTCAAGGGGATTGGTACTGACTATGGAACTAAACTTGGAAGGAACTGGCCTCTAAAAAGGACTGACTACTAAAACTACAACTCAGTTTCACCTAGTCAAAAGTATTCAAAGCACTACAAGAAAAAGGACCAATAGTTAAAGTAATTTAATGAGAGAATGTAAATCCTCTAATTAAAAGAGTATTTTAGTGGGAGGAATTTTTTATATAGCGGCTGTTAATGACATTCTTTTTAATAAAATATTATTAAATCACCCATCTTTTTTATAGAAATAAAATCACCTACCAAAAAACCATTTCCCCTCCCTAAAACATATCTTTCCTCCAGTTCCTATAAACCCTTTTGCCCGATATCCTAAATCCTCAAAATCTCAAATCTATAAAGAAGAACATAGCAAGACGAAGAAAGCTGGTGAGCTCAAGAGTTTTCGAAGGTCATCGTCAAGACAAGTAGGGATTATTGTGAGATTCGGTGGGTGAAATTAGGGTATACATTCGGCTTCAGTCACGATTTCACGAGGACTTCTCTTATCGACATATATTTTGGATAATAGCTTCGAAGGTCAAAGAGGTATATATATCCCCAAAGATGTCAATAAAGCTTTCTTTTTGCAGTGTCGATGAAGCTTTCTTTTTGCAGTGTCGATGAAGCTTTATTCTTGCAGTGATGAATGCAGAGCTGGAATCAACAATGAATACACACAATTAGGGTATACATCCGGCTTCAGTCACGATTTCACGAGGACTTCTCTTATTGACATATGTTTTGGATAATAGCTTCGAAGGTCAAAGAGGTATATATATCCCCAAAGATGTCAATAAAGCTTTCTTTTTGCAGTGTCGATGAAGCTTTCTTTTTGCAGTGTCGATGAAGATTTATTGTTGCAGTGATGAATGCAGTGCTGGAATCAACAATGTGAAGGCCAACAAGGACACACAAGAAAGCCTTCAAGTTCATGGTTGAGGACTTTAACAGGTTTATATTCAAGAAATTTTGTTAATTTGACAATCTAATTAATATATTTTGCTTAATTTGTTTTTACGGTCTCTTCTGACCTCGTTAATGTGCAAGGATTTGGACTATGTTTATAATATAATTAATCCCGTTGATTCACAGTTTGGTTGCTTTCTATAGAGTTCGATTGTATCAGGTGAAGTATTTGTGTTTATTTTTACTTTTCTTTCAAACAGAAATGTGTTGAAATGTACCTATTGGCTTTGTTTATTGTATTGGTTGTACCGTGACAGAAAGTTTAGTGTGCTAAATCTATATATCCCTTTTACAAACTTGATGCCCTTGCATTTCTTTGCACAAAGGTGTTTGGTGGGCCCACCTTTGTTCATAGGTTTGCTATTTTTTTTTCTGTTTTTTTATTATCTCAAAACAAGATTAAAGATTGATGTGCCCACTTGGATACCACTGCTAGTGTCTTTTGCTTTCTTTGGGACTGCACTATTAGGGGTTAGCTATGGGATTGTGTTATCCAGTTGGGATCCTTTGAGAGAAGGCTCACTTTTGGGTTGGAATGAAGCACAAAATAATTGGCTTATTTTTTGGCTATCCTTTTGAGGTGGTTCAAAAAATAAATATATGCTTTTTTTCTTTTTTATCTTTTTTTCTTAAGAGGTCTTGTTCTTATTATTGCTTATTAGATTCCTTTACTATTCAATTTTCTTTTTCCTTGATTTTTAAGGTGTATAATATTCTCTAAGAAGATCACCCTGAAGTTTTAAGGAAAATCATATCCATTACTATATATTGAGTGGATTTTCGAATAATCGATCACTCTTCAGCTGAAAATCAAAATTCTACACTTATATGGTTCTTTCCCTTCAAAATTTCTGCACTTGAATTGTTTTCTAGCAAATTAAGTGATGTATCCCCTTTTACCTTTTCTTTGTTACTTTCTTTTTTGCTTTGAAGTTAACCGTTATGTGTTGTCGCTCTCTGTTTGTGTCTTTCTGTGTGTATGTTGAGGATATATTTTCTGTCCTTTCCCGTTTGATGAAGCGGAATACACTCTTTACCCAGTTTTAATGATAGGAGTGCACTTCGGCTCTTAGTTTTTCACTCTTAATAAAATCATTTACATCATTAGATGAGTTGTTAGTTGTTTATCTCAAGCCTTGTATGTGCTCCCCTGAATTGTTGTTTCACGCAGTCAACAGGATTAAGATAAGTAAATAAAATATTGATTTAGAAACATTTACTTAGTTTGGGTCCACTACGATGGCCCATCAAGATTGTCTGTGCAATAAATATTTTTTAAAGTGTCAACCAAAATAAAGGTTGAGACGGTCCTTATTAAAATACTCTATACTAATGCCAACCATTGAAGCACCTGGATGGAAGTTTTATGTTTATGATTTCAAAAAAAGGAAAGCATTTCGATGTCACGGAATTTTTAATAAACATTGGGCTGAGAGTAATACTATTTATTTCTTTTGGGGGGAGGAGAGCTGTGATGAGAAGTAATAAACTCATGGAAAATGTTGAATGCCTTATCATTATACATAGGCAATGGTCTTTCTTTTTTCATACTATCTGCAAATCTATGGTTAGTTTGTTTTTGCTTTTGCTTTTGCAATCATAACACTTTATCATGGACACTTACAGTTAAATCATTAGTTGAACACTCTGCTAATGAATGTTCACCGATTTGAGGTTCTGAAACCCAAACTTCTCTTGATTTCCTCTTGTTTATCAGGGGCAGCCTATTTATACTAAATTTATTTCTGAAACAGTTTGCCTTCATGACTAAGTGGCCTTTGTATCTACCAAGTTGAAGACTTACCTGACAAACATAACTTGTCTATGTATGTGGTAACTAGAACCAACATTTTTGTTCTGAATCCTGATGTCTAATTAGTCTGTTCAAGTGAACATCCTTGTGTAAGAATCTGTTCTTGCTCTATTCTATTTTAAGCGTGTTGATGAGTGGCTTTATTAACTGAACTATTTACTTTTAAATGCTTAAATAAATTTGCTGCTGTTCTGGAAAATATTTCTACACTGTTTTAAATGCTACATGATATCTTCCCGTTTTAGTTCACTTGCTTCCAAGTCTGATTTGCTGCTATGATCATCTATGTTTTTCTACTAAGAAACTTCCCTTTGTGTAACAATTGACATGATCTCTTGGTGCTAGTTTATGGATAAACAAGATATGTTATATGCTTGTCCTATATACCCCTAATTGGTTTATATTTTTTTTATGTGTTTGTAGTTGTCTTTATAGTTGTAATTCTAAAATAAATTCTTTTGAAAATATGTCATATTGCATCACTAATAATGTTGTAAATGTTTTATTTTCAGTTTTGCAGATTTACCTCCATATTTCTAAGTTGTTGTTTGAGTAGGAAAATGGCTCCTAATAAGGAATCGATGAGTTTATGGAATGATCGGTGAATGAAAAATACAAGGCTGGAATCCAAGTATTTTTTAATTATGCTTTTAGGAACACTTGTGAGGAGGATAATATTTTGTGTCCATGTATTAAGTGTATAAACACAAGTTCTGGGTCTCGAACACATCTTCTTGTGAATGGAATAGTGCAAAATTATACAACGTTGTATTATCATGGTGAAAAGTTTGGTGAGTCTTCATTTGATGAAGAAGAATCAAGTAGAAGCAGTTCAAATGATGGAATTGATGGAGTCTTAAGGGATTTGTATCCGGATATGGATCATTTTCATAGGAGTTGGCAAGAAATTGATTCCACAAGTCAAGATAATAATGCAGAAGAACCTAACGATGCAGCAAAATGATTCTACAAATTGTTAAAAGACTCAAAACAACCAACTTATCCTGGTTGTGAGACCTCAAAATTAGAAATGATTGTCGATCTATTACACATCAAGAGTATTGGTCGATGGAGTAATGAATCAGCCAACATGTTGCTTAAGCTTCAAAAGAAAATACTACCAAAAGGTTCAACTTTGCCATAATCTTATTATGATGCCAAAAAAATCATCAAATATCTTGGTCTCTCATATGAAAAATAGATGCATGTAGGAATGATTGTATGTTTATTGGAAAGATGATGCAAAGTATGACATATGCCAAATATGTGGTGCTTCTAGATGGAAAGAAGATAAGCATACTGGGGAAACTAAAATTCGGGATTGTGGTAAGAAATTAGCAGTGAATACCTTGTGTTACTTTCCATTAAAGCCAAGGCTTCAGAGGTTGTTCATGTCAAAAAAGACTGCTTCTTTAATGAGATGGCATCATGAAGAAAGAGTGGATGATGGAGTGATGCAACATCCAGCCGATTCAAAAGCATGGAAATCGTTTGATGAACTATATAAAGATTTTACAGATGAACCTCGAAATGTAAGACTTCGTCTTGCTAGTGATGTTTTCCAACCTTTTAATCACTCAAAGACATCATATAGCATATGGCCGGTATTACTTATTCCTTACAATCTGCCTCCATGGATATGTATGAAAGTATCTAATATTATTCTTTCAATGCTCATACCAGGACCCTCGGGTCCCGGAGATGCGAATGATGTCTATCTTAGGCCTTTGATAGAAGAGTTAAAATATTTCTGGGAATCAGGATTTAAAACCTTTGATGCTTCTACTAAAACAATTTTTCAACTTCACGCATCTTTATTGTGGACAATCAATGATTTTCTATCATACGGGAACTTGTCTGGTTGGAGTACGAAGGGTAAGATGACATGTCCTTGTTGTAAAAAGGAAACTTGTTCTATGAGGTTGGAAAATGGTCGCAAGCAATGTTATATGGGTCATCGACGTTTTCTTCCAATGGACCACACTTGGAGGAAAAACAAAACTTCATTTGATGGGACTAGAGAGGTAAGACCACCGCCGGTTTTACATTCAGGTGATGATGTACTTGATCAAGTGGAAAACCTTAATGAAGTCATCTTGACTAATTGTGCTAAAAAAAGGCAAAAATTTCTCATGATGAAAGAGGTGACAACTGGAATAAGAACAACATTTTTAATGAACTTCCATACTAGAGTTCCCTTTTGCTACCATTCAATTTGGATGTGATGCACATTGAGAAAAATGTATTTGAAAATATAAATGGGACAATTATGAATACAAAGGGAAAGACTAAGGAAAGGGGATAAGGTTGAGTTTCCTGCTGCACCTTATACATTACCTAAAGAGGATAAACACAAGTTTTGCTTATTTTTTAAGCATTTAAGAGTGCCAGATGGGTTTTCGTCCAATATTTCTCAAAGTTTTAACATGAAAGAACACAAGATTTCAGGTCTGAAAAGCCATGATTGTCATGTCATTTTACAACATTTACTTCCACTTGGGATACGTGGTCTCCTTCCAAAAGCCGTGTGCGAACCTCTTATTGAGTTATCTTTGTTCTTTAGAAGCTTGGGTGTGAAATCATTGAGGGTAGAAGAGCTTGAAAAGATTGAATCCCAGATTCCGATTACTCTATGCAAGCTGGAACAAGTTTTTGTTCCTTCCTGTTTCGATGTGATGGTGCATTTGCCGGTTCATTTGGCTAATGAGGCTAAGATTGGTGGACCAGTCCAAGTTTGATGGATGTACCCCATTGAGCGTATGTTGTATGTATTAAAGAAACTAATTCGTAACATGGCTCGTCCGAAAGCCTCAATAGCAGAAGGGTATATAGCGAATGAGTATATGACTCTTTGTTCAAGGTACTTGAAAGACACTAAGGCAAAATTCAATACACTCGATCGAAACTGCGACGTTGGATTTGACCAATATGAAGGTGATATGTCCATATTTTCACAACGTGGACGAGTTTTAGGAGATGGCACGAGTCGTATTCTCCATGATGATTTGAGGGAGAAATCTCATATATATATATATCTTAAAGAATTGTGATGATGTACTGCCTTTCCTCAAGTAAGCTAAACTAACCATAAATAATATTTTAATTTTTGTATAGTGTGTGAATTTATTTAATTTATATGTATATTGTTGTAGTGAGTACAATCAAATACCACAAAGTAATACACAGCAAGTGTCGGATGATGAGTCCAACATCAATTTTATTGATTGGTTTAAAAAGAAAGTAAGTGTTTCTATGATATTGGTAATCATGTTTTGTGCAAGGTTATTTGTTCTTGTTCATTTACATTGTAATATGTTTTCAAGTTGAAAAAATGCAAATGCAAGATGATAGCTCTAAATCTGCTGAGTTACTTAGATTGGCCCGTGGTCCTTCTATTTACATTACTACTTTCAATGGTTATGTTGTCAATGGATATAGGTTTCGGATTGAGCTCGTGACAATAATTGTAAAACACAAAATTCTAGGGTCTGTGTAGTTGGTGATATAGGCTCTCAGACAAATTATGTTGACTATTATGGAGTGCTGACTGAAATACTTGAACTGCAGTACCTTGATGGAAAGCACCAAGTTTTATTTCGATGTAGATGGTTTGATGTTATGATAAAGTGAAGGGTGCCAAAACTGATGAGTATGGATTCACTAGTATTAATCCCAATCGTCTTTTGAAAACAAATGAACTTTTCATTTTTGCCAATCAAGCTTCACAAGTGTTTTATGCCATTGACAAAATCAATAAAGGTGGGCATGCTGTTGTTAAGATGCAACCTCGGTATTTGTATTCGACACCACAAGAAACAGAGGATGAAGACAATGATGCAGCTGATTTAGATGAAGCATATCAGCATGGTGAATCATTCAATTATGACTGTGGTTAGACAAGTTCTTTTGATGGGAATGTTCATAATATTATGAGAACAAACTGTGAGCCAATAGTAGTTGACTTGACAACAATCAAAAGGAAGAGAAAGAGAAAAGAGATTTGAGAAATACATTTCAAATTTGCTTTGAGGTCAACATCAAGTGTGGGGTTTGTCTGCTACTATATTTCTTTTTCTTGATATAACTTTTACTCATAACTTGACTCACTTTTAGTTTTAACAGTGTTGTTGTAATCCTTTGGCCGATTGAGAAAATGATTGTCCGTTTTGTCATATGTGTACATATTTCTTCTCAGCTGAAGTAGCTACGACTGGAGCAGAGTCAAGTAAATCTTTGGTAGCTGCTATTTCTGCTTTTTTGTCTTAATAACTCTAGAGTGGCTTTCTCGCATTATAAAGGTATTGTTCTCACAAATTATTCTCCCATGTCTGTGTTGTTTATGGCTTATGATTGAGTGAAACTTTTTATTTGAGTTTTAGAATCTGATCACAGTTACTCATGACTCATGTAATCTGTTAAACTTGCTCACGTTTATGTCTCTTATTGTGTGAATAAATTTTGGTTGGGTGTTGTTTGGATTGTATCCGGTTTAGAGAGCTTCTAATTTTTGTTTGTGAATTGAACTTTGATAAAGTTGGTTTCCTTGGATTGATAGTTTTGCAGGTAAACAATCTGAAATTTCTACTAGATGCTTGGCAGAATGATGCACTAAGATTCCTCTTTTAGTGTTTTGCTATTGTTTGTTGATAATGAAGGAAGCGTGAGGGGATTTGTCGAGCCAGGTCTTGTTATTTTCAGATTATTTCTGTGATCCGTTTTTGTAAGAGGATACCGGTGGCGGTGTCTTTCTTTGTTGTGTTTCTGTTGCCACTGGTTTTGCAATACTGCTGTGATGCAGAAGGGGAAATTCAGATTATTTAATAGGAATTGGAAGCTATAATATTACTGGTCCTGCAACTGAAGTCAATATGATGGAGTATGCAAACATGGAGCAAGTTGCATCGGGCCTTCATGTTAGGCTACGAGCGCGTGCCATTAAAGTGCTGGAGAAGTTAAAAGAAAGGTAATTATTTTTTCCTTAGTCGGTCTGTTTAAACGTCTTTCTTGGCTATGTTTGTTGTAGTTTGATAAAGCTTAGGCATGTCTACCTTGTCTAAAATAAACTTGCTATCTTGTGCAATCTGCAGTCTTGTTTGGATCAAGACCTAAATTTGTTTTGAGTATTTAGGTGCAACCAAGCTGAGGAGTCTGTTAATATGCGTATAGACTACAGAGTGTGCATACTTAGTGCAGATGTGTCTTTTTTTCTGAGCTTTTGTTTTGTTTGATAGCAAATTATTATTGACAGCAAATGTACATTTGGTCTCACTATACGGCTTCCTACATTATTATTATTGACAGCAAATTTACATTATTGCTCCAATGGCTAAATCTGAACACTTTTAGACAAATTATCAGTATTTGTCTTAGACTCCATATATGCAATTGCTAGTGAAAACATTCCCTACAAACCACTCTGAAAGCTGTACATATATATATATGCATCAAAACATACCGTCTATACACAGCTCAAGGTAATATGTGTACAGACTACAGAGTGTGCATACTTAAGTGATTAGATGTGTCTTTTTTTCTATGCTTTTGTTTTGTTTGCATTATATCTTTCTTGTGTTCACGTATGTCGACCTGTTTTAGTTGCTAGCGTCTAGGACCTAAAGTTCAGGTTGCACAGTATGTCTAAGTTGTTGTATAAGATGTGTTTGTCATATGAGTGTGCAATCTGTTTGACAGCTTGTTTGTCGTGTCATGTGTTGTATAAGATGTGCTCTGTTTTGCCTTCAACATATTGATATTCTTATGCTAAGAATATGCTCTGAAACTAAGTTGCCTTTGACAACTTTGTGAAACTGAATCTATGTATTTTGATAGCGGCGTCTTTCCATTCAGTATGTTAGATTATGTGACCGGATTTCATTTAGTATATTGATTAAGAAAAACAGTTTGAATCCTTTTGTTTACAACAAGAAATATCTACTAATTTCTATGAATGCCGTAGAAATTACCGAAAAACTTGGTGTCTTTTATCGCCGTCAACATAATTGATATGCTTTTGTGATTGATCTTGATTTCACTCTAACATGAGAGTAAAAGAGCAGAAACTTATTGACTTATCCTAGTTTTTTGAATTCATTGTGTATGTAATGTGTGTGCATAAGGAAGGCAAGGTTGATCAACTTATAAAAGACCTCTAAGTTATAATGCTTTTGGTTATATACAGGAAGGACTCAGGGACACCGAGTTGCTCGTGTTAAAAAAGAAGCGGGATCTTCGTAATTATATGTATGCACCTGGGTAGAAAAGAAGCATACATTTGATGTATATAATTATTTGTTCAATTGTACCAAGATTGGAACTTTCTTATTAATGAGTAATTGATATGATTGTGTTTTAACATTATTATCTCATCATTAATTTTATTTTAGCAATAGTGCCGGCCTAATGTAGAGAGGGGTTCATGATTAATAATTGTGGTAATTGTCATCAATAAAAAAATTACTGAGGGGCGGATGACTTGTAATGAGAGGCTATGTTGTTATTGTATCATTATTTAGTGAGGGGCAAGTTAAGCTATACCAAAGGGATGTTTGGACATTAGATCATGATTTAGTGGGGGTAAATGGAGTTTTAGTGAGGGTATATTCCGTAATAAAACAATACTTAATGAAGGGAAAGTTAAGCTATACCAAGGGGATGTTTGGTCATTAAATCATGATTTAGTGAGGGGTCAATGGTGTTTTAGTGAGGGTATATACCGTAATATAAACAATATTTAATGAGGGGCAAATGAACTATTGTGACAAAATATGTCGTCGCCAGAACAATTTTTAATGAGAGGAAACACATGTCACTAAAACATCAATAACCACGGGAACTTTTACTCTCACAATTTACCTTTATATAGGGAAGCAGTAAGGACAGGCGGTGAGAGTAAATTTCCTCTCATTAAAAGTCTTTAGTCATGGGAAAGTGACTTTTAATGACCTGATTTCCCCACATTAAAAATCGATTTTCTTGTAGTGAAGGTTAAAAGGATAAATTCGACAAAAGTCACATCATAATAAATTACCACCAAATTTGTCAGAAAATGTTGCGTGTGTACCCATGAAGAGCCGAATAGTACATGCATCGAATACCTAAATACTTAGTGGAATTTCAAAAGGTACTACACGATCTTACAAAGATCGTGGGATCACATCTATAACCGTCTATCACTCTATTTATTCTCTCAGAAATATCTCTTCAACCTCTCCAAAGAAACAGCAAAATGGCTTCAAAGCAAGTTCAAGAAATAAGATTGATAGATAAAAAAGAAACCTTCTACATAGATCAATTTGAACATGAGTTTGATGATACCTTGTCAGCTAGCCTACTTTGTGAGAAAATTAAAACGATACAAGGGCTAGTGAATCTGTTGAACATCAAATTGGAGAAGAATTTGGATGTGGAAGCAATTCTTCAATTTTGGGAAAATATGAAGGTGGTAAAGCATTCTCTAACAACAACCATTCATGGAGAAAGGATTTGCATTAATACAGAGATTATACGACAATTGTTTGATTTCAAGAAGCCAATTGAGAAATCAATCAATCTACTCAGTTTACCGCTTGACGGACCTTTTCTATGCTATCAATCCTTACCGGCAGTGTACCGGGTCAAATTGTAGTGATAGAGTGATGAGTCAGGTGTCGATCCTCAGGGAAACTTGGTAATTCACCGTGTGATTAAACACCGAGAAACTATTATTATCTCAATCTAAGTCGCAATTTTATCATCCAACCAAACTCTAAACTAACAAAGCATAAAACTGAAACAGATATATATAAGTATATAAATATATATATATATATATATATCAATACATATATATATAGATATAAATATATATAGGTACCAAAACAATATCTAGGGGAGGGAGATAGATATTATAATTAGAGACTAGCCAAGAATATGTTATTGAATCATTATATCTTTTTAGTGGAAATTAGATGTGCTCGATCATTATTTTAAGTTAAATCAATTATACGGAATGGTGCACTCCTAAACTAAACAATTCATCCTCACACGAGCATCTGAAATTGTCATATGTCCAAACATTTGTCCAAGGTCATCCTCAAGCATGGGTCACTCCCGTTTTGTCATTCGGCCAATTTTAAGGGATGTCAATTAAACAAACGAATTAAACGTAATAATCTCTCGAGTACATATTTCAATAAGAGTTTGTTTCTCCCGAAACAAATCTACCCCCGGTTTAGGAAATCGGATTCCGTTGTCACGTTTTCACTCGGCCAATTTTACCCTCCGGTCTTTCTATTAACGAGTTCATAACCTAACTACGAGGCGTCAATTCATAATCGATTATGAATTCTTTCATATCAAGTAGCTAATTCAATACGAATATAGAAAGAGATTCATTATAACCGATTTTATCCAATTTTAGTATAGTCATCATCCATTTCCCTAAAAAGATAATACTAATCCAATTTCATATCTTGGCTAGATACTAAGTTTAGCCTAACAACATAATAACTAAAATATAGATACTATAATTAATACATAAACATAAATACATTAGAAAAGTTACCAGGTTACAATTGAAGCATTCGAGTTGTATCATCCGGAAATAGCAACTCCTTGACATCAATGAGCCTTGATACATCCTCTAAGCATTATAACGAGACTTTATACTACAAAGCATTATTCCGGCGAGTGCCGTTTACGACTTTTATTTAATGAAAAACAACAAAACGAAACTATAGAGATATATAGAAGAGAGATATATGCATTGGTACACTTCAAAATGGTTGCAATTGAGGGGTATTTATAGAGTGTACCATAAGGCCGGCGCGTGCCGGACCACCACCGGCGCGTGCCGGCTACACAGTATATATTCCCTTGTCAGAGATTTGTGGGCCCCGTTTCCAGAGATTTTTCTGCAATATTCGGCCTTCTCCGGCGCGTGCCGGACATACAACATATCTGATGTTCGTAAAAACCTATCTCGAGCTGTAGACCTCGATTGACATGATTTGATATTCGTTGGAAAGCTCTTTTGAAGGCCTACAACTTTCATCAAGGACTTTTTCTCTGAAAATGCCTCTAAGTTAGATCAAATGTCCGTTGAAGATGAGTTACGGTAGAAACATTAAGGACGAGTTGATCCGTTCAAAGTTGTTAGATTTTGGCATAATCTTTTATCCCACAAAAACTCATGATTTATGCTCCAAAGTATGTCATATTTTGGAATCTCGGTACCCATTTGATTCTGCAACAAACTCAACGAAACACCAAACGTAAATCTGACAAAAAAACATCATTTTTATCGTTTTTATAACTTATGCATCTAATTATAACTAACTATGATTTTTATAAGTTTTCGATGCATTTATATGAAATTATACTAAAATATCATAAAATAATAATAAAAAGTCTTATAATATGATCATATATTTTTCATACATCACCGCTCAAGAGTGACGCTTTTCTCTCTCAAATTTCTTCAATAGAGAAACCAGCAGAGGTTTACTAAAAAGTGGACAGTCTCAAACTGGAATTTGCCCTACTCAGCATATGGATAAGCAAAATTGTCATTGGACAATATCAAGGGCTAGATTGTTTGTATGTGGATACAATCAATCTAATGAATATCATTTAGGATCAAGTTGATTTCAACTAGGCCAGTTATGTTTTCAATCAAATCACGAAGCAACATATTAAAGAGATTGAAATGATCAGTCAAGCTAAAGCTGAAGAAATACAGAAGTTAGGAAGACTTCATTTAAATAAATCACTCAGTCTGGTGATATAATATTACCTAGAGACACTCAGTCATGGAAAAGAAGCTGAACAAGCTACTGCATCAACCAAAACTGAGAAGACTGCACTATTTGTGAGTTCAAGAGAAGAATCTTAAAAGGCTGAAGGAAAGAAAATTGTGTCTCAGCAAATAGCTGAACAAGAAGGAGTCAAACATAAAGCTGAATCAGAAGGAAAAAGAGAAGTAGAAAGAACCTTGTTCCCAGAAATCTCAGTTAAGGGAACTGAAACAACCAAGACAGCAGCAACTGAGGGGAACAAGAACTGAAACTGATAACTAAGAGTGATCAGTTAGCTGAAGATGTTTCTCGTAAGAAGCAAAGGTTATCAGAGAAACAAGTTTCTACTATGGTTACTGTATAAGAGACTCAGCAGACACAGCAAAAAGAGAGTTCCATTGAACCAAAAAGAATTGTCAATCTCATGAGAATGAAATTGAAAACTGTGGACTCTCAGGAATCACTCAAAGAAACCTTAAAATTTGAAGAAGAATGGTTTCTAAAGAACCTTAAAGAAGAAGACTTGTATGCATTATTTCCTATAGAAGAGCTTCTAACTAAATGCTACAAATTACTTGATGAAAAAGCTCAACAAATGAAGTAGAAGTCGGTTGACTCATCAGCACCTAAATATAAACCAAAGAAGGATGATGATGAAGATAAGGATGATGATGATTCAAAGAAACTGATAGAGCAAGATTCAATTTTGCAGCCTGAAACCAATACTAAAATTCAAGGACAATCAGTTGATCAGAAAGAATGATTGTCAGTTGGGTCATAGACAACTGACAATCAAAAGCAAGGTGAAGATGTTGGGCAAGAACTGATGATTGTGGATCATCAAAATCAGCCAACAATCAAGGAAGACATAGATCCAACTGAGTTCCTGACAGTAGAAGAACTGCATAAAGTACAGACTTCTTTGAATGAGTTACTTACTCCGAAGGGAGATTACAACAATCTCTTGTCAAGTATCTCAGGATATTTGGACTACAAAAAGAAAATTGATGTAACTGTGAACTCAAAGTTAGACACAATCAAGCAAGTTACATCAAACTCAGCTTCAGAGATCCTCTAGCTCAAAGAAAAACTGGAGATAACAACATATGAATACCGTGAGATTCATGCTCAAACTGAATGGCACTTAAATCAGAGAATTTATGGTCTTGAGACTCAGCTTTCAGAACTCTTCACTTCACAGAAAGGCATTGCAAAAGACCAGAAACAGACACAGGAGTTAATTACTCAGTTGTATGATGCCAAAAAGGGGGAAGCATAAGAAGAAAAGCTAAAACTAGAAGTTGAACTAGCAAGACTCAGAGAACTTAGAGATGAAAAAGGAAAGTTAGTCTCAATTTCAAATATCAGAGATCCAGTAGAACTTAGGGAAGAATAGCTCATTTTGAAATACAAAGAACCTGAAGACAAAAGAGCAGCTCTTACAAGTGATATATGGATAAAATTTAACAAAGATTACAGCCATGTGAAAGCAAAATACAAGCACACATCCTTTGAAGAGTCCCTGGTATATATCTTATCAGAAAAGTATCCTTCACAGAAAATGATGGAACGCAAGAAGATAAGAAGGATAGAAGAAAGACTTGGACTCAAAGAAAAGAGAGAATAGATGATGATTGATATTGATGAATTTGTAATTATTACAAAAACAATGACGATCTTCCCAAGTTAGATTTATGGAGAAAATGGAAACAATCAAGCTTAGTTGACTACAATAGAGCTTTCTCCAAAAAAGACAGCCAAAGAAGATGAATATATGATGTATGATAAAGAAAGGATGTTTATCAGAGTTACAAAACAGGCTTAATAGCTTATGTTCTAATTTTGCAATCAGTTGTGTAATATGATCCATTTTTTGAGAATTCTAATGATAAATCCAGTTTTAGTTTTACTCTGTTTTTTACTTTGTTTTTATCTTTAAGTTTTTTCTTTTAAGGAGGGGTTTGGCATCATCAAAAAGAGGGAAATTGTGATGATGATTCATCTTTATTTATTTAATTGTTTGTTTACACCCCATTGATGAAGTGTTGAAACTAAATGTTATAGTGAAAAGCTAAAAGATGTCGAGAAATGAATGTATAAGATTTATTAGAGTCTGGTCTTTGTATAGGTTGCATCAGACAAGCACTGTTATAAATAGGGAGTTGTAGAACTAAAAAATGGAAATCATATAGAAAACTGAAAATCATATAGAAACTGGAAATCATACAGACACTGGATGTCACATCAAGAAACTGAAAGTGTTAATCAGAACTAAAGAAGGTAAGTTCGCTGAGGGACACAGACTTAGTTGGCTATCTAGAAGCTGAAGGCTGAGGGGAAAAAGTCAATTAAGAAGGCTGAGGGACACAGACTCATTTATTGAAGAAGGAAAAAATGGAGGGTTCAAACTCAGTTTATGAAGACAAAGCCGAGACTGTAAAGTTAGAATTCAGGTAAGTTTGTGATAGCGTGAGCTGACTTTATGGATCTTGTATGAAGACCCAAGATACATAAGTGTTGGGGAGATTTTGCATCATTAAAACAAAAGAAAATTTATAAAACCTATACTACCATGCAAAACTACCTCCTAACCGGCCGAATACCGGGTAGTTGCTAGTAAAGTTGGATAAGTACGGGTATCGATCCTCAGGGAATTGGGATGTCGAATCTAACTTATTAATTCTTCTTTATTAACCTAAACCTAAACTAAAACGGAAAAGTAAACTGGACAGAGGATTGTTAATCCAAAGCCAGGAAGGATAATTGCGAACCAAAATAAATAAAACTATAACAGTAAACTAACTAACGAACATGATAATGACTGAAGCGATCAAACATGGAACGAACCATAATCCACCATCCCGCAACCCTTAATTTCTTCCCTAGATTATCTTATAGTGATTTAATTCAAGTTGTGGTTTCACCTATCAAACGTATGAATTCCTACTTTCGTAGATGAATTCGCCTATCAATCTCTATCTTTCGATTTACGGAGATTAACGCATCATAAAATAAACCAAGGTGCAAGATTTTCTAGATCTAACAACCTAGACATTCAACCTATCAACTTTCGTTTGATATAGATCAAAACATCTATTCTTTCCTATGGTGATCTCGCGTTTACACCGACTTTCGTCCTACGGTAAACATCAATCGCAAACATCTTTCGATATAAATTTGCAATAACAAATAATCATAGAAAAGATACGAACTTGGAATTTAAACTTACAAGATATCCGTAGGAAGAAAGTAAAAACGCTGCGTAGAAAGATATCCATGGCTGCTCCATGTTTATTCAACCTCAAAACATCATCATGGTTCAAGAAACGAAGGAAAAACAAACAAAATAAAAGACCTAACCTAACCCCGATCACCCGAGCACAAGGCTCGGGTGATCGGCCTTGAAAGCTCCCGTAAAGCGGCTGCCGTCCGTGTAATTTTCATATGAAAAATCTGATGTAATTAGGGTTGGAATCGCAGCTGCTTTTATAGAAAAATCAAGTCGGTTGCTACAGTAAAGGTGCCGGACGCCCGTCCATAATGTCGGACGCCCGTTCACTATTTTCAGCAACAGCATCCAAACTTGTAACGCTCATATCTCGGGCCTCGTAAGTCGGAATGGAGTGATTCAAAATCATGTAGAATCCTCTCTTCAATCCCTACAACTCTTCTCTTGAGGTCCAGAGTCAAATCGGTTGTTATCATATCAAGAACTGCGTCGGAAGTCGGGACTACCCGGAATCCTGATTTCCCAACATTCATCTTGATTGATTTCTTTCCTTATATCTTTCAATCTTCCATAACTTTGATTGATCCTTTCCAATCACGAATTTGGCTCTCTAAAATCCTCTCTCCCATCATCAATGAGTATCTACAACAATAGGAAAACATACCAAAGCGTAACATAATCCTAAAATAATATAAAATCATGATTTAAACACATAAATCGCTACGTTTCGCAATTTAGCTATTAAAAACACCATTTGCTCAATTAATCGATATAAAGCTCGATTTATATGCAAATTATACAAATATGAGGGAAATCATTATAAAATATAACGTTACAAATCGTATAAAATCACCCTTAACAACTCCCCCACACTTAAACCTTGCTCGTCCCGAGCAAGACAAAACAAAATCAAGACTCGAGACATATAAACATTTATGCAAATATAAAGCATATTCAATAGTTTAGAGGTTCACCCAAGTGTGTGTGTGCATAGCCATAATAAACTTCCACTAAATCCACACTTGAAATTGATTCAAGCAAAACTAGCCAACATCCCATTTAAATTAGAAATAAAAACGATTATAACATGCACCTCACGAAACATACAGATTCGGAAAAGATAATAGGAAGTCTTTAAAATATTTCCGACATACTTAGAGGATAATCCCTACATCATATCTTTCAGTTTATACTGGGGATAGTCAGAAGATAACTAAGGTTTTCAACCATCTTTTCACATTGCCATTCACTAATTTTTCTTTATAGTTCAATCAATTCCACACATATATAGCATATATGCCCTCATTCCCAGCAATAGGACGTCTCGGGATAACACCCTAGCTGGACTACTATCATCAGGCAGTCGGGAGCTATTAACCTCATAGTGGTATAGGACATTTCGTGATAATGCCCTACCGCTCTCAAATCATCGGCAGCTACTTCCGACACTTAAATACATAATTCATATTATTCATCTTAGATTGGTATACAAACCTTAAATTATATCCCTCCTATCACATTCAAACCTTCAGATATTCACAGTATGTCATACTTTAACTCTAAACACAAACTATTAAAATTTCCAAAATTCGTATGGAAGCAAAGAATCATGCGATAATCATCAAAAAATCTCTAATCAAATGGGCATAGCTTTAAAACATAGCTCATCATCTACTATGGCACGTGAAAAATAGTGTCGGGTGAAACATCTAAATTTACTAAATATGCAAAATAATGCACCAATGATATAAGAACTCGAACAAAGATATGCATTTGTTCACTTGGGACAAAACAAAAATTTAAAAATTAAGCACTTTTTCATAGAAATAAAATAGTATGGCAAATGAATGTAGATACCACATAGCTATTCCCCTCCCCCACACTTAAATTACAACATGTCCTCATGTTGTGCGAAAAATAAAGAGAAGCAAAGAACTTAGCTGATTGTAGTTCTAAAGTGGCAATTCCGGAAGTGCTCCGAATCAAATCCAGAAAGGCTTGATGAAAGCAGTAAACTGTGGACCATCCACCGGAAAACTGGCTTCATCTAAAAGCGCACAATTGCTAATGCATACACCCTGCACACTTGAAAACAAGGCAAAATCTCGGGGATAGGGGGAAGATAACATATAAAGCACAGGAAAGGAAGTCTAGAGAATTTTTAGATTAAGCTCATATAAAGATGGACATATACATGGAATATTACAAAATAGTAGGGCTAGGTGCAACTATATGAAAATGCATTACAATGCAATCTACGTGAAAAATCCTAAAAATAAAATAAAAACGAGGTAGTATTACGGAAACCGACAGTTAACTACACTCAAAAAGAAAAATAAACTAGGTGGTATTACGAAAACCGACAGTGACCACAAAAGAAAAGAAAATTTATAAAACCTATACTACCATGCAAAACTACCTCCTAACCGGCCGAATACCGGGTAGTTGCTAGTAAAGTTGGATAAGTACGGGTATCGATCCTCAGGGAATTGGGATGTCGAATCTAACTTATTAATTCTTCTTTATTAACCTAAACCTAAACTAAAACGGAAAAGTAAACTGGACAGAGGATTGTTAATCCAAAGCCAGGAAGGATAATTGCGAACCAAAATAAATAAAACTATAACAGTAAACTAACTAACGAACATGATAATGACTGAAGCGATCAAACATGGAACGAACCATAATCCACCATCCCGCAACCCTTAATTTCTTCCCTAGATTATCTTATAGTGATTTAATTCAAGTTGTGGTTCACCTCTCATAAGTATGAATTCCTACTTTCGTAGATGAATTCGCCTATCAATCTCTATCTTTCGATTTACGGAGATTAACGCATCATAAAATAAACCAAGGTGCAAGATTTTCTAGATCTAACAACCTAGACATTCAACCTATCAACTTTCGTTTGATATAGATCAAAACGTCTATTCTTTCCTATGGTGATCTCGCGTTTACACCGACTTTCGTCCTACGGTAAACATCAATCGCAAACATCTTTCGATATAAATTTGCAATAACAAATAATCATAGAAAAGATACGAACTTGGAATTTAAACTTACAAGATATCCAGAGGAAGAAAGTAAAAACGCTGCAGAAAGATATCCATGGCTGCTCCATGTTTATTCAACCTCAAAACATCATCATGGTTCAAGAAACGAAGGAAAAACAAACAAAATAAAAGACCTAATCTAACCCCGATCACCCGAGCACAAGGCTCGGGTGATCGGCCTTGAAAGCTCCCAGAAAGCGGCTGCGTTTTGTGTAATTTTCGTATGAAAAATCTGATGTAATTAGGGTTGGAATCGCAGCTGCTTTTATAGAAAAATCAAGTCGGTTGCTACAGTAAAGGTGCCGGACGCCCGTCCATAATGTCGGACGCCCGTTCACTATTTTCAGCAAGCAACAGCATCCAAACTTGTAACGCTCATATCTCGGGCCTCGTAAGTCGGAATGGAGTGATTCAAAATCCTGTAGAATCCTCTCTTCAGTCCCTACAACTCTTCTCTTGAGGTCCAGAGTCAAATTGTAACGCCCCGCTCCCAGATACCGAGCCCTTATCCGGAAGAGAACGTTCGGCGCGTATAACGTTAAATAAATCTAAAATTATACGCCAGCCTCTACGTCATCGTATCAAAAATAAAGCAACGGAAGTCCAAATGACTCGGGTAAAAACCATAAATGCTACTAGAATAGAAAACAAACCGTCTAGGGGTAAAAAGGAAAAGCTTACAACAACGGTAACAAGCTTACAACGTACGATGTCCCAAAGAGAAGATACAAAGCTAGTCTTACAAACTTGAAATAAAAGTACAACAAACTTATAAGAGAATCTACAAGATAAACCGTACAACCTTTAAAAGAAAAGTGAAGGAAAACATCGAGAGGGCTTCAATGCCATCAAAACGTCCTCGAACTCCTCAACGAAAACCCGATCAACTTTGTTCGTCTTCTCACCCCCAAACACATAGAAAAATATGCATTCGAGGTAAGTACAACGTACTTAGTAAGAAAGAGAAGCTATGATAACAATTATTGTTATAAAGAAAAGATAGTTATTTAATTAGTTATTTAAGCGGGACCGACTCAATCTAGGGTTCACTTCATGCTCATCAACACGTCGTGACTAATCGTTTCTAACTTAGCTTATCTATGTTACAACCGCACTCAAGGGCACTACGCGCATCCACCTCAGCAGAGTCCCTCTGTACTTAGGGTCATTGACCTACAGAGTTATTCTACCTTGGGAACACTCTATTGCAACATATTAGTGGATCACACCAATATCCACGAAGTCTAGAAAAGGTAGACTCCGATAGCACGCACACCTCAGCAGAGTCCCTCCGTACTTAGGGTCTTTTGACCTACGAAGTTCTTCCACCTTCAGAGGTAGCACATGCATCGCGATTTAGCCGGTGCCTAGCCAAGAGAGACATGTTGTTTAATCTTTTACTAGTCACATACGTTGTTTATTAAGTTATTGACTAGCCAACCTAAGTGTTTTCAAATAATCTCCCTCACCCATACTACTCTCTTCCTAGACCACTAGACACGGACCGGATCCTAGCACATACACAGACATTGATGAATCCTAATTCATCAAAGCACAAGCCTATCATGCTCTTCCGACGGATCCGAACTTCAACTCCCTTTAAGAGTACATTCGGTGTTTTAACTGAACGAATCAGAAGCTCAATTCAGGCTTGTCTATATTTATACCATATTAACATATCATATATAAAGGTTTCATAAAGATAAATCATGTTTATAAGGCTGAACAACAACCCACAAAGAAAGAAGGACAAAACAAGCTAGACGCCCGTTTAAGCCCCTGGACGCCCGTCTGAATCTTACTGAACGCCCGTCCAAAGCTGGACGCCCGTCCACTATACCCAGACGCCCGTCCACCTAACACAGTTTCAATCCTGAATGTAAAAATAGCACTTCAGACGCCCGTCCGGTTAAGCAGACGCCCGTATGAGACACAACCTAAGCAGACGCCCGTCCGGATAACCGGACGCCCGTCCACCCGGATTCGACCAAAACCCTAATATCATCACCATGCGATTTCCGATCGTATTTCAACCAAAACAAGAAAGCAAATTAACACAAGTAAGCACGAAAATCTTCATCAAAAGACTCCATATACTCTATAGACATTAACCAATGCAACCCTCATCCCTCTAACACCAAAACTTCTTGAGAAAAGATCTAATCCTTACAACTAAGAATTGAAATCATAGGAATAGCTTTTCTTACCTAATGCAGCCAGAAAACTGCTCCAAAACTCAGAGGAAGCTGCTGCAACACCGCCAACTGATAGGAATCCGTAGCCCTCTTCGCAACGATTCCAAGCCTTAAACTCGATCTGAAAGAGATGAGTCTTTCTCTTAGAATTGTGTTGAACTCTCTCTTGTTCTCTCCTCCCCTCTCACAGCCGCCCAAGGGTAAGGGGAAGGGGCTGAATTCCTGGTTTTTAATTAGGTTAGTGATTAGCCTTTGCAAACAAATCCGTTTATATACCCACTCCCCTAACCTTAGCTTTTCCTTTAATGCCCTTGTTTAACAAAACTGATTTTCCTTTTAATTATATAGGTTTCGAATATATATATATTTACGTATATACCTTAAATCGTTTAATTAAATCACACGAAAAACTGACTTTTAGTTAAAAGGCTCTTTTACCCTTTTTCGAAAAGTCGGGATGTTACATTCTTCCCCCCTTAAAGAAGTTTCGTCCTCGAAACTTGACAGAACCAACTCCACTTTCATCTTAGATACCGCTTGCCCACTTTCTAGTTCACTTTCAAAAACAAACATTATCTCCAACTGATTTGAACCTTATTATTTTCAACATCAAGACTTCGACGCGTCCATCACAACTAATCTAGTACTTCAGACCCAAGCACCATTCTATCTTATCCACACACAAAACATCTACCTTATACTCAACTCTTCTAACCCAACTTCTTAAGCTCTTCCTAGAACCCTGTGTCCCAAGAGTCATACATCCATCCACTAATTAACAGTAGAATTCTTCCAGGTTCTTTGTCCATTCATCACCCTTACGAAGTTTCCGGACTTACGCAAAGGTTACTCGATCTATACATTCGCCTTACCCTCAAGAGCGACTATTAACTTAAGGAACTTCAATTCCGCCTTGCTATCAATTCAAGACTAAACCATCTATAACACCCAAACCCTAGACAAACTTCAATCTTTACTAGTCTCCAAAAAAAAGGTAACCACATAAACTTCTTCTACCAGACTTACAAGGATTTCCTATAGACAAGAATACAACTTTGATAGTGAGTTTATCAAGAACCATAACTTTATAGTCCAACGAGAATATTGGAGTTGTGAAAGAGTTTATTTTTAAACAACACATCTATAAGAAACAAAGTTTTAAACTTGTCCTCACCTTGATTCCAGAAGAAGGGTAAGAATGGTTATGCAAATCTTTTGAAAATTTGAAACTACTAAGGGAGATAGCAAATAGGAAAATCTTGAGATGTGTAATACAGAATGAAGGCGGATTGAACTTGGTTCACATGCATATGATAAAACATTTGTTTAGATAATGCAAAATGGATGATATATAAAATTTGCCTATATGAGGGTACTTGTGATAAGTCACTAAAAACAAAAGTACTCTGACTGAGACATTTATCACAGCAAGAGGTCATTCTACAAAATCCAGATTGAAACATTTTCCTTTCTCTTGAAATTATTGGTATGATTGAATGCAAAAGAAAGACAAACTTGCTATTAAAGAGTTCAATAGAAAGGTCTAGAAGTGGAAGAAGTCTCAAATATTATTCAAATATGTACTTATACATATGATAAATGTATATAAAGATTTGAAGACGACTGATATTCTCTCGAAAGATTTCATGTTGAAAATCCAAGTAAATTGGTGAAATGTTGTGAAAGGGGTCATGAATGATTACGTGGAAAAGAAAGTAAAAGAATTCAGAAAATGCATATTCTATTTCTTTCAACAACCGTTGCAGTTAAAATATTATTTTTGAAAGCGGGGAAACATCTTCTCCAAAGGTTCAAGGATAAAGGTAAACCGGAGAAGTGCTTCGTGAAGAAATCATAAGTAACGACTGAGTAAAGAAAACACAAGAGTTTCGAATAGTACATGTTTTTGTGTCGTTCAAAGATTAACACAATAAGAACTATTGTGATATTGTTAAAAAGTTTTGAATCGAAGATGAAAGTGTTCAAAGGATAAGGACAACCCTTTGTTTTTTTTTTTTTTTTTTTTTAAAAATAAAAAAAAATCAGAAAGTCATTTCTTCCAATTTGAAGAAAGAAGGTTTGGAATAAAACAAAACGACTTAACACCTGTAGTAAATTTTTTTTTTCTTTTGTCGAGGGAAAACTCTTAACAAAATAAGTTGTATGCTAAAATCCTTCATCAAACGTAGCTTTAAAAGACGTGCATGAGTTGTAAAGGAGGTTCAACTACTCGCTTATTCAAAACAAAAATTTCATAAGGAAGTAAAGGATATAGTACTTTGAAAGGAATTATCAATAGAGCTTTTGAACATATGTATATATGAAATTTTCTAAAAGTAGTTTGAAGCTATTTAAAGACACTTAGGTAAGAAATGGTTATTCACGTATTCTTTCCGGAAGACAAAAGAATATGTATTTAAAATGGATGTTATGAGGAAGTTTTGATCTTTCCACCCGGTTTCGAAATTTATAAAATTCTAATAAAAGAGTTGAGTCCTTAAACAAAAGTTTTCTGCACTAAAACATCGTGTATGGGATGCATTGAAGGTAATCACTAGGATGCAAAAGTGTATTGACCCAAATTTGCTAAACATGATGCAATGAAAGGGTATGCGGTTGCCGTGTCAAATAGTTCGAAGGGTGAGAAACTCATTTCCTTAAATCAAGCATTGACACTATGAAAACATCTTCATAAAAAAAATAAACATCAAAGTATGTGCACACTTGAAGAATAAAACTTCGCAATGGAAGAACTCTTACCGAGTTCAAAAAGTTTCAAACGGATGATCCAAAGCTACCACATTGGTCACAAATAGTATGCAAGGGGAAAAACATTTGAAATTAGAGGTAACTAAGTGTGAATCCAAATGATTATAAAAAGTACCTCGTTAAAGAAAACATGGGATTGGAAAGTCACCATGTAAGTGTTTCTTGTCACAAAAAAGGGTATTAAATCTACAACACTTAATATCTACTCACTAAACTTCTTATTTTGGATAACAAGTAAGTTAGGGTCTTATGCTTCAAAGCCTTCCCAACACATACTACCCCACACCTAAACTTCCAAGGTGAAAGAATGTTGTCTAGCCTTTCATGAACAAGTACTTAAATAATTTTAAAAGTTTAAGTACGTACGTCAACCATGAAATGATTGACTAGTACAAAACAAACCAAACTAATTTTGAACATGATGTAAAAAGAAAAGTTGTAGGTATACAAGCTTTACATATGCTACACAAAATTCAGAATTTATGGAAAAGCATAAGTTGGTTAAAAATAATTATTTTTGTCTCTCGCTGCAAGCTGTCAAAACTTTCAGAAATTTATAATCTACATTATTTTGCAGATTGAACTCAAATTAGAAAGAATTAGCACTTGACTCCAAAACAAAAATTTCAGATCAGAGAGTTTTCTACAACATATCAAAAATTCAAGTCATTTGAAAATGTTTAACTTATTCAAAACAGACTCGTAAGTAAGAGTACCGCTGCATAATTTTCTGAACAGAGTACTCCTCCTTGTTAAACACTTTATGAACAATCCATATTGAAAACTAAGTTGATGTCAAAATAGAAAATGTAGATAAGGCAATTTCCTAAGTGACTGCAAATTTATAGAATTTTTGAAACATCAGAGGTAATATTAAAAGACATATAGAAACGTGAACAAAGTTGTTTTACTCGTTTTACATAACACCAAAATACAAAATCAAGGTAATGATTGAATCAAAAGGTCGCAATAAGAAAACTTTAAATCCTCCAAGGAAAGAGCAAAAGGAGAAAAGTCTAGAAGCTCCAAAAGAAGAGAAGGGTTCTGCTAAAGATCCTAGAAGGAACACTAGAGGGCATCACATAAAGGATGTGAGCTTGGAACTCTAACTAACCTTTGCCAAGGAAGACTCTTCACCTGGTCCTAGTGAAACTTGACCAAGGTCTAAAGATTCTTAGTTTTACGATTTGCCACCAAGAACAAAAGAAGTCAGAAAGGTTCTAAAAGATCTAAGATACCTTATCTTAAAACAAAAGTTTAGGTCAGCAAAGAAACTTCTATGAATTCCCGCAATTCTCGAAAGATCAAAGAAGTCGAATGGTTACTAAGCGATCTTAAAGGTCTTATCTTAAGAAAGGGAAGCCTAGAAAAGCAAGGAACGCTTCGCTCTGATACCAACTGTAACGCCCCGCTCCCAGATACCGAGCCCTTATCCGGAAGAGAACGTTCGGCGCGTATAACGTTAAATAAATCTAAAATTATACGCCACCTCTACGTCATCGTATCAAAAATAAAGCAACGGAAGTCCAAATGACTCGGGTAAAAACCATAAATGCTACTAGAATAGAAAACAAACCGTCTAGGGGTAAAAAGGAAAAGCTTACAACAACGGTAACAAGCTTACAACGTACGATGTCCCAAAGAGAAGATACAAAGCTAGTCTTACAAACTTGAAATAAAAGTACAACAAACTTATAAGAGAATCTACAAGATAAACCGTACAACCTTTAAAAGAAAAGTGAAGGAAAACATCAGAGGGCTTCAATGCCATCAAAACGTCCTCGAACTCCTCAACGAAAACCTGATCAACCTGTTCGTCTTCTCACCCCCAAACACATAGAAAAATATGCATTCGAGGTAAGTACAACGTACTTAGTAAGAAAGAGAAGCTATGATAACAATTATTGTTATAAAGAAAAGATAGTTATTTAATTAGTTATTTAAGCGGGACCGACTCAATCTAGGGTTCACTTCATGCTCATCAACACGTCGTGACTAACTGTTTCTAACTTAGCTTATCTATGTTACAACCGCACTCAAGGGCACTACGCGCATCCACCTCAGCAGAGTCCCTCTTTACTTAGGGTCATTGACCTACAGAGTTATTCTACCTTGGGAACACTCTATTGCAACATATTAGTGGATCACACCAATATCCACGAAGTCTAGAAAAGGTAGACTCCGATAGCACGCACACCTCGGCGAAGTCCCTCCGTACTTAGGTCTTTTGACCTACGAAGTTCTTCCACCTTCAGAGGTAGCACATGCATCGCGATTTAGCCTGGTGCCTAGCCAAGAGAGACATGTTGTTTAATCTTTTACTAGTCACATACGTTGTTTATTAAGTTATTGACTAGCCAACCTAAGTATTTTCAAATAATCTCCCTCACCCATACTACTCTCTTCCTAGACCACTAGACACGGACCAGTCCTAGCACATACACAGACATTGATGAATCCTAATTCATCAAAGCACAAGCCTATCATGCTCTTCCGACGGATCCGAACTTCAACTCCCTTTAAGAGTACATTCGGTGTTTTAACTGAACGAATCAGAAGCTCAATTCAGGCTTGTCTATATTTATACCATATTAACATATCATATATAAAGGTTTCATAAAGATAAATCATGTTTATAAGGCTGAACAACAACCCACAAAGAAAGAAGGACAAAACAAGCTAGACGCCCGTTTAAGCCCCGGACGCCCGTCCGAATCTTACCGAACGCCCGTCCAAAGCCGGACGCCCGTCCACTATACCCGGACGCCCGTCCACCTAACACGGTTTCAATCCCGAATGTAAAAATAGCACTTCGGACGCCCGTCCGGTTAAGCCAGACGCCCGTATGAGACACAACCTAAGCAGACGCCCGTCCGGATAACTGGACGCCCGTCCACCTGGATTCGACCAAAACCCTAATATCATCACCATGCGATTTCCAGATCGTATTTCAACCAAAACAGCAGCAAATTAACACAGTAAGCACATAAAATCTTCATCAAAAGACTCCATATACTCTATAGACATTAACCAATGCAACCCTCATCCCTCTAACACCAAAACTTCTTGAGAAAAGATCTAATCCTTACAACTAAGAATTGAAATCATAGGAATAGCTTTTCTTACCTAATGCAGCCCAGAAAACTGCTCCAAAACTCAGAGGAAGCTGCTGCAACACCGCCAAACTGATAGGAATCCGTAGCCCTCTTCGCAACGATTCCAAGCCTTAAACTCGATCTGAAAGAGATGAGTCTTTCTCTTAGAATTGTGTTGAACTCTCTCTTGTTCTCTCCTCCCCTCTCACAGCCGCCCAAGGGTAAGGGGAAGGGGCTGAATTCCTGGTTTTTAATTAGGTTAGTGATTAGCCTTTGCAAACAAATCCGTTTATATACCCACTCCCCTAACCTTAGCTTTTCCTTTAATGCCCTTGTTTAACAAAACCGATTTTCCTTTTAATTATATAGGTTTCGAATATATATATATTTACGTATATACCTTAAATCGTTTAATTAAATCACACGAAAAACTGACTTTTAGTTAAAAGGCTCTTTTACCCTTTTCTGAAAAGTCGGGATGTTACACAAATCGGTTGTTATCATATCAAGAACTGCGTCGGAAGTCGGGACTACCCGGAATCCTGATTTCCCAACATTCATCTTGATTGATTTCTTTCCTTATATCTTTCAATCTTCCATAACTTTGATTGATCCTTTCCAATCACGAATTTGGCTCTCTAAAATCCTCTCTCCCATCATCAATGAGTATCTACAACAATAGGAAAACATACCAAAGCGTAACATAATCCTAAAATAATATAAAATCATGATTTAAACACATAAATCGCTACGTTTCGCAATTTAGCTATTAAAAACACCATTTGCTCAATTAATCGATATAAAGCTCGATTTATATGCAAATTATACAAATATGAGGGAAATCATTATAAAATATAACGTTACAAATCGTATAAAATCACCCTTAACAATAAGGACAATAATATCTTAGATGACTTAAGTGTTATGGTGTACTCTGATAAAGTCAATAAAAATCATATGAAGATAAAGTACTAAGTTTTGAAGAAGAGTAACTTCTTAGTTAACTTCTCAAGCTGAGGGACACTGACTCGGTTACATAACTTTTTTTGCTTCTGCTATAATCTCTTCACCCTGAGTATGTACATCTTATGGTGTGCTATGCCTATTACTTCATCTTTTGGTGTGCACAACTTGAATTTGGTATGGCTGCTGGTACTACATTTTTGGTTGATTACACGATGCCTACATAATCAAGTTTTCTAATTGTAGTATTTGTATATGATGTATATTATTGTTTAAACATGATCCAAGCCTACACTTTTGCTTATGTGGCATCCTCCATGATTGTTTATATACTCCATGCTTGTACACATTTGGTATTGGTAGTGTATGTTTTATAAGTACAGGTACATTGGAAATTCATTTTATGGATGCCACATGCCGAAATATCGCCGTTTGCCTGGTTAGTTAAGCCTTTCATTACCCTCATTTATTTAAACACCAAGGTCAGTGTTCACTTTTAAAGTAGGAGGTGGGGCAAGTTAGCCAATTTTTCCGGTTTTAGTTTTACGAGTCATGTCTTAGTTTTTTATCGCCTTTTAGTGAAATTTCGGAGAATTTTTCAAATGTATATAGTTTTAACATTGTTTATTGTGTTACGAGCCTTCGTATCTCGTAGTTTGACATGTGTTATTTACTTGAATACATTCTATTTTGTAGTTTCGATCGTGTGTTGAAAATTGAAACAATTTCACGTAATAGCTTCGACGTCATAACTACTCGTGTAACGCCCCATCCCTAAAACCCGAGTATTTTCGGAATACGGACCGCTCGGCCATTCTCCGAGATGAAGTCTCATAACACGAAGCCTTTTTAACTAAAACATTCCCTTAAAAATTAATAGCGGAAACTAAACAACACAACTCGGGTCTAACAATATCATTTAGTACTTCCCAATAATCCAACTATAACACCATTGATAACACCCAACTCATAATATTACAACATTCTAATCACAAGCACTTTACTACAACACACAATATCATATCGTGTTCTCCAAGGTAACACCTAAAAAGGATAAACACAAAACAACTAATCTTTGCCACCGTTACTTAGTTAGTCGTCCAATATCATCAACATCTGCCAAACTATGTACTTTATCTGAAAAACATGGAGATGTAAAAGGGTGAGCTAATGCCCCGTAAAGAAAAATGCATCAAAAGTGAATTAAGGCTGTCATTGGGCAGGCTCGCCAAAGTTCATTTTTTTGGTTTAAAAACAATATGATGCAAGATATAAAATGATGAATATAATTAAATTAGATAAAATATAAATTGTCCACTAAAAATGAAATACTAAATAATAAAATAATGAAAATGTGAACTTCTGATTATTATTTTGTTACTTGCAATAGCCTACTAAGGGAGGCACGTAACTTAACTGGCATTTAATAGTTCATGAGTATTACATCTCATTATTATAGCCCATGAGAAGGGAAACTAAAATATGTAGCAGACCGGATGTTCACTATTATCACCCGTGAACAGGGAAATCAATTAACCGGCTCCGGTCTTTTCTCACTATTTTAGCCCGTGAGCAGGGAAATTAGTGTCGGGGACCCTCGAGGGTTCACTGCTCTACTTAATTTCATACTAAACCATAGACCGTCACTTTTCTTATTCCTCATTTACTTATCTATTTTGATTTGTCAACACTGCAATAACTCTAAGAATACATTAACATTCCATTTTATGGAATGATATAAAAATCTGAGTAAAGGTCAATTAAAATGCAAAACATAAACTATATCTTTATTTAATATTTTTAATGTCATATAAAGCATAAAACTACAACTATGTGTAGAACAATTCTATTTTCCGAATACTTCACAAAACCAAGATCGTGCAATTAAAATAATAGTCAAAATATTATTATTATTATTATTATTATTATTATTATTATTATTATTATTATTAGGTCTACCATATAATAAAAGTGAACACACTTTGTTTCAGTGCGAGTTGGCGGTTCGGGTCTGGAGGGAATCCCCTTTTGGTCAGGTGTTAGGGCGCCTTGACTCCTCTTCCTTTGGGGAGCTCTTTCTTCGGATGGTGGAGGAGGTTGGGGTAGGTCAGGTAGCCCAATTTGTCTGGCTGCTATGGAGCATTTGGAAATCCCGTTGTTCGGCTGTTTTTTATGGTCAGGCGGTGAGGGTAGGGGCAATCTGCGAGCAGTCATCGGTTGCGGCTAGGGAGTACGTCGAAGCTGTGACAGCCTTTCGAGTGTTACAGCCCCGGCAGCACTATGTGGATAAATGGATGAGACCGGTCGAAGGAGTGATCAAATGCAATGTAGATGCGTCGGTTACGGACCACGGGGCAGGGGTTGGTGTGTTGTTTCGTGACCACCAGGGTGCGGTTCAGGCGGCTTTTTCATATCATTTTGACCCAGGTGCGGCAGTGGAATTTATGGAGATGACAGCGGTTGATTTGGCTTTGATGGAGGCTGCGCCGCTGGGATTTCTAACTTTGGTAGTGGAAAGTGATTGTTTGGCATGTGTCCAACAGCTCAATCGGCATGTTGAGGATATTTCGGCTCTTGGATGCCTTGCGCAGAATTGCCTCTTTAGGCGTAGTCTTTTTCATTCCATCTCTTTTACTTTTATTCGGCGTACGGGGAATGTCCATGTGCATTTACTGGCGAGACATGCTTTGTTAACTCAGGGTAGAGTTCATTGGGGCGTTGAGCCTCCGACTGATGTTATTACCGTCTGTTTGGCGGATGCGATTTAATAAATTTGGTAGTTTTCTCAACAAAAAAAAAAACATTATCTATATCGTGGAATCTACCGCCGGTGAAGCTTGAATAATATAACATTTCTTTTACAATTTCTTTAAAAGTACGCCCAGTACTTTCGAAATGTTAAAATCATGTTATAAGGTAAGAAGTCATGAAGATGCATAAATTTAATAAGACTAATAATTAAAAGGGAAAAATGCCCCCCTAAAGTATGTCTTATGAAAAATTTACAACCTTAAACTATTATTTGATCGATTTACAACCTTAAACTATACATTTTAATCAATTTACAACCTTAAAATTTTAATCGATCAATTTACGACCCTTAACTATTTTCTTTTCTTAATTTGCATCCTTTATTTAGAATAAACCATATTAAACCAATTAATAAGGGGTATAGTTGTCATTCACATACCCCTTATTTTCTTTCCATGCCCCGCAGCCCCTTCTACGTGCTCGACGGTAGAGTTATCATCACCGGCGAGCTCATCAGAAATGGAAATCTCGGAGGTGGAGCCATCTTCATGATGATGTAACCTAGTTTTTATAAAAGAAAAATTGAAATACTCATTTTTATACGTTTGGACGGCAGATAAAATGCATATTTAAAATTTATCACAGATTGCTAAGGATAATGTTCAAGGAAGGTGAATAGAGAGTCAACACAGATTTGTGATTAAATATTGAGGAAAATGAATCATACTTATTGGAGCTGAGACTTCGTCGATGATTCCAATTTCATAACTCAATAACTGGTGCTTAACAATATTGGTGGTGATTTATATGGCTAGAGGCAATGGTTTTAGTGAATGTTTTGAGGTAGATGTAAATCTTTTTTTTTTTTTTTTGGTTTGATATAATTGTTAAAGGGGCAGCTTGGTGTGTCATGGGTGTGGTGGCAATGGATGGAAGACGACGGAAGGTGGAAGGTGAAAGGTGGACACATTTACCCTTTATTGAAAATTTTAATACAGTTTATCCTGAGTAAAGGGGGTAAATCAAAGAAAAAAATTAGTTAAGGGTTATAAATTGATCAATTAAAAATTCAAGGTTGTAAATTGATCAAGATATATAGTTTAAGGTTGTAAATCAAACAATAATAATTTGAGGTTGTAAATTTTGCATAAGGCATATTTTAGGGGGTAATTTGCATTTTTTTTCCCTAATTAAAAACGTAAAAATAATCATCCAATTGATACACTCTTTCTTACCTCAAATTCGTGCCAATAATCTATTATCGAATCTTCATACTCCGAATTCCTATAACAAACATTATTTTTATATCAATAATATACTCATAAATAAATTGACTATAGGACAATCCTAAGACTAGTAAGTTAATCTTAAAAATGATTACCTTCCTCACCGAGAAACTGTTGTTTTATTTTACTTTTCGTGCTGATTAATTTGACACTCAAATCTTGAAAACCATCAAAAAAAATATCTTCCCTTTCTTCTCCTTGCTTTTCTCAAACTACAACCACCGTTTCTTTTCTTCATCTTTTTTTTGTTGTTGTTTTCTTTCCTTCTTTCTAATAGATGGCTCCCCAACTTCCCATTATAAAGGACAATAAAATAAATTTATTGCATGATAACTCCTTAATTTGTTTTAAATGCAAGAAAATGGGTAGTAAATTATTTGTAACTCCCAACATCATTTAATAAAGTAAATAAATAGCTAGGATTAAAGCTTGTTATTATTATGGTTATTATTAATATTAATAATAATAATAACAATAATAACAACAACAACAATAACAATAATAATAATAATAATAATAATAATAATAATATTAATATTATTATTATTATTATTATTATTATTATTATTATTATTATTATTATTATTATTATTTTTATTGTGTTGAGTAAATGACCGAACTACCCTTACGAAAAACATGGGTCATCACAACTCGACTTGTGAATGATTATAGTTGTCGTATGACCCGGTTACCGAGAACGTATATTAGTAACTTCGAGGCGAAATAGAAAGGTCGTCTTTGTTAGGTACAAGATGACGGTTTTGGCATTTATTTTGACCCGGTCAGAGCCAAAGGCTAATCTAAACGATTAAACCATTGTTACCCCTCTCAGCCTGTTGTAGGGTGGTTAGACCGCCACCCGAACTAGTATTTCGTGTTACTAGCCCGTAAAAATTGATGTCCCGAACTTTATTTATGTCTACATACTCTTGATCACCTTGCAAATGAGCTTTTAGTTCCGCACATTTATTTTACTATGTTGCGAGGTATCATTGAGACACTGATTACGATATGGTGTGGTGATTTACGAGTTATGCGAAAAGAAGAATGTAACAATGTGTCGATTATGGCTATCGATCGCAATTTTGTTTTCAGGTTTGCATTTTTAAAAAGTGTGATTCTTTATCATTTTCTTTCTAAAAAAGAGAGAGAGAGAGAGAGAGAGAGAGAAAAAGACAAAGAAAATAATAGTGTATGTATATGTATATAGTTTTGTATTTGACGATGCCGGGTTACGCACCTCGATAGATCGTCATCAAGTGGACCTTATGGATTAAATACTTACCAAGGCACATAAGCCGGATAAGGCATACAAGCCGGACTATCGACTTGGGAGTTATTGCACTCATGTCGACCCTCGGGTCTAAGGCATGACTATGGACTCGAGGGTATGACCATCGACTTACGAGCAGTGCAGGGCGAGAGTTCCGGACTCGATCACCCCAAGTCGGGCGGGTCGATGTCTTGAACGAGTCCACACCGGCCTACGTTGGCCCATTATCCACGGGATAACTTGGGCAAGGGGTAAGGCCCAATTAAGGGTAAATATGACAATAGCTACAAACCGACTCATATTAGGGTTAGGTCATGCATTGTCCTTATAAATACAACGTTCCGGGAACTACGTAAGTCTTGATTCCTGGAAGAATAACAGGATACGTAGGCACTCTAAGAATTCCACTTAGACTCAGCCGTAAACATAAAAAACCCCTTCTTCGTTCTTGGCATTAGGGTTCTTGATTATTCATCAATAACATAAGGAGTAGCCCGGATTTTTAAGGTGACATAATCTGTCATCGTCATTGGCGCTAGAAGGAGGGCCCTTCTTTTGTTGAATACATCAAGATCGTCATGCCTCCAAAAGAAAAGACCGCCAGGAAAACCACCTCCAAAAACGTGGATCCGCAGAATCCACAGATGAGTGAGCAGGCAGGTGTGGAGCCTCAGGGAGATAAAGATCAAGTCTTAGAGACCGTCCACGAAAATCCGCCAAAGCAAACTCAGGGCCTTGCCCCAGAGCACCAAGCCATGGTGGATCAGTTGGCGGCGACAGATCATAATGCTCTGAGAAAAATAATGGCGGAAGCCTTTAACCGACAGAAACTTCAGCAACAGCAACAACAGGCGGAAGGCGGCCTGAATAACGCCGCCAATAATCCTAAGCCAGATCAGTTTGAAGAGATCAGCGCTTCCTCAAGTTCTGTCGAAAGGAGGAGGCGAGAAATCCAACAGAAGCACATACGCATCGATGAAGACAGCGTTAGGCAAGAGTTAGACGTAATCCTGGGAAAGACCCAGGGTTCGTTATGGTTAGAATCTCCTTTCACCAAGGAGATTGAAGATTATCCTAAACCCAAGGGGTTTAAAATTCCTAAGATAGACCCGTATGATGGCACCACCGACCCGGAGGACCATCTTCACAGGTATCTATCCCAGATGAGGCTGGAAGCTGCACCTGATGAGATGCGATGTCGAGCATTCGAGACTCTACTCGTAGGACGAGCAAGAGAGTGGTTTACCAAGTTAAAGCCCAGATCCATCTCCAGCTTCACTATGCTCGCCCGAAAATTCAGAGACGCCTTCATCGTCAACAAAAAGTTCCAGTTGAGCGAGACGCACCTCACAAACGTGAGACAGCATAGAGACGAGTCGGTATTGGATTATCTGAAGAGGTTTAACCTCGAGGCCATGCAGCTAAAGGATCCGCAGGATCGAGTCTTGATCACTTCATTTGTAGGGGGACTGCGCAACACAAAGCTATATGAGAAGTTAAGCAGAAACCTCCCTCGATACATGGATGAATGTGTGAATGTCGTCCATCGATTTTGCCAGGGCGAAGAGGCAGTGCGTAGGCACACCCAAGCCGAGTGGATGGACAACTCGAGGAAAGATGGTCGAGGAGCAAATAAGAGTCAGTCTCGACAGCAAGATGTGGAAAGAAAAGCATCGGTGTGGGATCGCATCGAGGCTCCCGTTTCGGGCCGGTCAGAGAGAAAGGGGGGTAAAAAAGATAAAGACTTTACTCCTCTCAACCGGTCACGTACAGAGGTTTTGTCAATCATGGTCTCCAAGAATCTAGCTAAGAGGCCACCTCCGATCAAAAAGCCTCGAGAGAAAAGAAGGTCCACAAAGTATTGTGAATTCCACGAGGATACAGGCCACTCGACGGAAGAATGTTTCGACTTAAAGAAAGACATCGAAGCTCGTATCCAAGAGGGGAAGTTGGATGAGGTCGTCGACAGATCGCGATACTCCGAGCCCAAGGGGCAACGAGATTTTAAAAGGAAAAATCCTGACCAGGATAGAGGTCGAAGTCGAGAGAATCAGAGAAGAAGAGATCGATCCCCCAGACGAGACCGATCTCCTGATCACGATAGGGACTACTATGGTCAGGACCGCTACGAGGATAATCACCCAAATAATTACGTGAATATGATATTTGGGCCAGGGGAGAGTGAGAAGGAACGAGCCAGTCGAGAACCAGACGACAGCTCGAGGCCACGTAAGCAGTCAAGATTGACCACGGAAGTCGGGTATGGCCCCAGAGACGACGTCCCTAAGTCGACAAGTCATAGTGAGGGGTTAGTAATTGAAGCGGTTATAAGTCGCGCCAGAGTATCGAGGGTATGCGTCGATAATGGTAGCGCTGTGAATATCTTGTACTACTCGGCATTCCAGGGTATGAAGCTCAAAGAGAAAGATTTAGTGCCCATAGCCTCTCCGCTATTCGGTTTCACAGGTCAGGCAGTCCATCCCATGGGTTCCATAAAGCTACTCACGACAGTGGGTGATGGAGGAAAAGGGAGGACGCTAGAGCTAAACTACGTGGTCGTGAAAGCTCCCTCCGCGTATAATGTCATTTTAGGCAGGCCAGCCCTTTTTGAGTTACGAGCTATAATTTCGACATTCCATAACAGCATGAAGTTCCCGACTCGAAATGGTTCCCACGAGGTAAAGGGGGATAGTGAAATCGCCAGAAGCTGTAATTCGATAGTGATGAATGGTAAGATGGCGGTGCAACAAGTCCTTGTCGAGGAACTTATTCCGGAAGAAGAGGAAGAGAAGTGTTGGGCCTCGAGTGAGGCAGTTGAAAATGTTAGCTTGTGGTTAGATGAAGTCGATCAGAGTGTCCAAGTCGGAGTCTGGATCCCGACTCAGGAAAAGCAGTTATTGATCGACTTGCTGAAAGAGTTCAAGGACGTTTTCGCATGGAAGGCATCCGACATGCCAGGTCTACCGACGGACATCGCCATCCATAAACTTGAAGTTGACCAGGCTAGAAAGCCAGTCAAACAGAAGAAGCGAAACTTCGCGCAAGATCGATTGGACGCTATCGAGTCCGAAGTCGGGAAGTTACTTTCGGCAAATATAGTAAGAGAAGTACTTTATCCAGAGTGGCTTTCTAATCCAGTGTTGGTGAAGAAACCAGATGGCAGCTGGCGCATGTGCGTAGATTTCACGGATTTGAATAAGGCATGCCCTAAAGATTCCTATCCGCTACCTAAGATCGACAGGTTAGTTGATTCGACCATCGGTTTTGAGGTATTCACATTCCTCGATGCATACAAGGGGTACCATCAGATTCTTATGGACCCTCGAGATGCGGAGAAGACCGCATTCATTACAGAGTTTGGCACCTTTTGTTATGTTACCATGCCATTCGGACTAAAGAATGCTGGTGCTACATACCAAAGGGCAGTCAATAGAATTTTTGCGAAGCAGATTGGTAAGAATATGGAAGTCTATGTGGACGATCTACTCATCAAAAGCCGATCGATGAAGCAATTTTTGGTAGACGCCAGGGAAGTATTTGAGGTATTAAGAGGTACTGACATGAAACTTAATCCAAAAAAGTGCACCTTTGGGGTGAGGACAGGCAAATTTCTAGGGTATATGGTGTCGAGAGACGGGATTCGAGCTAACCACGATAAGATCGACACGCTAAAGAACATGCACGCACCTCGAAATATGAAAGAGGTTCGAGAGACTCAGCGGTCGGATGGCGACCGAATAGATTTTTATCTCGATCAGCCCAGCGTGCACTACCATTCTTCAAGATTCTCCGAAAGCCTAGTCCTTTCCATTGGGACAGCGAATGTCAGGCAGCCTTCGAGGAATTAAAAGCATATCTTTCTGAATTACCTACTCTCACTTCTCCTCGAGAGGGGGAAAGGTTGTTGGTTTATCTATCGGTCTGCGAGGAAGCAGTGAGTTCGGTCTTGGTCCGAGAGGGGGAAAAGGGTCAGGTGCCCATATATTTTGTAAGTAAAGCTCTACATGGCCCCGAAACCCGATACTCGCCAGCTGAAAAACTCGCATTATCGTTGGTACACGCGTCTCGGAAACTTAGGCCATACTTTCAAGCCCACCCTATAGTGGTAGTTACAGACCAACCACTCAAGCAAATTCTGGCGAAGCCCGACACCTCTGGTCGACTCGCGAAATGGGTAATTGAGATGGCTCAATACGACATCGAGTTCGTGCCGCGCACCACGATCAAGGCTCAAGCTTTAGCAGACTTCTTAGCCGAGGGTATATCAGTGCAGCTCGAGCAAGAAAAGCAGAGTCAGGAAGAACGATGGATGCTCTATGCCGATGGAGCCTCAAGCAAGGAGGGATCAGGCGCAGGCCTCCTATTAGTCAGCCCGAAGGGGGAGGAGTTTCCATACGCTCTCCGGTTCGATTTTAAGGCAACTAATAATGAGGCAGACTATGAGGCACTTATTACTGGTCTGAAGCTCGCTCTGAAGCTGGAGGTCGAAAATCTCAACGTTTATAGTGACTCGCAATTAGTCGTTAATCATATCAAAGGAGAATACGAAGCTAAGGAAGATACTATGAAGAAGTATCTGGCCGTAGTTCAAGGCCTCGTGCCGAAGTTCAACTCGATTCAATTCGAACAGGTACCTAGAACTCAGAACAAGAGAGCCGATGCTCTGTCCAAGTTAGCATCGAATTTCGTCTCTAGCAAGAAGGTGCTAGTAGAGTTGCTAACAGAGAGAAGCTTTGAAGAGATAGAGGCCCAGCCGATATTTCAGCAGGCCACATGGATGGATCCGATTGCCCTTTACTTAAAGGACGGAATATTACCCAACGATAAGGTACAGTCAAGAAAGGTCCGACTACAGTCGGCTCGATATGCATTCTTCAATGACATACTTTATCGGAAATCATTCACAGGTCCATGGTTGAGATGCGCATCAGAGACAGAGGGAGAATATCTTTGGAAGAAATCCATAGGGGAGCTTGTGGAAATCACTGTGGGGCTAGGATGTTAGCTCGAAAATGCAAGCTCGCAGGATACTTATGGCCATCAATGCAACGAGATGCCAACAATTTGGTGCAGAGATGCAATTCTTGTCAAATACATGATAATGTCACGCATCAACAGGCGCAAAAAATGAATGTTATCTCATCAGCATGGCCTTTCGATATATGGGGAGTCGATATTGTGGGACCCTTACCTCGAGCCCCGGGAAATAACAAGTTTGTGATCGTAGCAGTGGATTATTTCACCAAGTGGGTAGAAGCCAAGGCCATACCCGACATCAAAGCAGCTACAATCAAGAAGTTCCTATGGGTCGATATTTTATGTAGGTATGGTATTCCGAAGGCTCTAATCTCGGACAACGGAACTCAATTCGAAGATCGAAGAGTCAGAGAATGGTTAGCCGAGTATCACATCGACACTTCACTTCGGTGGCTCATCCTCAAGCTAATGGTCAAGTCGAACAGACAAATCGACAGATTAAACTCGGCTTGAAGAAAAGGTTAGAAGCCGAAGGGCGAGACTGGGCGTTACAACTCCCGAGCATCCTGTGGTCGTATAGGACAGCTCCGAACGCGTCAACAGGTGAAACACCATTCTCCCTAACCTATGGGTGCGAGGCAGTTATCCCTGCGGAGATCGGTGTTCCTTCCCCTCGAGTTCTAGCATATAATATCGAGACAAACGAGCCCGATATCCGACATGAGAAGGATAATCTCGAGGAGCGAAGAGAAATGGCCCTCAGCCAGAATGGCAAGGTACAAGCAGAAGATCTCCCAATATTACAACGCGAGAGTAAAACACAGATATTTCAAGGTCGGAGATCTAGTTTTGAGGAAGAACGAAGCAAGTCGACAAGAGAAGATCGGGACACTTACCCCGAACTGGGAAGGCCCGTATCAGATTCTAAAAGTCCATCCTAAAGGTTCATATCAACTAGGTCGAGCCGACGGATCCACAGTCCCTCGACAATGGCATGCGAATAATTTGAGGAAATTTTACGTTTAAGCCTTAGTTGATCAGTTTGTTATCACTCGTTTTATTTAAGATATGTAATCAGTCCACGAGACAGTTCTATCTTCGTAATAATAAATGATGATTTCTTTTTCTCAGTTTCATTAAGTTATTTTTGTAATATTCTAAGTCCAAAAGGACACGAAGTTACACTCGACAAAGTATGGAGCAATCCGAAAGTCGGAACTCCCGACAACGCCATAAGCATACGATGCAGAAGGCACCAAGAAGACTCGCAAGGTCGGGTCGAAGGTCCAAGTCGAAAGCCTAACGTACTTAAGGGTCGAATAAGGCGGACAAAGGACGGTTCGCGGGGTCGGGCCAAACGTCCAAGTCGGAAGTCTAACCAGCCCAAAGGGCGTAAGACCGAGACAAGGACAGTTCGCAATGTCGGACTAACTCAAAGATCTAGTAAGCCTATGAGGCTAAGAAGCCTAGGCAACTAGATCGACCTAAAAGCCATATAGAACCCAAGTGCATTATGAACTAAAGTTTATAAAACACTTGGGGGGGGCAATATTACATCGATAAGGCAGAAGCAAACAGAGCCAAAGGCTCGACAAGCAAGAAAGCCAAAGACAGTAATAAAAGAAAAGAGTAAATAACAACAAGAAGAGATAAAAGGGGATAAATTTTGAAACAAATTAGGGCCAGGTCGAAATGACCAACCCTGATAAGATAAATATTCACCCAAGTCTACTCAAGTTGATAAAATTTACAAAGGATTGCAAGTTAAAGTTTAGGACATCAAAGTTGGAAAGAAATAAGACAACTAAATAGAAGCGTCGGGGGTCGGATCAGCATCTTCAGGGGTCGGAGCATGAGCAATAGCAGCGGAAGTCGTATTATCAGGAGCCGGGCTCACTGAGGGACCACCATACTTCTGAGCAAGGGATATACCCTGTTGGAATTCGTCGAAGTACAGGTCGTACAACGCCTCCGAGTCAGGGTCATAGCAGCCAGGCTCTTCGAGCTGGTCGATCTCGACTTCCGGATATGCCTTCTTCACTTGGTCCACCGCCTTTGTGAATCCTCCGAGTATGGCCGTCTGCATCATTACGTCGAGATCATTACCCAACTCGTCAGATTTCCGATACTCGAGTATCGCGGCGGTCCTTGCTTCCTCAAGTTGCCCGGGGACCCGATCAAGTTTGGTTTTCAATTGATCTCTCTCCTCGGCAACGGATGCTCCTCGCGCCGGTTCTTCCTCGAGAGCCACTTTGGCGGCGGCCTCCCCCCTCGGCCGCGGCCCGGATCTCTCCTCGCTCGGCAATGATAGCCTCCCGTTCCCCCTTGACCTTCTCTATTTCGGCGGCGCAGCTTCTTTCTTAAAAACGTTCAGCTGCGATTCCAGACCGGCGACACTAGCTGATTCGACAACAAGCCTGTCGTTCAACCTCCGAATCTGCGTCTTCAGCGATTCTACAGCCTCGGACGGCGTGCTCATACGTCGAGAAGCCTCTCGACTCATAAAATGGTGCTGCCAAAAAGGAAAAGTTAAGGCACAAGCTTCGGGAGGGGCAAAAAAGAGGACATGAAATCGACAAGAGTTAGTGCTTACCACGCGACCCAGCTCTCGGAGGGAAGAGGCCAGGACCTGGTCGTCCAGCTTCTCGACATCGTCGGCCGACATCCTGCTCGTGGCGGCAAGGTCGAGAGAAAGCTTTGTGACCTTGGCCTTTTTAGCCAGCCTTTGCTGGTCTCTCACCAGATCCTCGAGGGCCGACCTCCGTTTCAGCAACCGGCTCGCCTCAGCTCCGGAGGTTTCTTCACCCCCTCCGACGGTAAAGTCGATAACGTCCTCCGCTTCGCGTATCGACCGGTGCTCATGGGTGAGCCCCTCCGACGTAGAAGGCAGAGTCGATTGTGTGACAAGGGTAGTTGTCTCGACACCCTCAGTCGGGGTAGCAACGGGAACAGGTCCTTCCTCGGACGCCGGAGGAGCAACTCTCGACCTAGATGCAGCGACAGCGGCAGCCACAGCAGAAGCCTTTGGGACAGCGACCTTCGAGAACCTGCCCACTGCACAGATGAAAAAGGAGTCAGTATAAGAAATAGAAAAGACACAACTTCAAAGAACAATAAGACTTAGCAGTAAAATAATAAAGCTTCCTACGGTTTTCTTGATCGGCGGCATGAAGCCCTATACAGGGCGAGGGCCCTGCCTCCTCGAGGCGGGCAAGGTCGTAAAGGAGACTCAGGTCCTGTGTAACCACCTCGAATGTGAATCTCTCGAGGGACAGAGCTTCGGTAGGAGCGGCTTCCCGACCCGGCTTTGTCATCCTTTCCTTCTCTTGACCTCCACAGACCGACATAGGGATTATCCGACCCATGTCGGAGAAAGAAGAACCTAGGTTTCCAATTTCCATGAGATGAAGGTCCCCGAGACACAAACTCGTGACGATTGGTGCGCTTCTGAAAAGTGTACCACCCCGAATCTGGCATCGCAGCAATCTTGTGCCACCACCGGAACAAAGGGACGGTGAATCCGATACCCGCGACTCGGCAAGCAATTAGAAAGCCCATCAGAGTCCGGATGGCATTCGGGCCCAGTTGAGATACGCCGATCTCATAGTGGCGAAGAACAGCCTGGACCGCTGGACATAGGGGAAATCTGAGCCCCATCAATAGTTGGGCCTCGTAGACCGTACAGAACCCTTCTGGGGGCTCATCGGCAAATTGGTGGTGGCCGGAAGGGAGCTGAGCCACCAGTTGAGGGCTGGACAGCCCATATCTCTGCCGTAGTTGGTTGAGATCGTCCATGGTGAGACAGGAAGTGCACCCCTTGGGCCCTTTTCCGTCCATTCTGGTGGACAATTTCTTAGGTTCCCTGATAATACCTAAGGGTTCCCTAGGATTTGAGGGAAAGGTTTGATCGGAAGGGGCAGATATGGGTGTTTGATCGCCGGAATGAGACTCCTCTACCCTATCAGAAAGTGTAGCACTACTAGACATGGATGAATTCAAGCAAGAATGGTAAAAACACAGAGAAAGAACGCTTACTTGTGTTTTCTGAAGAGATAACGGAGAAAATGGATAGGCAGAAATGATTTCACCGTCTGGACTCCTCTCCCTCTTTATGCGTTTAAGTTGCAAGTGATAAATGATAAGACGTGTTTAGGGGGGGAGGAGTCCAGACGGTGAAATCATTTCTGCCTATCCATTTTCTCCGTTATCTCTTCAGAAAACACAAGTAAGCGTTCTTTCTCTGTGTTTTTACCATTCTTGCTTGAATTCATCCATGTCTAGTAGTGCTACACTTTCTGATAGGGTAGAGGAGTCTCATTCCGGCGATCAAACACCCATATCTGCCCCTTCCGATCAAACCTTTCCCTCAAATCCTAGGGAACCCTTAGGTATTATCAGGGAACCTAAGAAATTGTCCACCAGAATGGACGGAAAAGGGCCCAAGGGGTGCACTTCCTGTCTCACCATGGACGATCTCAACCAACTACGGCAGAGATATGGGGCTGTCCACCCTCAACCGGTGGCTCGCCCTCCCTTCCGGCCACCACCAATTTGCCGATGAGCCCCCAAAAGGGTTCTGTACGGTCTACGAGGCCCAACTATTGATGGGGCTCAGATTTCCCCTATGTCCAGCGGTCCAGGCCGTTCTTCGCCACTATGAGATCGGCGTATCTCAACTGGGCCCGAATGCCATCCGGACTCTGATGGGCTTTCTAATTGCTTGCCGAGTCGCGGGTATCGGATTCACCGTCCCTTTGTTCCGGTGGTGGCACAAGATTGCTGCGATGCCAGATTCGGGGTGGTACACTTTTCAGAAGCGCACCAATCGTCACGAGTTCGTGTCTCGGGGACCTTCATCTCATGGAAATTGGAAACCTAGGTTCTTCTTTCTCCGACATGGGTACTTACCAAGGCACATAAGCCAGATAAGGCATACAAGCCGGACTATCGACTTGGGAGTTATTGCACTCATGTCGGCCCTCGGGTCTAAGGCATGACTATGGACTCGAGGGTATGACCATCGACTTACGAGCAGTGCGGGGCGAGAGTTCCAGACTCGATCACCCCAAGTCGGGCAGGTCGATGTCTTGAACAGAGTCCACACCAGCTACGTTGGCCCATTATCCACAGGATAACTTGGGCAAGGGGTAAGGCCCAATTAAGGGTAAATATGACAATAACTACAAACCGACTCATATTAGGGTTAGGTCATGCATTGTCCTTATAAATACAACGTTCCAGGAACTACGTAAGGCTTGATTCCTGGAAGAATAACAGGATACGTAGGCACTCTAAGAATTCCACTTAGACTCAGCCGTAAACATAAAAAACCCCTTCTTCGTTCTTGGCATTAGGGTTCTTGATTATTCATCAATAACATAATGAGTAGCCCGGATTTTTAAGGTGACATAATCTGTCATCGTCAGTATTAAGTCCAAAAATGGACTAAAATGTTTTATAGTGAAAAAAAGTTGGAGTTAGGGTTTGGATTTCAGAACTGTATATAGTCGGAAAGATCGAAGACGAAGTTGATAACCGAGTTTCGTATATATAACTCGGTTAATGCTCTTTTGCACCGTCTCTTTCTTTTTTTATCGTAAATATCCTTTCGTAGCCCTAACCGTAGCCTAACGATATAACCCTTCAAGTCCTGCTCGAACGTACTAGACGACGATATACCTCGATTAGTGGAGATGTTTACGACGTATAAGCCTATGGTGTAACCCTGGTACATTACACGTTTATAATCCGAACCGGTCATTAGTAGTTACTGTCGAAGAAGCTATTTTTACACACACACCTTCATTATTCAACACAAGGTAAAACCAAAGTTTTATATATTCTTGTTTTGTCTATTGTCCTACATATGTGATATAAGTCTCATTATACAGTGACAACGTTGACTCTATTCCTGTTTGAAACGCTCGGTTTTTGCTCAAGGGGTAGTTGATGAGAGTCAACTCGACTCTGTTTTTTTACATGTTTTATATCATGTTTTGACTCGTTTCGCTTAAATCCAGGAATATTTGGCTTGATTTCGATACATTTGCACCGTTTTCGATATTTACGAGATTTAGGACGTAATGTCTAAAAATCTCGATGTTTTCGGTGTTTTGATGCACTCTCGGTCACCCTAGTGTCCTGTAGGGGTTACATGTGGTATTTGTTGTGATTTTGTCTAGGAATTAGGTGTTCGGCATGTTCGGAAGGCAAGATACGGGGATTGGAGCGTGTGCCCGAAACTTAGTCTGCAGCTTGTTTACTAAATGGATAAGTATTGATGCAAATACATGACATGATCAACGGTTGTTTCTATACCAAAAAGTCACGTGCAATATGTCGTGTCTTTATTAAACTGTACCACGATAGATATTTATCCAGATATTTATGGTAGCCTCATGCCACCACGTGATGGCCATAGTATCACATGTGGTGTGATATGTTTTAGCTTGGGCCGATATAGTCATGGATAAGATCAAGTATTCAAGTCGGCCGACTACCTTAAGTCGGCAATAGTCTATATATATAAATATATAGATATCTTGGAACAGGGATAAGGAGGAGAAAAATAGAACAAATATTTTCTTTGCTCGGTGATAAAGCTTTACAGCAGTAAGCTTTATATATATTTTTGAGTATCATCTTTTAGTTATATATCATAACAATTATCAATATTATCACCTGCTATCATCTCTTTCGTCGAGTCCAGCTTTGCAACTTCGACTTCCACCCCCTTTTCACCATTAGATTAAATTCTTAGCTTACTTTGACGATAGCTTTTGTAATAAACGCTTTGATCATTACGGATTCTATATATATGAAGTTGGTTTTCTCGAATTCAAAGTTTCTTCGGTTTTCATATAAATAGGTACTTATAATGTTAATTTCTTGTTTGTATGTTTATGTTCTATGATGAAATCTTGCTTTGTTGTAGTTTAATGAATAGCTAATCGTTATATAGCCGAGTTATGCGATAATCACCGAAATCAAACCCTAGTTTGTTTGAGGTGTTCTTAATGTTTCGATTATTGATTCTTGATGTTACCGTATTTCTAGAACTTATTCTTAATCACATTTGTTAAATTATGCATTTGATAATCGTATTACACATATTGTCTTTATAATTATATTTTGCGAGAGGATACGGAAACCGGGGTTCTAGGATCACCCTGTAAAACCGACTGAGTTGTTCAGATTCGGTTTCGTGTGTGAGGTTTATATCGACTCGTTGAGCGTTTCATGTCCGGAGGCGAGATACGGGGATTGGAGCGTGTGCCCGAAGCTTAGTCTGTAGTTTGGTTACTAAATGGATAAGTATCGACACAATTATATAGCAAAATCAACAGTTGTTTGTATATCAAAAAGTCATTTGTAATATGTCGTGTTTTTATTAAACTATACCACGGTAGATATTTATCCGGATATTTACGGTAGCCTCATGCCACAACGTGATGGACATATATAGTATCACATGCTGAGTGATATGTTTTATCTTGGGCCGATATAGTCATGGATAAGATCAAGTATTCAAGTCGGCCGACTACCATAAGTCGGCAATAGTCTATATATATAAATATATAGACATCTTGGAAAAGGAATAAGGAGGAGAAAAATAGAACAAATTATTTCTTTGCCCGGTGATAAAGCTTTACAGCAGTAAGCTTTATATATATTTTTGAATATCATCTTTTAGTTATATATCATAACAATTATCAATATTATCACCTGCTATCATCTCTTTCATCGAGTTCAGCTCTGCAACTTTGACTTCCACCTCCTTTTCACCATTAGATTAAATTCTTAGCTTAATTTGACAATAGGTTCTGTAATAAACGCTTAGATCATTACAAATTTTATATATGAAGTTGGTTTTCTCGGATTCGAAATTTCTTCCGGTTTTCATATAAACAGGTACTTATAATCTTAATTTTTTGTTTGTATGTTTATGTTCTATGATGAAATCTTGCTTTGTTGTAGTTGTAATGAGTATGTAATCGTTATATAGCCGAATTATGCGATAATCACCGAAATCGAACCCTAGTTTGTTGTTTGAGGTGTTCTTGATGTTTCGATTGTTGATTCTCGATGTTACCGTAGTTCTAGAACTTATTCTTAATCACGTTTGTTAAATTTGTTTGATAATCGTATTACACGTATCGTTTTTATAAATGTATTTTGCGAGAGGATACGGAACCGGGGTTCTAGGATCACCCTGTAAAACCGACTGAGTTGTTCATATTTGGTTTCGTGTGTGAGGTTTATATCGACTTGTTGAGCATTTCATTGAACGTAGACCGTGTTAGGTCAGTCAAATCCGGTCAGCGGACTGTTCAACCTGACATAGGAGGGTAGATTATTGAAATAATGTATCTTCTCGGAAATAGGAAACGACACTCTCTGAGTGACATCGAGAACGTTTAGGTAAGTCAATAACACATGCGGACATAGCTAAGGTTTGGTAAGTGGTTTATTGGAACATCACTCGGCTATCTCTTTTAATCGTTTGAAACTCCCATTTTAATTGAGTCGTTATAGAAATAGTCTTGTTAGTTTAATAACCTTCCCGAAAATTGTGTTGATCTGAACTAGAGACAATGCTAGCTTAGGTACTTAACTAGATTCCCTGTGGGATTACGACCTTGCTCGCTAGTTTTATAATTCAACCGACTCGGTACTCTGCCGATCAAAGTTGGTATACTATAAAACGGCCATCAAATCCGTCGAGAGTGCATACGTAGGGATTTAATCTGGATTCTTTATAACCGAGCCTCTTCAGACAATCATAGTAGACAATATCTCTGCATGCTCCTGTGTCCACTAAAACTGTAGTAACTCCGCACTTGTCTATACCCACTTGTATGACAAGGGGAATGCCCATCACACCTGGCGAGCCTTCCAGCTCGCTACGAGTAAACGTAAGGCCCTTTTCAGATTTAGAGGCTTCTCAAAACCTTGGCATTCAACAAGTTGATTTGTGATCTGAGCTGGTTGTTACTCGAAAAATACTCATAGATCATTTGAATTTTTTTCTGATATCGGCGGAGCTGGGGATTTTTTTTATGGCGTACCCGCCGTCTCTCTTAAACTTATCAAGAGACCCTTTCTTGATTAACCTCTCTATTTCCTTCCTTAAGGTGATACATTCATCAGTTTTGTGGCCATGATCTCAGTGATAGTCACAGTACTTCGACTCATCACGGTTTTTGGGGTCGGCCTTCATAGGCCGCGGCTTCGGCAATTGGTCGTGGATTTCGAACATGATTTGCTTCGAAGGGGTATTGAGGGGAGTAAAATCCTCCTCATTAAACTTTTGGGCTTCTTGATCTCTCAATCCTGATTATTTCTATCTTCTCTACGATCCTCTCTCGGAGGATTGGGATCGGTCTTTGCTTTGTTCTTCGCCGACGAAGATGAGGTCCCCACCTTAGCTAACCCACACTTTCGGGCTCTGCCCAAAAATCTTGTAAACCCACTGCAGGCCGCAGAATGAACTCGGTTTTCATCGGACATGTAGTTGTTCCAGTGTTGAAGCATGTGATGATCTTGCTTTCCGGAATACCTCTAGCCTGCTTATAAATTTTGACGAATCGCTTGTAATAACTTTGACCAAACTCGTTCTCTCCTTGACGGAAGTCATAGATATCCTCAATCCTTTTTTTGGCTTACCCGCCAATTTAAACTCTGCTATAAACTTGCGCATCAAATATTCCAACCTTGAATTGACCTAGGAGGGAGACTATGGACCCAGGTTGCCGCTCTGTCTTGCATGATGCCTACAAGGGCTACGCACCAAGCAGACTTATTCGGGGTCGCCAGTATGATTCAACTCTGGAAGGATGTGATCCAATCATACGGGCAGGTTGTGACTTGATTGTAGTTGTAGGTAGGGTAGTGAACGTTCCCCTATGGCACCGACCTCATTATTTTATTGGAGAGGACGCTGTCTCCCCAAGTTGGTTTGTTCTTGTCATCCAACTTGCTTCTCTTTAGATTATCGATCTCCCTTTGCATCTGCTCCATCTTTTCCTCTAAGACGGGGTCGATGGCGGCTCTAGACACAAGCTTGGAGCTCTCCGGATAATGAGACTTTCCATGTTTCTCGCTACGCCTATCTCTCACATTTTGGCGGGCGGCTCTATTATCCCTTTCATCTCTCCTCGAGGCTTTGTTTCGCTCTGAAGAGTTAGGCCCAGACGGGCTAAGGCCAATTTCCTTCCTTGATGCTTTTCCTGGCCTTTTCCACGGTCTTGGCTGCCTAAGGAATGGGCGCTTTCTTTTGTGTCAATGTTTCGAAATCAAACTCACTGACTCCGTTGTGGATTCACAGTATTCACGCCGACACTCACGGTGTGCGGTTCCAGGATCGGTTTAGGAGGTTGGCCTACTGAGATCAGGCAAGCGTTTTCTAAGTAGGTTTTCTTAATATAGTCAGCATACGCATTAGCAGCGATTACTTCCTAATCCTGAACCTCGGGCACTTTCTCCGGGGTCGCCCTAAGACTTCGTTGTGGCCTTGATGGCCCGAAACTTCTTTTCATGATGGCGACCGTGACCACTGCGAGGGCATTCCTTGACCTCGCCTTCTAAGTGATGAACTCGCGGGTGTCCTGTGGCGGATCCCTCTATAGGGACTTGTCATAATGTTGTCCCCACGGGTTCTTCTTTGTCACTTCCACGTTGTCAGCACGTGGCGGATCTTGAGTGGTCCCCTTGGCAGGAGTGTGTGGGACAAGCTGTCTGCTCTTGCTACCAACAATTGTACTATCTGACTTGCTGCTCAAGTCTTATTTGTTCTCGGACAACAACAACGCCAATTGTCCTCTGACACCCAACAACATTGTACGGTCTACTGACGATGAACTGGAGAATGTTGGCGATTATGACATCTCCAGCGAGCTAATGGCCGGAAATCCAAATAGAGTGGTGATAAATCAAACGCAAACTCTATGGATTTTAACTCTTCAGAACACACACAAAGCTCAGAGAGAAGCTCAAGAAACTTATCCGGGTACGTGTTTATACCGTAGAAGTGAACTGATTATCAACAAAAGGGTTCCGACTAAGTTTTTGGTGAAAACTCGATGAGAGTGGCGATAAATCAAGCGCAAACTCATGGATTTCGTGTAGAACTTGTGGAAATTACCTCTCGCTTGGTGTTGTGATGAAGATTTCCTGACAAACAGATGGATTCTAAGAGATTTTGATGAAGAACACCTTGAAAAACCGAAGAAAAAGAAGGTTTTTCTTCACTGCGCCGCTGTAGATGAAGAAATCGCGGCGGTTCCGTACGCCGGAAAGAGCTGAAAAGTTTTGATGTTCTCGGTAACGGAGCCAACTGATATTGTCAAAATTATCACAGTGTAAATAGCAGTGGTTTGTGGTGGAAATCTGGCTGTATATTTGTGTGTTTGCCGGTGGTGCACGACGGTGATAAGGAATTTGTGGGGGTCGGAAAGCTATAAAGGTGGTGGAGAACAACTAGAGAGAAATGGGCAGCATGTGCTTGCTTTTCATAAAATTGTGTCTATCTTGTGTATTACATTGAGACTCGATATATAGGCAAGCTACTAAACAAGACTAGGCTAATGACAATGAGACGTAATTAAACACGAATCAGCTCTAATTAAGTTAAACTGCGGTCCGACTGGATGATGAAGGGCGGATCCACTTTACTTGGCCGTTTGTTGTCTCTGTCTCGTCGTCTCCGTATAGTAGCTTGTACACCTGATATTGCGGGCTCGGTCTGAGGGTGGACTTGCCAATCTGAGGGCCAGGCGGGCTGGCCCCCTGGCTTCTCTCCAAGCCGTGGGCGGCGACCCGAAGGCTCTTAGGCGGATTTGACTATGCCCGGCCTGGATCCGTCTTATATAGATGCAGATCTCATGGGCCGGGGGCTTTATCCACCGCTGAGGCCGATGGACGGACCTGAATTATGATCCGCGGGCTGATTTATGGTTTAGGCGTATCAGTATCAGTACTCTATAATTTTTCATTTCCTGAAAAAAGAAATTTACTCTAAGTTTTCAAAAAAATTTAAAAAAATTACTATACAGTTGTTCAAACCTATTTAATTATTACAAACAAGAATGTAAGGTTAAATTTGACATTTACTGTTTTTTTAGGGGGTACATTTAATGTTATTTTGATGATTTCTCACGCAATATGCAAAATTTTAGGATGACCCGAAGTGCTATTGGGCTTTAACAAACATGTCCATCTATATAAACCATGCCATCACATAATTAGGGTTTTGAACATCTTCTTGATCAGAAAAACTGCGGCAGCACAGCAAGCTCCTCCGACTCGAAAATGGTTGGTTCTATCTGCTCGTTTCAGTACATTTTCTTCCTTTTTGTTGTTGCTAAAGCATATACCATCTTGTATCTCTTTCTCTTCGTTTTGCAATGTTCATATGCAATTTCTGTTTGATCGTCTATTGATACGTTAGGCCTTTTCTGCTTAGATGTTTGAATTTATCTCCCATTTGTTCATGGTATAGCGTTTGTTTTGCTGGTTGAATGCACAAAATACCTGTTTTGGCTGTGAGAAGTTGGGGTAGCTATTGGATTGTACCCAACTTTGTTCGAAGAATTTTTTCCCTTTCAATCCATTTGTTGACTTACTTGATTTCATTTCTATTGCATTTTGGCATCAGTTGATGGTTTGGGCCAGGCACATTTAGTTGCTTCTGTCTTTTGGTTTTTAGCTTCACATAGCCGATAAAAAAAATGCTTTTCTTGTTTATGCATCTTGTAAAGTTATAGAGGTAGGACTGATGGTATGAAAGATTGTGGGTTGTTTTTCTTTTGGTTCATGGATCTCTTAATTTTGTGTCTGATGCCGAAAAAAAGTAGTTAAGGTGGCTTCCATGCATAGAAGCACTTTGCTTGACCATTATATAGGCATACAGTATGCAACCCTACCTTCAATTTGTAGAAGTGCCCATTTCTGCAGCTCAAAGCAATCCCTTTACCTTTTAATTTACCCTTGCATACTCACCATCTTCAGATTTACCGTCGTCTTTAATTAGGCATGTTCCGGTTAAGGAGAAAACGATTGGAAGCAGTCTATCTGCTAATGCTGAAGGCTCGTGAGCTATATTAAAACCGTACTCAAGTATGAAAGCATGGTGTTGGTTTAGTCATGTTTAGTTAGCCTTTTACTTTCAGCCAATTTCACGTTTTAGACCTTTCAGATTCTTGGTCAGTTGCTTGTACCAGATCAATTATTATGTTGACCAAAGTTTGCTAAGATATCAGTTTCCTAAAAAAATGTATTTTTGTAATCCGTAAAGTACATGCTTTTATTGTATTCTCGTGTATGCTGGGTATAAAGTAGTATATTGTGGTCTGTTACGCTGTTGAATTATTGATGGTAATGCTTGTTGCTCTGTTTCGTATTTATGTATAGCCGAAGCAAATCCATGATATCAAGGATTTCCTTCTGACTGCAAGAAGGAAGGATGCACGATCTGTCAAGATCAAGAGGAGCAAAGAGACGGTCAAGTTTAAGGTTCGATGCTCAAAGTATCTTTACACTCTCTGTGTCTTTGATACAGAGAAGGCTGACAAATTGAAGCAATCTCTTCCACCAGGTACAGAGCCTATTGCCTGCCTAAACACGTTTACCTGCATTCCAACTTTAACTACCTAAACCCAACTTTTACAATACCCCTTTTGTTCTTTACCCCGTTGCAGGTTTGAGTGTGCAAGATCTGTGAACAGAGTTTTGCATTACAAGCTGGGTGATAATAGTGTTCTGGATCAATTTTATTGCCGCATCATCTGTTCTGAACAATATTTTTATTTTAGTTTTGTTACAGTGGCAGTATGTTGGAGTTTGATTTATTTAAAATTGAATTTTAGAGCTTAAGGATTCTATTCTAAGGTGTCTTAAAGTATCTGTATTAAATGTTTAATGCTATCTTTTTTGATGCACATTTGAAGGTACAATTTTGAATCACCTGTGTTTGTGACTTTGCATGTGTTTTAAAGCCCTCTCTAACGCAGTCAGCATATGATGACTACTGTACTTATCAAACTACCATATATACACAACGATAAAAACAAGCTTGAAAAGGCTAATACAAGTTGGTAATCAGCCATAAAAAAAAAAAAAAAAAAAAAAAAAACCAAAAAAAAACATGAAAGCACTACATAAACACCACAACTCTACCAACCAAGAAGCATTCTACTAACAAGGAAATTACTATTTTCAAATAATGTCTGTCATATTTGTGTTCTAGTTTAATTGGTGTACGATGGTTTATCATGTTTTTCCTCAAGTCTATCCATGGTCTTCAATGTATTCACTCTTTCTTGTAAGGTAAATCAGTCTGGAAATAGCAAACATTCGACAAATGTATTTAGTCCATTTTGATCAACAATAATGTAATAACCATACTTACAAAAATCAACCTTTAAGCGTCCTAATAAAAATCCAGAACTGCAATCAAAAGTTAGTCGTCAAAATCGTATAATGCAAATATGGGTCAAATGCAGAAAGGAATGTTACAATTGGTTTATAAATGCTTCACAATTGCAACCAAGAGAAATAATCCAGTAGTGATGTGATTAAGGAAGAAGAGATATGCATCCAAATTTGAAACTCACCAGTTCCGTGAAACATAAATCGGATGACCGGAAAAATGAACTCCAAGCCTCTGAATAAATAGGGGAAAACCCACGGAATAAAACGTTTACCCTTCCACAACCCAGGGAAAATCGGTATTTTCGTCGGATAACTTTACCCCGTTTTCGATTTTCGTCCTTTTTTACTCCGGCGTGAATTTTGGTCCTACATCTTTTAAAAACGTTGCAATAATGGTCCTGTCTAGCCGAAAACCTGACTGGACTCATTTTCCGGCAAAATTTGCTGATGTGGCTGCCACAGAACGCTGACGTGGCCACTTGATCCAAATTTCCGCCAATACCTCTCCAAGTAAGCTGATTCGGGAGGGAAAATTCCCTCCGACGTAATTTCCCTCTTCTTTTAGATCCATATTTTTTTTATGTGAAAGATTCATATTTTTTTTTATCTGGAATCTTTAAATTGAGCTAAAACTGTATTAAAAAAATGAGAAATTAATTAAGGGTCAAGGCCAAGGCAGCGATAGAACCAGACTTGTTTATAGAATCAAATGCCGAAGCAAATGAAATGAACCGAAAAAATCGAAGAAAAGAAATTAGGATTGGGAAGAAGAAGTTGCAGAAGAAGGAAGAAAATAGGGAAAACAAGAGAAATTAGGTTGTGATAAGAAAGTCAGCCCACAAAACAAGAACTTTCTTGCACAATCTGATGGGTGCCATTTCTACCCTTTTCTCCCTTTCCAAATCCTCATCCCAGCCCACAATTCAAAATCTTTCACTATCAATTTTCTTCAGTCTTTCCTTAATCCCAATCTGAAGCAATCTTTAGCAGACCTTGAAAGCATAATCTTCCTCAACTCGGCAACCCTTCCTTCAATTTGAAGCTTCTCTGTTAAGCAGCCTAGCAATGCTTTTAGCTGGTACTATTCAAACACCATTATCATCCTAATATCATCCATACAATTCAAACATCCCATCGCAAAACATCATTGCAATCATTCACAGTCTCATCCCTTTATCATCAATACCCTTTCCCATTATCATCAATACAATGTCCATTCGTATTATCCTCTTTCTCACCCGCTCAAAAACATCATTGACCTCAAGGATGTAAACGGAGATGGAACATTGATCCGGATCCCATACAAAATTTTCCAACATGTCATATGTTCCATGAATCAGCACAAGAACATGGTTCTTCAGCATCAAATAGGACAAGGCAAATGTATTTAATCATGTTCCAAAATGACTGATAACAGTCACAACTTGCAAGGGTGCCTCACTACTGCCCCAAATGTCTTCACATCCTATTTTAGCACCAAGCAAACCCATCTGCCGACTATGAAAAATGTACATCACTATAAAGGCTAACCCACCCAATTTAGCAGAACATGAAGTTACACCATTTGATGAAATGATGTGAAATGGCTTCCAACATTCAGCATCTCCTCCAACATGGTAAAGTTCTACTAATGCATCAGGCAAAAACAAAGCCGATTCCGACCACCCATATTGTATAGCTACATATTGCAGCATTTGTGTCCCAAGAGATGTTCTAGCAAGGTGCTTGATGATGCCAAGAATTGTACCTACCTATGTGGCACATCTTTAGTGGCTCGACATTATGTGTAGAGAGAAATAGTGTTGGGTATCCCGGTGGCCGGACTAAATTAGTCCGGCTGCTCGCCCCATCCTTTCTAGGTCGACCTGCGCTTGGGGCCGACCTCCAATAGTCGTGAACAGGTCCGAAATCAGTGTCCGACCTCGGAAGGTTGGCCAACACTTGTATTTTAATCAACCCATGACGATCGTATCGGTCGGGTTAAGTCCCTCTCATACCGGCCATTCTACATACATGTCTGGGTGATGCTAGTTCAGCCACCCTCCCCGACCTCCGTAGGTCGGTTAAGACACAGAAGGGTTCAATCAGTTCAGCTTGGTCCGCCTAAATCGGTCATAGTTAATCCCTAATCTTTTTTCCACGTGCCTAATAAACGGGTAACTATGGAAATAATCCTGAGCAATAAAGGCTTCAATCTTTATCATTTAATACAAATATTTGAGCATCATAATTATCTCCTAAAATCAAAGAGATCAACTAGTCATAATCTTTTCATTAGGGAACACGGTAATTGAGTCCATTCTTAGTAATACCATCCGCAACGAAAGCGATTTAAGGATCTAGATCTATAAATTACACGTAATAAAATAACTAGATCTACTCTACAAGGGGGTTGTAGAACATGCCTCTTAGATCTCAAAATCCAAGTAGAAGAACCGCAATAAGAAGAATAAAGGATGGTGTGAAGAGCACCACGATCTTCCGCACGTGTGATCCGAGCAACTCCTGGTGGAAGGAAATTCTCGTCTCGAACCCTCCCGATATGCTCCCCGGAAAACCTCCAAGATTTTCCTCCCTTTTCCCCTTGGCCGAAATTTTCCTTCTCTTCTCTAAGAGGTAGAAGTCGAAAATTGTGTTGTGTATTAGGCTTGGGAGAACTCTCTTTATATAGGAGAGTAATCCTTGTCCTCAAGGATTTTATTTTGCAAATAAATAAATCCAATAAATAAAAGATAATCCCATAATATTCTAGAACAAATCTAGAATAATATTTATCTTTATTTCTTACCATAAATATTTATCCAATAAATATTTTGTGCACATGTCTTATTAATACACAAGAAAACTAATTTCTTGTTCCATAAAACATGGGGGGGGCGAAATTTAACCCTTGTGACCTAGTCACAATAATTTCGACTTATACACACCAAATTGGGCCAAGATTATGAAAAATGTCTTTTCACATATTTAATTATTTAGCCCAACTAATTTAATAGTCCACTAAACAATTAATTCACATATCGTTTTAATTAAATTCTAATAAGAACTAAATTAATATTATTAGGATTCGACGCCCGAGAATAGCTATGCTATATTGGAGGCACGTCGGGGACCATGGACTAATAATCAGCGGCTCCGATAAATCAAATAAATAATTATCTTACGAACAGAATAATTATATTCGATAAATCAATCATAGGAATATGCCACCATATTCCCGTGACTTCACTCCTCCGATTATGAGATTATATTTATCTCCTCACGAGAATGATAATAAGCGTCCATTGATATAATCATTACATATGGATTAATCCTTCATAGACTGTTCATTCTAAATCGGGAAGTTACCGTTAACCCTTTTTAGAACCTCTTATCCTTATTTACCATTAACCCCCCAGTGATCAATTAATTCATACAACTCACTGGTAGCTAATCAGTGTAATATGAACTCCATGGATCGATCAGTTTCTAGGATTAATAAATAAGGGAACTGTCTATCTACTTCCATAAATGGAAGGAATGGATTCCGTATCTGTGATAACACAGACTACTCACTCAATCCAGTACAATGCCAAGATAGGGTAATTCAGATCACAGACTCAGTGTAATCCTTAACCGTCAAGTCAAACCTCATACTGATTCAAGCAGTTGACTGTGATCACCTCAGGATTAAGATATATCCATAAATATGATCATCGATTGATTCGATAAGACTTCTCGATTACGGAATTATATCGTGAACTCTAATCAAATCGGTCCAGCCCTATATGATATATCTATCATATATAAATGCCCCACTAGGTTCTCTTAACTGAAAGTCCGGATAAGACAATCACACCTATTGTGTTCTGGGTGCATTAATAGCATGTTAAAGGAGAGACCCGATACTCTCGATTAACTTCACTACGGGCTAATTGTATTTTTAAGTACATCTTCACTAACTCAATCCTCCCATGTATATCCCATACACTGAGTTAAGTGATTACATAAACGATATACTTTTGGGTTTTCTGTAGTGTAAATACTATTGTCACATCGGTGAATATGAGAATAATAAATATGAATAATAATGTCAATTCATTCATTAAATAAAACAATTACAAAATTGTCTTTCGGGCATTACACCTAACAATCTCCCACTTGCACGAAAGCATGTGATTAATTGTTTTAGAGCACACCCTATTATTTAAACTACAACAAACTACATTTCCCATTTGCTCTAAAGCAATGGAGACCCATCCCGTATTTTAGTACCCATTAAGCATATCATAATCATTGCAGATGACAAAGTACACTCCGAGTGTGCCGTCGTAGGATAGGTCAGTGACTCGGGGAGTACCTACATCTAAATATCATGGGTCTTAACGATTAGTCAGGTTGTCGGCTCGAGACGATCCGTAGAATCGAAACGTTACCGGTCCATTTAATCATGTGGTACTTTCCCAATATGCTTTTGACCTCTAATGATTTCGAAAATCCTTATAAGCTACCCTTTCATCGTTTGCACAATGATGTGGTATCGGCTTCCAAATCTAGAATCACTTCCAGATATGAAAAGGAAATCCTTAAGCTATATCACCTCTCTAGCTACTACAAAAGCCGCTAATCACCCAACTAGTTAAAGTCGAGTTGGCGTTGCCGGATTCCTCCAGGCAATAGCTTCAACACAAGAGTAAACACAGAGCCCGAGATCGACTTAACGATCATCCTCAATCTGACTTTAAGTCAAAATCAGTGTATCACACATATCCAAGTTCACACATGAATATGTCCGCATATTATTCCTCGTTCTCTTCAAGATACTAAAGGACATACTAAACTTGCTTTGTTAACCGCCGAATCTAAGATTTGATCAAAGTTGACGTTCAATAACCTGACCATCTCTTACTAGAAAGAGAATCTATCCCATTTCTCTTGATCCGAAGATTTAGAGAGTCATTCCTGAGGTATAGGGTAGAACTTCCATGTTGAATGTTGCATACACAGATGCATCATCTTAACCAATAAGATGGATGGGAAACCAAAGTTGGATCGATTCTAATGAATTCGACCGAGTCAAACTCTTTAGGATGTTGTCCAAATCTCTCGTTGCGAGAGAATTGTGGCATTGTCGTATTCGACTTCGATAACACACCCATGTTGATTCCAATCGGTGCGGTGTTATCTTTCACAAACACTAATATATGTATATATTCACTACCGTACATCGAAATTGACATCCAGTCTACAAAAGGCTTATCAATATTCTGGTCAAATCCATATATTGTAGAAATATATGACTTCCAATGACCGAGAGGTTTGCTTTTTATCCACAAATGACATAAGCCTTGACAGTCATCCTGTCATAAGTTCATAAGGCAATACCCTTCTGTTTCGAATGAATCCAGACTCCGTTTGTTCGGCAAGAAAGTCTCAGGGAATCACCCCTATTTTCTGTTTTCGAACGAAATCATGCAATACTAAGTGGTAAGAGAGTCCAAGGTCTGATTAACTATCTACTTCTTAGGGAATTACCCCTATACAACTCAAGCTTTGCTCTGAAAGATAAACTTTCCTATTCATTCTACTCTTTTCCGTGTAGATCCAATTACTCCCACTGGGCCTGAGACGCTCAGGTGGTTCTACAAGAGCATGAACAGAACTGGAGTACCGAACTCCATTCACAGGTTATGGCTATTAAACCAACCTCTATTATCAGAATCCTATACTGCTCACAAAAGAGCCATAGGTCAATCGATCCTCAGACTACAAAGTCTGCAGAACCTGTAATGGGTAATGGATAAACCATACTCCCAATACTTACTTGGTGGATCGAAATTCTGATCTAGTTTAGTAGTATTTAGTGTTATCACCAACAACCGATGTTGGATGTGGTCTGATTTTAATCAGTTAGTAACTACCTTGAGTAACTTACTTCAAGGTTCAAGGTTTTGTTGTTCATGGACTCTATCAGAAAGGATGCAACAGTATAACTGTCCCTTCCCGATTTCAAGAATCTAACCTTTATACACAATAGGTTAAAAGATATATCACGAATGGTCATTGACCGAACGTATGCGCGAAATTCCCAGACCTACCTTCAAGCACCGTGTGCTAAATGCTTATATTTATGGAAGTGGGGTGAACCGAATCCACACCTTATCCGTAAATTCCAAAGCATATTCTAGGTAGACTTTTCGGTCTTACATTTCAATGTAAACCGTTATTTCGCTTCCAATATCTTTATTGAGTTAAGCAGTGTATTGTAGCACATCTACAATTATGTAAAGCAATTCAACGGTTTCTCCCTTAGTGAAAGCATTTCACTATGAGGCAGGCCGAGCATCAGTCCCTAGGACTATGTGATGGCCCATTTCTGAGTATAGAATACTCCACCTCTGTTGAAAATAGAGAAACCTCAAAATATTTTGGATAAACTTACCGGAGTGTTTGAATAGTTATCAGACAAGAAGTCACTACTCGGAAGCTCCTACTAGCTTGTATCTTTCATCAGACCCCGAAGGTCGTCATGAACAAGCTATGTTACTTCTTTATAACCATTATCCTTTCCCGATTGAAAGGAAACTTAGTCATTGAACCTTTGAGACAATATAACCAGATTGGGAGAAATGAATCACCCTGAGCCAGTCTTCAGGTCTTGTCTTTTAGGGACTATGCACTAACTATGGAATATGAAGAAGCGTTTATCTAAATATAGAAACCAATTCCTTTTAATAGTTCTTAAGATGTGTTTTATATACATGTTTCAGCAGTTCTAAGTGGTTTTGACTTTATCAAACAAAAGTCCGAGTCTTGGATTCATACTACAAATGGTATATTCACTTTCTATACGACAAGCAAATTATCGAATAGAAGGTAAATCCATTCGTTCCAACGAATCTTAAACAGAAAATGATTTTTCCGCGATATCCAAGGATTGAATCCTAGATTCATTTCCTTATATCACTCCCACTATTCTAGCTAAAATTAACTGCCCGTTGTTTACTCTTTTAATCGTTAAATGCGCTGCTACCTTGTTCTTCCAAAGAACTTAGCTCGAGAAAATCGCCAAGGATTCATAGGTTGGTGATCCAAAATCACTGTCCTTATCCTATGATTTTCAGTTAATTAATTTTCGGTTCAGCCTTAAAGTTTTCTCAGTTTAGATGACTAACACTTTTAGACATATTCTCCCATTCTTGACTTTCCGTGAATGGAAACAGTCTTGAACCAGCGGTTCGTTTGAGTAGACACTACTCTTGAACCGTGGGATGTCTATTTCAAGTGTTACTCGTCTGGACTTCTCGGATTTTCTAATATACCAGAAAAATCAACAAATCTTAACATTAAAGCTCCCACTAGTTTATCGGTTCCAAATACCGTCTAACGAGAAGTGCTTTATTTTTTTATGATTTTCTGATTTTTTCGATTAGAAAATCTTTCGTACATAGTTCCAATGTTTCCAGAAAAACAACAAATCATAGAACTCCCACTAGTTCATCGATTCCAAATATCGTCCAACTAGCGACATTTCATGACTTTCCGGGTTTTCAATTAGAATGGTTACGTGTGTAGTCAGTTACACTTTTCTTTTCTAATGTTCTAGAAAAACAACAAATCATAAAGCTCCCACTAGTTCATCGATTCCAAATATCGTCCAACTAGTAGCACTTCATGATTTTCCAATTTTTCAATTAGAAAATTACTCGTGTAATTACTACACACTCAAAATTCTCTAGAAGAATTTCAATGTCCGAAATCACCTTTGATCAAACTAAGTTTGTCTTCCGTTTGACACGAATGACACTAGTGACATACCTATATGTCACTCTGGTTTTTTAAAAGGCTTAAGAGAAAATATCTCTTTCGAAAAATATTTGCATTATCGATTAACTAGTTCAACGTCCTAGTTACTTTCCACTTTTTAACGAAGTCAATACTAGTCAATTATTAATTTAAGCAATTTAGTAAGGGATATAATGCTGTAAATAAAATGACATATATTAATTCAAGTTTAACACTACTATATAAGTTTATTTTAGGAATTGTAAACTAAAATTAAGTCTACTCTACCATTCCAAGGTTTTAACCTCGCATCGCAGTGCCGCCTTAGGGTAGGTCAAAGAGATGACGGTTAAATCGAGGCAATCTCATCAATGAATAACTTTTGAGAATCGAACATCCCAAGAGAATCTAACATCCCTTTATTCATTGACTACCTTCCTTTTTTAGCGTAGATATTATCAAGAATATTCTTTATGAGTGTGACCCACTATATCGGATCTCTTAGGTACGCCCCGAGTGTGCCGTCTTAGGATAGGCCAGTGACCCGACGAGTACCCGGAAATCCTATCCTTTCGGAGACCAAGCTATGAATGTTGATAGGGGTGAACACCATCCTTAGGGGGACGAAATCAAAGCGCCGCGAGCCGTCACCCTTCTCTCACTTACTTGTATCTATAGTAGAGGCCGTGGGGTTGGCTGTTGCCTCCCCCGCTCCCACTCAATATTTTTGGAAGTGGTGGTGGGTTAACTAACCACGTCTTTTTGATGTTAACATAAAAGCACATCAAATCAAGGATTCCGAATGGTGTCGGTAACGTAGGCAAGCCTACCCGTCCTATTCGTTGGAACATATGTGACAGTCGGACGAAATCGGGTCAAGACAGCCCTATTGAGAAAAGAAGGAATCACCCCTCTGCTCTTCGGTGTAGCTTAGTCTTGCCGGACCCCCGTGCATACATCACACTAGGAGGGTTAAGTCGGTCGAGCCTAGCTCAGTTGACCACCCAACCTATAGGCGAACCTTTTTTTATCCAAGATTTATTGTTCTTTTACCATCATTCAATCTCGTAGACACTACGAATCGAAAACGTGATCTCGTTTGAGCTTTTAAGGCGGTTCACCGAGAACACACACCGGAAAAACTTAACGATTTCATAACCCGTCCTCGGATCTTTAATTAGTTACTAAATTAATTAATTTACCACGTATTAATTAAATTTCAACTAATTATATGAGTTTGTATACATGCCTATTTTAATTACCAAAATTAAAATTCTACATGTATGTATGGAGTGGATTTATGATATGATGCATGTCATGGAAATTCCGATTTTATATCTATTTTATGATCAAACAAATAAAAAATAAATTGCGGAAAATTTAAACACCGAGATGGATCGTTGGTACCCCCGTATCTAACCTATTAAAAAAAAAAACACAAACAAACCCTAACTAGGGTTTACAATTTTCTGATCTGCTGCTGCGTATTATCGATGATCGGACATCCAAAAGAACTTTGATCATCACGAAACTTTGTGCACCTGTTCTTCACTCCTCCTACTTGAATATGGACGGTTGGATCTGTGTTTTGACGGCCCAATTGATCACAGTAAGCCGCCGATCCAACTGCTGCATCTGTTTATAACTGCGGCGCAGCAGTGTCTTCCCGGGGCCGATCGGGCATTGAGACAAAACCCGATCGACCTGAAATTTTTAGAGCTTGTTTATAACTCCATGATAGTCAATCTGAACGGTCGGATCAATGTTTCAACGTTCCAAAATCTTCCAGAAAAGCGACGAACTTACAGCTAGGGTTTTTACGGCTGCTGTGCTTTTCTGTTACAGCAGTAACTTTATTGCACCGATCTGATATCGAGACGGACTCCGATCGACACCAAATTTTGAGGGATTGATCATCAACTTTTATTCTTAATTATGACCGGAGGGATTGTTTTTTCAACGGCTCAATCTCCGGAAATAAATAAAAAAACAAACAGAGACAAAACAGATCTACTTCTAGGAAACTAAAATTACAAAATTTCCTATACTCATATAAACGAATTTACATGAGTTTACAATAGATCTAACGAGTAAACAATACCAACCCCAATCTATCTCTTCAACCACAACAATCGCAACATAAAAAAAAATATAAACATGCATTCGGCCCCTATAAAAAAATTGGGACAAAAAATTTACATGTTTTCCACTCCTAGATCTAATATTTTATACGTATAAATATAGATCACCAGGCGATTGATACCACTCTTAGTAATACCATCCGCAACGGAAGCGATTTAAGGATCTAGATCTATAAATTACACATAAGAAAATAACTAGATCTACTCTACAAGGGGGTTGTAGAACATACCTCTTGGATCTCAAAATCCAAGTAGAAGAACCGCAATAAGTGTAACGCCCCGTTCCCGGACACCGAGTCCTTATCCGGAAATCGAAACGTTCGGCACGCATAATATTAAATAAATAATATTACACGTAAGCCTCTACTACGTCGTATCAAATGAAAGCAAACGGAAGCTAAAAAAACTCGGGTAAAATTTTCAAACAACCAAGAATAGAAATACTAAAGGTAGAATATAATGTAATACTTATTACATCGGAAACCAACGAATCCAAAAGTACGAATCTCAAAGTACTAGAAGTAACTATAGAATCCGATAATAATCCAAGTCTATGAAATAAATGAAAGAAATGAATAATAAATAATCAAGGTCTTCAACTCCGGCGTTCTCAAACGTCGTCATCAAAGTCCTCCTCGAACTCCAAGTCTACCTGTTCGTCTTCTCTCCCCCAAACACATAAATAAACATGCATTTGAGGTAAGTACATTGTACAAAGTAAGAAGTAGAAGCTACAATTTAATTAGGGTTTATTATTAATTAATTATCTTAGTGAGACCGACTCAATTTATGGTTCATTCCATGCCCATCGACACGTCATGACTATACGTTTCTAGCTTAGCTTATCTTTGTTACATCACTACTCAAGGACACAATGCATGGTGAAAATTCCACCACGAGATATACTTGCCAACTACGGTGATTAGCACCTGTAGTCCCGGGATCTCCCCGGTATGCATATACGTTCGATGGATTTCATCCACTACCCTTAAGCCTTTTGAGCCAGTAGCGTTGTCCACCTTTTATGAACGTATCACATCGCCGATTTGAATCAGTGTCTAACCAAGAATAAGTGACGTTTTAGCTTTTACTACACTTATGTAATTATTATTGTGAATTAACTAGCCACCTAAGTGTTTTCAGAATAAAACTCACCTTATCAACTCTACTCCCTCACTTAGACATTTAGACATCACATCCTATCAATTACACAGACATTGATGAACTCTGGTTCATCAAAGCACAAGCTCTTTCATGCCCTTCCGACGGATCCGAACTTCAACTCCCTTTAAGAGTACATTCGGTATTTTAACTGAACGAATCGGAAGTTCAATCGAAGCTTGTTTATGGTTAATTAATGTTATTAGTTCAAGAAATAAAACTACAATTCAAACTAAACATCAGAATAACACTAGCTACTAAATTTATTGTCTACCAATCGTATTTTTCATATTCTCTGAGAAAAGAAGATAACATAACACAATAACACCATACAACTATACACTATGCATTTCTTAAACCATCTCCTTCTTTTTTTTGGAAATAAACAAACAATAGCAACCCTTTTTTTTTTTTTTTTTTTTTTTTTTTTTTTTTTTTTGCGGCTGCTCCTCTTCTTTTTATTATTTATTTAATATATATACATATATATATATATATATATATATTTTTTCCTCGATATATATATATATTTTTTTCCTCGACCTGCCTACAACATAGTACTAATTAAACTAGTACCATCCAATAATATAATCGAATGTCATATCCAAACAAAAATTTACCAACTTAAAAAGCAAAACAAAAGAAATACAGAGGCTCATCCAGTTTGCTAGTTGGCTGGCCGATCCCCTTTTTTTTTTCCTTTCTTTGATTTATTTATTTATTTTTCCTTTTGGTGACCATGTGCCATCTACGTAGGGCACAGGTGCAAAGATTAATTAGTTTAGTTTTCTTTTTCACCAAATATTGTAACTTTTAAACAAAGCAACTGGGAAAAACAATAAAAACAAACACATACAGTATCCCTTTTTCTTTCGACGACCGTCAACTACCAACTCAAATATCCACATATATAAACAATATATATAAAACAGTAAGAATCAAAAGCGAATTGAAACGAACATTAGAACACGGTCTAACCTTTCTAAACCGTAATTAATTTATAGGAAGAGCCTCTCACCTTTTAGCAAGCTAATTCCAACTCCAAACTCAGAAAAATAACAGCAGCAAAAACTGATCCTTTTCTAACAAAGCTTCAACTTTCTGATGTCAAAACGTTGCTCTCTTCACAACGATTCCGGTGCTTCTCTCGAAACTAAAAACCGTTAAGAAACGACTCAGATATCAATGAAAGTCTCTCGGCCCTTTCTCCAAGAGCTTACACGCAGGAGACAGAAAATTGGGGATTGAAAATCTGATTAAAGTTAGTGGAGTGATTAGGTTTATTTTCCTTAGATAGGGAAAATCCCAAAATTACCTAATTTCCATGATTTTCCATAATCACCCTTAAAAAATCAGATTTTCTTCCTTAAATATATACACATATATTCTCGAAATTATGCATATAATTACCAAAATAATTTAACTCCGAATAAAAGGAACCGAACCCAATATTTCGTTTTCGCAAAATGACACGTCTGCCCTTTCCCGAAAATCGGAATATTACATTCTTCCCCCTTTAAGGAGTTTCGTCCTCGAAACTTAGAACATACTTGATAAGTCCATAAAATCTGGAAACTCGCTGATCATATCGTCCTCAACTTCCCAAGTAGCTTCATCCGGTGAATGATTGCTCCATTGCACCAGAACCAAAGGAATCAACCGTCTCTTAATCATCTTCTCTTTCCGGTCCAAAATTCTGATCGGTATCTCATCATACGAAAGATTGTCTTGAAGAATCTCCGGATCAACAGTAGTCTCAACATCCGTCTTGGTCAAACACTTCTTCAACATCGAGACATGAAACACATTGTGGACTCTTGACATGGATTCCGGTAACTTAAGCTTGTAAGCCAACGGTCCAATTCTTTCCAGAATCTCAAAAGGTCCAACGTACCTAGGGCTTAGCTTTCCCTTTTGTCCAAAACGTTTCACTCCCTTCATTGGTGAAGCTCGTAGATAAATTCTTTCACCAACTTCAAACTCTAAAGGCCTTCTTCTAACATCTGCCCAACTCTTCTGTCTATCTTGAGCCGCCTAAAAATTCTTCTTGACCAACTGGACCCTTTCCTTAGCTTGCTCAACCAATTCCGGCCCGGTGATTTGTCTTTCCCCGACTTCATCCCAAAACAGCGGCGTTCTACATCTTCTTCCATACAACGCTTCAAACGGTGGCATGCCTATACTTGCATGATAACTGTTGTTATAGGCCAACTCCGCTACCGGTAGGTAATCATCCCATGACCCACCTACTTCCAAAATGCAAGCTCTCAACATATCTTCAAGTGTTTGGATGGTTCTCTCCGATTGTCCATCTGTCTGAGGATGAAATGCCGTACTCAATTCCAACTTGGTTCCAAAGGCTGCTTGTAAACTCTTCCAAAACCGACTGACGAATCGACTATCCCGATCCGAGACTATAGAGACAGGGACTCCGTGTAACTTTACTATATTATCCAAGTATAATGTCGTCATCTTCTTCAAGGGCATATCAACTTTATACGGTAAGAAATGAGCGGACTTGGTCAATCGGTCCACGATCACCCAAATCGCATCATTACCGCCTCTCGTCTTAGGTAAACCGGTGATAAAGTCCATAGTGATCTTATCCCACTTCCATTCCGGAATGTCCAAAGGCTTAAGCATTCCTCCTGGCCTTCTATGTTCTGCTTTAACCTTTTGACAAGTGTCACATTCTGACACGAACTTGGCTATCTCCAGTTTCATCGAGGGCCACCAAAACCTTTCCTTCAAGTCTCTGTACATTTTAGTAGCTCCCGGATGAACTGCAAAAGCAATCCTATGTGCCTCTTTCATGACTCTCCGTCTTAAATCACCAACATTAGGCACACACAAACGATCCTGGTACCAAAGGTTTCCATTCTTGTCTAACACGTAACCCACTGTAGGCTTTTCCCTTGCAACTCGCTTCAAGTCAACCAAAACTGGGTCTTCATCTTGCTTATCCCGAATATCATCCATCAACTCAGACCTTGCTAACAACGGTGCCACAAACTGTCGGTCTTCAATCTGATCAAAGCTTCGGATTCTCAGCCCATCTAATCTTTCTGCCACATCTTCAACACTTGAAACCGCAAACACTGGTTTTCTGCTCAAGGCATCCGCTACCACATTCGCTTTACCCGGATGGTACTGAATCTCCAAGTCATAATCCTTAACAAACTCCAACCATCTCCTTTGTCTCATATTCAGATTCTCTTGGGTAAAGAAATACTTCAAGCTCTTGTGATCGGTGAAGATCCTGGCCTTAACTCCATACAAGTAGTGCCTCCAAATCTTCAAGGCGAACAAAACTGCTGCTAACTCCAAGTCGTGGGTTGGGTAATTCTTCTCATGCACCTTCAACTGTCTAGAGGCATAAGCAATTACCTTCCCTCCCTGCATCAACACACATCCTAAACCTTGTCCCGAAGCATCCGTGTAGACATCATAATTATCAAAGATCTCCGGAACTGCCAAAACTGGGGCTGTAGTCAACTTCTTCTTCAGCGTTTCAAAAGCCTCTTCACACTCACTGGTCCACTCGAACTTCACATCCTTTTGAGTGAGCCGGGTAAGTGGTGTGGCTATCTTTGAGAAGTCTTGTACAAACTTTCTATAATAGCCAGCCAAACCGAGAAAACTTCTAACCTCTGAAACGGTAGTCGGTCTGGACCACTTCTCGACTGCTTCAATCTTCGCGGGATCAACCTTAATGCCATCTCCAGAAATGACATGACCCAAGAAACTCACTTCATCCAACCAAAAGTCGCACTTCGAGAACTTAGCATACAGCTGGTTCTTCTTCAAGGTATCCAACACTATCCTTAAGTGTTCTTCATGTTCTTTCTCATCCTTAGAGTACACTAGGATATCATCTATGAACACTATCACAAACTTATCCAAGTATGGCATGAAAACACGCTGCATTAAATCCATAAATGCAGATGGAGCATTAGTGAGTCCAAAAGGCATGACTAAGAACTCATAATGTCCATACCTCGTACTAAAAGCCGTCTTCGGTATGTCTGCTACCTTGATCTTCAACTGGTGGTACCCTGACCTAAGATCAATCTTAGAAAACACTCTCTTGCCTTGCAACTGGTTAAACAAATCATCAATCCTTGGCAAAGGGTACTTATTCTTGATGGTAAGATTGTTCAGCGCTCTGTAGTCTATGCACATCCTCATGCTACCATCTTTCTTCTTAACAAACAACACTGGGGCTCCCCAAGGCGAAGTACTAGGCTGAATTATATTCCTTTCAAGCATATCCTTAAGCTGTGCTTTTAACTCCTTCAATTCAGCCGGTGCCATTCTATAGGGTGCCTTAGCAACTGGCGCTGCTCCGGGTATCAACTTAATCTCAAATTCAATCTCTCTATCCGGCATGTTTCCTGGTAACTCTTCTGGGAACACTTCCGAATATTCCTTCACTACAGGCGTTTCCTCTAACTTGGGCTTCACTTGTTCCACATCCACTGCGTACAACAAGTAGCCTTCACAACCTTTCTGACAAGCTCTTATAGCCTTAACCGCTGAAATTATAGGGTGACGCTTCTTACTGGGCTTATAAACATTCCCTTGATAAGTCTTATCTGATTTTCCCGGTATCTTAAAGGTCACTCTCTTTTCTCTACAATCCAAGTGGACAAAATTCTCGGATAGCCAATCTATTCCAAGAATCACATCAAAATCTGAAAAGTCCAAAACCGTAAAGTCACTCTTGCAATGATACGTTCCAACTCGAACATCTACTTGCGGCATCAACTTAGTTACCTTAGTCACTTTCCCTAAAGGTGTTGTTATCTCCAAAGTGTTTCTTAAAGGTTCCATTGGTAAGTTAAGCTTCTTAGCTATCTTAGTTGACACAAAAGTGTTAGACGCTCCAGTATCAAACAATGCCGTGACCACTAAGTTGTCTAACATTATTGTACCTAGAATGTGAATTCATTTATTTAAACACAAATACAACATGATTTAAATCGTGATATAAAAGTACTCAAACAAATTACAATAAACAAAAGGTACCTGCAATAACATTGTCATCTGGTTCAGCCACCTCAGCATCCACAGCGAACACTCGGACTGGGCGACTTGGGCCGCCTTTCCCATTTCCTTGCCTCGGAATATTCGAACTCCCCTTTGTTGGACACATCTTAGCAAAGTGCCCTAGATCTCCGAAGTAGTAGCATCCGCTTGTGTTAGCCTTACACTCACCTAAGTGATTCCTGTTGCACTTAGAGCAAAGCGGTGCTCCGGTTGGAGGTTTACTCGCTGCAGGGGCTGTTGTCTTCTTGAAATTTTGTTGGGGTGCTCCCCGGCTATTGCCCTGGCTTGTTCCAAAATTCCTCTTGCTCCCGATAACAACGGTGGCCTTCTTCCTGAATGTCTCAACCTCTAAGGCCTTATTCAACAACTCAGCCATGTTCTTGGCTGTGAAACCCAACATGCCAGACTGTATCTGATACGATAACCCTTCCTTGTATAGGGCCATCTTCCTCTCTTCTACCTTCATCAACTCAGGGTAGAATCTTCCCAACTCGTTAAACTTGTTGGTGTACTGTGATACTGTCATGTAATTACCTTGCTTATGCTTTAGAAATTGACTTGCCATATGTGTCTGCACTGTTGCTGGAAAATACTCATTATAGAACATTGCCTTAAAGCTTTCCCAATCCGTCACTTTACCATTACTGCTCTGTATAGCATCTATCCATGCTTCAGCTGCACCCAAAAAGAAACTAACCGCCAACTGTGCCATCTCAGTCTCAGGGACATGTATGTTCCTACATGCCTTCTCAAAACTCCTTATCCACTCTTCGGCCTTCGAATGCTCGACATTCCCAAAGAAGTCTTGAACTTTGTTCCTCCTTAATCTCGTATACCAATCAACCGGTGGTGCTTGCTCATGTGCTGGTCTGACTGGTGGGGCTTGTGGATAGACTGGAGGATATCCAAAAGGTATTTCTTGTTGCTGGTACTGGTGTTGGTGGAAGCCGTAAGGTGGGTAACCAAAGACTTGCTGATGGTCAAAACGGGGTGAAGGTGGTATAGTAGGTCGAGGAGTATGACCCACTGGAGGAGGATAAAAGGTCTGATGTTGCTGATGATGGAAAACCGGTGGAGGGTAAACACTCACTGGAGGTGGATAAATGCTAGTTGCTGGAGGTACGTAGACTGGTGGAATGTCTCCCACTACAGTGACTCGTATTGGTGCTTCTCCTGGTTCTCCATAGATGTAGTTATACCTCGGTGGCGGGTAGCTCACTAGTGGTGGTACTAAACCCGTTGGAACATCACTTATCAATGAAAACTGACCCGAACTTCCCACATGCCATTGTGGGCATTGCTCCTGATGAGGTCGCGGTGACAAGCCCTGCTGAGATCGTGGTGTAGGGGTTGCAGTATGAGGGGGTGGAGTGGGGCTCGTACGAGGTGAAGGATTCTGCCTCACAAAACCGCCTCTGACAACTGGTGTCGGACTTTCATGACGAACTCCTGACGTTTCTGCACCCGCTCCGGTTCTAGTGAACACCATCCTGATGATCAAAGAAAGCCAGAACGTTACTAAAAGAGCTAAAGAAAAACTTATCTTAGAAGAATGGAAGCCTAAAAGGCGCTTTTCTCTGATACCAACTGTAACGCCCCGTTCCCGGACACCGAGTCCTTATCCGGAAATCGAAACGTTCGGCATGCATAATATTAAATAAATAATATTACACGTAAGCCTCTACTACGTCGTATCAAATGAAAGCAAACGGAAGCTAAAAAAACTCGGGTAAATTTTTCAAACAACCAAGAATAGAAATACTAAAGGTAGAATATAATGTAATACTTATTACATCGGAAACCAACGAATCCAAAAGTACGAATCTCAAAGTACTAGAAGTAACTACAGAATCCGATAATAATCCAAGTCTATGAAATAAATGAAAGAAATGAATAATAAATAATCAAGGTCTTCAACTCCGGCGTTCTCAAACGTCGTCATCAAAGTCCTCCTCGAACTCCAAGTCTACCTGTTCGTCTTCTCTCCCCCAAACACATAAATAAACATGCATTTGAGGTAAGTACATTGTACAAAGTAAGAAGTAGAAGCTACAATTTAATTAGGGTTTATTATTAATTAATTATCTTAGTGAGACCGACTCAATTTATGGTTCATTCCATGCCCATCGACACGTCATGACTATACGTTTCTAGCTTAGCTTATCTTTGTTACATCACTACTCAAGGACATAATGCATGGTGAAAATTCCACCACGAGATATACTTGCCAACTACGGTGATTAGCACCGGTAGTCCCGGGATCTCCCCGGTATGCATATACGTTCGATGGATTTCATCCACTACCCTTCAGCCTTTTGAGCCAGTAGCGTTGTCCACCTTTTATGAACGTATCACATCGCCGATTTGAATCAGTGCCTAACCAAGAATAAGTGACGTTTTAGCTTTTACTACACTTATGTAATTATTATTGTGAATTAACTAGCCACCTAAGTGTTTTCAGAATAAAACTCACCTTATCAACTCTACTCCCTCACTTAGACATTTAGACATCACATCCTATCAATTACACAGACATTGATGAACTCTGGTTCATCAAAGCACAAGCTCTTTCATGCCCTTCCGACGGATCCGAACTTCAACTCCCTTTAAGAGTACATTCGGTGTTTTAACTGAACGAATCGGAAGTTCAATCGAAGCTTGTTTATGGTTAATTAATGTTATTAGTTCAATAAATAAAACTACAATTCAAACTAAACATCAGAATAACACTAGCTACTAAATTTATTGTCTACCAATCGTATTTTTCATATTCTCTGAGAAAAGAAGATAACATAGCACAATAACACCATACAACTATACACTATGCATTTCTTAAACCATCTCCTTCTTTTTTCTGGAAATAAACAAACAATAGCAATCCCTTTTTTTTTTTTTTTTTTTTTTTTTTTTGCGGCTGCTCCTCTTCTTTTTATTATTTATTTAATATATATATATATATATATATTTTTTTCCTCGACCTACCTACAACATAGTACTAATTAAACTAGTACCATCCAAAAATATAATCGAATGTCATATCCAAATAAACCTGCAAGATTTTCCTCCCTTTTCCCCTTGGCCGAAATTTTCCTTCTCCTCTCTAAAAGGTAGAAGTCGAAAATTGTGTTGTGTATTAGGCTTGGGAGAACTCTCTTTATATAGGAGAGTAATCCTTGTCCTCCAAGGATTTTATTTTGCAAATAAATAAATCCAATAAATAAAAGATAATCCCATAATATTCTAGAACAAATCTAGAATAATATTTATCTTTATTTCTTACAATAAATATTTATCCAATAAATATTCTGTGCACATGTCTTATTAATACACAAGAAAACTAATTTCTTGTTCCATAAAACATGAGGGGGGAGAAATTTAACCCTTGTGACCTAGTCCTAATAATTTCGACTTATACACACCAAATTGGGCCAAAATTAAGAAAAATGTCTTTTTCACATATTTAATTATTTAGCCCAACTAATTTAATAGTCCACTAAACAATTAATTCACATATCGTTTTAATTAAATTCTAATAAGAACTAAATTAATATTATTAGGATTCGACGTCCGAGAATAGCTATGCTATATTGGAGGCACGTCGGGGACCATGGACTAATAATCAGCGGCTCCGATAAATCAAATAAATAATTATCTTACGAACAGAATAATTATATTCGATAAATCAATCACGGGAATATGCCACCATAATCCCGTGACTGCACTCCTCCGATTATGAGATTATATTTATCTCCTCATGAGAATGATTATAAGCGTCAATTGATATAATCATTACATATGGATTAATCCTCCATAGACTGTTCATTCTAAATCGGGAAGTTACCGTTGACCCTTTTTAGAACCTCTTATCCTTATTTACCATTAACCCCCTAGTGATCAATTAATTCATACAACTCACTGGTAGCTAATCAGTGTAATATGAACTCCGTGGATCGATCAGTTTCTAGGATTAACAAATAAGGGAACTGTCTATCTACTTCCATAAATGGAAGGAATGGATTCCGTATCTGTGATAACACAAACTACTCACTCAATCCAGTACAATGCCAAGATGGGGTATTTCGATCACAGACTCAGTGTAATCCTTAACCGTCAAGTCAAACCTCATACCGATTCAAGTTGTTGACTGTGATCAACTCAGGATTAAGATATATCCATAAATATGATCATCGATTGATTCGATAAGACTTCTCGATTACGGAATTATATCGTGAACTCTAATCAAATCGGTCCAGCACTATATGAGATATCTATCATATATAAATGCCCCACTAGGTTCTCTTAACCGAAAGTCCGGATAAGACAATCACACCTATTGTGTTCTGGGCACATTAATAGCACGTTAAAGAAGAGACCCGATACTCTCGATTAACTTCACTACGGGCTAATTATATTTTTAAGTACATCTTCACTAACTCAATCCTTCCGTGTATATCCCATACACTGAGTTAAGTGATTACATAAACAATATACTTTTGGGTTTTCTGTAGTGTAAATACTATTGTCACATCGGTGAATATGAGAATAATAAATATGAATAATAATGTCAATTCATTCATTAAATAAAACAATTACAAAATTGTCTTTCGGGCATTACACCTAACATCCATATCATATACGCTACACGCTAACTGTAGGACACAAGCCCCTCTATATAAACCATCCCTAAGGAACTACGAAGACTTGATTCCAATCCCAGCATTGGATATGTAGGCAGCTTGAGAAACAACATCGCAAGTGCAATCTAAAACATCCCAAATCACCCTCTCGTGTTATCGTTCTTCATGTTCTAGGAGTTTCCTTGGGCTATCACCAAGAAAAAGAACCCTAAATCTGTTTATGGAATTCGCCTAAAGATGAAGAGCGTGAACACTATCTCCGGTGAGTATGGCGGCCGGGTCCTGACACAAGAATATGATCGACAGTCCTGGACCACAACGCCCCAAAAAAGATGAAGATTTTTCGAGGAGGTGACTTACAACACTATAGATCCTATCCCTTTGGTAATTAACAACGGCGGTCTCGTGATCGAAGTCACGGTGGATCAAAATCAGGCAAGGCATATTTGCATTGACACAGGAAGTGCGGTTATTATCTTGTAGCATTCTACTTTACATTTGATGCACTTAGATAGCTTTGAGTTAGCCCCAGCAACTACCCCTTTGTTCGGTTTCGCCGAGTCGCCAGTTTATCTAGAGAGCACCATCGTCCTCCCCACCACCTTCGGCCGACCCCCGCTAGGCCGAACTCTTCTAGTTGAGTACGTGGTGGTCAAGGAACGATCCCCATATAATTTAATATTAGGATGCCCTCAGTTGATCAGTTTACAGGAAGTCGTATCACTCGCGCATAATAGCTTAAGGTTTTTGGCCGTTGGGGGCCTCGTGGAGATCGTGGGCAACATGGATCAAGCAAGAAGCTGCTGTACGTCCGAAACGAACGGAGACATTAGGTCTAAACCGGTCCCTATTGAAGAGTTGCTTCCCGAGGGCGAGGAAACCTGGTCCTCGGACAACAGAGCAGAAGAATTCTGCTTATGGGAAGATCGAGACGATCGGACCGTCACCGTAGGATCATGGATCCCCGACTTACACAAGGAACAATTAGTAGCCTTGTTGAAAGAATTCAAGGATGTGTTCGCCTGGACTACGGAAGAGATGCCTGGTTTATGCCCAGCCCTAGCTATGCATCAGTTCAACGTCGACCCGAGCCGGAAGCGTATTCGCCAGAAGAAGAGGCATTTCGACCAAGAACGAGAGGACGCCTTTAGGAAGGAAGTAACTAAGCTACTCCAAGCCAACATCATTCTGGAAGTAAATTACCCAGACTGGCTAGCGAACCCCGTCTTAGTGAAGAAGTTGGACGGTAGTTGGAGGATGTGTGTAGACTTTACCGACCTCAACCAAGCTTGCCCCAATGACTGTTATCCTTTACCCAATATAGATCGAATGGTGGATTTGACCATAGGCTTTGGAGTTTTTGGTGTCCTGGATGCTTATAGAGGTTACCATCAGATTGTCATGGACCCCTGGGACGCCGAAAAGACCTCGTTCATCACTGAGTTTGGCACATACTATTACAATACTATGCCATTTGGCCTCAAAAATGCTGGAGCGACCTAACAAAAGGCCGTCAATAATATATTCAAAGATCAGATAGGGAGGTGCATGGAGGTATATGTAGATGACCTCCTAATCAAAAGTAATTCCCTGTAATAATAGTTAATTGATGTGAGGGAAGTCTTCGAAGTACTCAAAACCTCATAGATGAAGCTTAATCCCAAAAAATGCACGTTTGGAGTTCGGACCAGGAAATTCTAGGGTATATGATATCACAGGAAGGCATCAGGGCTAACCCGGACAAAGTGGAAGCACTAAGTACTATGCCGACACCAAGAGGCTTCAAAGAAGTTCAGAGGTTAACAGGAAGAATGGCCATGCTCGGATGGTTTTTGTCCAAATCAGCTCAGCGAACCCTCCCTTTCTTTAAGATCCTAAAACAAGCTAACCCGTTCAAGTGGGACGAAGAATGCCAGCAGGCCTTCGAAGATTTGAAAGCCTACATAGCCGAGCTGCCCACATTAACTTCACCGTAGCAGAGGGATACCTTGTTCACCTACTTGGCAGTATATGGCGAGGCCATCAACGCTGTCCTCGTCAAGGAACATGACAATGTGCAGAAACCGATTTTCTACGTCAGTAAAGCTTTTTGCTGTCTAGAGATCAGATACTCAAACGCCGAGTAGCTGGCGTTGGCTTTAGTACATGCCTCCAAAAAGCTAAGACCCTATTTTCAGGCTCACCTGGTAGTTGTAATCACCGACCAGCCCCTTCGACAGATATTATCCCGACCAGAAATGTCAGGGCGATTGACAAAATAGGTAGTAGAATTAGCCGAATACGACTTGGATTTCCGTCCCCGAACAGAAGTCAAAGCCCAAGAACTCACAGACTTCCTGGCAGAAGAAGCGGCCATAACCACCGATCAGAGTCAACCAAACGTCGATGTCGAATATTAGACGATGTATGACGACGGGGCCTCTAACAAGGACGGAGCCAGGGAAGGACACCTGCTCATAAGCCCAAAAGGTGAAGAGTTTCCTTACACACTCCGATTCAGCTTCCCGGCCACCAATAATGAGGCTGAGTATGAAGCACTAATCACCAGACTTACTTTAGCAGCCAAATTGGTGGCAAAGAGCCTAAGGGTGTACAACGATTCCCAGTTAATTGTCAATCATGTGAAAGGAGAATACGAAGCTAAAGAAGAGCCCATGAAGAAATACTTATCTATAGGCAGTGATCGGCTAAAAGCTTTCCACGCTGTCCTTATTGAGCAGGTTCCCCGATCCCAGAATCGACGGGCCGATGCCTCTCCAAGTTAGCGTCTAATTTTGTCTCCAACAAAAAAGTACTGGTAGAACTACTATAGGAAAGAAGTTACGACGCCCAAGAGGTCCAGCCCATCACCCAGAAGGATACTTGGATGGATCCCATAGTATCCTATCTCCGCAACGGAATACTATCAGAGGATAAAACCTTGGCAAGAAAGATGAAATTCTGAGCTGATCGCTACTCGCTTTTTGACAGCGTACTCTATAGGAAGTCTTTCGTGGCACCCTAGCTTAGGTACGCAACTGAAGATGAAGGGAACTATCTGCTCCGGGAAATACATTTAGGAATTTGTAGAAACCATCCTGGAGCCCGGACGTTAGCGCGAAAATATCGACTATTGGCTACTACTAGCCGACTATGCGGCAAGATGCCAAGGACCTCATTTGTAGGTGTAATTCATGCCAGGTACACGGTAATATATCCCAGTAAGCCTCTCAGCAAATGCCCCCCCTGATCGCGGCGTGGCCTTTCAATCAGTGGGGAGTCGATTTGGTCGGACCCCTTCATCGAGCACCGGGAAACCTCAAATTTTTAGGGGTCGCCGTAGATTACTTCCCCAAATGGGTGGAAGCCGAAGCCCTTACTACAATTACAGCTAAAGCCATCCTGAAGTTCCTTTGGAAAAACATTGTTTGCTGGTACGGGATTCCAAAGACATTGATATCAGACAATGGCACACAGTTCGAAGACAAGGGAGTCCGATCCTGGTGTGCTGAGCTAGGGATTTCCCAGTATTTTACTTCAGTAGGCTATCCCCAAGAAAATAGGCAAGTCAAACAGACAAATCGGCCGATCAAAGTTGGCCTGAAGAAAAGGCTTGAAGAAGAAGGGGAAAATTGGGCAGAACATATGCCGAATATCCTATGGGCATACCAAACTACCCCGAACACAGCAACAAGAGAAACCCCCTTCTCCTTGGCATATGGAAGCGAATATGTTATTCCTGCTGAAATTGGATTACCCTCACCAAGGCTCGAACTTTACGCAAAAGCGGATGGGGAAATCGAGCTCAAATACTCTAGGGACGACCTAGAAGAAAACCAGAGAAAGAATTCATCTGAAAGGACAAATATAAGTAAAAGCTTTCTCAATACTACGACAGTAAGGTGAAGCACATGTACTTTAAAGAAGGAGACTTGGTGCCCTGGTGTTCCTAGGGTCCATTCTAGATAATGTCCAAACATAGCACTTCACTATTCGTATTTCATGCTAGTTTACGATTACATGCCAATAGTTGATCAGGCTAAAAACATGTAAATTAAATCTATCGATCAACGTAGCTGGCGCGGATTATCACGAAATAGTAATTTACTAGGTATTCAGATCTAACGATATAGACCGTCGCAGATCTGAAGAATGCACCTACTATTTCATGATTTCTTCACCAACGAATCAGATCTATAACACATGGGGTAAAATAAAATAACTACTACATAATTAAACTAAATAAGCAATTAAACCATACTAGTCGAATAGAACAACGATAGATCTACATCTTGGAAAAGACAGAAAATCATACCCTCGAAGATGTGCGTAGATCTCCCTCGGATCTCTCCCTAGGAGGCGACTCCGTCGTGTCTCCGACATAACTCATAAAAGAAATAAAAATAAAGAACAATGAACTTTTATTGCATAATATTTGTGTTGAAAATTGTACACTTTTGTTCTGAGGTGAAGCCTCTTATTTATAGCTATCTAAACCGACTTAGAAACATCTAGTTCTACCCCTCGTCCAAGAAAATGCGTTTTTGAAGGTTCTTGACTCACGGTAAGTCGGCACCGCCTCCCGGGTTACTGAGGGTATTTTCATCCTTTTTCTTCAGCCGACTTAACTTGGAATGTTCTGGAATATCCTAGGCCCTTTCCTTCGTCCAGTCCACTCCAGATTCGTCCATGATGCTCAGCCCAATATTTTGTATTCTGAAAATCATCAAATAATGCATGAAATAATATCGAAACAGGGAAAATAAACGCTAAGTGCAGATTTCTCGACTCACGAACCCGACATATGATATTCAACGTAAATGGTTCATATTTATAGGTCGAAACAACTATTTTTAGCTCATAATGGATAGAATGTTGATGTCGTAGGATACACTATTTTAACCTTCATCAACTACCCTCCACTAGCTTTTTGCTCGTCCGCGTGCAGAGTATCAAGGCGGAATGTACCTCCAAGAACAATCTCCATCAACTACCACATATTCAATAAAGAATTCCGGCAGGAACGTACATCAAGTCACAATCCATAAGCTCCCCATTAATTACTACTTACCACGCATCAATGTGTCGTGTGATGAATCAGTCGTGATAGTGTGTTCGTGAGAAGAATCAAGTTGTATTAACCACACAATCTTAACTTACCTGCGTATACATTCGCTCACCTTGCCTTCAGACTTGGTTACACAACATGGTACCTTAATCGGGTCGGGCAGACTCGGGGACTAAGCATCGCTCTTATGTCCTTATTTGTTTCTTTTTATGCGAGGGTCATGCCCTTTTTACATGAGTTCGCTTCCCTCACTGACTTTATTGCATATCTATTTTTCTCTTCTTTTTTTTTTCTTTTTTCTTTCATTCTTTATTTCATTTTTCTTTCTGGCAGATTTCCTCACTTTTTTCACTTTCTCTCACATGTCTGTTTGTCCCGGTTACCTCTCGTCATCCAAGTTGCTTCCCTTGTCTTACAACAATTTGTTAAAGTATATAGATAGACAAATAATGATTCCCGGTTAAAAAACTCATCATCTAATCTTAAACACTTCTCACTCAGATGCTCAATTATTGATTGCAATGATAGAATGATAATTAATAAGTTACTACTTCACGCAACATAACATATGCTCCTTCTTCCATACTAAATTGAATATGCTATAGCTAACTTCAAATTGAACTTGGGCTCATTTTCTACCGATTCCTTACTCGAAAACGTGCAATAAGCAAGCTAAAAACAGTGTTAATTTTTCCAAAAAAGTAGTCCCTTTTTCGATTATCCAACTAAGACGCCTACCCCCACTTATTATAGACATTGTCCCCAATGAGTAATAATAAAGAAAATAAAAGGTACATTGCTCTGGAAATGTTGGCTGGGTCAAAATGAATCCCGGAGCAGAATCATCATCTCCTAGGTCATTCCTCTTCCAAGTTGATACCTGCTACCAAAAATACTTCAAAAAACTGTGAGTAACATGCGAAGGGCAAAAAGAAAATAAGGTGGCGGTAATTGTGCATACCGGAGGAATGCGCAAAAACAGTTTAAGCCACGTTATTCTGTTATTGTCCTAAGCAAGATGCGAGAACTTTTATGAGGGTATCACATGAGAATCGTGAAGGAAAAAAACCACATATATCTCTAGCCAAGTGACTGAAGATATATGTGATAAAAAAAACTTTGCGATTGTCATGCTGCTTTATTGACTCAAAATACCTAAACTAAACAAAAGCAATAAATAAGGGTTTTAGAAATAGTTCTGAGTTTATAGTCGCCAGCTCGACTGTACTAATAGGGCTCCTTTATTCATATTCTAGTTCTGTCAACGTAAAGACTTCCAACTCAGGGTTATATTTGTGCTATAGGTAATGCTTCAGCCTGTGGCCGTTTACTATGAATGTCTGCCCAGAGTATTCATGTCTAACTTCACATTCTACTGAATTGTAGACTTTTGTGACTACATGTGGTCCATACCATCTAGACTTCAACTTCCCAGGAAAAAGACGAAGACATGAATTATACACCAGCACTTTATCTCCAACATGAAATGTGCGGTTCAGAATCTTCTTATCGTGCAGACGCTTCATTCTCTCCTTTTAAATCCTTGCATTTTCATATGCTTGAAGTCTAAAATCCTCCAATCTATTCAATTCTAGCATCCTCTTTTCAACGGCTAAATCCTCATCCATGTTTAGAAACCTCGTAGACCACAACGCTCGGTGCTCGAGTTCTACCGGTAAATGACATGCTTTTCCAAACACTATCATATATGGTGACATCCCAATCGTGGTCCTATAAGCTGTTCTGTACGCCCAAAGAGCGTCATCTAATTTCAAAGACCAATCTTTCCTCATAGGATTCACAGTCTTCTCTAAGACCCTCTTAATCTCTTTGTTCGTGACTTCTAATTGTCCACTCATCTGGGGGTGATATGCTGCTAAAATCTTATGTCTAACCCCATATCTCATCATCAACTTCTGAAACAACCTATTATAGAAATGGCTCCCTCCGTCACTAATTATGGCTCTGGGCACTTCAAACCTCGTCAAAATATTTTTCTTAAGAAACCTCTGGACAACCCTGGCATCATTAGTAGGTGAAGCCACTACTTCCACCCACATGGAAATATAATCAACTGCTACCAGGATGTAATGATTTGATTCTGACGATGTGAAAGGCCCAAAAAATCAATTCCCCATACATCGAATAACTTCACTTCTAAGATACTCTGCAGTGGCATCTCATTCCGCTTAGAAATATTACCAGTCATTTGACAGGAATGACAGGATCTTGTAAACTCATAAGCAGATTTATGAATTGTAGGCCAATAGAATCCCACTACATGGCCTTTCCTGCTGTCTTACCTGGCCCATAATGACCTCCAGCTTCTCTAGCATGACACATGTACAAAATACTTAGAATCTCATCATCGTGGACGCAACTCCTAAGAATTGCATCAGGGGACAATTTGTATAGGTAAGGATCGTCCCAATGATAATGCTTCAGATACGTGAAGAACTTCTTCTTATCCGTATTAATGAATTCCGGTGGTAGGTATCTTCCTGCTAGATAATTCACAATATTGGCAAACCATGGGTATACCTTGCCCACTCTTGATGTATGTTGTCGGGACTGAGATTCAACTCGAGCTACCACTGAGACGGCTAAAAGTTGTTCATCAGGAAAGCTTTCCCTGATCTCAGTCGGTTGTTCTCCTTCCAGCAAAGTTAATCTCGACATGTGATCATCCACCTAGTTCTCAGATCCTTTTTTATCTTTAATCTTAACATCAAACTCTTGTAAGAGTAGAATCCATCTCAACAATATTGGCTTGGAGTCTTGCTTGGTTAAAAGGTATTTCAAAGCTGCAAGGTCAGTGAATACAATGACTTTCGATCCTATCAGATAAGGTCGAAACTTGTCAAATGCAAAAATGACAGCTAAGAGTTCATTCTCTGTAGTCGCATAATTCCTCTGGGCACTGTTAAGGGTATGACTGGCGTAATGGATAGGCTTAAAGATTTTATCCTCCCTTTCTCCCAGGGCTGCTCTAACTGCTGTGTCGCTTGCATCACACATAATAAGCTCAAAAGGTTTGTTCCAATCTGGTGCTACCGGAATTGGGGCAGTTATAAGCATTTGCTTCATTATGTTGAATGCTTTCTTGCATTCTTCTCCATATACGAAAGGTACATCCTTCGCAAGTAATTAAGTCAAAGGTCTAGAAACTTTAGAGAAGTCCTTAATAAACCTCCTATAAAATCCTGCGTGGCCAAGAAAGGCTCGCAATGTCTTTAAGTTCGTTGGAGGGGGTAACTTCTCCATTAACTCTACCTTTGACCTATCAACTTCCATTATTTTCCTTGAAATCCAATGACCCAACACTATTCCTTTAGTAACCATGAAATGACATTTTTCCCAATTAAGTACAAGGTTGGTCTCTTCGCATCTTTTTAGCACTTTACTCAAATTGTCCAAGCATTTGTCAAAGCTATCTCCAAATACAGAGAAATCATCCATGAAGATCTTTAGAAAGTCCTCCACCATGTCTGCAATTAATTACATCATGCACCTTTGGAAAGTTGCCGGTGCATTACATAACCCAAAAGGCATGCGATTGTATGCAAAGGTTCCATAGGGACATGTGAAAGTGGTCTTCTCTCGGTCCTCAAGGGAAATATGGATCTGATAATAACAAGAATATCCATCTAAGAAACAATAAAACGCATGACCGCTTAATCTTTCCAACATCTGATCAATGAATGGTAGGGGAAAATGATCTTTATGAGTTGCATCATTTAGTTTCCTGAAGTCTATGCAAAGTCGATGTCCAGTAATTTGTCTCACATGGATCAACTCATCAAACTCATTAGGTTGGACAGTGAATCCTCCTTTCTTGGGCACCACATGAATCAGGCTTAACCATTCACTGTCTGCAATTGGGAAAATGATTCCCATCTCCAACATCTTTATAATCTCTTCCTTAAAAACATCCTTCAGTTGTGGTGCTTCTCAGGGTCTACAGAGATCTTATGCATGCACACCGATGGGCTTATTCCTCTAATATTTGCGATCGTCCACCCAAATGCTCCCTTATGCTCTCTCAGTACTCTTAAAAGTTTATCCTCCTCTAAAGGCGATAATAACGATGAAATTATGAGGAGAAGGGTATCATCTTGTAAGTATATGTACTTCAGGTGAGATGACAAAGGTTTTAACGTTAAGTTCCTTGGTGGTTCTTTTAATGATGATCTTAACAGCTTACCAGTCAACTGTAAGTCGAAGAACTTGTGCCATGAAGGTCTATGAGTGGTTCCTCCTAAATCCACAGAAGATATAGACTCTATTTCTTGCATATGACCTTCACTACACCCATGCCAGATTTCCTCATAACTTTCCTCATCTTTCATGAGTAAAGTATCAGCTAATTCAAGGTCTAGTGCCACTTGCTGATATATTTCCAACACAAGTTCGTCTATGGCATCTAGCATGTAGCATGCTTCTCCTTCGTCTTTTGCATATCTCATTGAATTCATCACATTGAACACTACTTTGTCCTCATTCACTCTCAGAATCAGCTCACCCTTATGAACATCTATCAATGTTTTGCTTGTAGCTAGGAAAGGTCTCCCTAAGATCAATGGAACATTGTGGTTAGCTTCCATGTCTAGCACCACAAAGTCTACAGGGAATACAAACTTTTCAACTTTCACCAAAACATCCTCCACCACTCCACGAGGTTGCTTCATAGACCTATCTGCTAATTGAAGGGTTATAGTTGTTTCATTCAACTCTTTCATGCCTAAATTATGAAAGATGGAAAGTGGCATTAGATTGACACTGGCTCCAAGATCACACGATTCTTTGTTTAGGCATACTCCTCTAATTGTGCATGGTATGTGGAAGCTCCCAGGATCTTTACACTTGGGAGGCAATTTGAGTTGCAAAACTGCCGAGCATTCCTCGTTAAGGCATATAGTCTCCAGGTCTAATAACTTTTTCTTGGTAGAAATTGGTTCTTTCAAGAATTTCACATACTCCGGCATTCCGGCCAGAGCTTCTACCAAAGGTATATTCACTTGCAAATTTTTAAACATCTCTATAAACTTTTTGTAACGTGCATCATCATTATTCAGCTTATATTTCCTAGGGGGATAGGGTAAAGTAGCATGATTAATAGTTACAGTTTGTGAAGACTTACCTGCTGACTGCTGCTGCTCTGTCAGCTTGCCTGTTGAATTTTTAGACTCTCGGTTTACCGGAGTATCCCGGTTTACTGGCCCTTCTCTTTCTCCAGATTTTGCTGCGTTCTGCTGCTGACTGCTTTCGATTCTACCTGGACAGTTGGTATAACTGGTCCAGACAGTTCTTTTCTGCTTCTAGTCATAATTGCATTCACGTCCTTCGGATTCTTCTCAGTATTACATGGCAATCATCTCAGAGGACGGGCTGACACTTGTTCTGCAATCAGCCCTACTTGGTGCGACAGATTCTGCACTAAGGCTTCTTGATTGGTTAGTCTTGTATCATTCTTCTGACAATAAGTAAGGAAGTTGTATTCTGCTCAGTCATGGATTCCGTAAGTTGATTGACCGTGTCGGTCACAGTTGAGCTCATTTTATCCATGGCTGCTTCCCAACCACCGGACTTGTTGAATTGTGGCATGAATCCACCAGTTTGTCTCGGTCTCTCTCCACTATTAGAATCGCTTTGTCGAAAACCCCCAGTAGGGTCACTCAGTCTAAAACCAGGGTGGTCGTGAGAACCTGGGCGATATCCGCCCCCATAAGGATTTCCTTGCCTCCCTATATAGTTCACGTCCTTAGTGTTGGTGGCTTCAATCTCTTGAACTTTTTCAACCTTGGCTATGCGATCCTGCATGCCATCTATCTTCTCATTCATCGCCATTAGCTGATATAAGATCTTTTGAGAAGTATCTTCTCCAAATATGCCTTCAGCTACTTTGGTTGTTTTAACTTGATGCGTTACCCATTGACTTGTCAGTGCTATTTGCTCCAACTTTTCTTCAGCTTCTTCAGGTGATAGAAACGCAAAACATCCGTTGCTTGATGCATCAAATCTCATTTGTTCACTTGGACGCAATCCGTGATAGAAACTATGCATTCGTACGGGCATAGTGAGATCATGGTGAGGGCATCTCCTCTGTGCTTCCTTAAATATTTCCCAAGCTTCTTCAAACATTTCAGTGGGTTTCTGCTTGAAATTCATAATGTATTGTCTCATCTGTAGTGACTTCCTAGGTGGGCAGTACTTATTCATAAACTTCTGCAACAGATCGGTCCAAGTTTGGATCGATCCTGGTGCTAAAGACAATAGCCATATCTTCGCTTTGTCTTTCAGAGTGAATGGAAACAATTTCAACATGATGTTGTCTCCTGGTACTCCTGCTGGCTTGACCGTGCTGACTATCTCCAAAAAGTTGGTGACGTGTACACTAGGATCTTCATTCATTACTCCATGAAAAGTAGTGTAATTAGTCACCATTTGTATGACATCCGGTTTCATGTGAAATACCTCAGCTGCATCCTCAGGCTGAACAATTGCTGGCACAAAATTTTCAATCGTGGGCATTGCATAACTCTGTAGAGTTCTCCTATCTGCTTGTACCACAACTCCTGCTCCATTTTGTCTATTCTGTCCGTTTTGTGCCATGTCGATTTCTGTATCTTCTTATTCTCTCTCGCTGTGATCTCCTTCGTGTGTACTAACATCGTCCGCCAGCCTAACAGATCTCTCTCGAGCTTTCTTTCTCTTTTGTCTAGCAAACTTTTCAATCTCAGGTATGAATCTATCGAGTTTTGCAGCTGAACTTTGTGTAGCGCACTACAAGACACAATAAGAAAATAAAAAGGTTAGTTACTTGCCTCGGCGGCTGTTACACACGCCTGGTAGACTAAAAAATACAGACTCTGACTACTGACTCAACGCTGAATTAACATAAACGCGGTAAAGCCTCGGTAAACCGGAAGCTATTTTTTTCCAGATTTTAACAAAATCGACCTTGTATGACTCTAGTATTGGCAGACTATAAAACCGACTCAATTAAATAGACTAAAATATATACAGAAAACTCAATCTCAAATAAAAAGTATTCTTGACACGAGTCCCCGGAAACGGTGCGAAAAATCTTGATCGCGTGCACGGCACTTACTAGCAATTGGACTAGGTCTATCATAGTAGAGTACTGGAAAAACAAGATCGATCCCACAGAGACTCGTAAGAACGTCTAATTATCAAGATTGAGCTTGTTACGAATAACGGTCTACGACCAATTATACTATAGACATTAGTAAATTTGGTAACAATCACTAGCAAGATTATGCAAGTTCAACAGAGCAACAAGAGTTTCTAATGTATTAGTTCAATTATGAGTAATTAGTTATTTCCCCCACACATGCAACAGTCCTCCCTATTGATGAATTTATTCATTGTTCCGCTACGGGTACAACTCCTAACCCTATTTACTCTGACAATGGTAGTAGACAATCTATACGCAAGCTACCCTCCTTAATTGGTCCGTAATAGCCCATACGCATAAAGAACTAGAGCTGTCGATATTGAGCGCTAACTCATACCGCAAACCCGCCTAGACAACTATCGACATTGATCAGCACGTTCATAGGGTCCATTCTAGATAATAACCAAACATAACTCTTCACTATTTGTATTTCATGCTAGTTTACGATGACATGCAAATAGTTGATCAGGTTAAAAACATGTAAATTAAATATATCGATCAACGTAGCTGGCGCCGATTATCACGAATTATTAATTTACTAGGTATTCAGATCTAGCGATATAGACCGTCGCAGATCTGAAGAACGCAACTACTATTTCATGATTTCTTCACCAACGACTCAGATCTATAACACATGGTGTAAAATAAACTAACTACTACATAATTAAACTAAATAAGCAATTAAACCATACTAGTCGAATAGAACAACGATAGATCTACATCTTGGAAAAGACAGAACATCATACCCTTGAAGATGAGCGTAGATATCCCTCGGATCTCTCCCCAGGCGGTGACTCCATCGTTTCTCTGACCAGAACTCATAAAATAAATAAAAATAACGAACAAGGAACTTTTATTGCATAATATTTGTCTTGAAAATTGTACACTTTTGTTCTGAGGCGAAGCCTCTTATTTATAGCTATCTAAACCGACTTAGAAACATTTAGTTCTACCCCTCATCCAAGAAAACACGTTTCTTAAGGTTCTGGACTCTCGGTAAGTCGGCACCGCCTCCCGGGTTACCGAGGGTATTTTCGTCCTTTTTCTTCAGCCGACTTTACTTGGAATGTTCTGGAATACCCTAGGCCCATTCCTTTCGTTCAGTCCACTCCAGATTCGTCCATGATGCTCAGCCCAATATTTTGTATCCTAAAAATCATCAAATAATGCACGAAATAATATCGAAACATGGAAAATAAATGGTAAGTGCAGATTTCTCGGCTCACGAACCCGACCTATGATATTCAACGTAAATGGTTCATATTTATAGGTCGAAACAACTATTTTTAGCTCATAATGGATAAAATGTTGATGCCGTAGGATAGACTATTTTAACCTTCATCAGTCAGCCCGATCTGGCCCCGTTCGCCGTGCCTTTAAAACGAGAAGTCAGCACTAGCCTGACCCTGCTCGTCCAGTTTTCACGCGAGACGTCAGTCCGCTCTGGCCCCGTTCACCGTGCCTTTAACAAGAACTTAAACTGTGCAACTAACATTCAATAATACTAGTATGCCATCCCTGAATAATCATAGGCATGACATACTAGTGGGCAACTATTATCACACCAATAAAATATAAAAAATCACAATCAAACAAAAGTGAAAAGTTTCATTGATATTATTAACCATAATTACAGAAAGCTGCCAAATGGAAAACAACAAAATTTACATTAAGACACCCAACTAAGAGTTAGGAACTGAACCCGAGGAAGGTTGGCTTTGCTCGCCGATCATAGGTTACTTCGCCTCAAGGTCCACCCCCGCTTGAAACCTCTATACTTTCCACTTGTGACCGCAACTACTCTTTGAGCTCCTGTAATCGGTCATCTTTTTGGACTTCAGATCAGAAGTCCTCTTCTCTCATTCATCGGACGAACGCACAAGTCGGTAGAAGATCTCTTGACCCATAACCGATCCCTAAAAAAGCACGACGTATGGTCAAGGCTACTCAGTAAGGACAAATACTATGGATACAAAAAGATGAAACTTACATATCTCATGGCCACGAAACCCGATTCGATCAGTTCTATGTCGGACATCTGAGAAACATCCTGCGTCTGATCAGCCGAATGTGGCAAGATGTGGAGATCGGTATCGACCTCCTCATCCTCTTGATAGACCCTAGAGGTTCCTTCATCGTGTTTCTCTGAGTCCAACCCCACATCAATTCTGCCTCTCTTTCCCAACCTCTCTTCTGTATCAACCTCTCTCGATCTAATGCGAGAAGATCTTCGTACAAGAGGAGTCTCCGGCTTCTCTTCCTCTTTCTCTACCTTATCCGCATCATCCTCATTCACCACTATGATAGGGACTCTTACGTTCCCTCGAGAAGGATGAGGGTTCTCTAGGAGGTCATCCTCCACTTCAGATAGCAAACGAGCTTTGTCAGGCACAATGGAAGATCCCATGGTCCTGGTCGTCTGAGGTCTACCAGTATGTCCGACAGCCTCGACCACTCTGCCAGTTGGTTGTTCAACCTCCTCCCTGGAACCGGGGGCTTGGAGGCCGGCCAGAATCCTTACTACAAGGAAAGAAAGCACATTACTTAGGCCATGATTAAATACGCAAGAAAGAAACGACACTTACCCATGTCGCGGCTATTGCTGTCCAAGGGAAGATAAGGGTCGGGGCCCGCCTCGCCCAGATGAGTTGCAGTGATCAGCTCGGAAGAAAGTTCACGCAGCCTTAGAATAATGCCTGCGTTCTGGACATCATCCACTTGGGCAGAGTCTAGAAGAGTTGGGCACTCGTCCTTTTGTAAGGAGCTTGTTTTCCAACGCCCTAGCCTAGAGTCCCCGTCGTCTCTAACAAAGAAGACACACCCCCGCCATGCGTTGTATTTGGGGCCCTCAAGCATAATTTCCTTTACTCCCGACCGGCGGGAGAAGTGATACCATCCTTTCAACCCAGGACTCTGGGCTATACGATGAAAGGTCCGGAAGAGACCCGTGGAGAACCGCACCCCGGCCACACGGCATAGTATAGAAAAACCTATCACTGTTCTGACTCCGGAAAGAGCCAGTTGAGCCACTCCTAGGCCATAATGCCGCAGCACGGATACAAAAGTAGGGTACAACGGCAACCTTAGGCCTGCTTTCAACTGGGCTTCGTAGATGGCAAAATAGCCATCCGGAGGATAGGATGCGAACGGACGAGGATCCGCAGGAAGCAGAGGAACAAATTCCATCAAGTTTATCCTATATTCACGACAAATGTGCTCGACGCTGCTCTGTGCAAGACCGAAACCAACCTGTGACTCCCCTTGATATCCTGGGTAGCTTTCTGAATCTTATACCTAAAAAGAGGATCAAAGGTGTTTTATGACGGACCGGAAAAAGAAGCGACAGAAACCGGTTGAGGAGGAACCCAAGGGATTTCTTCAAGAACCACAGGTCTGGTCTAGGACTCTCTGATGAGTGCTTCGGTCCTAGGGGAAAGTGGTTCTTCTCCAGACAAATTATACAAATGTAAATCTAAAGGTAGAGGGAGGAGGATTGTAACGAGAAGTTGCAGCAGGATGGTAACTAGAAAGGTAGCCAAGTGCAAAATGACGTTTGACGTGACGGGGTTATAACCCCCCACTTACATCGAAAAGCGGCCTCAATTAGTACTAGTGGGTGCCTCGATGCCTGGAATAGCTATAAATGCGTCATTGTTAGCTCCGCCACCTGGCATTTCAATCTCAAAACCCACAGGTCAAACATCCGAGTCGAGCCACTGTATAGGCATTTCCGAGTCGACCAACCAAAGCTTGATTGGATCTTGGGGACTTATGACGATGCCAAGAATTGTACCTACCTACGTGGCGCCTCTTTGGTGGCTTGACATTAAGTATGGAGAGAAATAGTGCTGGGTATCCCGGTGGCCGGACTACAGTAGTCCGGCTGCTCGCACTATCCTTTTTAGGTCGACCTGTGCTTGGGGTTGACCTCCAATAGTCGTGAACATGTCCGAATTCAGTGTCCGACCTCTGAAGGTTGGCCGACACTTGTATTCTAATCAACCTATGACCGACCATATCGGTCGGGTTAAGTCCCTCTCATACGGCCATAACACATACATGTCTGGGCTGATGCTAGTTCAGCCACCCTCCCCGACCTCCGTAGGTCGGTCAAGACACAGAAGGGTACAATCAGTTCAGCTTGGGCCGCCTAAATCGGTCATAGTTACTCCCTAATCATATTTCCATATGCCTAATAAATGGGTAACTATGGAAAGAATCCTGAGCAATAAAAGCTCTAATCTTTATCATTTAATATAATTATTTGAGCATCATAATTATCTCCTAAAATTAAGGAGATCAACTAGTCATAATCTTTTCCTTAGGGAACACGGTAATTGAGAGTCCATCTCATATACGCTACACGCTAACTCTAGGGCACAGGCCCCTATATATAAACCATCCCTAAGGAACTACGAAGACTTCATTCCAATCCCAGCATTGGATACATAGGCATCTTGAGAAACAACATCTCAAGTGAAGTCTAAAACATCTCAAATCACCCCTCGTTTTAACGTTCTTCATGTTCTAGGAGTTTCCTTGGGCTATCACCAAAAGAAAGAACCCTAAAGTTGAAGGAAACGATTTTTGGATTGTCAGTGCTCAAATATCTCCTCCCAGATGTTAGAGGAAATTACATTTCAATTCCAAGCTTAAGTGATAGGGACATCTCCCTGGATCAAACGAAAATATAACACCATCATCAATAAAGAGTAGCTCCCATTGTTCAAATTTTGTAGGACATAACCAAGTTAAGCTATATAATCTTTGATAGCATTCATTTCATACATGAGGACTCCCATATGGGGAGTAACCCATATGGAAAATTCTGGACCACACAGTTTCATTGCTGAATAAAACTTTGAGGTCCGGAACGTGCCACGCATGCTACTCCCCATATGGGAGTCTCTATGAAAGAACTTACCGCTGAGGGAAATTCTTACATGAGGACTCCCATATGGGGAGTAACCCATGTGGCATATTCTGGACAACACAGTTTTATTGCAGAATGAAACTGTGTGGTCCAGAACGTGCCACGCATGCTACTCCGCATATGGGAGTCTCCATGGAAGAACTTCCCCCCGCTGAAATTCGCCTTGGCACTTGTCGAACAACTGACGTGTATATTTCAAACCATCCGGCTTCACTGAATGAAACACTGGTGCAGCCTCTCATAACCCATAATTGTCAACAAATCAAGTGTTTGTAGCACCAAACATTACTGATTATCATTCTTATTATTATGCTTAATCAAAATTGGTCCGGGAATTTCGTCGAACAGATTTCGGACAGGCTGACCCATCTCGTTCCCCAGAAATTTGCATTCATGTGGAGCTGTGGTAGTGGAGTCGTCTTCATTTTTCTCTTTTATTTGCTTAATAGAAATTTTGTCGAACAGCTGGTGGGCGTTCTCCATACCTTCAAACTTTAATGTAAGTGATATCTCATCCTCCTCAAACAACCAAATTAAAGCCTCGAGAGCAGGAGAATAAGCTTCATCTTTAATCACGTAAAGAGGAGGAAACGATGGCAAACCTGTCGGCAAGGACGTAGCTATGTATGAATTGAGGGGGGCTAAACCCACCTGAACAAAAAAATATTTACACTAAAAAATATATGTAGTCCGGTTTAATCCCTCAAATTATGTTAATACAGCCCACTCGATAATTTAAAAATTGTCCATTAGCCCACCCGAAATTGAAATCCTGGCTCCGTCCTTGCCTGTCGGAGCTGAATTTTCTGATCTCTGACCCCAAACAGCCTTATTAGTTATTTTTTATCCTCTATGTCAAAAAATTGGGAGAGGGAAGAAGAGGGTAAGAAGAGGAAAGAAGATGCACATAAAACAACATGAAAATGGGTTGGAGGGAAATTTACCTCCAATTGCTTAGTTGAAGAGAGGATAGTCAAAATTAGATTAATTGACAGCCACATCAACAAATTGAGTCGGAAAAAGTGTCCAGTCAGCTTTTCTAGTTGGACGTGACTATTTTTGTAACGATTTTAAAAGATACAAGATCAAAATTCTCGCCGGAGTGAAAACAGCTCCAAAATTGAAAACCGGCAAAATTACCGGACGAAAATTGCAATTTTCCTTCCACAACCCACAACCTTAAGGAGGAGATGAAGCTTAATTTTCAAAACGTTTTCTCGGTGACAATTAAGGGGGCCGATAAATAATAATGACATGTAATAATAAGTAGAGGGAGGAAAATAAAAAACGTTTGAAACGGGGAGTAAATGACATGTTGGGAGGCTTGACTCGTTGATGTAGCATTATGCTATGGATCAATCGAATAGTTATTCTAGCCGCTTTCGGAGAAATAAGGAAGACAGAGGTGGACTTACGTCAAGAAAGAAAAAAGAAATTATGTTGCAGTAAACGTCGTCGTTTTAGGTTGTCAAAAAGATTTCGTCCTAGATAGGAATCAACAATTCTGTAATCTTCTAAGAATAAGAAAAATCAAGTCTTAAAATAATAGACGTAAAAATAATAGTACCACACTAATTCAGGTAAAACCCAAGCACGTGTATAAGAATTACTAAAAATAGAGATTAAATTAAACAACGTCAAACCTTGATGTCGCATATCAAGTTCCTGTTTGATCAAGAGTTTCATGTGAGGTGACGTATTTTTTGAAGCATGAAACCTTGATTTGCTCGTACTCAATCGCTGGCCTGACTAATTAGAAAAAAAGTATCCAGAACTCGCTTAATAGTAGCTGTGTATTCCACAGTAGCTGCCCCAAAGAGCGCTAAATCATCAACAAAAAATATATGAGATAAGGGTGGAGAATGCCTACTAATTTTCACAGGTTTCCAAGTCCTATCACTGACTGCCTTGTCAATTTGCTGGCTCAGACACTCCATGTAGATATCAACCAAATAAGGAGCTAACAGGTGTCCTTGTCTAAAACCTCTTTTAGATTGGATAGGATTGAGAACATTATCATTCCAAAGGACTTTCAGCTGGGACGTGTGAAGAGAGAACATAATCAAATCAACAATCTTCGTAGAGCACCCAATTTTTATCAGATTTTTTTCTAAGAACATCCAATCCACTATTTTGTAAGCTTTTTCAAGATCTGTTTTAGCATCATGTCCCCATTTTTTCCAGTCTTTTGCTTGAAATAATGAAGAACTTCCTAGGATAGGATGATGTTGCCCGTACTTCCCCTCCCTGGAATGAAAGCAGACTGAGTTTGGCTTACCAGTTTTCCAATAACAGCCTGAAGTCTGTGTGCAATCACCTTTGAAAATAATTTTCACGCACACATTGGTCATTGTAATAGATCTTGTTGGACTTATTTTTAAGTTTTAGTGATGAGTGCCAGACTAGCTGTTATAGAGCAAAGGCAAAAAGATGTCTAGATCAAATGTATAAGTTTATTAGAGTTTGATCTTGTATAGGTTTGATCAAACAAGCACTGTAAAAGGTCAGCTGACTTACATCAGCAGACTAGTCTAGATCAATAGGGTAGCTGAGTCAGTAGACTAATCAGGAACCTGCTGAAGACTAAAGGCTGATGGCTCAAACTCAGTTATTGAAGGCTAAGGGATCAAACTTAGTATTTAAAGTCAAGGATATGGAATCAAAATTTAGGGAAGTCTGTGATGACCTAAACTGATTACATATACCTTGTGTACAAGGTCTAAGTTCCACAAGTAAAGTGGTGATTGGAACATAGTTATGTTAAAAAAAAGGTGTAATCTAACTTCATAAATAAAAGTTAGATAAAAGACAGCTAGCTGAAGTGATTTTAAACACTGTAAATTATGGATCAGCTTACCGATGTGTATATCAGCAGACTTATGTTCTCAGGAACCTGCTAGACACATATTTCGATTTAATAAAAGGCTACATTGGAAGATTACAAAGAAAGGGATAGCTAAAAACCTCTGATTTTGTCAAACAAAACAATGGTTAAGATTAAAGGGACATTGGAAAGATTCAGACCTTTATCCAATGGATACAAGTCAAAGGCTGGACAGACTGAAAACTGTCAAAAAGGAGTCTGACAGTGTCAGTCCTAGGAACAGTCAGAAAAAGCAAGTCAAGATGGAGACAAATCCAAAACGGCTATGTTTGAATTTCAAACATAAGTCACAAGGATTTCTACCTATAAATAGAGGACTCCTAACTCAGATACAAGTGATGATTTTTGAAGAAAAATAAGAATCCATCTTGAGCTATTAGATTTAAATCGATCAAACACCCTGCTGACCCCACTGAGCATAAGGCTACTGATCCAGTACAATTCTTCAAGTGTAATCTGCATTCAAGCTACATCAAGTTTACACACTTGAAGACATCAAGCTGTTGATCATATCATCCTGATCAAGCTGCTGAAAGCTGAATCACTTACTTCATGCAAACTTTCTTTTACAAGGAATCTACTGAAGACAGTGAAGCACATTTGTGTCAAGGACTGTTGTTTGTGGTGGAGCTGGTGAAGAGGCAATCCTACCCTTCAAGGTCCAGTGGAAGACTTTAGAGCAGCAATCCTACCTGTTCCAAGTGTTCAGTTTGTGAAGCCATAGTTATTGGTGAAGTACAAGCATCTTAGGGATTTTTGTAATAGCAACCTCAAGAATCTTTAGTGAATTACCTCCAACATCATAGGAGAAGAGTGTACTGACAGTATTACACCACCTGGAACCACTATAAAATCTGCCGACTTACTTTCTGCATTTAGTTTATTTAGCACATCAATCTACTGAATCTAGCAACTGAATCACACACATACACTACTGAGTATCTAATACTTGGTATCATATTTAACAACAAGTAATAAGGCTTAATTTTTGATATATTTCCACTGCACAAATTTAGTAAACTCAACAGTTAGCAGACTACTGAGTATCAGCAGACTACCGACAAGTCAGCAGGCTACTGAAGTTGCTGAGTTTGTTAACTCCAAAAGTTTTAAGTGTTAAGTTTATTCACCCCCCTCTAAACTTAACCAAAGCCTTTTCAAGGGACCAACAATTGGTATCGTAGCAGTGCTTCTGTTCTGAAGTAATCCTACTTGTTGTGCTTGTGAAAACACTTTGAAAACTTTTTCAAGTTTCTGATTTTCAAAGCTTTGCATCATGGATAACAACCAAGTATGCTAGAACAATGTTGATGTGTTCTTTAGATCATTTTGATGAGTATAAACATCGTATGCGAGGCTTATCTAGCCGCAACACATGATGAAATGATGGATGTGTCGACAGATGGACCACTGGAGATTACCAAGTCAGTAACAGTGGGAGATGAGACACAGTACATTCCAAAACCAAAACGGGAATGGACTGATGAAGATAGAAAAAGAGCAAATCTCAACAATATTGCTATTGATATTATATACAGAACTTTTGATAGCAATATGTATATGAAGGTGAAGGATTGCAAGACTGCAAAGGAACATTGGGACAAGTTACAATTAATCTGTGAAGGCACTGATGCAATCAAAAAGAACAAGATCAGTGTGGCAAAGAAGAAGTTCCAGGAGTTCAAAATGAAACCAAATGAAACCATTGAACAAATGGAATCAAGATTCAATGCGATCATGGATGAACTCACCCTACTGAGTGTGAATTACTCACAAGAAGAGATAAATTCAAAAATCTTGGAAGCATTACCTGCAAAAGAAGTTTGGGAGATGAAGGTGACTGCTATAGAAAAATGAGGAGTTTACATGAAAAAGACACCTTCAAACTATTTTCAGATCTTAAGGCCTATGAATTTAGCAAAAATCTTGTGCCTGAGACTGAAAAGGAAGAGCCAAAGACCACTGCATTGGCAGCTTCACATCAAGAAGAAACATCAAGAGCTCAAGATGATCTACTGGATGAGATGCAAGAGCAGATTGCCTTACTGAGCAAGAAAATTAGAATGATGAAATTAGGAAAGGGTTCTCCAAGGAATTTCACAAAGAAATTCAGTGAAAAGAAGAAGGATGAATCAAAGAAACACAATGACTACTTGTGCTATTATTGCAAGAAACCAGGAAATTTCAACCTGGCTGTCCTGAACTAAAACAGAAGAAAGAACCTGACTATATTTGCTTTAATTGCAAGAAACCTGGACATTTTAGACCTGATTGTCCAGACCTACTGAAGACCAAGAGCCAACAAAGAAGATCTGGCAAGAAAGCTATGGTTGCTGAAGATGAATCATGATATGAAGTAGAATCAGAAAAGGGAAATGAATCTGATGATACTGCACTTGTTGCTGAGATGGAAGATTATGCTTTAATGACAAATATGGATGAAACAGAGGAGGTATACAATTCTGTATCTATTAACACTCCTGCTGGAAGTGATTGTCAATCAATTTGTGGTTCAAATCCTAAAAATTCTGAAAATTGTTCGGTAAAAATTAGTTTTAAATTTATAAACCGAAACACCCCAAGTATAAGGTTCGTAGTAAAGGGTGTTAACGGGTCGTCCTAAGGGAATCGAACGTTTATCAGATTAGAGTACAATTATTATATCGATTATGTCACAGATTACTACCTAAAACTAAGGTTTCTGCTACTTGTAACCTAAAAACAATGGAAAGTGACTAAAATAACAGAAATAGAAGAATTCGATGCTTTGGACGGCCATTCACTTAAGGTGGACGGGCGTCCGATTACGATCTAAAAACAGAAATATGCAGAAAAAACAGCAGGTAACAACTAGGGTTTTTAAAATAACTAAACGTAGCAATCACAATTGATACGAACGAATTTGGTTTATCAAAGATTTAAAATAACGGCAAGTCAACGAGAATCCACCAACCAACCAACCAACCCCAACTAGATTGTGAGCTAAAAATACGGTTTTTAGTAATGATCAAATCACGAATTCGATTAAATATCTTTAATCAATTTCTAGGGTTTCGTTTTCTTTCCCAAGAAAAACTAAACTAGCATGCATAACAAGATCATGAGATTGTCTCCAATACTCTACTCAACTAATCATGAACAATCTCTTGAATCACAATTAATTGCATCAATTGAAAAGATCAAAGCTTGAATCAATATTCTCATATAAATTCAATCAAAAAGATAGTTTCATCGATCTCTCGATTCAAATAAAACATAAACAATATAACAATATCCAATTGATGAAAAATCATAAATTTAACTCACTAAAATATAGCTAAAAATCCTCTAGTTGGTGTGGTTGTTGATTGGTTTCCTCCGTTGTCCCACCGCGATATGCTTAGCCAACAATCATGTTGGTGATCATGATTGTTGGGATGGAAGAATTCATCTCCTTGTTTGCTCTGGAATATGCGGCTGCTTTGAATGTGATGTGCGTATTTTTCTGTGTGTTCTTTTCTGCTCGAATGGTGCTGCTTATATAGGATTTTCGCCGACATAAGGAAGGATCTAGAAAAACGCATCGATTTTCAGCCTCGGTAGACCGACATAAGACACTCGGTCGACCGAATAGCATGGCTCGGTCGACCGAGCCTACCTATTTACGCGTTTTCACACTGTTGCTTCGTATACCGTGTCCCCCACTTCACTCTTTCGATCTGATATGATTTATCCTCTCTTCAATGCTCCGATTTTCTTCTTTATTTTGAAATCACTTGATTGAATGAGATTAATCTTCTCCATTAATAATATCCCCATGAATATCTTTTAATTTTCTGCAAAATTGTTGTTACACCAAGTCATCGAATAATAATAATAATAAAATGTGTAACAAAATAACATTTAAACTCAATATTTCCTCATAATTAAATTATAACCCCTTAATAACCATTATAAGAATTCAACGGTTAAAACACGCTTTTCTCATTTATTTCCCTTAAAAATAAGGTAAATTGTTTAGGGATTAAGCCCGAAAATATAGTAAAATATACCCTAAACAACTCCCCCACACTTAGCTTTTTGTTCGTCCCGAACAAAACAATCAAAACTGGCTCACTTTATATGCAATCCAAATAGATCCCTAACTCACGTAACAAAAGATACAACAACTATAGCAAGTAATACCAACATAGAGATAGATTCGGTGTGTGTGTGTCAAGCCCTTTTCAATCTTCACAATCCTCTCAAACAAATATCATCTCAAATAATTTTAATGACTATCCTAGGTATCGGCAGTAATTGTTCCACACAAAGTCTTTTCGCGCACTCGTAGGATAATCCCTACAGCATATCATTCGGTTTATACTGGGTATAAGGTCAATGATAACAAAGTCTTGAGTTTATTCTCTTTTTTTTACGCACATCAGAATGAGCTCTCACCCGTCATAGTAGAATAGGATGTTTCGGGATAACACCCTACCTTACTCAAATCATATGGTAGCTTTTCCTGACTGTCGTGAGCTTTTGGTCATCATAGTGGAATAGGATATTTCGAGATAATGCCCTACCGCACTCCAATCATTAACTAGCTTCCGACACACCCCTTTATTTATTTTTTTATATTTTTTTTTCAAGACATTAGTTACGTTTCACTTATCACATTCAAAACTTCAGATATTCACAGTGCACGTTCTGAACTTAGGTGTTACTTCACTGTTACTATTAAGACCAAATCTCTCTAAGATAAATCACTAAAATAGTGAAAGGATACAGTTCAAAATTTTTGCTTCAATATCAAAGGCTTTCGTGAGTGTGAAATGAATACTATCTCAAATCAGTAAAAGCATGCTATAATTATCTTTCGTGAGTGTCACATAAAATCATTGTCAGGAAACTACAACTTGCAAGCCATTTGTTTCAATTACATGCTCAAGATTTACAATTATCCAAGTTTACTTTGAAAAATTTTAAAATTGTTTGCCAAGGAATTCACATTTGCTCGCTTTTCGAAATATAGCATGATAACATACCCAATTTAGACACCCCCCACACTTAAATCACATTATGTCCTCAGAATGTGCAGATAAAAGAAAAGAATACTTAGCTGGTTGTCAAAATGATTGTCGGGCTGTAGGTTGGCAGTGGTCAGGCCGTAACATGGATGAACCGCTGCGACTCGTATCATGAACAGACAACACTAAAAGTGATAACTGGCAAAAACCGCTCAACAGCATCTGCAACACTCGACATAGCATATAATCTCGGGGTACAAGGGGTATATGAGTAAACATGAATGCACGCAGAAACAGGAAAATAAAGCATTCAACAAATAGTCCAAGGATAACCACCACACAAGTAACCAATGTATTATTCCTAAAAACTACAATGCATCAAAACGGCTAAAAGAATAAAATCTACCTAAAAAGACTAGGTTGCCTCCTAGTAGCGCTTGTTTTATGTCATTAGCTTGACATGATCCTCAAATTCAACCCGGGTTGGGCCACTTTGGCTTACTTCCTGCCACTTCGTCATCAGAATCTGCATGATGAATAGCGGTGTGGCCACAACAACAAGTCAAATGCGCGACTAAATTATGGAACTTAGCCTTCCAGACAACATTGACTTTCTTCCTCTTCTTGCCTCTTCTCAGATTTGGCCTAGGTATACCGACAGTTTTAGGAGTACTGTCAGAAGGGTCTTCATAGGTAGGGGTAAAGATGTCATTATCCAAACCAAAGAAGTCGGATGGAATCTCATCACACGTCAGCATCTCAGCCGTTTCAATCCCCTTTTGAAAGTACATGACCTCAGGCTTTTCTTTTGGTTGCCCAAAATACTTTTTCAGCCTTTGACCATTTACCTTGAACGTTTGACCGCCATACCCTTTCAACTCAATTGCGCCACTCGGATTGACATCGAGGATTTCAAAGGGTCCTGACCATCTGGATTTAAGCTTACCAGGAAACAAATGTAACCTGGTATTATACAGTAGTGCCATATCACCTACTTTGAATTCCCGATTTTTTATTTTAGCATCGTGAAGTGCTTTGGTTCTTTCCTTGCTTATCCTGGAATTCTCGTAAGCTTGGAGTCTAAATTCGTCGAGCTAGTTCAATTGCAAAAGCCTCTTTTCCCCATAGAGTTGGCTATCGAAATTCAAAAATTTAATAGCCCAGTAAGCTCCGTGTTCAAGCTCGACTGGTAAATGGCAAGCTTTTCCATAAACCATTTGAAAGGAAGACGTACCCATGGGAGTCTTATAAGCAGTGCGGTAAGCCCATAGTGCGTCATCCAACTTTAGACTCCAATTAGTTCTATTTGAGTTCACTGTCTTTTCCAAGATTCTTTTAATACTCCGGTTGCTGACTTCGACTTGACCACTTGTTTGGGGATGGTATGGTGTACCGATTTTATGTTTGACACCATATTTCTCAAGAATTTTATCAAGCGGCGCATTGCAAAAATGAGTACCTTCATCACTAATGAGGGCTCTAGGACAGCCGAATCTGGTGAAGTTTACAACTTTGTGATCATTAGTTTGGGTGGCTATTGCCTCCACCCATTTGGACACGTAGTCTACACAGACGAGAATGTATTTATTGGAGCATGAAGATAGGAAAGGGCCCATGAAATCAATGCCCCACACGTCGAAGACTTCGCATTCCGAATGGGCCTAAGTGGCATTTCCATCCTATTACTTTGCCTCCCAATCCTCTGGCACCTATCGCAACCTTTACAAAAGGCTTCTGCATCTTTAAAAAGAGTCGGCCAGTAAAATCCAGCTTGGAGGATTTTTGCAACAGTCTTGGGTGTTCCGTAGTGACCACCAGTGGGACCACTGTGGCATTCTTCCAAAATACTCCATTGTTCGTGCTCCGGAACACATCGTCTCAGCAACCCATCTTTAAAGACATTGAACAGATAGGGATCCTCCCAAACGAGATATTTCAGGTCCATGAAGAATTTCTTTTTCTCCTGATACGTCATTTCTTCTAAGTGACCACCGGCTAGATAGTTGACGTAATCAGCATACCAAGGCCTAACAGCTTCCACCTTCAGCAACTGTTCTGTAGGAAAATCGATCCCTATTTCCTTTGGACTTTCGCTTTCCTCATTTACTAGACGAGATAAATGATCAGCCACAACGTTATCGCTGCCTTTTTTATCTTTTATCTCCAGGTCGAATTCTTGTAAAATAAGAATCCACCTGAGTAATCTCGGTTTCGCATCTATCTTATCCATAAGATAACAAAGGCTGCATGGTCAGTCCACACCACCACTTTGGACCCTAAAAGATAACTTCTGAATTTGTCAATAGCAAAAACGACTGCCAAGAATTCCTTCTCGGTGGTGGCGTAATTGCATTGAAATTTGGGTTCAAAGTGCGGCTAGCATAGTAAATGGGTCTGAACTTCTTATCGACCCTCTGTCCTAGAACTGCTCCCACTGCGTAGTTAGAAGCATCGCACATTAGCTCAAAGGGCTTAGTCCAATCAGGTGCGATTAGGATAGGGGCGCTAATGAGCTTATCCTTCAGGCAATTAAACGCTTCAACACACTTCGCATCAAACGAGAAGTCCACATCGTCCTTAAGAAGGTTAGATAAAGGTTTGGCAATTTTAGAAAAGTCTTGAATGAATCGCCTGTAGAAACCAACATGGCCAAGAAAACCTCGTACCTCCTTCACAGTCTTAGGGTACGACATCTTTTCAATGGCTTCTACCTTAGCCTTATCTACCTGAATTCCATTGCTGGACACCTTGTGTCCAAGGACAATTCCTTCATCAACTAGAAAATGGCACTTTTCCCAATTTAGAACTAGGTTCTTCTCAACGCATCGTTGAAGTACCATATCTAGGTTTTCCAAAATCTCATCAAAACTGTCGCCATAGACTGAGAAGTCATCCATGAAGACTTCCATACACTTCTCTACTAGTCCATCAAAAATAGCCAGCATACATCGTTGAAATGTAGCTGGTGCATTACACAAACCGAAAGGCATTCTGCGGAACGCAAAAGTGCCTGATGGACAGGTAAAAGTTGTCTTCTCTTGGTCATTAGGGTCGATGGCTATCTGGAAATAACCAGAATATCCATCGAGGAAACAATAAAACTTATGACCGCTCAGTCTTTCTAGAAGTTGGTCAATGAAGGGCAGGGGGAAATGATCCTTAGCGGTGACTTCATTTAACCTGCGATAATCAATGCAAACTCTATAGCCAGTCACAAGGCGTAAGGCAACTTCCTCCTCTTTTTCGTTCTTTTCCACAGTAATGCCTCCCTTCTTTGGCACAACTTGAGTAGGGTTGACCCACTCACTATCGTCGATGGCATATATAATACCCATATCGAGCCACTTGATTATCTCCTTCTTGACAACCTCCTGCATGTGCGGATTCAGCCTTCACTGAGGCTGTCTAACCTTTTTCGCCCCCTCCTCCGTTCGGATTTTATGCATGCAAATGTCGGGGCTGATACCTGGGATATCGCCCACTTGCCATCCGAACGCAAGGATATTTTTCACAAGCACTTTTCTCAGTAGTGCTTCTTGCTCGGCTTCGAGTTTAGAAGATATGATTAGAGGCAGATTATCATCATCCTTAAGAAAAATATACTTAAGGTGCTGAGGGAGAGGTTTAAGCTCCAAATCAGTGGGTGGTTTCTTAATACTAGATTTGAGAGGACCACCTTTTTCCTCGGTGGTCAAATGAGCTTGAAGGGGTTGTCCGAAAAACAACTCCTCTTCCCGATGTGTAACCCCGTAAAGATAATCGATTAAATCATCCATAGGGATTTTTCTCGTCAACACCGCTTTCTCTTTTTCATGGTCAATCATTCTTCTTAACTCTTATTCTTCTAGCTCGCCAGCCTAGCTTTTCCCAATCGTCGATTTCCCGGTGGGTAGTCTCTCTCCAAAAATCGACTTCGTCCCAACTACCCATCAGGACTTCTTCTTGATCAGGATTAAGATCCGTCTGATGCAGCTCTTTGAAATCGTCATCGTTCATCACTGTAAAGTTCCATGTCTTCTGTTCACTGGCAGGCTCAGGTTGAGCAAATTGTGGAGATAACTTGTCAGTGACTACGGCCTGTGATGAATCAGAAGATGGCTCACAATCATCTCTTTCTTTATGATTTATAGCATTGAAAGCACCTATCTCCATCGGCTCTTCTTCAGATTCAAGGTGGTCATCTTTTTCATCATCATAAATCGCTTCGATGAACGAGATCTCTTCTACTAGGGTTTCCTCAGCGCTTTTCCCCGCGTAAAGGTGATAGATGTATCATCGAATCTCATTATGACCTGACCCTTGTAAAAATCAATAAGGGCGGCAGAGGCATCCAAAAAGGATCGGCCTAGAATTAAGGGCATTTCCTTTATCAGGTGGGTAATCCAGAATAACCCAGTCGGTTGGAAAAGCTAAGTGTTTAACATAAACAAGAACATTGTTAACACAACCGGCTGCTATTCGGCTAGATCGGTCCACCATTTGAAGAGAAATTGGGTGTTCCCTCATCCTTTTATCTAAACCAAGCTTTATACAAATGTTTAATGGCATCACGTTTACAGAAGCCCCTGAATCACATAAGACGTTATGGAACATGCAACGTTCAATCTCACAGGAGATTGAAAGTCGTCCGGGGTCACCTCGCTTTGTTAGAATTTTCGGTGAAACCATTGAACATTCTTCTTTCAAAACCTCTTCTGCCATATCCTTGAGCTTCTTCTTACTCCCACAAGCTTCTTTGATATACTTAGAGCACTTAGGCATTTCAGTCAGTACCTCTGCCCGAGGTATACTTACTTTTGTGTCTCTAAGTATTTTTCTAACTCCCTCGTACTGTTTGTCATTACCAAGGACACTTTCTTTTTTCCTTGGCGGATAAGGAAGGTTTTTCTTTTCGTTGCTCAAAGTATCATTGTTCACGGTTTGATTCTTTATAGCTTCATCTTCCTTATCTTTCCACCTAACAAACTTTCCATCCTTCTTTTTCGTCAGGGGTTCAGCCACCTGACCCTTCCTCACAGATACATCAGAATTAATTTCATCATCCGAAGAACCCTCTTCATTCATCTCATCCTCACTCTTGCTTTCTTCGGGTTTTGAATTCTGATTTCCCCCTCCTGAACTCATGGCGTCAGGAGGGGTTACTCGTTTCCCGAGCCCTTTTCGGCTCCAACTTTCTTCCCGCTCCGCAAGGTAACTTCATTCACTTCCTCATCTCCATAGGTCCATTGTGTAGTGATGTCAGTGCAAGCATTGACATCCCCTTTTGGATTTCTTTCAGTGTAGCTCTGAAGTTTACCGTGAGGTCGACTCGCTTGTTGGTCTGCCATTTGGCCAACTTGTCTTTCAATGGTCTTGACACTGGTGGCCAGAGTTTTCACCATGTCAACTAATTCATCAAATTTCTTTTGAGAAACATAAGTGGTTTGTTGGTTTTGGTTTTGATTCCAACCACTTTGAGTTCTTTGAAAATTCGTATTGAAAGATTGATTTGCACTCCCAGGAAGTGATCGTTGATAACTTGAGTTGAAAGAAGGTTTTGAATTGGATGGGCCAGGTGGTGCATTGGCTTGATTAAAATTGGGTCGTTGAAATCCGGAATGATTCTGGTCCTGATTGAAGTTTCTGAAGGTTTGGTTATGATTCTCCATTAAATTCACGTCCTCATTCATCTCATTTCCCGCCTGCATTCCCAGGTAGTTTACATCTGACGGCCCTTGTTGCTGCTGCATTTGTAAATTGGCTAGCTGCTTGCTCATCACTTCCATTTGAGCAACTAACATCTTAGTCTCAGAATTGCTCGCAGCAGATTCCTTCTTATTCCCACTAACAGTGGTCTTCCTTGGAGTTGACCACATGTTATTCTTTGCTATAGTTTCAGCTACCCTGTAAGCAGCATCATCACCTCCCCCTAGGAAGGATCCATGAGCAGTTGAGTCAAGGAAGTCTCTATTTGGTTGAGAGACACCTCTGTAGAATAACTCTAGTAGCTCATGTCTACTATATCCATGGTTGGGGCACTTCCTCATCAGCAGATTTAGTCTCTCCCATGCTTTCCCCACACTCTCACCATCAAGCTGTTCAAATGTGGCTATCTCCCTTTTCATGTCCATGATTGTCCCAGGTGAGACAAACTTCAGAGCAAAGGCTCTTTTGACATCATTCCAGGAACGGAGAGAATGATGGGCTAAAGATTTGAACCAATGGTTTGCTTCACCCTTTAGAGCAAACGGGAAGAGTTTTAACTTGACAATCTCGAATCAATACCGGGATTGTGGCTTGCTTCGCGATTTGAACGAAGGTGGACAAGAAGTCATGAGGATCTTCTTCGGCAGGTACCATGAAAAGAACTATTTCGGACCGGCCCAACCACTCCATTTTTCGGATCGAAGTTCGGTTGTCCCATGTCCGGAGGGCGAATAGGTCTATGCCCTTCCGGGAAGTCTTGGTCATGATAGGGGGCATAGGGGTCTTGATTTAATTGGTTTAGGTTTTGACGGAATTGTTGAAATTGATTATTTATCCCGCCTTGTTGATTTTGTTGTTGTTGTATTGCCTCGCATCCGTTGAAGGATCGATTCATTTGGGCTTGAGGATCCGGATTTGGAACTTCGTTAGCCATAATGTCTGGATTAGGGAAGAGCTTTCTCCTGAGAATAGATCGCTCAGGTTCGGGATTAAAGGTAAGAGGTCCCTTCTTGCTCCTGGTTTGCATAAACCAGAAGAGCAGAACAGGAAGAAATCAACCTTAGGGTTGATGAGAACGAATGTAGAGGAGATTAGAGGGTTTAGAGGTTTAGAAAAAGAGAAGAGAGAAGGAGAGAGGTGACAATTTAAGAGATTGAACCGGCGTTCAGTATGAGTGAACGTTGGTTCAGGGGAAATTCTGGAAGTGGACGCTCGTTCAGGTCACTGAACTAGCGTTTAGAAGACAAACTAGGGGGCAGACGGGCGTTCAAATGCCGGATGCCCGTTCAGAAAGTTTCTTTTTATTTTATTTTATTTTATTTTAAATAATTTTTTTTGATTTATAAAAGATAAAGAAACAGAAACATGAAAAGAAACCTACCTACGAAAAACTTAAAACCGGAAAAACACTAAGACGGTGAAAAAAAATGAGTTGAAATCTTCAAGGGCTAAAATGGAAGGGAAAACAACAGATTTTGACCTCGAAAACGGTGTTGAACGACCTCGAAAATTGGGGTCCTGCGCGCCAAACGGACACTCGAGCCGAAAGTTATGGCCAAAATACTGCCGACACAGAAAACTGCACTACGAAGAATCTGACAACCGTTACCGATTCCCCGGCAACGGCGCCAAAAACTTGTTCGGTAAAAACTAGTTTTAAATTTATAAACCGAAACACCCCAAGTATAAGGTTCGTAGTAAAGTGTGTTAACGGGTCGTCCTAAGGGAATCGAACGTTTATCGGATTAGAGTACAGTTATTATATCGATTATGTCACTGATTACTACCAAAAACTAAGGTTTATGCTACTTGTAACCTAAAAACAATGGAAAGTGACTAAAATAACAGGAAATAGAAGAATTCGATGCTGGACGGCCGTTCACTTAAGGAGGACGGGCGTCCGATTACGATCTAAAAACAGAAATATGCAGAAAAAACAGCAGGTAACAACTAGGGTTTTTAAAATAACTAAACGTAGCAATCACAATTGATACGAACGAATTTGGTTTATCAAAGATTTAAAATAACGGCAAGGCAACGAGAATCCACCAACCAACCAACCAACCCCAACTAGATTGTGAGCTAAAAATACGGTTTTTAGTAATGATCAAATCACGAATTCGATTAAATCTCTTTAATCAATTTCTAGGGTTTTGTTTTCTTTCCCAAGCAAAACTAAACTAGCATGCATAACAAGATCATGAGATTGTCTCCAATACTCTACTCAACTAATCATGAACAATCTCTTGAATCACAATTAATTGCATCAATTGAAAAGATCAAAGCTTGAATCAATACTCTCATATAAATTCAATCAAAAAGATAGTTTCATCGATCTCTCGATTCAAATAAAACATAAACAATATAACAATATCCAATTGATGAAAAATCATAAATTTAACTCACTAAGATATAGCTAAAAATCCTCTAGTTGGTGTGGTTGTTGATTGGTTTCCTCCGTTGTCCCACCGCGATATGCTTAGCCAACAATCATGTGGGTGATCATTATTGTTGGGATGGAAGAATTCATCTCCTTGTTTGCTCGGAATATGCGGTCGCTTTGAATGTGATGTGCGTATTTTTCTGTGTGTTCTTTTCTGCTCGAATGGTGCTGCTTATATAGGAGTTTTCCCGACATAAGGAAGGATCTAGAAAAACGCGTCGATTTTCAGCCTCGGTAGACCGACATAAGACACTCGGTCGACCGAATAGCATGGCTCGGTCGACCGAGCCTACCTATTTACGCGTTTTCACACTGTTGCTTCGTATACCGTGTCCCCCACTTCCTCTTTCGATCCGATCGATTTATCCTCTCTTCAATGCTCCGATTTTCTTCTTTATTTTGAAATCACTTGATTGAATGAGATTAATCTTCTCCATTAATAATATCCCCATGCATATCTTTTAATTTTCTGCAAAATTGTTGTTACACCAAGTCATCGAATAATAATAATAATAAAATGTGTAACAAAATAACATTTAAACTCAATATTTCCTCATAATTAAATTATAACCCCTCAATAACCATTATAGGAATTCAACGGTTAAAACACGCTTTTCTCATTTATTTCCCTTAAAAATAAGGTAAATTGTTTAGGGATTAAGCCCGAAAATATAGTAAAATATACCCTAAACAAAAATGAAGAAACTTTGGATGCCATCCTTAATCAACTGAGGATAATACAATCTGGTTATGAGATTGTGAAGGCTGAAAAAGAAGCTCTTCAATCAGAAGTTGAAAGATTAAATGTTGAATTAAGAATTCTCAAAGGAAAGGAAAAAGAAGTTAGACAGAATCAGCATAAGCCTGCGAACCATCTTGTTCCTCCACTGCATTCAAATCTGGAAAACCTTGTGGTGATAGAACATGGCTTGGATTTGGAACTCAACAATCCAATAAGAGTGGATCCAGTAAGGTCACTGAACCTAGTACCAGAATTGGTCCTAAGTTTGTGCTTGCACAAGATCCAACTCCCAAAAGGGTTGCTGAGGCAGTAAAGCCTACTGAGAAAGCTTCAAGGAAGCAAAATCAGAAGTCAAGGAAGTCAACAACTCCTAATAAAAAGAATAAATCTAAAAATAGGACTACTGTGCCTTCTAGACCTGCTGATAGCAGACCTGCTTCCAAGTCTGATGGACCACAAAAAGGGAAAAACCAGAAATATTCCTAGAATAAGAATCCTAAATCCAAAAATGCTAATCATTCAAGGGATACTTATCTCAGGGGGAATGGTAGATTGTTCCCTACTAATGATGATTGGAATGTTCCTGCACCTACTGCTAGAAACAATAGATATAACCATACTACTAGGGTAAAACCTAAGCAATGGAATCATCAGAGGACTCAGTAGAGGACTTATATAAGACCTCAGCAGGGACCTCAGCAGACTCCATATTCCAGGGCTGTTCATAACAGACAGCAAATCTATGGTTATCCTAGTGCTTCTAACAAAATAAATCACTTTAAACAACATTATATTCCAAAAGGCCAGAAAGCATATGTGAATCCTACACAACCAATTGCTAGACCTTATGGATGTGCAAAATACATGTATGAACCAAAGTATGATACCTTTCAAAGAAGACCTTATGGAAACTTGCCAAGGGTCATGCTTACCACTGACCATTATGGACCCAAACAGGTTTGGGTACCTAAAACGCACTCACTTTGTTTTGTAGGGTGTTTGGTACTTTGACAGTGGATGTTCCAAAAATATGACAAGGAATAAGCACTGTTTGTCAAGCTTTGTGGCAAAGGATGGTCCAAGAGTGAACTTTTGCAACAAGAACACACCAGGATACACAAGAGGATATGGCACACTTGTGAGAAATGAATTATCAATCAGGAATGTTGCATATGTGGAAGGACTGGACTACAACCTACTGAGCACTGGACAGTTTTGTGACATGGGATACAAGGTCACTTTTGACAAAACACATGTATTGTCATTAGTGAAAGAGGTGATCAAGTTGTGTTAGCTGGAAGAAGACAACAAAACATGTATGTTGTGGATTGGTCTACTACTGTTCCAGAAACATGCCTAAGTGTGTATACCAAGTCAGAACTTAATTGGTTATGGCATAAGAAGTTGAATCATCTAAATTTTGATGATATCAATCAGTTAGTGAAGAAGAAACCGGTGATTGGTTTACCTGAGATCACATTCAAGAAGGATGCTATATGTGATGCATGTCAGCAAGGTAAACAGACAAAGTCAAGCTTCAAGTCAAAGACTAAACAATCAACAAAAAGAGTTTTGGAGCTGATGCACATGGATCTATTTGGACCAGTAACACCAACAAGTGTAACAGGAAAGAAGTACACCTTAGTGGTTGTGGATGATTATTCAATATACACTTGGGTGATATTCATGAACAAGAAAACTGAAAAACTTCAAAAGATGCCTGAACTTTTGAAGAGATTGCAAAATGAGAAAAGTTTGACAGTAGTGAAGATCAGGTCAGACAAGGGTACTGAATTTCTCAATAAAGTTATAAGAGAATATTGTGAAAAGAATGGTGTACTACATCAACTGGCTGCTACTGGTATACCTCAGTAAAATGGGGTTGCTAAAAGAAGAAATAGAACTCTAAAAGAAGCAGGAAGAACTATGATTTGTGAAGCATTGCTACCTGAAAGATATTGGGCTGAAGCAGTTAATACATCATGCTATACACAGAAAGAACCTTAGTGAACAAGAAGCTGCTGAAGACACCTTATGAGATTTGGGATGGAAGAAAACCTAATATATCTTATTTCCATCCATTTGGAAGCAAATGTTTTATCTTGAATCATAAGGAGCAATTGAAGACATTCCAACCAAAATCAGATGAAGGAATTTTCTTGGGATATTCTTCTGTCAGCAAGGCATTCACGGTACTGAACAAAAGGTCACTAAAACATGAAGAGACAATCCTTGTTGTGTTTGATGAACCTAAGTTCACTGGTATGGAAGATGAAGCTTGTGAACCTGCTGAGAATCAACAAGTCACTGATCCAGAATGTGTTAAAGTTTTGGAAAGGTTTATTGACATAAAAGTTTCTGACACTGTCCCTGCTGAACACCGTGCTGGTAACACTACTGATGCAACAACTAAGGCAATTCAAGGATCTGCAGAACCCCCTGTTGAAGAAACTGCAGACCCTACTGAAGATGATGTTCCTGAAAATCAATCTAACCAGAATCCACAATGGTTAAGGGATCACCCTGCTGAACAAGTCATTGGTAACATACAGAAAGGTGTGAGGACTAGAAGACAGTTAGAAGTAGTGTTTACTTGTTTTCTATCTCAAATGAAACCTAAATTTGTTGAAGAAGCAATATCAGATCCATATTGGATAATTGCCATGCAAGAAGAGTTTAGTGAATTTGAAAGAAATCAAGTTTGGACACTAGTGGAAAGGCCTATTCATGCAAATATAATTGGTACAAAATGGGTGTACAAAAATAAATTGTATGAATCTGGTACCATTGTGAGGAATAAGGCCAGACTAGTAGCAAAAGGCTATTCTCAAGCAGAAGGAATAGATTTTGATGAAACATATGCACCTGTTGCAAGATTGGAAGCTATAAGATTATTTTTGGCATATGCTGCTTATAAAAACTTCAAAGTATATCAGATGGATGTCAAGAGTGCATTTTTGAATGGCATTCTGGAAGAGGAGGTCTATGTTCAGCAACCTCCTAGATTTGAAGTTAAAGATCAAGAAGATAAAGTGTATAGACTCAACAAATCACTTTATGGATTGAAACAAGCACCAAGAGCATGGTATGAGACTTTATCTCAATTCTTGGTAGACAATGGTTTTACCAAAGGTACCTTTGACAAGACTCTTTTTAGAATCAATGAAGGAAACATCACCCTTCTAGTACAAATTTATGTGGATGGCATAATATTTGGCTCTGAAAATGAGTTACTTTGTGAAAATCTTGCAAATCTGATGAAAAGTAAATTCCAAATGAGTATGATGGGGAAATGAATTACTTTTTAGGATTGCAATTCAAGCAGATGAAAGATAGAATCTTCATTCATCAAACCAAGTATACCAAGGAGCTACTGAAGAAATTTGGTATGGAAAACAGCACCAAAGTATCAACTTCTATGAGTACAAACATAAGATTGGATGAAGACAAAGATGGCAAAGATGTTGATCAGACCTTATACAGAAGGATGATAGGCAGTCTGCTGTACCTCACTGCCAGCAGACCTAATATATCCTTTGCTGTAGGTGTTTGTGCAAGATTTCAATCAAAACCTAAAGAAAGTCATTTATCTGCAGTAAAAAGAGTTCTCAAGTATCTAAAAGAGACATTGGGAGTAGGGATATAGTATTCAAAAGATGGAAGTTTCAAGGTTATATCCTACTCAGATTCTGATTATGCTGGATGCAAGATTGATAGAAAAAGCACCACAGGAACCTGTCAATTAATAGGAAATAGACTAGTCTCCTGGTTTAGCAAGAAACAGAATTCTATATCAACTTCCACTGCTGAAGCTGAATATATTGCTGCTGGAAGTTTTTGTGCACAAATACTGTGGTTAAGACAACAGTTAAGGGATTATAGAATTGAAGAAATAGAAATTCCTATAATGTGTGACAACACAAGTGCAATTGCAATCACAAAAAATCCTGTTTTGCACTCAAGAACCAAACACATTGATGTAAGACATCACTTTATAAGAGATCATGTTGAAAAGAAAGATGTGGTAGTTCTTTATATCCCTACTGAAGATCAACTTGCTGATATTTTCACTAAACCACTAGATAATGAAAGATTTGCTAAACTAAGGACTGAACTTGGAATTATAAAAGTTGACTGATACATCTTTGATCAGCAGTGTACTGGAATTCACCAAGAGGATTATTCTTTTCTATGTTGGGTGAGCTCACTTAGCAGACTAGTCATTGGTATCAACAATTCCATGTACTTATTTGTGTTTGGACAATTGAGCAAATGAAGTTGCCAAGGGGAATGGTCTTTGTCCTGTTGGGTGAGCTCACTTGACAGATCAATCATTGGTATTAAACTTCATCTTGTATTATCAATTGAACAAAACAAGGAGGAATAGAAGATCAGCAGAGTAACCCTATCAGCAGGCTGCTGAGGCATATTTATCAGCAGGCTGCTGAGCCAAGGCTGCTAAAGGAAATTTCATACATTCAAACTTACATAAGTCAAAAAGAAAATGGCGGGATATTTATTATATCATTGTAACCATAGTTACACGATCTAACGGTTACAAAACATTTTGAAAAATTAATGGGCCACATGTCAAGACAGCATTCACTCATATTTAATCGTGGTTAATACCACAATACGTGCTCTGACAGTTACAACTACCCTCTGTCTATATATACAGACCTATACACAGAGGATGCATACAACTCTCAAATTGCTTTTTCTCTGCAAATTTTGTGTGTGAACACAGATTTGAAAGCTTTCTTCTTCATCTCATTCACTCAAAATGGCAAACAAAGATAATGTTCATATTGGCACCAGTCAAAGTGTAAGAGGCTATGTGACTGACTGTCACTCTACTGAACTTGCCATTAATATTGGAAGAAGAATCAGACGGTATGCTGGTTTGGAGAACATTATCAATAGAAGACTGGAAAGGATTTCTTGTATCAATGTTTTGGAGTTCTGGAAGAACATTGTTATACGTGAAGGTAGAGAGGCCTTCACTACAACTGTTAATGGAAGAGAAATTGAAATTTCCTCAGACCTACTGAGAGAGGTATTTCATTTTGCACCTGGAAATAATGCCCCCACCAATCCAGAGGCAATGAATCTACCAAGGATGCAGTTTGTGGATGCAATAAAGACAAATAAGAAAATTGCATCAAATCTTGGCATTAATGTGAAGTATATTGGTTATGAGTATAACCTGCTGAGCAAATTGGTTACCAAGACCATTTTGAGATTCGTTGGGAGTCTAGACACACTGTCTGGACCTAAAATAGATATTCTAGAAGTATGAAGTTTGATTGGGCTAGATTCTTTATACACTACATAAAGAAGGTGTTTATTGAAGATAGAGATGGTATAAGGAAGTCCAAGGTCAAGCCCTTAGGTCTACTGATTCAGACCTTGTTAAATCATTTTCAGATACCTGATATTTCATCTAAAAAGATTAACCAATCCAGATACAAGCCAGAAGTTGCTACTCTTATCCCTGGCTTGGATGATGATGAAGATGTAGATGCTGTGGCTACACAAAGTGATGATGATGGTAGAGATGATGATGCTGGTGGTGAGCAGATTAAGGAAGTTGCTAAGTCTGCTGCACCCAAGAAGACTACTGAGAAGAGAAAGGCTGCTGACATAAGAAAGATAACTGAAATATTAAAGCCTATGAAGACTAGAAAGCAAACAGCAGAGACTGATGAGTCTACTGAGGGTCCAGCTGAAATTGAGGTTACTGACCCTGCTGTAGTTGCAAAGAAGAAGACTGTTGCTGAAATCTTAAAGGAGCAACAAAAGGAAGCCAGTAGAAAGAGGAAAGCTTCTGAAGCTAAATCAGAGCAACTTTCCAAAAGAATGAAAGAGATAGCCAAGAAAAAGAAACATGGAAAAGGGAAAGAATTGAGGACTCTGGAGGCTCAAAGGGAAGAAGAAGAAGCAGAGGCTATTGAGGCTGAGCCCTTAACAATTATTAAGCCTACTGAGATAGTAGAGGTTGTTATTGAGCAACCTGCGGAGAATCAACAAAGCCGCCGCACCCGAGCTTCTTTGTAGAAGTTGCTGATTCCTCTCATGTAAAGGCTGCTAAGCCTACTGAAGCTGCACAAGTTGTTGTTGAGCAACTTATTGAAGGACCACATCAGACTACTGAGTCTGTGCCTTGTGGAAGTTGAAAAATTAGTACAAGACCCTGCAAGTTTTGCAAGAAGTCAGGGGGAAGAGCAATCTGTTGCTAACCTTGCTGATGAGCATGTTAGTCAGGGGGAACCCCGTGTGGAACATATAGATGTAGTAGGTACAAATATACAACCTGAGCAACCTACTAACCTAGAGGCATCTGTTGAAGAAACTATGACTTTGCTGGTTGAGACATTTGGAGGTCAGCAGAGTGGACAGACAGCTCTTAGAAAGCCAACCATGCCCTTTGAAAGAAAAGAGAAAAAGAAGAAAGAAGGGTAAGTTGATCCAAAGCTCCAGCTGGTAGCTGATTACTTTCAGTGGAAGTTTGGTTTTTATAAGAGACAATAGCCAGCTGCAGAACCAATGACAGATTTTGAGGATTGGGCTTTTGAGAAATTAGGAGTGGAGAATCTACTAGATTTGGTTGATACCTTTCCGTTGGAAGCTCGATTGATAGATCTCCTTGATAAACAAAATAAGGAAGAGGGTATCAAGTTCAGAGATCCTAGAGATGAATCAGACAGTGATGATTCATCATCTGATTCTAGTGATGATCATCCCTCTGGTCTAGAAGGAGTCAGTAGGACTGCTTTATTAAATGAACCAAGTGTACAACAGTCCACTGATATTGGTAAGTCTGCTGAGGGCCATCAGACTGGACAAATGGATGAGGATGTGGAAAATCTCACCATAGATGGTCTGGAGGCCTTAATAAATGATGGGATAAATTCTGGAGGCAGCAGACTTGTTGGTGTTTTAGATGCTTTATTTGTTGAAGAACCTGCTGAGCATACTGATGATCAGCAGACTATAGATCTGGAACAGAGGTACAGGTTGCCGAGTCTCAAACAGCACCGAACAAAGGTTGGAACAGGAGGCATAGGTTGCTGAGTCTCAAACAGCACCTGGACAAAGGTTGGAACTATCTTTGGGTTTGGAGGAAACCTCTACTGTTGTTGTTGAACAGGCTGCTGTAGTGGAGCCTACTGGAGACAAGACCACTGTAGGTAAAGATGGTCAGCAGACTGCTGTTATTGATGAGGATGAGCAGCTGGTGGACAATGACTACAGTGATGAGGAGTTTCAAGTGCCTGAGGAAGAACCTATTGATGACGAACCTCAACAGGCATTTGTACCAGTTTTTGAACAACCTGCTCTTGATCCTATTCTGGAGGAATTCCAAGGACCTAACCCTGCTGGAAGGGATTTGAGCTTTGCCATGGTGGTCAGCAGACATAGGGCATAATACAATGTTGAATAACCTGCTGATGAAGCTGCTGGACATATGGCTGGAGGAATGGCTGGTGGAGTACAAGCAGAGATTTTGGATGAGTTGAGGACTGTCAGAAATGACATTACAAGGTTAAGAACTCAACTTGACAGGCAAGAGCAAAGATTTGAAAACTTAATGAATTTAGTTGAGAATAGAGGAAGAACTACTGAAACTGTTTCTTCCAATATTACTTCCACACAATATGCTCTTGCTGACCTATGCTCTGGATGTAAAGGGGATCAGACAAGGAAACACAATGAAGGAAAATTTTCTGGAAGATCAACTTGAGCCATCCACCAGAAACTTGATAAGCTTGCTGAGACACCTAAGCCTGCTGTGGCTGAATCTGCTGGAACACTGCAACCTGCTGTACTATATCCTAGAATTACTGAGAGGATAACTCTACTAGAGCAAACAATGCAAGGAAGGATCACAGCTGTTGACACTAGGAATGAAATTATGGAGGGTCAACTGAACAACCTAGTGCTCACACAAGAGAGTGTACATGGCTTGTTGTCCCGTTTTGTTGATGATTTCAATGAGCGGGAAGAGAGCCAAACTGCAGTAGCAAAAGAGGCTACTAGGATTTTTTCTAAGAAAAGAAGGGAAGATGACACCAATGCTTTTAGGGAACCTGCACCTGGCAGACTTCCACTTACTGATGATCTTCTTAGAGAATACAAGAAGGTCTACAACAGCAAAAGAAGACCTTACCATGATAAAGGTTTCCATGAGGGACTTAAATCCTTTCTGGGACTTAAGTTTTGGGAAACAAGGGTTAAAGCCTTGAGAGCTGCACATAGAGGTGGTAGAGGTGAAAGGAGTTTACCAACAACCAATGCAAAGGAGTCACTGAATGATTTTAAGGAAGTTTACATGCGTTTAGGCTTCAGAGTACATCAGATCAATCTCACTCTGGCTGAAGCGTGGAAATGGTGGAAAGAAGTGAATCCTCACATTGATTTCTCTCTTATTGAAAATGAATGGATGAGAGAAATGATTAGAGAGATAAGAGCTTATCAAGAACAAGTAGAGAAAGCAAGGGAAGAAAGAGAAAGAAGACAATAGATCAACATACTTACAATTGTTTTATTTTTTGCTGAATCCAGCTTGTAACACTTTTGAACAACTGATTATAATGAGAATTGACTAAGGTTGTTATGTTTTTGTTTTTAATCTTTTTGCTTTGCTGTTAGGATGGTATTGACATCATCACCAAAAAGGGGGAAATTGTTGGATTTATTTATAAGTTTTAGTGATGAGTGCCAGACTAGCTGTTATAGAGCAAATGCAAAAAGATGTTTAGATCAAATGTATAAGTTTATTAGAGTTTGATCTTGTATAGGTTTGATCAAACAAGCACTATAAAAGGTCAGTTGACTTACATCAGCAGACTAGTCTAGATCAGTAGGGTAGCTGAGTCAGTAGACTAATCAGGAACCTGCTGAAGACCGAAGGCTGAGGGCTCAAACTCAGTTATTGAAGGCAAAGAGATCAAACTTAGTATTTAAAGTCAAGGATATGGAATCAGAATTTAGGGAAGTCTGTGATGACCTAAACTGATTACATATACCTTGTGTACAAGGTCTAAGTTCCACAAGTAAAGTGGTGATTGGAACTTAGTTATGTTCAAAAAGGTGTAATCTAACTTCATAAATAAAATTTAGATAAACGACAGTTAGCTGAAGTGGTTTTAAACACTGCGTGAATTATGGATCAGCTTACAGATGTGTATATCAGCAGACTTATGTTCTCAGGAACCTGCAGGACACATATGTCGATTTAATCAAAGGCTATATTGGAAGATTACAAAGAAAGGGACATCTAACAACCTCTGATTTTGTCAAACAAATCAATGGTTAAGATTAAAGGAACGTTGGAAAGATTCAGACCTTTATCCAATGGATACAAGTCAAAGGGTGGACAGACTGAAAACTGTCAAAAAGGAGTCTGACAGTGTCAGTCCTAGGAACAGTCAGAAAAATCAAGTCAAGATGGAGACAAATCCAAAACGGCTATGTTTGAATTTCAAACATAAGTCACAAGGATTTCTACCTATAAATAGAGGACTCCTAACTCAGATACAAGTGATGATTTTTGAAGAAAAAAAAGAATCCATCTTGAGCTATCAGATTTAAATCTATCAAACACCCTGCTGACCCCAATGAGCAAAAGGCTACAGATCCAGTACAATTCTTCAAGTGTAATCTGCATTCAAGCTACATCAAGTTTACACACTTGAAGACATCAAGCTGCTGATCATATCATCCCGATCAAGCTCGTCGAAAGCGAATCACTTACTTGATTCAAACTTTCTTTTACAAGGAATCTGCGAAGACAGTGAAGCACATTTGTGTCAAGGACTGTTGTTTGTGGTGGAGCTGGTGAAGAGGCAATCCTACCCTTCAAGGACCAGTGGAAGACTTTGGAGCAGCAATCCTACCTGTTCCAAGTGTTCAGTTTGTGAAGCCATAGTTATTGGTGAAGGACAAGCATCTTAGGGATTTTTGTAATAGCTACCTCAAGAATCTCTAGTGAATTACCTCCAACATCACAAGAGCAGAGTGGACTGACAGGATTACACCACCTGGAACCACTATAAAATCTGCCTACTTACTTTCTGCATTTAGTTTATTTAGCACATCAATCTACTGAATCTAGCAATTGAATCACACATATAGACTACTGAGTATCTAATAATTGGTATCATATTTAACAACAAGTAATAAGGCTTAATTTTTGATATATTTCCGCTGCACAAATTCAGTAAACTCAACGATCGACGGACTGCGAGTATCGAGCGGACTCGACAAGTCGCCAGGCCGTCGAAGTTGCTGAGTTTGTTAACTCCAAAAGTTTTAAGTGTTAAGTTTATTCACCCCTCTATAAACTTAACCAAAGCCTTTTCAAGGGAACAACAGTTCTGAATTGAGTAATTTTCTCAGGTCGCTGGATTTTAGGAATCAATGAGATATCCGTTTGATTTAATCTAGCATCAAATCTACCCTCATCAAAATCATTAATAACAAAAGGGATCAGGGTCTTACAGGTGATATGCCAGCATTTCTTGTGAAAATCTGCAGGAATACCATCAGGCCCCAGAGCTTTGTAATCTCCCATTTCAAATAGAGCTTCGTCTGCCTCCTTTCAGACACCCGTCGGTTAAGGAGTTGGATGTTTGAGGCAGATAGTTTGGGTAGCTGGAGATCAAGACAAGAATCATCAAGGCTAGTATCTATTTTGTACAAACCATCATATAGATGCTTCTCACCATCAACTCCAAAGTAGGCACATCATAAACCCAGTTCTCTTGATCATCTTTAAGGAAACTAATGTTTCTTTTCAGCTTCTTCCTAATGGCTGACAAGTGCTAAAAATCGCATTCTCCTTCAGCAATCCATTTCAATTGTGCTCTTTGGTGCCAATAAATCTATTCTTGAACCAATATGTCATCCAACTCTTACTTTATCTTGGCATGAAGATTTGAGAGGTAGAGAGAAGGGGCTCTCTCCAGGATTCTTTTTGTGGAAAATATTTTCTAAAACCTTGGTGATTCCAATTGCTGGCTGCGTTGGAAAACTTTTTGTCATATCAAAAATATCTAAATTTGGATCCCAGGTCTTTGTAGAAAATCTTCAAAGTTCCGATGTTCCAACCAAGCCCTCTGAAAGAAAAAAAAATGTTTTGTTTTCTTTTTTCCAACTTTACAATCTGTGTCAAGCAAGATGGGGTTGTGGTAAGAATGCTCTCTAGGCAAGTGTTTTATTGTTGCAAGTTCAAAATTTTCCATACAATCAAAATTACTCCACCCTTGATCAAGTCTTTGTTGGATTTTTTGGTTTCCATGATCCAACCAAATTGAGCCTAGGGCCTTGGAAGGTAATTTCTGAAAGTTCACAGTGTTGAATCATTGACCAAAACATTATAAACATCCTCGACAAGAGAACCCTGCAAAAAAGCATTATTGACATATAGTTGGTGAAGGGACCAACCTATGGAGACCGCAAGTCTATGAACCAAACGCACAATAGTCAGCTTAATCACCTGTCTGAAAGTCTCAAAGTATTCAATGCCAGGGCGTTGCGTAAAACCTTTGAGAACCAAATGAGCCTTATACCGCTCTTTGGAGCTATCAGAGTTACGCTTAATGCGAAACATCCACCTATAACCAACAATGTTAAGAGAAGAATCATACGGAACAAAAGACCAGGTGCCATTATGAACAAGTGCGTCAAATTCTTTGGACATGGCTTTGCGCCAATGAGAACTCCGTAATGCTCGTTTAAGAGAAGTAGGTTCAGTATCAGAAAACTGAGAATCTAGTTGGGTAGTGAGGATAAGAAGATGGCGAGTTTTAAATATTTGGTTGTGGGGGCGAGTGACCATCGGATGAGGCTTTGGAGGAGGGGACGAGGAGGGTGGGTCGTCCGAAAGGGTTGATTCCAAGGACGGGGATGGGGATGAGGTAGGGGACACTGAAGTGGGAGGAGAAGTGGGAATGAGAGAGGGATCATAAAAGGCGGAGGGAGGAGATGAAGGAACCGGAGACAGAGTCGGAATTGAAGAGAGTACATATGGAAGGAAAAGAACAAGGGAAGGGGTTGAAGATGCGTGGGAGTGAGGAAGAAGAGAAAGGAAAAATATCCTCAACAAAACGAATATTACAAGAGACGTACATACGAGCTGCGTATAAATCATAATTGAATTGATATGAACACTAGAAATTCATCATTTCTGTTGGACTTATTTTTATGTTTTAGTGATGAGTGCCAGACTAACTGTTATAGAGCAAAGGCAAAAAGTTGTCTAGATCAAATGTATAGGTTCATTAGAGTTTGATCTTTGTATATGTTTGATCAAACAAGCACTGTAAAGGTCAGCTGACTTATATCAGCAGACTAGTCTAAGTCAGTAGGATAGTTAGGTCAGTAGACTTATCGGGAACCTGCTGAAGACTGAAGGCTGAGGGGTCAAACTCAGTTAATGAAGGCTAAGGGATCAAACTTAGTAATTAAAGTCAAGGATATGGAATCAGAATTTAGGGAAGTCTGTGATGACCTAAACTGATTACATATACCTTGTGTACAAGGTCTAAGTTCCTTAAGTTGGATGGTGATTGGAACTTAGTTATATGCAAAAAGTTGTAATCTAACTTCATAAATAAAAGTTAGATAAAAGATAGTTAGCAAAATATAGTTCAGCTGACTGATATGTGTCTCAGTAGACTCATAAACCTGCTGATACATATACCTCGATTTATTCAAGATTACATTGGAAGAAAATATGGATAGGACAGCTAACAACCTCTGATTTTATCAAACAAATCAATGGTTGAGATTAAAAGGACGTTGGGATGATTCAGGACTTTATCCAATGGATACAAGTCAAAGGGTGGACAGTCTGCATTTTGTCAAAAAGCAGTCTGACTGTGTCAGTACTTTGAACAGGACAGAAAGCAAGTAAAATGGGACAAAATCTGGAACGGCTATATTTGAATTTCAAATATAAGTCACAAACATTCCTACATATAAATAGAGGACTTCTAACTCAGAAAAAGATGATGAAAATTAAGGAAAAACAAGACATAATTCTGAGCTGCATTTTCTTATCAAGAAATACACCCTGCTGAACTTACTGAGCTTAAGGCAACTGATCCAGAGAAAATCTTCAAGTGTAATCTGCATTCAAGCTACATCACGTTTACACACTTGAAGACTGCAAGCTGCTGATCATATTCATCCTGATCAAGCTACTGCAACTGAATCATTTATTTGATTCTATCTTTCTTTTACAAGAATCTACTGAAGACAGTGAAGCATCTGTTGGGTGTGAAAGACTGTTGTTTGTGGTGGAGCTGGTGAAGAGGCAATCCTACCCTTCAAGGACCGGTGGAAGACTTTGGAGCAAAGCAATCCTACTGTTCCAAGTGTTCAGTTTGTGAAACCATAGTTATTGGTGAAGGACAAGCAACACAGAATCTTTGTAACGACTACATCAAAGATCTCTAGTGAATTACCTCCAACATCACGGGAGAAGAGTGGGTGACAGGATTACACCACCTGGAACCACTATAAAATCTGCCTACTTACTTTCTGCACTTATATTCTGCATTTAGTTTATTATACACATCACCTTACTGAATCTAGCAAACTGAAATCACACACATACACTACTGAGTATCTAATACTTAGTATCATATTTAAAAACAAGTAATAAGGCTTAATTATTGATATAATTCCACTGCACAAATTCAGTAGACTCAACAGTCAGCAGACTACTGAGGGTCAGCAGACTACCGAAGTATCAGCAGGCTGCTGAAGTTGCTGAGTTTGTTAACTCCAAAAGTTTTAAGTGTTAAGTTTATTCACCCCCCTCTAAACTTAACCAAAGCCTTTTCAAGGGACCAACAATTGGTATCGGAGCAGTGCTTCTGTTCTGAAGTAATCCTACTTGTTGTGCTTGTGAAAATACTTTGAAAACTTTTTCAAATTTACTGATTTTCAAAGCTTTCCATCATGGATAACAACTAGTATGCTAGAACTATGCTGATGTGTTCCTTAGATAGATTTGATGAGTATAAACGTCGAATGCAGGCTTATCTTGCTGCAATACATGATGAGATGATGGATGTGCTAACAGATGGACCACTGGAAATCACAAAGGCGATAACAATGGGTGAAGAGACACAGTACATTCCAAAGCCAAAGAGAGAATGGAATGCTGAAGATAGAAAGAGAGCAAATCTTAATAATATTGCTATTGACATCATATACAGAACTCTGGATAGCAATATGTATATGAAGGTGAAAGATTGCAAAACTGCAAAGGAACTTTGGGACAAGATACAGTTTATCTGTGAAGGCACTGATGCAATTAAAAAGAACAAAATCAGTGTGGCCAAAAAGAGGTTTCAAAAGTTCAAAATGCTACCAAATGAAACCATTGAGCAAATGGAATCAAGATTCAATGCAATCCTGGATGAACTTACCCTACTGAGTGTAAGTTACTCAAAAGAAGATATCAACTCAAAAATCTTGGAAGCATTACCAGACAAAGAAGTTTGGGAGATGAAAGTCACTGCCATAGAAGAAATGAGGAAGTTACTTGAAGAGGATACCTTCAAATTATTCTCAGATCTTAAAGCTTATGAATTTAGCAAGAGATTGGTTCCTACCACTGAAAAGGAAGAACCAAAAACAACTGCGTTGGCTGCCAAACATCAAGAAGAAACTTCAGGAGCTCAAGATGATATGCTGGATGAGATGCAAGAGTAGATTGCCTTACTGAGCAAGAAAATCAGGACGATGAAATCTGGAAAGGGTTCTCTAAGGAATTTCACTAAGAAATTCAGTGAAAAGAAGAAGGATGATTCCATAAAAGACAATGATTACTTGTGCTTTCAATGCAAGAAACCAGGACACTTCAAACCTGACTGTCCTGAGTTAAAACAAAGTAAGGAACATGATTATCTTTGCTTTAACTGCAAAAAGCCTGGACATTTCAGACCTGATTGTCCAGACCTACTGAAAACCAAGAGTCAACAAAGAAGACATGGCAAGAAGGCTATGGTTGCTGAAGATGAATCTGGGTATGAAGTAGAGTCAGAAAAAGGAAATGAATCTGATGACACAGCTCTTGTTGCTGATATGGATGATTATGCCTTGATGGCAAATATGGATGAGACAGATGAGGTATACAATTTTGTATCTAAAAATACTCCTGCTGGAAGTGATTGTGAATCAACCTGTGGTTCAAATCCAAAAAATTCTGACAATGAAGAAACTTTGGATGCCATCCTTAATCAACTGAGGATAATACAATCTGGTTATGAGATTGTGAAGGCTGAAAAAGAAGCTCTTCAATTAGAAGTTGCAAGATTAAATGTTGAATTAAGAATTCTCAAAGGTAAGGAAAAAGAGGTTAGACAGAATCAGCATCAGCCTGCTGTACATTCAGTAGCCACTGAGTCTACTGAACCATCTTGTTCATCCACTGCATTCAAATCTGGAAAGCCTTATGGTGATAGGACAGGGCTTGGATTTGGAACTCAACAATCCAATAAGAGTGGATCCAGTAAAGTCACTGAACCTAGTACCAGAATTGGTCCTAAGTTTGTGCCTGCACAAGATCCAACTCCCAAAAGGGTTGCTGAGGCGGTGAAACCTACTGAGAATGCTTCAAAGAGGCAAAATCAGAAGTCTAAAATGACATCTGTACCTAACAAAAAGGGTAAATCCAAAGGTAGGACTGCTGGACCTTCTAGACCTACTGATAGCAGACTTGCTACCAAGTCTGCTGGACCACAAAAGGGGAAAAGTCAAAAATATTCCAAGGATAAGAATCCTAAACCCAAAAATGTTAATAATTCAAGGGATACTTATCTCAGGGGGAAAGGTATACTGTTCCCTACTGATGATGATTGGAATATTCCTGCATCTACTGCTAGAAACACCAAGTATAACCATGCTGCTAGGGTAAAACCTAAGCAATGGAATCAGCAGAGGACTCAACAGAGGACTTATACAAGGCCTCAGCAGGGACCTCAGCAGACTCCATATTACAGAGCTGTTCCTAACAGACCGCAATCCAATGGTTATGCTAATGCTTCTAACAACAAAAATCACTTCAAACAGCATTACATACCAAAAGGCCAGAAAACATATGTGAACCCTACACAACCACTTGTAAGACCATATGGATGTGTAGAATACATGTATGAACCAAAGTATGACACTTTTAGAAGAAGACCTTATGGAAACATACCAAGGGTCATTCTTACCACTGACCATTATGGACCCAAACAGGTTTGGGTACCTAAAATGTATTGACATTGTTTTGTAGGGTGTCTGGTACTTTGACAGTGGATGTTCCAGAAAGGATGGTCCAAGAGTGAACTTTGGAAACAAAAACACACATAGTTACACAAGAGGCTATGGCACACTTATGAGGAATGGACTAACAATCAGGAATGTTGCATATGTTGAAGGACTGGACTACAACTTGCTGAGCACTGGACAATTCTGTGACGTGGGATACAAGGTCACTTTTGACAAAGGTACATGTACTGTCATCAGTGAAAGAGGTGATCAAGTTGTGTTGGCCGGAAAAAGACAACAAAATATGTATGTTGTGGATTGGTCAACTGCAGTTCCAGAAACCTGCCTGATAGTGCATACCAAGTCAGAACTTAATTGGTTATGGCATAAGAAGCTGAATCATCTAAATTTTGATGACATCAATCAGTTGGTAAAGAAGAAACGGGTGATTGGTTTACCTGAGATCACATTCAAAAAGGATACTATATGTGATGCATGTCAGCAAGGTAAACAGACAAAATCAAGCTTCAAGTCAAAGACAAAGCAATCAACTAATAGAGTCTTGGAGCTGATGCATATGGATCTATTTGGACCAGTGACTCCAATAAGTGTTACAAGAAAGAAGTACACTTTAGTTGTTGTGGATGATTATTCAAGATACACCTAGGTGGTATTCATGAACAAGAAAAGTGAAACACTTCAAAAGATGCCTGAACTTTTGAAGAGATTGCAAAATGAGAAAAGTTTGACAGTAGTAAAAATCAGATCAGATAAGGGTACTGAGTTTCTCAACAAAGTGATAAGAGAATACTGTGAACAGAATGGTGTACTACATCGACTTGCTGCTGCTGGTACACCTCAGCAAAATAGGGTTGCTGAGAGAAGAAACAGGACTCTTAAGGAAGCAGGAAGGACTATGATTTGTGAAGCATTGCTACCTGAAAGATATCGGGCTGAAGCAGTTAATACAGCATGCTATACACAAAATAGAACCTCAGTGAACAAGAAGATGCTGAAGACACCTTATAAGATTTGGAATGGAAGAAAACCTAACATATCCTATTTCCATCCATTTGGAAGCAAGTGTTTTATCTTAAATCATAAGGAACATTTGAAGACATTCCAACCAAAATCAGATGAAGGAATTTTCTTGGGATATTCTTCAGTCAATAAAGCATTCAAGGTACTGAACAAAAGGTCACTGAAACATGAGGAGACAATCCATGTTGTGTTTGATGAACCTAAGTTCACTGGTATGGAAGATGAAGCTTGTGAACCTGCTGAGAATCAACAAGTCACTGATCAAGATTGTGTTGAAGTTTTGGAAAGATTTAATGACTTAAAGGTCTCTGATTCTGCCCCTGCTGAACAACCTGCTGGTGATACTACCGATGCAACAACTGAAGCAGTTCAAGGATCTGCTGAACCCTCTAGATGCTACAGTAGACCCTACTGAAGATGAGGTTCCTGAAAATCATACTAACCAGAATCCACAATGGTTAATGGATCACCCTGCTGAACAAGTCATTGGCAACATACAGCAAGGTGTGAGGACTAGAAGACAATTAGAAGCAATGTTTACTTGTTTTCTATCTCAAGTTGAACCTAAAGTTGTTAAAGAAACAATTTCAGATCCAGATTGGATAATTGCTATGCAAGAAGAGTTAAATGAATTTGAAAGAAATCAAGTTTGGACACTAGTTGAAAGGCCTAATCATGCAAATATCATTGGTACAAAATAGGTATACAGAAACAAACTTGATGAATCTAGTACCATTGTAAGGAATAAGGCCTGACTAGTTGCAAAAGGCTATTCTCAAGCAGAAGGAATAGATTTTGATGAAACATATGCACCTGTTGCATGATTGGAAGCTATCAGATTATTCTTGGCACATGCTGCATATAAAAACTTCAAGGTATATCAAATGGATGTCAAAAGTGCATTTTTGAATGGCATTCTGGAAG